>BSDF01000005.1:447500-1190102 GCA_027925045.1 Hypotaenidia okinawae
TTCTTTCTTTCTTTCTTTCTTTCTTTCTTTCTTTCTTTCTTTCTTTCTTTCTTTCTTTCTTTCTTTCTTTCTTTCTTTCTTTCTTTCTTTCTTTCTTTCTTTCTTTCTTTCTTTCTTTCTTTCTTTCTTTCTTTCTTTCTTTCTTTCTTTCTTTCTTTCTTTCTTTCTTTCTTTCTTTCTTTCTTTCTTTCTTTCTTTCTTTCTTTCTTTCTTTCTTTCTTTCTTTCTTTCTTTCTTTCTTTCTTTCTTTCTTTCTTTCTTTCTTTCTTTCTTTCTTTCTTTCTTTCTTTCTTTCTTTTTTTCCCGGCACAGAACCACGCACAAAACCCACACTGCACTAAACATTCACACGCTCCATTCATATCTCCACCCTCATTCATACCCCGCCACCCCCGTTATCCCTCCATGACTACTCACTCATTCATTCCCGTCCCATGGGAATTTCCCACGCACATTTTCCCACGCCACTTAACACACCTCCCATACACACTAACACTCCCTCACACCACTCTCACCGTCACTCCTGTCCCTCATGTTCCAACACAACAACCACCTCTCACCTTTCCCCTAAGCCATACCTACACCTACATCACCCAGCACCGCTACTGTCCCATAGGCAGTTCTCACCATTGCACCCTTTCCTCTGTCACCCATCTGTCCAGCTCTCACGGGTCACACCTCCTCGACACGCCAGGGGGGACCTAGTTCTACACGACTATGTGGCATCACTCTCTGCCAACTCACAACCGCTTTCAATAAACACCATTCACCTCATCATATGGATCTCTGGCTGTTTCTCCAAAATCTCCCACTAATGGACACCCTCAGATACACTGCTCCACCTGCCCCGGGAAGGAGGGGGGACAGCCGGCCACAACTGATCCCACCCCCAGCAACCACGTTCTGCCCTGCCCACCAGACAGGGAAAAGGAGGTCCACCTCAAGCAAGGTCCAAACCCGATTCTTATTTGCAACTGAGCGGCCTGGGAGGAGGAGGGGGTGAAGCTCCTGCAACATACATACTGAGAGGGCAGGGGACAGACACTTGGGGGAGGTAGGAACACGGTTTCACTTCTCCGCCCGAGAACCCATAGGAAATAGACAGGACTCGCCGCGACAGCAAGGGGGTGGGGGGGGTGGGGGAAGCCACACCAAACACCACTTCGTGCAGATTAATAACACACATTCCACGCGGGGAAAGAGCAGCACACTCTGCTTGCCTGGCCCTTTGTGCCTCTGACGGCCGGCGACAAAGACAAGGCTGCGACTGCTGCCCCTTCTACGTCGTTACTGGGCCCTCGGGGCCCCACCGTGCTTCCACCGCCGCTATTCTCTCCGCCACGTGGTCCTGAGGTACCCACCACGCCAGCTGGAAGTGTACTCCGGGCGGGCGGAAGGGAGCACTGAGCCTGAAGCGGAAGTGATGCCGCCCGACAACCCAGGGGGCGGCCCTTCTGGCAGACCCCGCTACGGACTATACCCACCACTGCCGGAGACCACAACGCTAACTGCGAGGGAGGGGGAGCCCGTCACCGGGAGCGGTGAAAGACTTGTTGAGGGACGTCTCTGACCTTGATGTGGCTACGAAACCGCTCCCCGACCGACCACCTGCACGTTACAGCGCACCTGGCCATTCACCAGCATGGGCAGGGCCGGTCCGGGACGGCCGGCGCTACCCCCGCCGTGCCGCCGCCGCGCCCTACGCCACCAGCCGATACAACGATCGCAGGATCGTTGGAGGAATAATTCCAGCAGCCTTCCGTTGTGGAAGGCTCCTTTCTTCCTCCAGCCTTTCCTCTCGTGGTTGACCCGAGAGGAGGGGGATATAGATGGGATATCGATGGGACTGGAGAGCATTGCAACAGCCGCGCTCTGTGATCACTCAGTTTTGCTGCTGGCCTTTGATCCAGATTGGTTGCTTACAGGAAGCTAATGTGTTACTTACACTGCTACAACTAGATCCAAGTACACTGTCTTGGATAATGCCTGTTGATAAACCGGCTGGAAATAAACTCTTACCAGCCACAATGCCATTTGTGTCGGATTTACAGAGGTTTGTTGGGGAGTTCTTCCTTTCTTTCCTCTCTGTGCCTGGCCTCTTGTTGATTACCAGCATTTTGTGCCAAATAGAGATGTAAATTTGTTCCTCGTTTAACGGGGAGAGGTGGCACGATGTGCTTTGTGATGTTAAGGAAGGTACAGACAGAAAGATGCCTCCACATCAGGAGTCCCCTAGGCTGGGACAACATTTGTATAAGAATGCTGTGGTTACTAAAGTTGGTACAAAAACGATTACATCTTAGTTACTACTAAATAGTTACTTAGTAACTACTAAATAGTTACACTATTTAATACGGGCTCTTTCTGTGGACAGAATAATCCTTCTGGTAGTTTGGGGTTTGCGAAGGGTAAGAATTTCCTGGTTTCCAATGCAGTTTTAGGTCCTATGCTGCTCACAAGCCATGTTAGAGGCTCGTTGGCAGCATTTGTAACGCTAGCAGTAACAATATTACTAAGTTTTCTGTTTTCCTTTCCTATCACATAAGCCTTTATGCAAGGGGAGATGGCTGAACAATTGTGGTACCCTGTAACTGCTGGAAAAGCAGTCGGTGAAGGTTTTGGCCATCAGATTCACTGCATCTATCCACAAGAAGAGTATCAACCAGCCTTTAGATGCCATGCATGCTAGTGCTGAGTGGGTTCACAACTGATGCAGCAGCACAGTGGGACCTGGAAAATTCAAACCAGGAAGACTTAAGCTCCTAAACACATGCCCTACCTTCCCTCTTTGTATAATGTGCTTGAAGGGCAAGTTTCTACAGTACCAGCATAGCACTGATTGTCTTGAGACTTTGCTTGATTTTGTAGATCATTAAGAATGTTTTTACACTGCTCACTGTGGCATAAATGCAGGTTACTAAAAGAGCTGTGAGCCAAGGTGGAGTTTGAACTAGGTGTACAGCTAAAGACACAGGTTGTAAACAATAACCTTAAAATCAAGCTTCTAAACTTGGGTTAAGAAGACTGAAGACTTTATGCTCGCTGCCACTAGTGCCTCTGACTTGGAGGCAGATACAAATTATCAAATTTTGAAACATAATACCAGGATGTCTCTCTGTTCACTATTTAGCTTATTTTTAAGAAAGGGGCATCTTCTGATGGAAAGGCCAAACACATGTAGCCAGTTGCATTTCTTTTCTGAAGCAGGGATTGTTCTTAAAGTCTTGGGAAATACTGTACCTCAGATTGAGCCTGCTTTCTTAGCTTCTCATTTGAAATACCATTAGGAAAGAGCCTGTCACCTAATTCTTTCAGATTTTATTTCTTGAACTACCTTATTGCTTTGTCAAACACCCAAGTGCAGTCCACCGATCAGCAAAGGTGCTGCCAGTTTTGCCAAAATTGGGGTATGCTTTTAAAACAAAAAGGGGGAGAGCCTGGTACCCTGTCAAAGTACAGGTCAAAAATTGAAACACAGGACAGTGTCAAGGACTGGCTGAGGTCAAATTGTCTGGTAAGGGGAATGCTTTGTACAGTGAATGGGATGCAAGCAACACAGAGAGCATGTATGTATTAATCCTGGATATAGCAGTGATGGTCTTTCCAACACTACAGGAGTTAACAAGTGTAGGTCCTCACAACATAACAGTGGAAGGCGGACACGGCACGGGTCTAGAGAAGCTGACAAACAGTTTGAATAAACGGCATTCACCTGATCATACTGATCCCTGAGTGTTTGTCCAGGATATCATAGAATGATAGAATCATAGGGGTTGGAAGGGACCTAGAGAGATCATCGGGTCCAACCCCCTGCCAGAGCAGCTCCCCAGCTCATATTGCACAGGTCAGTGTCCAGACAGGGCTGGAATCTCTCCAGAGACTCCACACCCCCTGGGCAGCCTGTCCCCTCACTGGGGAAAAGTTCTTCCCCAGGTTGGTGTGGAACTTCCTATGCTCTAATTTGCAGCCACTGCCCCCACAATTCCACCCAACGCACTTTGCCTAAACAGCCAGAAGATGAAAGAAGCATAAACACCAAGCCCTGAACCTCATCACTCTGGGTGATAGTTGAAACAGCATAACCTGAATCAGACACTCATCAACACCAACACGAGAGGAAACACCCACCTGCTCACACCAGCCTTGCCACCAACACGTGGCCACTCATCACAAGAGTCAACAGCCAGCCCCTCACCACACTGTTGTGGGAGGACCAGCTTCTGGGAGCATTGCTGTGTCCTTCCTGAGAGGTGAGAACAGAGAGTGGCAAAACCAATAGAGACTGCTTGCATCCTGAGCCACTGGCTCGTACAGGGCTTATTATTTCCTTGTTAAAGTGTGATGATTGCGGCGCGGGTGGCGGTGCCAGACTGGGACCCTGGAGACTGCAGCCTGCTGGGGGATCGGTGCCGCATGGCGCGCAGCCTTTCCAGCTCCCACTCTCCCCTTGCCAACAGAACCTGCAGGGACTGTGTGCAGACAAGGATAAACTCAGCGCTGCCTGGCTGGCTGGCTGGCCCTCTCCTGTTCCCCGGCGCCCAGGGATGAGGTCCCCTGCGGCAGCGCAGGGAGCGGCACAGAGGTGGCTGGACAAACAGAGCCCCGGCCGGGGAGGGCAGCTCAGGCTCCTGCTTGGCAGCTTTGCAAAGAGGAGCAAGATGTGAATCCCTCCCTCCCGCTTCCCGGTGAACAGACACCTCTGCTCAGGAGTTTTAGAATAAACCTGAGGTTCTGGTTTGGGCTCTGAAGGGGGAGAGGCAGCGGTGGCCCCTCATGCCAGCACACCCGTGGCACGAGCTCCGGGTGATGAAGAACCAGCTGTAAAGAGCACTGAACATATATATATATATATATATATATATACAGGCTGCAGCATTTAGCAATCTCAAATGACATCTGAGTAATGTTGATTTTGTTTAGATGACAACCTCATTATGGAGCATAATTGCGAAGCAATCTCCCAGTAAACACTGGGTTAAAAACTACTGGAAGATTCTTGTTCCTCTCGTTATTAATTAGCATGTGTCCACTCCGCCAGATCCAGAGCCCAAACTTCATTTGTTATGTTCAGCCAAATGCATGAATAGCTTTTGAGTAATTATTTTCCAACATCATCTAATACCTCTCTGCACATCAATTAAAAATCCTCTTAACAAGGAACTGCATTTTGTTTGAGATCAAATGCCTAGTCCAAAGCTGTATCAATCATGTAGAGCTAATTAGTGGGTCTGCTTTATATCATTTGTTTTACTTTATTATTCTATTATACACTTCCTAATGAAACCAATTGAACAATTTTAAAATCTTTGTTCAATTAATTGAAGGCTTAAAGGCCAGCTACCTAGGCAGGCTTTTTCTGCTTTAAAAAGCAGGGATGTAAAGAAAGGATCCCTGCACGGTTTAGATCTGTTTGGTTTCTCTGGTAAATGCTCTACAGCTGTTTTTTTTAAAGGTTTATCACTACTTCTCTATTGCTGGCAAATAACTCATGGCTCACCAGACCCTTAAAGCCCTTTGTTCACAGTCAGGCCGTGATGGGAAAGAAAAAGGGGCTGAAATGCTGGGAAAAGGATGTGTGGGAGCTGGTCCTGAGCCCAGAGCTGCTGAGTCCCCTGAATTACCCAGGGATGCTGATGTTTTCTAACGGGGTTGCACAACACTTTCCCCTCATTGCAAAAAGCAGCTTTCAAAAGGATGCTCAGGGTAAATATTTCCTGGGGGGAAATCACCCTTTCATTCCTGAATATTGGGAAAATGATGTGAGACTCCAAACGGTCTGACTGCTGGCGTGAGGGTATCTTGGCAGAGCCCCTGTGGTTACACCTCTGTGTTTGAGTGTACAAATAAAGAGATGCCCTCGTTTCCTTGCAGACTATGAGAAGCCACAGAGGGTCCCTGCGCTGGCCAGAGGGACCTTGGCAGCTTGCAAGGCTAAAGCTCCTGCCCATGGGTCAGGGCAATCCCCACACAGTGATGGGCTGGGGGATGGATGGAGGGCAGCCCTGAGGAGAGGGGCTTGGGGTGGTTGGGAGATGGGAAGCTCGATGCATGTTTGCAGCCCAGAAAGCCAACTGTGTCCTGGGCTGCATCCCCAGGAGATCTCAGGGTGGGGGGAGAAATGCCCCTCTGCCCTGCTCTGGGGAGACCCCCACTACAGCGCTGCCTCCAGCTCAGGGTCCCCAGGACAAGGAGGACACAGAGCTGTGGGAGCAAGTCCTGAGGAAGCCATGGAGATGCTCTGAGGGCTGGATTCCTCTGCTCTGGAGCCAGGCTGGAAGAGACACCGAAGAAGAGGTGTCTGCTTCTGGGGAGAGCTCCCAGCCCCTTCCTGTCCCTTGAGGGGCTCCAGGAGAGCTGGAGAGGGGCTGGTGCCCAGGGCAGGGAGGGCCAGGCCCAGGGGAATTTAACGAGGACAGGAATTAACTCATCCCACTTTTAGCTGCTGAATCTCCCTGAGCATCACCAGCAGCTCCTTCGAGCCATACAAGATGCTGGTGTAGGTACTTCTGCCAACAGGAAGAGGCTGGAGGGACCTCAGGCAACATGCTGCCAGTGCTACTGGGGATGAGCAGCACAGACTCCACTTACCCTATTTTTAAGAGGAAACTATCTAAGCCCTGCTTGTCCAAAGCCTCAGGAGACAAGCTCATGTCCCCACCTCCACCCAGGAGGTCCAGCAGCTGGTCAGCAGGGACAAAAGCAGCATGAACTGTTAAACACTTCCAAGCTATACCCTTCTCAGTTGTATTTTCCAGACACCATAAGGAGGGAGGAAACCACGGCCAAGATGATGGCTATTCTGACAAACAAGCAATCACTGAGCATCACAAGAGGCTCGCAGCAAGCAGGAGGGAGGGCTGTGCACCTGAGGAAGAGGAGGGTTTGCAAAGGGGCTACAACCTCTCTCTAAATTCTTTTACTTTCCCTGTGCCCCGGTGTCCAGGTTTATACACCGCCTCATCTGCCCAAGCAGAGAACCAGCATCAAACAGCCCCTCACACACCAAGTGCCCGCAGCATCTACACTCTCAAGGTGCTGAAGTAAGTTTGCCACCAAAAACTACTTTTACCCTTTTTTTAAGTTGCCAAAGCTGCCTACCTCCCCAAAATCTTTATACTAGGACATATCACATGTCACAAAGCACATCTTAATTAATGTACAATCAGGGTACTTAATGGTGGTAAAGTAGAACTAATTTTCTCCAGCTAGCTTGTCTAAGCAGTCCCCTCTGCAGCAAAAGGGAATGCATTTGAACTAAATAAAACTGACAAATCAGCAGATGCTTAGGGGCTCACAGCAAATGGACTGTGTTTCCTTTTTCAGCCGGGTAAGAAGGGTAAAAATAAGAATGACTTTCACATGCCGTCAGATTGCTTCGGAGAAACCAAGTAATAGTCTCAGAAGCACTTGAGCAGAGGGAATTCAGATTTAGACCTCTAGAAATCTGGGTTTCGGCACTGAATTCCTGCTGCTTTTTTAAAAACAATGATCCCCTGCCTTCCTTACTGGCTGAATTGAAAGGCACACACCTCACCCTGCTCCTGTCCATCTCCATTCCCTCACCAGGAGCTGCCTGCAATCTCTAGTCTGTCTGACAGTGGGGAGAGGGGCTCAGGTGTCCGTTGGGCAGGCAGGTAACTGTTTGTCAAAGAGCAGGATGACCCTGGTCCTGCTGTGGCTAAAGAATGCTGCCTGCATCCCACATCCTGCTGCCCTGGGAAACCATCCCCATCTCCCCATCAGCACCCTCATGGCACTGCTGCCCCACGGCCAGCCTCCCTGGCCTCCCAGGGCTTTGGGGAGGTCCCTGCTGTGACACTGGTGCCCACTGACTGTGTCCATGCCCCATGAGGCTGTCCAGTGCCCAGGTTTTCCCCTGAGGGGGTCTCACTTTGCTTTATCCGATTATTTCCTTGCTACTCTGTGTTTGTAGGTGCTTACTCCATCAGGAACACCCGACAGTCACCAGCAGCATAGAAGGCAGGACACTGGGATCTGATGCAGTAGTCTCACCGATAGTCTGGAGGGACTGAGTGTGGGGCTAGAGCTCACAGGTGGGTGTGGGGGTCCCAGAGCTGACACCGAGCACCCAGCGCTGGGTGAGGGCTTGGTCTCCCATAGTCACGGACTGATTTATCCTCCCCTGGCAGCTCCACCGCAGCATCTCAGCAACAGCCTTCAACACCCAGCTCTGCCCGGGCGAGGCTCCCATGGCCAAGGTCTCTGCTGGTGGCCCCTTTTGGGGGACACACGCCTCAAGGTCAGCTGGACCAGCTGGGTCCAGCCTCAGCACCACATCTCCTCGGCTGAGCTCCTCACAGCACCCACGGCGGCTGGGGAGGGAGAGGGAGTGCAACAGTCCTGGAGCCTTGAGGAAAATGGGAGCAACTCAACATAGAGAAGTCCCCAAAGGAGCGTTAGAAAATGACTATGAATATTTATGGGTTCCCTGCGAATCAGAAGTGGATGCAGGCTCGGCGTTTTACTGTACAAACAGGTCTGACTCCATTAAATCCCTACCAGATGTTATGAAACCACCACAGTGTGGTGCATCCCTGCTCTGCGGGCGCTGCAGCTCCCGCAGGAAGCACCAGCCAGTGGGTGCAGCCCCTCAGCCCTGTGGGTGCTCACCAGCCCAGAGGAGAGGTTTGATGTCCACTCCCCAGGTGCAAAGGGCTCACTGTGTCGAGGCATTTGGGAAGCATTAAGATCCCTCACCCGTACACAGCCTGTTTTCTGTTTCTCCTTGTTCATGAGGGGAAGGGGGAAGCCGGGGGAAGCATCCTTTTCGGATTATCTGAGCATCCTGTTTGGAAAGTTATTGCCAAGAAGAACAGTTACATTTCACATCCAGCTAAGAAACAAAACCAGACATGTAAAAACCCCAGGACCTCTTAGTGTCAAAAGAGAGCGGTGCTCCCTTGTCTCTGGGGCCTGGGTCATTTCTAGGCCTAAGAAGAGTCATGGGAAAAAAATGCCCCTAATTAGCTGAGTGTTAAACGGATGCGAGCAGGAGGGAGAGCAGAGAGAGGTGCTTAGGGCTGTTCTGAAATTCTGCACGGTTTAATTATGGTCTTTGGGGGACAGGAACAGCCCTTCTGCTGGTGGAAATCACTTTCTCACCTTGGCTTTGGCCAGAGACACACCGGTTTATGTGCCTGATTCCCTCTGGCTGGAAAACACGGGGCAGAACCTCCAGCTGATGAGGCTTTTGAGTGGTGACTTCTAATGGGAACCTGGCCACCCCATCCATCAGCCTGGTGCCTCATGTATCTGCAGGTGATTTGCTCAGCAGCATCAGCCTGGCACTTGCAAAATAGTTGGTGTCACAAGCCCAGTGACCGAGGCGTGACGTGGAGCTGGACTTGCCCAGCGCCATCCATTCAGAACGACAAGCTCCTGTTCAGCTGGGAGCACCAGAGCTTCCCAGTGCTGAGTTTGCCCTGGTAATGGTGTGGCAATTAAAGTTCACCTGTTGGAAAGCTACCAAAGCCTCAGTGGCTGTTGGATCGTGCCTCCACCTTGATGAGATGCCCAAAGGAGATGTTCTGCTCTCCTTCCATCACTGTGTAAGGCTGTCCATAGGCACAAGGCTCTGCCGTGCACCCAGAGCTGACCCAGCCTGCAGTGAGAAGGGTACCATGCCGCTCCGCAGCCTCTGCTACCCAACAGAGCTCCTCAGGCTTTGCTCAAGCAGCCACCCAAGGCTGTGCTGCGCAGTCCTCACACCTGTATTCCTGTCTCTGAGGGCAGGGATAGGGTTTGAATCCAAGGCTCCCATTTCCCAGGCGAGTGCCCCCTTAAGAAAGAAACGCAGCTGCACACTGATGAAGCATCCTCCTCCCACTGATTCACACTCTGGGCTCTGAGTGCTGCTCAGAGGTCGGTATTTGCCTCCCTGGCTGTCTCACCCCAGCAGCCATGTCTCCCCATTCTCCACTCCTTTGCTGTGGTCTGAGCTGGACCACAAGAACATCATCTTATCCCCCCTGCCTGACTTGTGAAGGGAGACGGGATGCACTCGGTGCTGCTGCCATGGAGCTCGGGTGGGAACTCTGTAATGAGATCAGGAGCAGCAGCCTACTCACACACTTGGAGTTGCACATGCCCTTATACATTCACATATGTTTAAAGTTCACTGGCAACTAACGTGCAATGTGTCTTTGCTTACAGAAACATCCCTAAGATTTAAATCCTAAATCAAGGTTACTGCACATGTGTGTGTGTGTGTTCGTTGGCTGAGAGATTTTACAGGCTCCGGTGGCCAAGTTACAATCCGAGCGTGCAAGAGCCACACAATGGATTCACAAATAGCTCTGGGAAAAAGGGAACTCAGGAGCTCTGCTGGCAAAGCCAATGGTGCTTGTTAGGTGCATCAGGTGAGTAAGGAGGGAGCTGTGATGCCTGTGGACGCAGAAGTGATGGGAACAGCTCCAAGGGGAGGGAAGCTAGCTGTGTAAATACAGCACTGAGTCCAGGCAGTGACTTTAGCCAAAAAAAAAGGCTAAAAAAATTGGTACAACATGCCTAAAGACCTGAGCTGCAGCTCACCTTGGCTGTGAGATTGTTATTCAGCCTGTGGAACATCTAAGTCACATTCACGGGCTCAAAATAGAGCTTAAGTAGGACATAAGTGTTCCTAACCTTGCGCTGGCCACGGCACAGGGATGTTTTCAGCTCAAGTGAACATTGAATTCTTGCTTCAACTAGATGAAATCCTCTTGGCATTGAGCCTTGATCAAGGTTTGGAAAATGAATGCCAGTCACAGCCAGTGCTCAGGAGCCCGCGGCTGCCCTTGCTGGAGCAAAATGTGAGCACAAGTGCTGTCTCCCAGGCAAAGCATCCTTCACCGACCGCAGGGCCAGGACTGGCCACACAGATCTGTCCTCTCGTGCCTCCCCTGTAAGCTCAGAGCATCTGAAAGCAAATGCTTCCCCGTCCCCACATTGATGTTCCCTGGGGACATCAGCTTGAGCTGCCCCTACAATTAGTCCTGACAAAGGCCAGGTGACGCTGCCCCTGCCACCCTCGGTCGCGGTTCACACGGGCCACAATCTTCTCCCTTCTCCATGGCCAGAGCATAAAAGGATGGCCATCTGGAAATTAATTTGGAACAAAGTGTAAGGAGGGAATATTTTTTGTGATCCAATTCTTTAGGTAACATTATTTAATTGAGTTATAGAAAGACCCGAATATGGAGACAGATGCAAAGCAGAACTTGAGAGGCAGAGAGCACATTGTTCTGTTCTTCTTCTCTAAAGAGCCAATTATTCTCCTTTAAGCCCTTTAGTTTCAGGGGCCGACTGAGGAGTTTAAGGGATAAAAGTATTAGCCTTTCATCTGTGGGATTCAAGTGACAGTCCTCAAGGCAGACCAAAGCAAAATGAAGTGGGTTGTCGTATTTTGCTTCCTAACATATTATTATATAATGGTATTATTGAACATTAGTGAATAGAGAATTCAAATTTATGGCCCTGACAGCTGATTAATTTTTATTATTATTATTCAAGTAAAATAAAAAAATAATTCACTAATCATCAAAAACAGAAATGAAATCTTTTAAGGCAACTTTCGAGCCAAGCTCAATGGCTGCTGTTTTCCAGGGCTGTAATACTCCTCAATGTAATGCTGTAATCAGAGCACATTTCCCTTCAGCAATGGAATCAAATACAGATTCCAGCCTTTGGAAAAAGGAGAGGGCAAGAATAAGGAGGAGGAGGAGGAGGAAGGCGAGCTTCATAGTCACTGGAATGAAAGGCTCACAGGCATTTGCAGCCTGTGCTCTTCTAGGGGACATGTGATAAAGGAAAACTGAGTCGTCCTCCTCCCAAGGACCAGGAGTAGCCGCAGGGCTGGAGGGCCAGGAGCCCTCTCCCTTATTTACCTCCAAGAGAGGCAGTGTCAGACCTGACCCCTCGGCGCTGGTCTCCTGCCCCACGAACACATCTCCCTGGGTGCTGAGGAGCTGCCAAACCCCTGGCAGCACCTGTCCCCCTCGGCAGAACCCGGTGCTGACCCGCAGCCAGCCCCTGCGCCCCGGCAGCCCCCGGCTCATCCCTGCTCATGTCCAAGGGTGACAGGCAGCGTCAGGAGTAATAAAGAAGAATGGCTACATGCATCCCAATCGGAGAGCCCGCCAAACTTTCCATCATGTCAGCAGTTTTCTGTCATGTCCTAATAGGTTCATTTGAGTAATTTTGTTTTCACTAATAGGATACAATGAATAATATAATCATATCAGGAAGTTTTTAAATTCTATTAGGAAAAATGAATATTGGAATGACAGAAGAGAAATATGAGGCCAAAAAAAAATGCAGGTAAAAAAGAGATATTTTGGGACCTGATTCTATTAGATATTCCTGCAGCATTAGTCATGGGAATGGGATTAGTGTCCACGCCACTGTGTTTGATGCACAGCCTGTAGTTATCAGGGAATGGCAGACATCTCCATCATCCCAGATGTGGATACGTTGGGAAAGGAACGTGTCTTCCTGGCTAGGATGTGTTTTCCCCAATAATGTCCTTATTAGCCCTCCGTCTGCTCGCGCCGCCGTACGGGCTGGCTGCAGCAATAGCTTCTCATTAGGAACCGAAAGGTGGAGGCGGATGTCCTGCTACTCCCAAACTGAGCCAGGGGAACTGTGCTGCCGGACAGCGAGGCGGGACGGCACCGGTGGGGATGGTGAGGTGAGACGGTACTGGTGGGGATGGTGAGGTGGGACGGCACCGGTGGGGATGGTGAGGTGGGACGGCAGTGGTGAGGATGAGAGGAGACTGCCTGTGCGAACACACGGATACATATCTGATCCGTTGGTATGGAATATTTCAGGCCAGGCCAGAAGAACAGGCAGGTACAGGTGGACACATACACGCAGCCAGATCAGGATAATGCACACACTTACTGTGAGTATAAATAACTTCTCCCCAAAAGCCACCTACCCAAATCACTACCAACCTCCTGGCAACAGGAACACCAAAATCCCAGTGCACCCAGCAAATGCCACGTGAAATCAAAGCTGCAAAGCAAACCACACCACACTTCCCCTTTTACACTACAAGGTCTGCACTATTCCCCCAATCTGGGCAGTCCGGGGGCGTCCTGGGACCCCCGTCCCCGCAGGACGCATCCTGTCAGCTAAAGCATTCTGGTTGCTTTCCTGGCTTGGCTGTTTGCATCCCCCCCATCACCACGCTCCCCTCTGATTCCCACAGCCACCCCAGATCACTCCCTGCTCTGGCAGCCGCCTTTCAGGGCATAAATTGAACTTTTAAAGCAAGGAAATGTGATTTTTCCTTGTGAGCCTGATGGCAAAGCAGAGACAGATTAACCAGCCCAGCCAAAGAGATCCTGGGGGGCTGCTGGACCCCACAAAACCATGTGTTTATTAAGTGACAATGTCTCAAAGCAGAGTGGCTCCAAGAGTGATGTCAGACCACATCCCTACTTGGAATGGAACAGCACTAGTTTGGTGTAACTCACAGAAAACTCACACCTTGCAGAAAATCCAGCACCCTCAGATGAAGGTCACTCAGACTCGGAATGTGGGCTTCCCTGTTTAACCAACTCACTATAAATCCACCCCTTTTCCTAATTCCTGTTAACTTTCCCACATCACACAGTATGGAAACTCTTGAAAATTGTCATCAAATATAAAGCTTTTCCCCCACTCCCATCCCCAAACCTTTACCTAACAGATTTCTAAAGCACTGCCCTTGTTTTGCCACAAAGTTCCTGCTCTGTATTCTCATGAGAGAAAACATCACCCGGCTCACGTGGCACCGGTGTCAGGCTGCTGACTCCACAGAACTCTAATGATTTTCATCCATCTCCAGGAGCCTTGAACAAGCCATAGAAACATCCTGGCACAATACACCTGTCCCTGGGACAGGTACGGCAAAAATAATTGCTGGGTCCTTCCCGCTCCGTTTCCAGCTGCTGCACAAGGGCTGCTAATAAAGATGCATGGCTTTTATGTCATCCATCTGGCTTCCCAGAGCAGGTACGCAGCCGTGCTCGCTGCCCAGCCTGCTCGCTGCTGGAGGACTTCAGATACTCCAAAGACAAGGATACCTTTGTGTGCAGCGTGTTCGGGCTGCACTATCGTACGGGGCCTGGCGGTTCGGAGTTAATCCAGCAGCTCCTCTGCCATTAACACTTTCTGCTTCATTGTTCAGCCCAGCAATACTGGGAATATTCCCCTTTTCCTAAGGTATTGTTATAGCATCGAATGGTCCAATCCGGTCCCTTCCCCAGCAGAGGTAATGAGACAGGAGAGGGGTTCACAGAATCACACAGGATCACAGATCGTAAGGGTTGGAAGGGACCCCCAGAGCCCAAGGGGTCCAACCCCCTGCCAAAGCAGGGTCCCTAGGACAGGGCACACAGGGCGGTGTCCAGATGGGGCTGGAGCAACCCTAGAGAAGGAGACTCCACACCCCCTGGGCAGCCTGGCCCAGGGCTCCCTCACCCTCACCAGGAAGAAATTCTTCCCCACATTGGAGGGGAACTCCCTGTGCTCCAACTTGAGCCCATCGCCCCTTGTCCTGTCCCCACAGACCCTGAGCAGAGGCTGCCCATGTCCCCCTGTGTCCCACCCTTCACCTATTGAGAACAATCGATCAGATCCCCTCTCAGGCTTCTTCTCCAGGCTGAACAGCCCCAGGTCCCTCAGCCTTTCCTCACAGGGGAGATGCTCCAGGCCCTTAATCATCTCCATAGCTTCCTCTGGACTCTTTCCAGGACATCCCTGTCTTTCTTATACCAGGGAGCCAAATTCTGCCCTCACACCAGAGCTGATCAGCTGAATGAAGGATGCTGTAAAAGCACCCAGGGTTTTTTGTCTGTCAGAAGGAGCATTGTCCCCCTGGGGGTGCGTGTGGACCCCTTCACCAGCCACAGCCTCTGTGTCCATGGACTGGGATGAGCTTGGGTCAGGGACCCGCACGACCCGCTGCCGCAGCCTCACTGGTGTCCGCCGACCCACAGCCACGTTTAGGGACTGAGGACAGGCAGTAGCTCCAAGCAGTGGGTGAAAAGAATCATAGAATCATAGAATCATCCAATGGTCTGGGTTGGAAGAAACCCCAAGGATCACAGAGCTCCAACCCCCTGCCACAGGCAGGGACACCAACCTCCAGGCCTGGAGCTACACAAGGTTGCCCAGGGCCCCAGCAAACCTGGCCTTCAACACCTCCAGGGATGGGGCACCCACCCCTCTCTGGGCAGCCCCTTCCAGCCCCTCACCACTCCCTCTGGAAAGAACTTCCCCCTAATATCTAATCTAAACCTTACCTCCTTTATCTTTAATCCATCCCCCTTGTCCTGCCATTATCTACCCTTTTAAGAAGCTGATTCCCCTCCTGTTTCTCTGCTCCCTTCAGGTACTGGCAGGCTGCAATGAGGCTGAAACAGGTTGGAAAGACTGTGCTTACGCATAAAATGATTTTTATATGTTTTTTTTTCCCAGTAGCAAAGGCAGCATAAAGACACAGAAGCAGCCAGCATGCGTGCTGGAGTGACATTTTCATAATTCCACTTTTCCTCAGTTTTAAAACAGGTTGGAGTGTGGCAGCAGCACGGTGCTTCCCAGCTATCAGGCTGAGCTGCAGACCACACAGGAACTCAATGGCTGAGAACTAATTTGTCCCAAAACCCCCTTAATTTTTGACCATCCCATGCCCCACTATGAGACCCTGCCAGCTCACATCCTACAGGGAAACACAACACCCAAGGGTAGGTGGAAAGGAACAGAAGGTGGGGAAGGCAGAGGGGGGATGCAGCGAGGCCCTGATGCTCCAGAACCACAGTGGGCTCCTTTTCACCCCTTATTTTCACTGCAGGGTAGGTGCAGAGTTACTATTTCTGAGGGAGGGAGAAGGGGGGTCTCGCAGCACCTTCCTGCTCTTCACATGCACTGGGGGATCTGAGAGCTTAGGAGAGTTTTAGCCAGATGCCTCACACAGGCTGCTCCAAGCAGCGCCTCAGACTCCTAATTTCACAAAGTCTCTGTATTACCAGTTCAAGATCTTTGAGCAACCGACAGATTTGCCCAGATTGGTGCCTGAAGCTGCTAATCCCACGTTTCATCCTTTCCTTTAGATTTTTGTTTGTTTGGGTTTTTATAAGAGGTTCAGAACTGTAATCCTAATTTAATCCTGACACTGGTGTCCTGTGGATGCTTCTGAAACCTTCCCACATCACCTGCATGTGCCACGAATGTTCCTGTGCTGTGGAGCAGACCCTGGTCCAAGCCCAGAGATGAAGTTCCTTTCTCGCTATCTTAGAGGTGCCTTCAGCCAGAACACTTTATTCCTCTCTCCCTGTCCCTGCTGCAGTGTGGATACGACAGCATCCACGGAGGGAAGAAAGTTATAGTTGTCATTATCGGGTGTGTGTATCAGCCAGCACGACCTGGCCTTCCATGTGGAGGTAGGTCCTGGTGAGAGATGTCAAGGAGATGACAGCTTCCCCGTGAAGCTGAAAGGTAAGTGGACAACTTGGATGTCATCAACATCAACCACTGAGCTGAACTGATGCCAAAGTAAATATTACCAGGTCCCCCTGGGTTTCACAGGCTCTGACTGCTCCAAGAACGCTTAATTCTCCTCCTCACCCACCACAGCTGCTTTTTTCCCTGAAGAGCCCCTCTTATTTTTGAGACAGAGTGACCCACAAATATCTCCAGCCTGAGAACTATAGAAAGCAGCCTGTATCTTCTTCATTCATTCAGGTGTAAAATGTGGCTGTGGCTGTGCTCATGCAAATCCCCTCCCCTGGCTGCTTACAGGGAGTAACCCAGTTAACCCCACGTCCACTGGCGTTCCCTCTCCTCCCATTGCCAGCTCCATCCTTGGCTCCATCGCCTCTCACTTGAAGCAGAGGAACCAAATATCCAGTCTCATTTGGACCCAGCTGCAGCCTGAGGAGATAACACACTGCTGGCTCCGTTTCTGGGACAAAACATTTCTCATGTTTATTTTTATATTTAAAAAAAAACAAACAAAAAACTCAAAGCTTTCAAACTTTGTGATGCTTATTCAGACCTTGAGTTATGAGTGTTTGTCTACTGCTGTTGCTCATTTAAGGATGTGTTGATACAGGGCTCGGTTTCTGGGGTTGGGATTTATTTTTGGAGGGTGTATTAGAGACAGAAATGAGACATCCCGAAAGCAAGTTGAGCCAAGCACTGGACAGAGGAACCCTAAGGTCTTAGCCTTCAACCCACTTATTAGACCCAGGATTTACTGTGACTTTGTGCAGCAGAGGATTAATGGAATGAATCACCTTACTTCCCCTTAAGATTTGCCTAGGCATGTGATTTGGGGCTGCTAAGCTGGTATAATGATGAACAATCCTTTTTATTAACATGGTTAAAAATAGAAACTGCAGTAAGACCTTACATAAACTAGAAGTAACACGTGCCAACTCATGCCCAAATCCCCCAGTGAGCTGTTTCGCTCTATGAGATGTTGGCATCAAACAAACAAGTGGAGTATTTGGAGAAAACAGGAAAATGCAGCACGGAGCTACTGCAGCCTCTGAAGGCTGAGAGCACAAGGTCAGGACTTCCCTCTACCTGCTCTGCCCCAGGACCACGTAGTGCTGGGGTATCTGGGAGTACTTGGGCACTGACACACGCAAACACACACATGGGAGCACACACGGTGCTTCTGTGTCCTCTCGCTGGTCAGGACTGGTGTGCAAGACTCGAAGGCATCCAGGTGCTGTGCAGGTGGTGCACTGGAGCTGGGGATGGGTTTATGACTCCTCAGTGCCTCCTTTATTGGCACAGATTGATTCTCAGCCCAGGCCATGAACACGAACTGAACCTCTAGCAGGCAGAAGAGGTGGATACCACCCCACAGAACCCACCACATTAACTCCAGTTCCCTGTTCTACACCGGTAGGGTAATCTCATCCCTTCAGCTGTACTTTTACAGCAACACTATCCACCTCTGGGATGATGATGACAACTCAAATCCACTAATGACTAATGACTCTATTTTTTTTCATGAGCTTTAAAGGCAGAGAAGATCCCTTGGCACCTCCATTTAGTCTGCAGCTAACTCTGATGCCTTGGAGCTCATCTCATGGTGAGGAAAGTCCTGATTTTGTCAGGAGCTTTCGGTGCTCTGGATAGGTCCCCCCTTGACCTCCAGTGAATGTTATCCCCTCTTTGCTGTGGGGACAAGGACACCAGCTTGTGGCAGGGTGGGCTGTGGGGCGGGGGCTGGAGACCATGCTCACTGAACTGGCCCTCTTCCAGCACACCAGTATGAATCTGCTCACCACAATCATCACCAATACAGCAATTTGTGGTGCTGGCCAAATGAGAGACACCAGAGTCCTGACTTACAGATATAGATACTCCTGCTAAAGGCAGCAGCATTTTGAGGACCCTGCTTGTGGCTTGGACCCAGTGAAGCAGCTGAGCATCAGAGCACACCCCCAAAACACCACGGCGTGCCTGCGTGCCCTTTCCACGTGGGCTTCGGCATCTCAACTGTGCCTTCAGGCATCACCTCTCACCAGCCTTGCTAAAACAAAACAGATGAATAAAGCAAAAGAGGGGTTAATTCCGTGCCTATAAGCAAAGGTGCCTTAGCCCATGCAGGCTAACACCATGGGGAACACCCATCACTGCTGAAATACTTTGTCCAACGCCTTCTCACTGAGCTTTACAAGCTGCTCACAAGCTGGGACTGCCTGAACCAACGCAGAAAAGCTTAAAAACAAATTACATTAGAAAACTTGACAGCTCTTCTTTAAGTCTTGCCTGTTCTTAGGAAGTTGAAAGACCAAATTAGCAATGCAATCACGAGAAAGAGAATCGGAGACTTCTCCAAGCTGTCAAGTGCATTTTGCTGGATGATTAATTGGCAGTGCTGTGGCCAAGCCTTGGGTCCTGCTAAAGGCCATGCCCCTTGACTTGCACCTGCCACTGTGCAACTGATTGCAGAAAATGGATGTCTTCACTGCTTTTTTTTTTTCAGGTTGCAGCTGTTAAACTGCTTTAAGGAAATCTTATTTATCTAGAACAGAAACTTGAACTTCTTCTCTAATCTCAGGAGGATGAAGTGAATGCGATTCCCCACCGCAGACTGACTTATGGAAGCAATATTTTAGGATCTTTAGGAAAGCTGTGATAATTGGATGTGGTTTTGTGTTCCTTGTCTGTGAGCTTGAATGTCTCTTCACTTTTGGGCCTCTACAAGATGCCTGGTGGCAGCAGGTAGTCAATGCCCACCCTCAAAGAGCCAAACCCAGCTCCTGCAGAGGAGCATCAGGCTCCCCAAGAGGTTTAGTGCAGCAGAAAAGTGGGGAAAGCAGAATAACCCAAATGCAAGGGGAGAAGGGGAAGAAACTGGGTAGAGAACAAGGCTTAAGGGGCAAACCTGATGCCAGCTCCTATCAGGTGCTAGGTGGAGGGAAAAGTGGAGGGAAGGTGGCACGTGGGAGGAGTAAGTCCTCAGAGATCCCAAGGAAACACAAGCAATTCCAGAGACTTTATGTGGCCAATAAATATTCGTTGAAGTGTTTTGGGTGTGTAAGTGCTGCATTCAGACTCGATGTCCCTAACAAGAAGCAGAAACTCCTATTGCCTGTATTGTTGCTGGCTGTGATCCCAGGCTGTTTCCCACACACAGCAAGTCACCCCTAAAATACGATGTTACCTCCTTTGCTTCTTCAACTTCCAGTCTGTCTCCAGATCCTGCCACGGGACAGATGAAAAATGAGCCAAACAGAAGTAAAGGGATCCTATGCAAACAAAACATCCCAAATAATCCAGATATTTTGATTAAATAAAGCCAGCTGTTCCTCCAGACAGAGAGCCAACAAGTCATTAATTCACTCTCAGTATCTTCACACCAAGTGCCATGGGGAAGTGAGGAAAAGGACAGTTCCTGCTCTCAAACTCACAATCTGAAACCCTACTTCCATGGCTTGACCCTGCCCACAGAGGCGTTCTCTCTGGCCCCAGAGGCAGCTGTGGGACTGGAGAGCAGTTATGCAAGTCTGATGGACATTGAGAGAGTCCCTCTCAGTGCTGTAGTGGGTTTTAGCACGGTATGCAGAGCAAGCTGTGGGATTCTCTTGTTTTCTCTGGGAGGAAAGGTCATTCACCTTATTTGAGCTACAATCACTGACTGAGCTGTATTTTAACATCTGAAAATGCTATTTGAAGGACTTGGTGTCAGGTCCAGGGTGATGGGTGTCAAATAAATATCTACAGTAAACAGAAAATACGAGTCACTCTGCTGACCTCGACTCTGATTCCTCCCACGAAGAAACCCCTGGAGAGACACCTCCAATGCAGCCCTAGCCTGCTTCCCATCAGCTTCTTCTCCTGTTCCTCTGCTCAAGCTTTGCCCCGTTTCACAGCTGGGAAGAGGAGCTCCTAGAGGAGTGAAATGAGCAGTTAAGTGCCCCGGTGATGAGATGAGTGCTGAACGGCACCGATGCTCTTCTGCTGTCTTGGGACAAGATTTCCTAGGTAGTTTTTTTTTAGCATGTCAAGGGCACCTGAGCTGTAGCCAGGCACAAGGTTTAGGAGCCTTTATTTATACAGTGGTGATATTAATCCCCAGGAAGGGATGGGTCATTATTGCAGTCCTTGTGATGCTGTTTGGTTCTAAACAACTGACCAGGGAGGAGATGTAGGAGATGTAGGACCCGGTGTTGGCAATGGCAGGTGCTTAAAGTCACGTAATATTGAGTCAAATCCAGGGGTGACTTCTTTGGTGAGCAGCTTTCTCTCTCTCATTCACGAGGAGGGGAAGGAGAAGGGATGCCCATGGGCTTTTTCCTTCCAAGAAGCGTTTTGTAGTGTTCTTCTATTCCCATGAGGGTCGGACACTTCCCATTTACCCTCTGAAATCTGGGATTCTGATGACATCCCGGGGTATCCAAGCTGGGACTTTAAGAGCAGAGCCTGGCATTGTCAGGCTTGCGATCCACTCGGAAGAGCTGGAAACACTTAGGCTCTATAAATAAATCCTCTGTACAGCCCATATGCAGCTACTGCGTTTGAAACCTCAGGAGAGCCTGAGAAAGGCAGTCCTGGGAAGTGTGAGCTGCTCATTAGCACAGGCAATGAGGGGAATGGTAATTTCTGGGTTCCTTCCCCACTGAGCTGCCACAGCCACCACCCTGACCCCTGAGTGTGAGGTGGGTGACAGCAGATAGCCCTGGTGAAAAGCAATGGAGGGATGCAATGCCTTCCCCCGTTTTGTGTACTCAGTGTGAAAAATGCCTTGGAAAGCCAAAGGAGAAAGGGAGGCTCCTTCCATCACCCTGGATGGACATCGTCCCTTATCCTTCTTTACCCTTAAAGGAGAATTTTCTTAATAAATAGGTTCCCCTCAGGAAGCAGCACCTGAGGTGCATGACATAGATGTAAGCCCATGAATGGGACAACTTGGGTCCTGCAGGGTCAAAGCACAGATAACTCTGGTTGGAGCTGCAGTTGGCTGCACTCAAAGGCAGCTCTCCCTTTGCGCGCAAAGGGTGAGAAGAAAATACAATATAAAGGCTACATGATGCTCGTGTTCTGGCTAAGATGTGGGTGAGGTCACTCCTGTAAAAGAAGGTTGCCTTTGCTTTGTAAGTCACTTTGAGAACATTTCGGAGAGATGCCTCTGGAGATACGCCGGAGCAAAAATAACTCCTCTCTGAGCTCACCCCAAAATCGGTGCTGGTGAAGAGCACCCCTCCTTCCTTCCTGTGTTGCAGTTTTGCATAGTTGGCTACTGAGAGAGAGAGGGTCAGGGCGATCAGGTTTGCTGGGGGAGGCATCATAGCCCCGTGGAGGACTGGGACTGAGAGACACTGGGATTGGTTGCTGCCTGCCAGAGCAGAGAGGAAGCCCGGGGGGAAGAGATTTGCCTTGGACAAAGTTCCTGGAGGACTGGCTCTTGTGGATGAGATCCTAGGGTGCAGCAGGGGGAGGCTGTGTGGAATGGATGCCCCCATCCCGGCCGAGAAGGAAACCATCTTGCAAGGGACTGACCGAAGCCCCCATCTCCTAGTCCCTGCCCCCCGTCCTGTGCTGCGAGCAGGAGAGGGGAAGAAGGGAGCAAAATCATGGCTAAAGGGCAGTCTGCTTTAGAATGGAGGGGTGGGGGGAAGGTGTTACCCAGACCCCCATTTCCCCAGTCCCTGCCCCTCCTGGGCTGCGACTGGGAGGGAAGAAGGGAGCAAACTTCTAACTAAAGCCTGCTGAGGAGGGAGTGGGGGGGAAAGTGTTTGCCTGATTTCATTTGGTTTAAGATTGTTGGTTGCACTCCTGACTCTGGTTCCTTTTCACTGTTTTCTTTTTAATGTACTGTAATAAATTAGATAACTTTCTCTCCTGCACTCTGTGTTGAGTCTGTTTTGCCCGTGTCATTAACGAGTTTGCCTCTTGAGCCGCCCAATTATGTTATTTCTCCCCTGTCTAACTAAGAAGGGGAGCAATAGACTGATTTTGGTGGGCGTCTGGCCTTTGGCCAGGGCTCAACCACCACACTTCCTCACAACAGGGGGTTTCCTTTCCCTCTCACCCACACTCCAGCACAACAACCCGAGAAACAACGGACGGGGAAGTTACCGATGGTCCTTTAAAAGTCAATTTCTGTGTGCGTTTAACCATAAAAGCAGCAGCTGCTCTGCTAAATACAGGTGGTTTATATCCTTGTCATTAATTGGAGGGGACATTATGTCATCATACATCAACAGTTAAAGTTGGTTAAAGTGCCACTTATCTCAGGTGCTATCATTAATCAGATCGCTCGCCTCCGGGTGCCTCTGCTCGAGCTGCTTTCGACCCGTCGAATCCTTTCCTTCCCAGCCTGGCTTTGAGTTCATGGCTGGGACATTGGGCACACGCGACGGTGACGGCGGTAACCTCACTGCACATCACACCTCTTGGGTCATGTTTGTGGTATCAGAGTAACACACAACCCAGAGACACAAGAGGCTGGAGCACGGGGGAAGGTGGAGATGCTTTTGCCCCGCATCCCCAGGATGCAAAGAGGGGTAAGGGTGATACCCCACCCCTCTCCCAGCGGCACCTTCGGAAAGCACACGTGGGGTAAGCAGCCCATTAGCAAGCCTGAGCTGCCCGGGAGTTGTAAGTAAAACAAATTGAGTGTGACATGAAAAAGTAAAGTATTGAATGGATTTTCTTTCTGAGAATTACACGAAGTCAAGTATCTTATTAAGTTCAAGAGAATTACATTTTACATGCTTCAGCAAGAGACATGTACCCTTTAGAAAATAATAATGAACTGCCTTTTTTTATGCGTTCATTTACATACCTTTGATAAATTACTGTAACCAGATTAGGGAGATAAAATAACTAGTCTATTAATTACAATGATTATTATTTAATAGAAAATGGGATTCTGGGCACTGTGTATGGTAGAAGGAAAGCTTAGCAATGCATTATATGGATGTGGTATTTTATCTTAAAGAGTAAGATAAGTGTCCGGCTCTTTCTGCAATCTAAAGAATATGTTCATTACCTGTGCAAGATTTATAAGTATAATTGAGTGTAATATTTTAAAACTATTTGCCTTATTTCGCTGTACATGGAGGACAAGGCAGAGCTGCTGCTTTAATTAAACAGTGCAAATTCCTTCATGAAGTTATCAAACGAGGGCTCCATTTGTAAGGGATGGACTTTGTTACTGGAAAAGTTTGCAAGGTGATGGAATTATGGTCCCACTTGGATGTAAACTGGGGGGGGGGGTGTAGTTACCCACGTGTGTCTTTTCCTTTTCATTCTATGCATGTCATATGTATTGCATCTGCTGCACATGTGTGTGCACATGTAAAACCCATGTATAGCTATTTCCATGCTTATACACATAACCAATTGTGTATAAGCAGGTAATAAATGATGAGCAAGGTCAGAGGTGTGGGCATGGCACCACCTCAGTCCTGGCCTGTGTGCAGTACCTGAGGCAGGGCCCGCACAGCGAGCAGCGGGTGCTCACGCCTTGCACCCTTGGAACGCTGGGCTCCAGCTGCCAGGGGCTTCAGGGATGGATGCTGCCCCTGGATCCCCTCCATCCCTACTGATGTTATCAGTCATACCCCAGTGGAAAGGACTCAGCCTTTCATGGCTTGCATATGATTCTTAGGATCTGTTTTTAAGCAGTGTAGTAATGACAGACATCTGGTAATAAACACCACTGCAAAACTGAGCAAAGTCCTGCTGGATCATGGAGAAGCTCTGCGTGAGTTCCCAATATCTCCCATCAGGCATCCATCAGGTGAGCAAAAAAGCCTTACTCAAAGAAGTTTTCACAAGAGACACCAAGAAGCACCCTGAATCCACCAGTTGTCATCTGCTGCTGTTATCAGACACGGTTAAAGAGGCTGCCCCACCCACCCTCCCAAGTCCTGTCCCGACGTAGACACGGTACAAGAGTGAGACCTACGAGTATCTGGAAGCGCACTGCTCACTGGGGTAGAATCACCCCTGCACCCACGGCGAGAAGCATTCCCACCGGACTGCTCATTGCCCTCGCCTGGGATGTCAAGCCCTCTCCTGGGAGGTAAGGCCCAGCTTTGCTGCTCGGTACTTTCAGACCTCAGTGTACAGAATTTCATCTGGTTTATGGGCTGCCTCTGGCCCCCTCCTGCCACAGGCTGCTGTGCAGGGCTGCCGGCTCTCCAGCTCGCACTACCCTGTGAGCCAAATTAAGGAACTGGTTTGCCTCCCACTCGCTGAGGTGTAAATGAGGAGCAGCTCTCACAGTCAGTGCAAAGCTGGTTAAAAGGCACGGCGGCTACCCCCTGTGTACTCAAATCGCACCTAAAGCTGCTCCTGAGCAGCACCTCTCCACAGTCAACATGCCTCGTTAGCAGAATATGCATATTTACATTCACTTTTTGCAAATAATAGGGCTCTTTTGGAGCAAGAAGAGAAAAAAATAAAGCAAGGAGCAGACAGAAGCTTGCACTGCTCCCCGGATGGAGCCAACCCCTGCAGCCCTTCCTCAGGGTGCCTTGGGGACCCCAACACCGGGCCCAGGAGGGGCAGAGCCATGGGGCGCAGCTGCAGCCAGGGTCTCCCACATCACCCCCCTCCCCGGTCAGACAGAGCCTTACCTGCCAGTTTAAAGGGAAATGAAAGATAAATGCTAACATCTGTGACCGCACATGCAGTGGTGGCAGGGGAGGCTAAATGCTAAGTAGAGCAAGAGACGTGTCTGGCAGAGTTACCTACGCATAAAATGAACCTCCCTGCAGTGTCCACTCCCGCCTGCACCACCCAGCCCGGCCCCCAGGACCCTGCTGTGCTTGCTGCTCCCAGCACAGGAGGGACAGACAGCTCCAGTCCCCGCTCCCCAACCATGGGCTTCCTGTACCAAGAGGAAAACGTCAGCTTTGGTGTTTTCCCCTCTCCTGCTTTGCCAGGTCTCTGCTCCGACACCAGAGCTGCTGCCACCTTGCCCAGAGACAGTCTCCAGTCTCTTGTCTCCCATCTCCTGTTCACACTCACAGCATCCATCACCTGCAGCCACACTGCTGTAACTTCTTCTGGCAGATGTCAGGTCCCCATTTATTTCTACGGTCTGGTTTTTGAACAGAACATCCCCACACGCTGCGATTGGTCCCGCTGATTTATAACCCCCTGTGACCTCGCTGGTTCGCTGAGCGGGTCGGGAAACAGCACTGGAGCTAAGCCTTCCTCTCAGCAGCCAAGCAGGGGCTGCTCTCCCCAGCCCTAGGGTGAGCTTGACATGCAGTTGTTGTTAGCTTATCTGTCACATCTGGTTTGATTCACACATCTGGCAGAAGACAGCCATTACATCTATTTTCCAGCTCTCCTAAATGTTCCCGCCTCACATCCAGACGGAGGAAGGGTGAGGTCACGCTCTGACAGCTCCTTGATGGCTCTATGCGCAGAGGTGCCGGTGTCAGGCGTGCTCCTCTTCGGGGTGCTTCTGTACTTAAGGAAGTACATCATGATTGCTGCTAATTAACTCCCTTCACCCCACAGGCTGGGCCAGCCCCTCACAGGGTGAGTTGGAGCAGGGTGATGCTGAGAGCGCTGCCTGCACTTCCAGAGTCTGGACCACTCGCCGCCCCCTGAGACAGGGCTGGTCCAGCAGCACCAGGATGTGCCAGACCCCCAGCCCAGCTGCCCCAAGCCATGTTCGTGGTTCAGAGGGTCACCAGATCAGGACCCCAGCCAGCTCCCCCAGCTCCCCCGTTACAAGCACAGGGGGTGAGAAGACAGTCAGGTTTGCAGAATAATAACAACCACCTGTCAGGTCTTATTGCTCAGCTATTTCACACCAGAGATTTGTTACATTAAAGGGCACCGAAATTACTTATGTCAGGTAACTGAATGATAATTAAATGCTATGTAGATTATTAAAATACTCTTACGGTGATGGGGAAACGTAAATGATCACACAAGACAGCCCCATTACAGAATTAGCTTACTCGCTGAGTTCTGCTTTGATTTGTCATTAACTGCAATAACTGCCCTCTCCCAGCACCCACCTCCTCTCCCTCCACCCAGTCTGTACTGGGAGCACTCACCGTCATCGGCTCTGCATGAAATCACAGCACTGCACAACTTCCACCAGCAAACACAGGGTCTGCTGTGTGTCCTGGGTGTCACAAAACCACACGAGCCCCATCAGGTGAGCTTTATGTGCAGCAATGGGCAACAACACCCACACACACACCTTCACACCCCCTACCCCGAGCCCCACTGATCTGCACCTCGACCACTAAGCAGGAGGATGCTGCAAGAAGGGAAGGAAGATGGCAGGGTGGGGGGTCTGTTCCTTTCTCTTTAGCCTGAGGAATCCAACATTTGTTGGTCACTTTTATCTAAAGAAACACATATAGTATGTATATGGACCAACTAAGCTATGAGTTTCCACGGGAGGGATGGAGGGAGGGGAAGAACTCAGAACCCCAAGGTTCTGGGAGTCACTCGCAGCTGAACCAGTTGCTGTCTATTCTGGACATCTTCTGCTGATGCTCATGTGGTTCCCAAGCCTCAGCCCTGGCCTAGTTTTCCTTCCACCTAATGTATACGTATCTCACAACCCCAGAGATTTCTTCAAGGCATTGCTAACCAGCAGGATGCGCCAAGAAATAAAAAGTAGTCGTGGTTAATAATAAACCAAACAGCGTGGAGAACAGATTGCACTCAGTATCACTGCCTTCCCCTAGGTTTGGGGCTTGGTGGGGGCTTTTTTGGGTTTGCCGGTGTTGTTTTTAGCTGAGCTCCCAGCTGGGACTATAAATTGGTCTGGGCATGGAACTGGTTTCCTACTTGTCTGTGCACCCGTCGGGACGCTTCATCACCAGCCAGCACCGCTGAGCCTCTGAAGCATGGGCACAAGGCACACTGAGTCTTGGAAAGAGACTCAATATCCTGTATATTCATTAAGGAGGGGTTCTCTGGGAGCAGGGTTACGTGGGGACAAGGATTTGAGCAACCCCAAAAAGAGAGACCGCAAATCCAGGGGCCCTGGGATGTGGTTATCCCACCAGTTAAATCCAATTAGTTCATCATATCAATGACTTGCTCCAGCCAGTTCACTCAGCACTGGTAATAAATATCCCATTGCTTGGATCCGGTCTGTCGGGACAGGGTCTGGGGGGAGGTTCCTGCATCATCCGGCTGGGAGCAGAGTGGGTGCTGGGGATGTGCCACCAATGCCTGGGGACAGTGCACCAGCACCCTGCATGGGAGCTGGCAGGCAGCAGCGATTCCTTTCCTCTTTCCTTTTTCCTGTTTCCTTTTCCTTCTTCATTTTTCTTTTTCCTTTTCCTTGTTTCTTTTTCTTTCCCCTTTTCCTTTCCCTTTTCCTTCTTCCATTTCCTTTTTCCTTTTCCATTTTTCTTTTTATTTTTCTTTTTCTTTTTCTTTTTCCTTTTCTTTTTCCCTTTTTCTTTTTCCCCTTTTCCTTTCTCTTTCCCTTTCTCTTTCCCCTTTCTCCTTCCCTCATTTCCTTTTCCCTTTCCTCCTTGCCTCAGTGACCCTCTGGGATTCCCATCCCATAGGGAAGGAGAAAACTGCCAGCTCCAGCATCACCTCAGAGGTCAGAGCAAGGGTTTCCCTCCAACGGGGCTGTGATTTAAAGAGCAGACAGGTACCAGCTATCATCCTCTGCATTTAAAAATCGCTGGGCAGGGAATTCTTGCCTGCTGCTCCGTGGGGAAATCCAGAGGGGAGCTGTTGGGAGCGGCGCGTCCGTACGCGCGTGCCCGCATGTTAGTTTATGTAACACTTTAACTAACAAGCTATGATCTTCTCCAGAGCAGTAGATAAAATGGCAAATGAAATATAGGGCAATAATTCTGACACTAAGGCGAAGTTGCTGGGTTTAATATACGCCTCTCTGCGAGCAGATAGGCCATAACGCGACAATAATGAAATATAAATGACCTACATAAAAAAAAGATAAAATCAGGTAATTACCAAAGCGTCAGTTCTTCACAAAATAATTGGTAATGACCTTTGATAAAGAAATCACTGCTGTGATATTGCTGACAGGACAATTCCCAACTCCACGACAACACAGTGGCTGGCTCTAAATCAGGGACAGTGCTGTGGAGCTGCAGAACAAACGGGCTCCTCGGCAGCACCCAGGGGCGACTGGGTGCTGGGGAGGCTGCAGCTTGGTGAGCACCATCCTAGTGAACACAGCAGCACCCAAACCCACCAGGTCCTTAGGCTGGTAGGCAGAGCTTGGAGATGATGCTCTGGAGATGGGAGGTGGCACTTGGTGCTTCTCCTCCTCACTGCATTTGCAAGCTGGAGCTCCTGCACAACCTCCAGCTCGCTCCCGGCAGGCCGGGGGACGAGCGTCAGATGGAAATGACTTTTGATTGCTTCCAATCTGGCTGGAATCGCAAAGGAAAGGCTGGAAATGTCACATCCCATCTCCCCCAGCGGATGGTCCCTCTGGAAAGACTTCCGAGAAGTCCAGGAGAGGGAAGGGAGAGGGCAGAAGCCTGTCAAAGCGGCCTCCTTGTCACAGCACGACAATGACCTGCTGTGAGCATCCCTCCTGGAAGGGCGGCCACAGAGCTGTTGGTATTGCTGCTGATCACGGCAGCTGAAAAGAGGAGCGAGCGGCTGAGGGCTTTGAGAGGATTCGCTCTACCCCTGTCTCACTGAGAGGGAAGGAGGAATCTGAGCAGTGGTGAGGTGAGACCCACATGAATATGAAAAAAAAACCTGCTCCAGAGGTTTGGATCCCACAAGCAAACCCATTTCACCTCTTCCCAGGCTGGCAAATGACCCAAGGTGCCGGTATAAAGGTGCGTGGACAAACCTATACCGAGGGGCTATAGAGGTGGGGGCTCTCCCACCCACATCTGTGCTGCCCTGGGTACGCTGAGGAGCTCCGATGCTCGGGGAGGGGCAGCAGGGACTGGGCCAGGCCAGGGGCAGCTCCCACTTCCCACTGGGATTATGAAATACAAATGAGTTGTCTGTTGAGTAGGTGCGACACGTGAGCAGATGTCACAAAACACAGCAGAGCAAATAAAAGAATTATAATAATAATAATAATAATAACAACAGCCTGAGCCCTACTAAACCCATCCTCACAGGCACCGAATCGCCCAGCTTTATGTGCCAAACCTTACAACACACCCACTCCCCTTCCCCCACTGAGTGGGGGGGGGAAGAAAAGATCTTCACACTTCTCCTAATACCAGCTGGTTAGTTTATATTGCAGAAGTTTCACGAGACAGTTACTGACAATGATACACTAAACACAGGTTAAACCCAGCACGATCAATCGTGCAGCCAGGAAATGATAACATTTGCATCAAATGATAAGAAAGGCACACAATTCCTATGGCAGCTCTGGGAAATCCATCCTGGGGTTGCCCCAGTGCACCATTTCCTGGTGCACGGAGCAGCCCCCATGCTCTGTATGCCACAATGAGACCCCTGGGTACTAGCTCACCCACTGGGATGCATCCTGTGAGCATCCCCTCGCAGGGCTGGTACCCACCAGCTTGCCATGTCTCCATTACCATGGGGATTTTCAATAGGGGTATTGCCTTTTGGGCTTACGCCGCTTGCAAAGAAAGGACCCTGCTTTCTGAGCTGTGCAAACTGGCATGGGGAGACGCAGAGCCCCACGGCAGCCCCTGTTCTCCCTCGCACGTTACGGATCCAGTTTGTTTTGGGAACAGATGTGGATTCTTTTGAGGAATAAATGGCTCAAGAATGTATTGTTTTGTTGCTTTCCAAGGCTGTTTCAGGATATGACTCTCTGAAAACCCTGGGGCACGGGGAGGTGGGCACCCAGGCCTGTAAAGAGATGATTGAAGCTCTCGGTGACACAACAGCATGCAATGCTAACAGCAGACGAGGGCAACCCTGACAGGCAGGTGGCCGTGTCCCCTTTCCATCCTCCCAGATCTATTGTATAACAAACCCTTTCTCTGTAAGGAAGACACAGATGCCCTCAGATCCTGGGCTGGATGCTCTCCATTATCATGTTGAGCCCAACGCTGTTACTGCCGCAGGCACTTTGGTACCTTATCCCCACACTGGTGACATCCACAGGTGCCTTTGCCACCTCATCGGTCCAGCTGGGATCTGCAGCTGGCGATATGCTCCATGACCAGTGGCAGTTCCATCCCTCTGTCCTTCCTCTGCTGTGTCGATTCCCACCCTCGCTTCCCACCTCTAACACCCAGGCAAACACGGCACAGAGATGACTGCAAACAGGGACCAGGCAAAGAAAACAGTGGATTTCATCCCTAAATTAATGCCTCTCTCTTTGTGGGGAGGGAAGGACTAAGCTGGCTTTGGGCTCTGCGCAGCTCCTGTGGCTGCAGAGGAGTCCCTGCTGAGAGTGGAGCATGCCTCCTTTGTGTTCCAGCCCTGCAGCCTCCGGACCAAGTGATGAAAAAGTTCCTGGGAAATCAGGTCTGCAGATGTGAGCTCTTCATTTGTAGGCAGGGATGCTCCCAGTTCCCCACTTACGTGCTGTCTACAGGTTAAAGAGAGGGAACGCTTAGCCGCTCCAGCAGGCTTTTTCTTTTAACGACCCGTGTTTATTAATTTACAGGCTTCAGGTACAGCCCCGTTCCGTAACGCCACGATCTGCATGTGAATACAGGAGTCGGGGTAGTTTGCAGTTGGAGCGGCGGGTCTGAGCACGACATGGCGCACGGCAGCTCCATGGGGAGAACAGCCTGGTTACACTGGTTGCTATAACCCAGCTAGTTAGTGCTGCAGGCTAATTGCTTTGGTGTGAATACCTCTCAGCACCGGGGTAGGACCATCCATCCGCCTATGCCAGATGCTGTGTCCAGGCACATTCCCATTGGAGCCTGGATCTGCTGTCACAATCACTGGCACTGGGTGTTGGGAGTGCTTGGGCAGGGCTGCCAGCAGGTGCAGCCACACTGGGTGCAGTGCATCCCCCAGCCCACCGTGGGACAGCTCCTGGGGTGCCGCAGCTCTGCAGCCATCATCTTTGCAGCTCACTTTTACCCAGGAAAAGGAGAACAGCTGGATCAGAGCTCCAGGAGATAAGTGAGAAGGGGGAAATTAGAGCTGGGTAGAAATACTTATCCATAAAGTACCTTTTTTTGTGTGGATTTGGTGGAGGTTGTGGTGGTTTAGGAACACTCTGGACTGGCACGGCTGAAAGCACACATACAGGGACAATCCGGAGCCATTAAATGCCTGGAGAACAGTACTGCCCATCGCCCCCATCTACCAAACTAACTGTGAACACTCTTCCAAGTCAAGGTCTCTTTTTAAGGGTAAGAACTCTTCCCACTCCGTCTGGGAATTGGGAAGCTTGTGAACTTCGTGATCCTCCGCTCTGGGCGCAGCAGCCTCCTTGCTCCCTAAGAGGGAGGAGGGGAGGAAGGCTCACTCACGTTTCCCTTTCAAAGCTGGGGGGTGGGAAGGAAAATCAACCCAGGTGCTTTCAGATTTTCAAGGTGCAAAGTAAATGACAAGATGCCCAGGAGTGTGCAGCAGCATTTCATTGTTTGCGTTTGGAATAAAAGACAGATAATTAGGAAATTGGGAGTCTATTAATTTTCCAAATTTACTCATGCAAGAAGCACTGAGCTGTGGTGATATTTGCTTACCTCGTCATTATGCAAAAATATATTAGCTAATTATTTTGACTAATGCAATTAAGATATGCATATTTAGCATAAACTATACAATAGAAATGTTACAGTCAGCAGTTGCCGGGTTGCACTCATGGGCAGCAGAGAGGCAAAAGTCTCAGCACAGTCTCTGATGGTAAACCATAATATTGCTCCTATTCTGCCCAACCTGTTATTATTAGTTCTGTTGCAGTAATTAATTTGCTTTACAGCATGGCTAGGTGGCACAGTTAGCAGCAGTATTAATTTTTGTTATGAGCCACCTGAAGATGTCAGCTTTGGAGCAGCAGAGACTCTGCCTTTAATTGCCTACAGCCGTGGTGACGCAGTAACTCTTGCCGGGATGCGAACAGGACGCATGAGGTGCATGAGGGCACCTCCGCACCGACGCCGGACTGCCTGACTGCCAGCATGCTCCCCTGCCACCTCCTCACACGCTCCTTGGGACATGGGATATGCCACACAGTCCCAGGCACTGCTGATGAGGAGGAGCCATGACGCTGCTGCTGTGATGGGTCACAACCCCACCTGCTCCTCCTCAGTCCCGAGAAACTACCGGAGGCTGGGGGAGGCTTTGCCCAGGCAGCAAACTCCTCTTTGCCTGCCACACCAAGGGTTGTCCTCGCCTTTTCTATCACATGGCCTCACAAAGCAGGGAAGGAAACGGCTCAGGATGCTCTGTGCTACGCCCCGGTACCCATTGTGCTGGGACATGTTTCTGTGGGTTGAGGTACGTGCTGCTGACCCTCACTCTTCCCCCAACTCTCCCCACCTAGAACAAAACCCTCCTGGGAACTGAAACCGGGAGGATTTCAAGCGAAGCTGCGAAATGGGGTATTTTGTTAGTGCCATAGGCTGTAAAAGCTCTTCTAGCATGTGGGGACCACGTCAGCAGAGCTTGGGGCCATCAGTACCCCCACAGTGGGTACAGACGTGGCCGTGCTCCCTGGGGCTCAGCCCCTTGCTTGGGCTTTCTGCCTGCTCCCTGCCCTGCCTTCCTCACTGTGTCAGGGGGTGAGACCAGCCCCACACACACCCTTTTCCTGCAGCTTGGCAGGCAAACGTGGCAGCAGGGGGGATCAGAAAGCATCAGCTCTCCAGATGCCAGCAGAAACCCCAGTGTCCCAGCCCAACAAATTTCCCAGCGTCACGCCATATGCTGAGCATGGGGTCAGAGCACTCCAGACCCAGCACAGGGGCCAGAGAGGGTGAGGAAACGTGGGGAGGTGGAGAGACACAAGGGTTCCTCTTAATGAAACCTTCTGAGGAGTAAGGTGCAATTGGAGAATGGGAGGGATGGAGCCTGAGGGAGGAATCCCTCTGTGGCCACGGTTTCCATTCCCTCTTCCAGCTCCGCTAACCTTGGCAGAGACCGAAGCCAAAGTCCAGGGGGGTTGGTACCCAAGAGCCTTGCACAATCCAGATGCGATGGGTGCATCTCAGGAGCAGGGCTGGGCGTTGCTTCCACGTGAAGGCAACCCGCACACCCAGGGCGCTGCAGAACAGCAATGCCGGGTGGGAAGGAGGAGCAGGGATGGGAGAAGAGCACCGGCGCCTGTGCTGAGTCTCGGAAGGTTTGGCTGCCTTCGCTCAGCGGCGTCTCCAGCTTCGCTCAGCACTGGCTGTGCTTCCAGCGGAGTCATTTTGGCTAATTCTGCGCCAACCATGTGGACTGTCAAATGGCTTCTGCTGTATTTTGTTGCCCTTTCAAATATTTCTCAAAGAGTAGGCTGTACCATCTGGTGGACAATCTGCCTGTGCGTGCAACAGCAATGTACCTAGCGCAGCGCTGAAGGGCCTGCGGCACCCCTCGGCAGCCGCACTGGCAGGCCATGGCCCCACGGCGCCCGGGGCTGCTCCCAAGGGACATGGCTGCGTGGGGTGGGTGCTGAGGGGACGTTGCCCACTGGGCTGCGGGGTGAGGGATGGCCCTGAGCTCTGCTCCCAGATCCAGAGCAGGGCACTGAACGCTTCCCCCCACCTGCATCAGCCTCCTGCGGGGCTCAGCTCAGACCAGAGACCACTGCTGATGGGCTCTGGAGGCTGGGGAGTACACCTGCCCAGAAGCAGATCCTTATTCCCCCAGCAAACCTCCCTGGCAGGGGCTGTCAGCCCCCAGTCTGCACGGCTCTTTCCTCTATCTCAGTGTAAGACAGAGCAGGTGTCTCCCCAGGCTGGGGACGCATCTCCTGGAGCCACCTCATCAAGTTTTAAACCTCTTCCCTTTCCTTTTCCCTGATTTCTTTTCTCCTATACCAGCCCCCAGTTCCTGCTGACTCCACACACTTCCCCCTCCGCCACACGCTCCGCGGAATCAGGCAGGTTAGAGAAGACGGATTATACATTGCTGACGGTATATATAAATCCTCATTTATATCTTGCTGCAGAAAGAATGGGCCAGGCTTAGGAAAAGCACTCCAATAATTCCTTGTGGATCGGCCTACACGTTGTTATCGAAAGCAGAAGGCTCAAAGGTCGTACGAGAAACCGATAGTACCGGCATCCATCTCCAGACATACCCATCAGCCAGGCAGGCAGGATGACCCTGTGCAAACAATCCCCTTACCCAGCAGATCCACCCCCTCTGCCCAGGGACACATAGAGCTCCATCACACACACGCCTGGGGACACAGAGTGTGCAACACCCCCACCACCAGTTAGTTAGAACCACCGAGGAGTAACAAAGGCTCACAGGCAGGCTCTCTGCCAAGTTGATTTCCAATGGCACTGTGCTCTGCCAGCTCTCTGCCCCTCTGTACCCCAGAATTTGTTCTTTACCCTCAAACACAGTGACAACACAATAGGTTTAGTTTGTGCTTTATGGCCTGAAAACCCGTGGTGACCCCATAAAGCCAGTCTGAGGGTCTGCTCAGACCTCTGGCGTGCTCCAGGAGTCTCCGAAACAACGATGGGTGGGATCTCTTGTCTTGGTAAGGTGCAACACTGGGACAGCCTTATCTAGAAGGATGCGATACTGGGCAGCCTTGGCCAGGAGGATGTGATGCTGGGACAGCCTTAGCCTGGAGGATGTGACACTGGGAAGCCTTGGCCAGAAGGATGTGACACTGGGCAGGCTTAGCCAGAGCTGGAGGAATTAGGGAACAGACTTGCAGGCAGAGTTTCCCCTGCAGCAGGAGGGAACTGGGCTCTAGTACTCAGGGACACAAATACTGGCTCTAGGACTGGTGTCTGTGTCAGCAGCACTGTGGTGATGCCGGCAGCGATGCGCAGCCTGCTCGGGGTGCTGGCCGTAGGGACAATCAGCTTTTAATCATCTGGGGATTTACAGGGGTTTCAAAAGGGGTTTTAGTGATACCAGGGTGTGTGCCAGGAAATGACTGGCAGGTGTCCTGGGCACCAGTGATCCCAGTGACACCAGTGAAGTGACAAGAACTGTCCCAGAGCTGACCCAGAGCTGACCCAGAGCTGGTGCACAGAACCACCCGGGAGCACCGCGCTGCTCTCCTGCTAGTAGGAAATACCAAGTCTTGCTCACACATAAAGCGTTTGTCAGGACCTCCACAAAGTCACCTGCTGCCGATAACCTTTGCCCACTCGCTGGAGACAAGCTGGCCTGGCAGAGCCCTGGCACTGAGCGCAGTGGGATACGAGCTGGAACTTGTCCCACACTGGTCTTATCCCCTCCTCCCAGTAATTTGCCTTTATTCCTTATTATTGTCTGTACACTTAGTGTGTATGATCTTAACAGCTTCGGGGACCAGATTATTTCAGGAATGGCTGCTATGCAAATCCCATTAGGTTCAACAGGAGTTCTGCCACACATCTGATATCTGGTAGTAAATCTTACTCATGCCTATGCTCCTAGAAGAAATCGCTTCTCCCCTGGAAGCCAGAGTGAAACTTAATAGGGAATTACACAATATGAAGGCACACGAAGGAGAGACCGGACTTTTAAAACCATGCTGGCATCCAAAAGCCGTTAATCTTCTTAGGTAATGATGAAAAATGCAGTGAGGATGGTGATGTAACTCACTGAGGGGGAACAAGGAGCGCCAGCGAGCGGGCGGCTCGAGTAAAACTTCTGCTCTTCCTCTGTTTATCCCATTCTCCACCAAATTTCTGTTCCCAACTGGGATTTTTTTAAACCCCGACTCTGTAAACAGCCTTTTCAGTGCCGAAAGGAGCAAAGCAGCACGCACAGCCGGCAGAGAACGCCTTTCCCCGTCCTTTTTTCCCATTTAATTAATTCCACAAGGAGAGGAGAAGAGAAGGCAACCTCGGGCCTGTGGGGCCAGGGCAGCAGGTGGGCTGTGGAAAATACCACCGGCTGCGGCAGTGCCATCAGGCGATCCCGGTGGGAAGGGGTGATGGGTTCCCCGCGGGGGATGCCATGTCCCTGCCTCTTCGCTGCCCGTCGCCGTGTCGGCAGTGGTCGTGTTCACTTCCAGCAGTGAAACCTCTGGCTCCCAGAGGACAGAAACAGTTTTCCAGTTATTTTTGCTTTAGCCAATCCCCACACATGCAAAGGGGGTGCAAGCCCCCCCACCAGCTCGCTTCATGTACTTCTCGCTATGCACACTGTAATCAAACACCCCCTGCAAAGCCCCTGGGCACACCTTGGGCTGGGGATCACGGGGCACTGCCAGCATCCTGCCTGCCTTCAGCTGTGCCCTCCCTGCATCCCATCTCCCTGCAGGACAGAGCAGCAGAGCGGCTCATCTCCAAATACTCCCAAACCTAGGGATGCAGCTGGAGATGGACTTGGATGCTCTGGCTGGTCCCCAAGGAGGCGGAGGGGAGTGAGGCTGGGACCCCCTTTTCCCACCCTCTGAGAGGAGGAGCACCCAGTGCTACCCTTGAGAGCGACCCAAAACCTCAGTCACTGATTGCAGCCCCCCACTGCCTCCTACGAACAAGCACACAGCGTGTCTATTCTCACAGGGTGCCAGTGCTGTCACTCCAAGTCTCTCCCTGACTATTTTATTTATCATTCCAGGGCAATTCCACACAGTATCCAAGGCTGGGGGCTTTTCTGCCCCAGCACTGCCACACCTCATGGGGACACCAGCTCCTGAAGACACCAGCTCACCCCTACCAGCCCCACGACCCCCTCCTTGCGATCCCCTCAGACGCCCAGTGCTCACACAGAGCAAGTGGCACTGTGAAATATTTATTGTAAAGAGAACACGCTCTGTAATTAAAACTTTCTGCCATTAGAGAGTTTATGATCTAATGATGCTATAGGAAGCCGGGTTTATGGTCACTGAATCGGTACTTGATTCGGAGAGCTCAATTAACAAATCACAGCAACAGTGTATCAAAGCGCATCGTTAGAGCCGGAGTCGCCCTCCTCTAATGAAATGCTAGCTTTAGTAGTATAATTATTAAGATCACCATTTCACTATTATAGTAATAACTGTAGATAATTGCACAATATTATCTTTCACAGAATCATCTCCTCTGCATAAATTAAAAGGTTCAAAATATAATTCACAGGGCAAAACCCTCCCAGGAAATCCATGGGGAAGATCAGAAACAACCAGCAGAAGTGATGACTTGCCTTGATTGCAGCAAAGCCATGTGGCTTCGTCTGTGCTCCCTTCATAAGGTGGGAGCTCTGCCTAATTGGCCTACGGGGACGGAGCGCTGCTACGGAAGGATAAATTGTTGGGCTCTGTGACCGGAGGTAAAGAGAGTCCAATAGAGTTAAATCGTGGTTACAAACAAAAGTAATGGTTACATGACATCTTTGGATCTATTTTTAATTAACTACCAATAAAGCTGCGTGGTAATTATCGGTCGCCCGCCGTCCCTACCAGGCGTGATGGATGGCTGGTGTTATTACTCCTGTCGGTTGCCGGCCTTGCTCCACCTTCTGCTGAGGATGGTGAGGGGAGTGCCAGCTCTAGGTGGGACCTCAGGACCTCATCAGCTTCCACCAAAAATCCTCACCAGACCCAAGAAGGTGTAATAAGGCCTTCACACATGCACTGGGCAAGGGGGGAATAACGACTTTTAGGCACTTTGAGAACTTTTGTGTCAAAACCTGAGCCACCAGCAGACTGTGGGGATGGGATTTACCAGCCTTCAGCACCCCAGCTCATCTCAGCCTGCAGCAGACATCACCCTGTGGCAGATAAAGTATGCCTCAGCACTTAGGGACCACATTTAGATGCCTATAGACTGCAAAAGGAGGTGAAAGGCTTCCTACCCCAGGCGCCTAAGGGATAAAACAGGTACCTCAGTGCTCCCAATAACTGAGTTGGGCCACGGAGAGCTGTCTCATGGATTTGGGCACAATCCCCCCCATTTCCACGAAGTATTTTTTATTTCTTTCTGTCTAAGCCCTGGAAATGAAGAAAGCCTTGCCAAAATGCACTAGTGTTATCCCATAAGGAATTTGAGATGTCAATCATTGGGACATCCAGAAAAAACAGGGGGGTAAACCAGGCGGGTAAACCGTTCAGGATACAAAGCCAAAGGTAAGAAGGGGGTGTTCTGTGCACCCCTGCAATGTAGTTCCTGTAAAAAGCAGTTTGGGCATTTTGCTCTTCAACCTGCAACAACACGAGCCCATGCACCGAGGGATGGCATGGGAAAACACCTTGGGAAAGCACCCTGGGTGCTGCCTCCCCCCTACAGCACCCTACGTGGCTCACAGAGTTAGCAGCACCTCTTTTACAGACAGGACAGCGGAGCAGCAGTTGCATCTGCTTGGCAGCTGCATCGGCCTCAGACGGGCACAGAAACCCTGGGCTCCACAGTTGACCTAGCCTGGGATTGAGGCAAGGAGCCCAGTGAAATCAGGACAAGAAGGAAGCCACCACTCCAACGCTGAGGGATCCACTGAGGGATCCGAAGTGGCGATGGTTACCTCCATGCAGTTGCAGTGATTACAGGTGACAAGGAAAAATCCAGAAGAAAAGAAAGAGAATATTTCAGATGGGCCTCACTGGGAAACTAGAAGGGACACGGCTTGGAGTCACAATTCTTTTGGTTTAGGGACCCTCTCCAAGGAAAGCAGTCTCGCTTGTGTCAGGGCTGAGTATACCATGTCATCCTCTTGGGATAAAAAGCAAGCATGGTACCAGGACATGTAGACAGGAGTGTCACGTGTACGGTACATGAAGCAATCCTCTGCTCCAGGCAGTGCTGGGAAGGGCTCAGCTGGAGAAGCGTTCCTGCACCAGGCAGGAGGCAGCCATGGCCTGATGGATGCAGTCCAGGGAGAGCAGTGAGGAAGAGGAAAGGCTGAAAGGGTCAGGCTTGTTTAGTCTGGGGAGGAGATGGGTGAAGAAAGAGCTGTGGAAACTCTGCCAGCGTGGTGGAGGCTACTGCGAGGTGATGGGCAAGGTGATGTACCCCCTGGGCGGGGAACAGCACCAATTCTCAGCCCCGCAGCATGGAGAGCTTGCCTGCAGGTTTCTCAGGGACACCATGCCATGATGGGAGAAAGCAGGCTTGGGTGGGATGTGATTCCTGTTTGCCATAAGGGAGGAAGAGGAGCTGCTGCACAGCATGCTCAGCATCCCTCCACACAGCTCGTGAGAAGCCCTGTGAAATGCAGGTTCCCACCCCTGCCAAGCTGCAACCAGCCCTACTGCAAATCAATCAAATGGATCCGTTATCCCAAAAAGCAGCGACACAGCAGTCAGTTTACTTCCCCCCTTTTTATTCCCATCCCCAGCACAGGTCAGAGGAGTGAGTGGCGCGTGTGGAGCCAAAGTTCAGCACGGAGGCAGCTAATCCCTCCTTCATGCTTCCCTACTCCAAAAAAACCTGCGGGCGTGAGCAGAAATCCTCCGTATTTCAGATCTCCTCCGAAAGGTTGTATCCCAGGACGGGTTGCCCCTTGGGGAGGGAAGAAATTTGTGACCTTGCTTAGCTGAGCAAGCACATCAGCTGCTGGAGCAGAGATGCTGTAAGCATTTCCAGCCCAGCTGGAAAGGAGGTCACGTTGCAGGAGGGCTACCTGCCCCGCGGCCGGGGGCGGAGGGAGGGGGCTTGGCACGGATGCTGTGCAGGACAAGGTGCTTATGGGAAGCCACCAAAGAATGAGGAGAGCCTTGCACAGCTCCTCATGGTGCTGCAGACTCACTCACCCCATCACCAGTCCCATGCCATCGGTACCACCAAACCCCTCAGCGTCGGTGGGAAGGCTGCAGGGGGAGGACAAACGGACAAGCCCGATCAGACAAGCGAGCAGAAGGTTTGCCTGGCTGGGAGGATGCAGCAAGGAGAGTTAGGGTTTTGTCAGGCCGGTTTCTGGGAGGGTTTACATTGCAATTTTGCCTAATTAGTCTCCAATAATTAATGCTGTGAGCGTAACAGAGAAGTAATCAGACAAAACGCTGGTAAGTAAACCCCATGGAAGCCATACATCTTCTGATAGTAATGATTATGTTCTTTTTTATTATTAAAGATCCCATTAGAAAGAATTTATGATTTTTCCCCTTTGCAAGAGAAATAATAAACATTACGCTGGCTGCTCTTATTTTTGGTATTGAGCAACCGAGCCGCTGTAATTAGCCACAGTTAAAAAGAAATTTTGCTGAATGGCTTTTGGGGAACATTACATCCAAATTACAACCCTGTAGATTTTTTTTTCATGTGAAAACACGCTATCAATAAATAACTCAAATACAGTTTCTCTAAAAGGAAAAAAAAAAAAAAAAAAAACCCAACCAACAAACCCCACTTAGATCCTGAGGAAAACAAGAGGGGAAGGAAAACAACAGTGCTGAGGACCTGAAAAACCACTGGAGAGGGGATTGTGCTTCCTGATCGCTTTTCCAGGGGATTTCTTTGCTTCCTGGGGAATCACAGGGGAAGGCTGATGCTCTGGTGCTGGCTGATGCTCCAGCGCTCAGTGGCCCCACACCGAGGTGCCTCTGCAGCAGGAACCCACACCCAGCCCCATTGCCCGACAAAGGGAAGAGAAGCAAATGTTGGTTTTGCCAAAGGTTCTTGGGGATGCTTTTGGCCTGTGCTGCATGTGCTCTCTGAGTCCTTCTCCAGCACGGCCACGACACTGATCTGCAGGGCGGTGGCACCCCTGGTACTCTACGCCTTCTGTCCCAGGGTAAAAGAAACATCCCATGGGCAGCCAGCTGTGTGCAGTAGCCAGGCACGAGAGAGCTCCAGGCAGCTCAAGCAGAGCCTTGTGGTATGAAGCTGCCTGACCCACACGCTAAGAGGCTGCACATGCAATCTCCACGCCAGCGGTCTATAGATGTGGCAGCCGTGGCGCTGCCAGCGTGGGGAAGGGCAGCCTCTGGGCGCCGAGCGATGAGGTGTCACACAGGGCAGCAGCCGGCAGAGGGAGGGAAGGAAATGAGGACAGCTAAAAACCACTGAAGGGTTGTTCTGTGCTTCTTGCCACAGAGAAATCCCCGGGGTGCTGAGACAGCATCCCACAGAACAGTGCGCTAACACCTGCGCCTTGCGTGCATCCCTCTCTCCTGCCGCAGCTGAGGAGGGACAACTGTGGTGTGGCAAATGAGGGGAACAAATTCTCCCTGGATATGAGAGAGTACATCAAACATTCCTCATCAGGATACAAAGGATGCGCCTGCAGCTGGAGGGGCTCTGGTCAGCTGGAAGGAACACGGATGGGACAGGTGGAGAGAGGCAAGGAGGATGTGGAAGCTGGAGAGCAGCATGGGCTGGGCTCATTGAGTCTGACCAAGCTAAGGCAGAGGGGTACAATTCATCCCCAGCAACCATCTGAAATGCAACATACACACAGTTCATGTTCACTGTACCCGTTCATCTTCCCATTCCAAACCCATGAAGCTGATGTGCAGCGGCCAGTTTGGCAGCCAGCTTCATTGCATACAGAGTGGGGATGGAGAAGGGAGCCTCCTCCCTTCCCAATCAAACAGGATTTGTGATTTGCATGCACCTTTTGAGTCAAAATCAAGCTTTTGCCCTGGGTTGGCCCTGGTTTAATTAAAATGATGAGAAGGCGCGATACGCTTTTGGTCTAAGGCAAAAAAGGATGCACAGCACTGAAATTTGGAACAAACATTAAAAAAATGGAGAAATGCATGGTTGGAAGTGATAAGAAACGCCAAGACTGTGTATTACACGGGATCACGGGCTGAAAATAGAAAATATCCTAAAAAGAATCCTGGCATAGTGTGAAACCGCTGCGGGAAGGTTTGGATGGGATTACATGCTGTATGGATAATGTCCCTGTAACCAGCCCTGTCAGGGTTGGTAACCTGGGCTGTGGTCTCTGTGTAGAGCTGATGGGGATGCTCGTTGGTGGGAGCTGATTTTCTCCTCCCAGTTTGGTGTAAGGGACTGGAATGAGGATTTCACCTTGGACTTGGGCTGGAAGAACTGGTGGGTATCTGAAAGTTTGCATAGAAATTTGTGTGTGTGTGTGTGCATATATATATTTTTTAAATTTTTATGTGATAATATTTTTATGGTGTCACCTGTTTAGGTAGCCAAGGGTTCCCTCTGTGCTGTTCCTATCACTTGTGCCTTTGTGCAAGGTGGGATTCAAGAATTTGGGGTATCGGTAGTTTGAGCTGTTGGAAAATTGGGTGTTGAAACCCTTGAAGGATGAATTTCCCTTTGGCCTTTGCAAGCACGATGCCCAGAAATGAGAAATGTGGCCACGTGCTCCTAGCCCAGCCTGCATTAGCTCACAGGCAAGGAGGGAGTGCTGGAGAGAGCTCCGTTTCACTCTGCATCACTGGACGGAGGACTTTTAATCCAGCTTCCCCATCGTATCCTATGTCTGCTTCACCCAACCTCTCCGGACCTGTTTTCCAGTCCCATCAGCCTCTGTAGTCGCTACTTTGCTAGGGATGAAGGTAACCAAAAGCAGGGAAGGGAGGTAATGCTTTAAAAATACATTTCCCCAAAAAAAAAAACCTGGTTATTTTTTAAAAATGTAATTTCAGAAAGCTGTTAGAAAGAGATGATAGAAATAGATGTTGTTTTCACAAGACAAACTTGCCAGTTGAGCAGCGGAGTTATTTATAGCCTGAGAGCTTTTCACTTTTAAGTTGCTTGTTTGATACCAATAAAGGGAAGAACAAAGGAGGGTTTTGGCTGACCTAATTTGAGCCATCCAAAAGCTGGCCTCTGCTTTAGCCTGGTCACTTGGTCTGCGTTTGCTGTCATCAGAGAGACCCTGGGCTGCTCTGGGGATGTCTCATCAGACATGCCCCGGTGGTGCCAGCGGCTACAGTGGGAGATGAGGTGATGCTCTGGCTGCCCCTGGGGCTCACACTGCTCCCCAGCTGCTCACCGGGCCATGCACGCAGGCGAAGGGGAGATGCTCAAACCCCAGTATTGGTTTTGAAGGGTCATCTTTATGACCCCTGGTGAAATTTCATTCCCATAGCACTTGTCCCCTTCTATTTCATTTTCCCATATTTAATTTTCCCATATTGGGTCTCCAGCCCATCCCACCTCCCACAGCCCCATGAAAGCTGACTTTATTTTAAGCTGTAAAATACTTTGATGTCTGTGGACTTGGCTCTTGTACAGTCCTGAACTACCAGCGGGAGGTAATAGTTTCCAGGATGTAACTTGACTTGATTTCCCACTACTCTTCAGGCTCCCTGATTTGCATTCATCTTAAGGGGGAACTATGCCTTTCCAGGCTGAATTTTCTTCTGCTGTTCCAGGAGTCACGCGAGGCTCCGCTCTTCCAGCCCAGCCCATACATATGGTTTGAGAAGAATGGGTGAAAATGGGAACAGAAGGGCCCGAGAAGCAAAGCTCCAGATGATTTGGGGAGGGTGGGAGGGAGGAAGATGAGAAGCCTAAGAGTTAGGCTGTGAATGATGTGGGGAGACGGGTGGGTGGGGTTGTCCCACCAATGCTCATCCTGCCCTTGGCAATCTGAAGGTGTAAGGAAACTTTTTCCTTTCCCCTTTACCTCCAGGGGATCAGCTTCCTCTCCCCTCCTGTTATATCCCAGGGTGTCACTTTGAAACTGAGCCAGTCCACCAGCATAGTTGCTCTCCTCTGGTTTGGGTCTCCAGGAGGCTTTGGGGGCTGTCCCAAGCGCCACATCCCTCCTGGAGAGGCTGATGCCCAGTGCAAAGCAGACTGAAAGCAGGTATGGCTGATGCTTGCTGTGGGTCGGAAGGAGAGAGATGTGGAAACATCCCACCTTGGGGAAAGATGCCTCCTGCAGCCCCCAGGCTACTCGGCGTGGCCAGAAGGACCCGGCTCTTTACTTGGAGAAAAGACAACCCCAGAACTTAATGGGATTTGAGAAGAGCCGCCCTACTCCCCCTCCTGTAATAGGTTTTGGTTTGGTGCCCAGAACATCTGGTCACCCTATAGCCTTTTTTTAATCCCATAGACACATCTCCCCAGCACATTGCTGCCTGCCAACAGATGAGCAGCAACTGCTGGCACCAGGGAGCCAGCAGACATTAACGTGCACGGCATCTCTGCAGGCACCCCCTGCTCATGACAACGCTGCGGGGGGCTGCCAGGGGGCTGCGCCGGGCATCCCCGGTCCTGGCCCTGCATTACCACACACCTGCTTGCACAAGGCCACTCTGCCTAGGAGATTTATCCCCAGATAAATCATGGAGGGGGGGTGTTCTCTTTGGAGAGTGGCATAGGGATTGGGAGGGTTGTTTTGAGTCCGTAAGGCTGAACTTTGTGCCCACAAGAGCAGCCCTGCACCCCGGGCTGAGCCTGGCTGCTGCCACCAATGGGCAGGGACCAGGACTGGCCCCCACCACGGCTGAAGCAGACATGCAGTCCCTCAGCTAGACCTGGAACTGTTCCTTAGTGAACTTCTTGTACACACAGAAGTGTATTTGCAAGACTTAGACCATCAGGCGTTGGGAGCTCTTTGCCTTTGGAAGCTCCCAGCAGCACTGGAGCCCAGAGCCCAGTAAGGGCCGCTCTAACATTGCACTTGCAGTGTCCTTGTGCAAGGAGGAAACCTCACCATCCACTGCCTTCACCTCCCCAAACCCCTGCCTCCCAAAATGCTTAACTTCCAGCCACAGGTCTCAAACAGAAGTGTTCCTGGCCTGAGACCTCCCCAGGAAGCCCACCAGCAGTCCCAGTACCTTTGGAGCTCTGGGGTTTCCTAGTCCACCTAGATAATTTTTGATGACACCCTGTGACTTCCCATTGTGTAAAAGGCTGAACTTCCTTCAGTAGCTCCCAAAGCAGAGGCGTCAGCACTGAAACATGGTCCTTGCCAAAAACCTCCCCAACAAGGGGCTGCTTGGACAGCACAAACCATGCTCACATCCACAACAGCAGGAGTGGCTCCTCACCCAGCATGGGGAGTAGAAGCTGCTCCCTAAATCCAACCAGGAGCGGATCAGGGTGGGAGCCAAGCGCAGGCAGTTGCTTTGCTGTGACACAGTCAGGATGATGCACAAAAGCCCTCAGGGCAGGAGGGCACTGAGGACCCTCGGAACCTCCAGCAGAGCCTAAGACCACAGAGAACAACCACTGTGAAGTGATAAATATCTCTGCTGGGGACCAGGCTGGGTCTCCTGCAGTGAGTGAGGGGCACTGGGGTGCCAGGACAGCTCCAGAGGGGTGCAGACTGTGCTCCCCTGGCCCTTCAGGTAAGTTATTAACAGGTAACAGCCCACAGCTGGCTCAGGACGGGGGTCCTTTGGCACCTGCCACCACAAAAGCCTTGCTACGTGCAGTCAGATGGCTCCAGCACAAGCTACGCTAAGCTGACTTTTCCTCCCTCTTGTGTATTCCCATACAAATTCGCTTAAAATGTTGCTATAATGTCAAAACAGACCCTCAGGATCATCAGATTTCAGAGGTCTAACTTAGAAAAAAAGCCAAAGCACCTCAGCAAAATGTGTTAGAGCCCCGAGTAATGCGAAATCCAGGCTCTAGTACAGCACTGCCACGGCTGCCAGCTGCTTCGGGGTACTTCGAGGAGTACCCCGGGGAGCTCTCTACCAGGCCGGGGAGGATAGCAAGGCTGAGCACTGCTATGGCCACCCCCAAGGAGCATCGTGGCCACAGCATGACGCAGAGGTGACCTCAGGGTGAGAACCAGCCATGCCGTGTGGGAACAGCAGTCCAGGACCAGTGTCTTGCAAAATAAAGCCCTGACCCCATCACCAGCCACAGCGGTCACCCCAGCACCACAAATCACAGGGTGGGCTCTCAAGCTGTCAATGAAGAGCACAAGCTTTGGGATTTTGGAGTAAGATTTGAAATCCCAACCCTGTAAGGAAAGGAAGGGAGGTGGCAGCATCTTGCTTTCCACAGGGAGCGCTCAGCTTCCCCAGCAGTGGAAAGAGGCTGCTGTAGCCACACTCCTCCTTCCTCGGCAGAGCATGGAATGCAAAGCACCGAGCATTAAGCCCTTCTGTTTTACACTGCACACTGATTTGGAAGCAAATATTTTTCCAACAACATCACCAAATTGAAAGCATTTTGCAAATCTGAAACCTTCTTGCAATATTGTTTTGGGAAAAAAACCCTAAGTGAGCGAGTGTCGATCTGTCAGCGCCAGAAGCCATCGCTGACAATTTAGCTGGGAAGTGCTAACCCACCGTGTCAAACAGCACTGCCATCCCACACGGCCCCGCAGCCTGCAGGCGGGCGGGCGGCAAGTCCCCCCAGGAGCCGGGCGAGCCGCGGTACCGGCCCTGGTACAGCCTGGGAGAGGATGGATCCGGACCCCCTGGGCTGGCTGTGCAGGACCCACCAGCTGCCCCCTCCTGTCCATCTGTCCATCCCGCCCCATCTGCTCCATCCATCCCATTCGCTCTGTCCATCTCTCCATCTCCATCCCATCATCCCCATCTCACCCCGTCTGCCCTGTCCATCCCGTCCCACCCCATCCATTCTATCCATCCCATTCATCCCACCAATCTTGTCTCCCTCATCCTGCCCCATCCCATCCATCCCATCCCTCTCCACCTGTCCCATCCATCCTGTTCACTCTGTCCATCCCGCCCCCTCCATCCTGTGCTTCTTATCCCGCTCTGTCTACCTCATCCATCCCATCTGTCCCAAAAATCTCATCTTCCCCATCTTGACCCATCCCATCCTGCCCCATCTGTCCCATCCATCCCATTTGCTCTGTCCATCCCGCCCCCTCCATCCTGTGCTCTCCATCCCACCCTGTCCATCCCATCCGCTCCATCCATGCCGTCTGCTCCATCCATCCCGCTGCCTCCATTCCATGCTTCCCATCCTGCCACATCCATCCCCCTGCCTTCCCTCTGCCCCATCCCACAAGAGGCCAAGCAGAGACAGGCATTCCCCATGGGACCAATATTTCCCTCCCTAAATCTGACCCAGGTTTTTGGGGTGAGATGTGGCAGAACACATCTCCCAGGAGGCACCCTTCCACCACTGTGTCCCTGCTCCCCACCTTTTGGGCAGCCCCCCTGTTATTAGCGTATCCAGGGTGCACAGAGTGCTAGAAAAGCCAGTGCAAAGGCCGGAGGCGAAGCAGTCACTCAACACAGACCATAGCAAGACAAAGGCACAACCACATTGCAACCACGCGACATCAGTGTGCGGGTACAACACCGGCGTCGGTGGGTGCTGGCACCCTTCAGGGCCCCACCACACCATCCAAAATGGGCACCATGACCAAGGGACCTGGCCTTGGGAGTTCTCTGATCCCACAGGAGAAAAAATCTTCACCTCTTTGCTATGTCCTCGGGTTGAATATGAGGATGAGATGATGAGACCATGAGAGGTTCCTTTCCAGCAGACAAAGGGATGAAGAAGGAGAACGCTGCCTTGCCAAACCAGCGGGCAGACTGGGTCTTTTTTTAGCTGGTCTGTGACTGAAGGAAACTTCCAAGAAAAGAAAGAAGGAAAAAGAAAAATCCACCCAACGTTTTGGCTGAGATTAACAGTAAGTGAAAACACTTTGAGGGCCGCAGATGTGGGATGTAACTTTTGAAAGGGGTTTAAATTTAAACCTGGATGATTCACACTAAATAGTAATTTTAAAAATAAGAAGAAACCAAGTTTAAAATCACTGAAGGGCAGAGCAAGATGCTCTGAGCAGCAGGTCCTGTGCCGGCCCCGGGGCCGAGCCTGCATCCTGAGCTCCTGCCACGTGTGGTTTGCAATGCTGGGGTGCAGGCTGGGTCCCAAAGCCTTACCTGGGGGTAAGGCTGCCACTCACCCTCCCAGGCGCTCCAGGGAGGAGAGCATTGGCCCTCAGAGACTGGAATGAAATATATGACAGATGGTTTTAAAAAAAAAAAAAACCAGAAAAAAAAAAGGGGAAAAAAAAAAAAAGAAAAGCAATTATCAAAGGGGAAGATTTTGGAACATATCCTTTGAAATAAAAATTTGTTTAGCATTTTTAGCAGCTGAAATAATTTTCAGAACATCTGATGAGAGATTTAAGTGGTTCATTTCCTCCTCTTGCTCGCCAAGCCATCCGTTTGAAGATTGTCTGCGGCACATCTCGTTCTGTGGTTCAGTGCTAGTGGCATTTTTCATTGGATAATGGCAGAATCAGAGATCAATGGAGGAGAGGTAGGAACCACGGCATTCCCGGCCGTTTGAGTGTGCAGGAGGGAAGAAATGTACCCAGGGATTCTTTAAATACAACTCCATGAAAGCCTGTCTGCCTTTCTTCCCCACTCACCTCTGCTCTTCTGTTCTTCCTTCACCACAAAAAAAAAAAAGGAAGAACGAAGAAAGAGAAGGGAATGAGGCATCTACATCGTCTGGTATCCCGAGGAAGTGCCAGAGCACTGGGAAATTAATAAGCTCATGTAGCTGACAGCGAGGAAGCACCCCGATAGCAGAGGCTGCACACAGCAATGTGGCGGAACTTCCCTGTGAGCCCCAAGATGCCATCCTAGAGAAGAAAACCCTCCCCTCCGGTATCCAAACGTTAAGGACACATTGTAGTTATGACTTTGCAATTTCTTTCTACCTCCAGCATGTTAATTCTCAGTTTTAAAGTTTTCTGCCCTTATCTTCACAGCTCTGGTTGGAGCTGGGGCTGTACTGCCACCCTACCCCTCTGATGACAACTTGGAGCCACTGGTGACCGAAGATGACTGATGGCTGGAGACGAGTGCCATTAGGGCTCTCGTGTTCAGAAGGCACTGCTTCAGAACAGCGAGAGCTTTACACACAATGCTTGCTAGTTTTTAAGGCCCGAGGTACAAAGAGGCAAGATTCTGCATGCCACCCTTGCCCAGCGCTCACCTTTGGTGTGCATGAAACTCAGGACTATCTGCCAGTGTCTCCTGATGTTTGAGAAATCCTCCAAAATATTTCTGATCCCTCTTTAGTCTGCACAAGGAATTTGAGTCGTAAAGCGCAAGCTGGGGGGTGGCCTCAGATGGATGGCATCAAAGCCAATCCTGTGCGGTGAGATCTCCCAGCCTACATGCTTAACCCAGCAAAATACCCATTAATAACCCCTGTGTAGCACTAGCAGGCACTCTGCCCTGAATTCGGTGGGGGGCTCTGTGCAAACAATTGCACCAAAATTAAAGATGAGGTTCTGGCTGCTCTGGATGTGCTGCCCACAGATGGTGACCACCTTCCCGATGGCACCTACATGCCGGGTGAATCCAGATGCCGTGTCAGCATCAGCTCAGAAAACAGCTCCACTCTGTCCTGGCAACCCAGTTCTCTGGGGCAGCTAACCTCCGCCCTGGGGATCCCTGGGGAATGTCTGGAGAGGCTTCCCATTCAATGGGATGAGTCTCAGAAAAGAGGATAACAAGGCGCTGAAGGAGATTAGGGAAGTTCCCTGCTTCTGGTGCGAATCTGGAGGAGAAACACACTCTAATCTTCCACCGAAGGGGAGATCCGAGACCTTTAAGTCTCTTAAGCCGCGTTAGTTAGGGCTCAGCCACAAACTTCCCTCCAGCTCTGCAGCTCCTTCATGAGGAGGGCTGAGGGGAGATGGGGAAACTGTGCCAGGAGACCACTGCCAAGGTCGGGGTATCCCAATGCAGCCTTCAGCTGCACCCCAGGGTGCTTGGGGCTTCTCCCCGCTCCCATCCCCGTCACAGCTTCCACCTCTCCCACCCGGAAGCCACAAAAATCACACGTGGTGTTTGGGGAATTACTGCCTGGAAAAGGAGGGTAAGCAAAGGTAGAATGAATGCACTGAGCCACGGTCCTGTCCCTGGGGAACCGAGTGCTCCAAAGCCATTAGCTCCAAGAGCTGCTCTTTTATTGGGGAAAAGAAGGTAAATATGACCAACAACAGGCTCCAAACACGTGTTTTGACTTTTCAGTGCTGTTACATCTAAGTTGAAGGGTTGATTTTTAATAATTTTATTTTCAGCAGAGAGCTGAGCAGGGAAAAACACTACCAACGGCCAAAGGGTGGATAGGAGCAAGGTGGAAATCACAGCTTTTCACTGCTCTGGGAGATCAGAACAGTGTGGGGAGACAGCATGCCATGTCTCCCAGGGTTTGCTGTGCTCTGGGACAGGCTGAGGTGCTGCCCATGGCTGCAGACGCCCTCGGGGCACGAGCCACAAGGAATCCGTCCCTTTGACCCTCGGGAGGAAATCACAGGGAGAGAGCTCTGTGCTCCTGGCTACAGCACATGGGATAGGAATTCGTTCCCCAGCATGAGAAAAACAGCTTTCCTGCAATCCCCAAACCCCCGGGAGAAGCTGTACGGCGGGTCAGGATGTGGGGGAGCCCGCAGGAAGCCCATTCCCTGGCCGGCGGCAGGCGCAGCCCCACGACGCCCAGGGAAACACGTGAGAGAAATGAAGCAAGAGCTTTCAGGGGAAAACTGAGGAAACGCCGGAGCCAGAGGGATGACTTAGTGAGAGTGGGAATGCAGCAGCCATGGGGAGCTGGGGCTGTGGCAGGGCTTCAGTTCTCCCACTCCCCATGGAAGGTGCTAACCATCCTAGGTGGGGATGCTCTCTGTGCCACCCTGCACCCACATCTCTCCCAGCCAGAGAACCATATGGGTGCTTGAGATCCTGAGAAAAACTCACTATAGTCTTGGGGCAAACTCCCAGGTCTGAGACTTCTTTATTTTGGGGTATTTGATTTTGTTAGCACTCTGTTGTAGGCAAATCTGTGGTTTCCTAAGGCTGAGATAAACTCAAACAAACACAATTTAATCAAGGAAACTCAGCCCTGAAAGATGAGCATGAAGGGAGGGGGCGGGTTTGGGAGAACACTAAATCTTTAGGGATTTTGCTGGGACTGAAGCAGGGGGAGATGTGAATCACTCCAGGGCCATGAGGTTCTCATTTAAACTTTTCATGCCTGTTGCTTTTCCCTTAAGCTTTTTATTTTAGGGTGAGCTTTTCCTCCCCCACCCCACAAGAGAGACTCTCTTCATCTATTTCAATCTGAGATTTTTCTGATCAGACCCCCAAGGAAAATGAAAAACACATCGTGCATCCAATAGTGACTCCTGTTTCCTCAACCAGAGCACCATGGACATGCATGTTCAGCAGATCCCCTGCAAGAAACTAGGCTGGCATGGAAACATACTCCTGGCACCTGGCTGGGGGCTGCCCACCCTCTCCCAGACTGCCCTAGGAAGTTTTGGGGTTCAGAACCCAGTCTCTTTTTAAGGTGATGACCCTGGAAAGGTAAAGTCAATGAGTGTGCTCAGAGCAGGCACTGGATTTAGGAGGAGGGTCTCCTGGAAATGGATGGGCTGTAGTGCAGCACAGGCAGCACCGACCCCCCTGATTCGGGCAGTGAGAGGTGTTACCTGTCCCGTTGTGTAAAGCTTTACTGGTTTCTGAGGTTGGACTTGTTGCCAGCTCTCAGACCTGCGAATACTGCTGAGCAGCACTGTCACCGGGAGGACCGGGCAACAGAGGTGATTCTCTCAGCTGGACAGCATCTCCCAGTGCCAGCCTCAGTATCACAGAATCATAGGGGTTGGAAGGGACCTCAAGAGATCACTGGGTCCAACCCCCATGCTGCTCTTGCAACCTCCCCCTCAGGCAGCCGGAGCAATCCGGGTGGGATGCAGCCAGTCTCCACCTGGACCAAGCCTGCCCTGTGCCCTGAAACAAGGTGTGCAGACACCGTTTGGCTGAAAACTGCAGCACCAATTTCAGCTGAAAATTGGGGACAGAGTGGAAAGCTCCTGCCTGGCGTGGGGCTTCCTACCAGCGAATGGCACATTACGCTACGGAACAACAGCCTGCAAAGGGAAGTCATGGAGTGGAGCTACTACCAGTGACTCGGGCTGAGCCTGAGGAGACGAAGCATGTTTAATGTAATTACACATCCGCTCCTTGTGATGTACGAGCACACGAAGCATCACTAATCCCCACACAGATACCTGCGGGGAGGACAATCGCAAACAGCTGTTTGGACAACGAGGACTGAACCGCACGAGCTCCCGGTTCTGCAGGCTTGCCGCCGGGATGCTCACGAGTCGCTCAGGAGTCGGAGCTCAGCCAGTAAGTGCAGGATTTACAAGGAATTAAACAGTGCTCCCTACAAAAGTACCTTAGTTTCTTATATAAATCACGCTGCCACCTCATTCATTATTGTAATAACCTTCAGCTTTTCCATTATTGGGAGGACTTCTCCCAAAATGAGAAATGACTTTCCTAACTGGACAGGCAGATCTTGCCGTCACCCTCGGTTTGGCATCCTCTTTCAGACAGCACGGAAGGAGACGTAAAGCCCTACGCCCACAGAGTGCTATTGATTGCAAACTAATGCGCTGCGTGAGGTTATTGTGTGGTGCGGAGTTCATAAATAAGGGAGATAATACTACAAACAGGATCTCTCCTCCTGGCTTACCAGAGGAATCTACTCAGTGGCTGCTGAGGACAGTTAAGCTGCCAGCGCTCTCAGTTACATGTAGCCCATTTAATTACAAGAACCTATAAGCTCTTTACCATCGCATTACAGCACTTTAATAACCTATACGTTATTTACGCCTGGTTCCCAAGTTTATTGCCAAGCATTCACTTCAGGAATGATGATAAGGATGGCTGGGCAAGCTCATCGAAGGAGCCCCGTGTCACACCATCTCATACAGCCCTACCAAAGGCACTGGGGGGCCACTTCTGGCTGCAGACAACCCCCTCCCCCTCTAAGAGACCGTTTCTGACACACTATAAAGCACAGGAGGGGCCCAGACAAGGCAGAGCACCATGAGCAGCATCACACCAGGCTGTGCCCCCCACCCCGGCACTGGGCTGGCTTTGCATCCCCCATTGGACCAGCAGACATGGTGGGTTGGTGGGAGTGTAGCCTTCCCATCACTTCCAGCATTGTTAAAGTGGTTTGGGAGCGTACAGACCACAGAATCTTGGACATACGGATGTATCTGGTATGGTGCACATTCATCCTCCACCTGTCACAGCAAGCAGGTCCCTGTGGCCTGGAAGATTTTCCGTAGGAGCCCTTCAATCCCTGGGCTTGCTCAAAACACAGGAGCTGACCAGCAGTTTAAGGCAAAACATGGCTATTATAACCATTTTACAACAGGAACACATTCCTTGGTGAACTGAGGCATGCCCAGGGTGGGTATGGGCCCCCCGCCACCTCTCTGGTGAGCATACAGCACCTCTGTCACCAGCACCCCCACCTGATGCTGCAGTTCGTGGCTGCTACCAAAAGCTTATTGACATCTGAGCTGGGTTCTGCCCTCAACACCCCAGACAGGCAGCAGTGCTTTCTCCACTGTTACCACCCATGCACACTGTATGCAGTTGATACAGGTCAGGGAACAGTTAGACCAGAGAGAAATCAGGACTGGGATGGGTCTGACCAGTTCAGCTAAGCCCAAACACCAGCCATGTCTATACAAACAACCCCAACGTCATTATTTTTAATAAACTATTGGCCAATGTACACGTTGCCATGTGTGTCCTGCTTTCAGGAATTAATACCTTGTACTCAGAAGCCACCTACTGCTGTTTACTTTATTAATGGCATTCTGGCCATCCCTCCCGAGGGCAGTAAAGAAAAGCTAAGTTTGGCTCACTGTCTCCATCCCGGTGATTTAGGCTATCAGGCACCGAGTTTTTATACAGCCACACTAAACGTGGCCAAATATAAAGAGAATTATTGTTTGCTGCTAACGAGCGATCGGCTGCAGGAACAGAGAATATTCCATTGTTCTTCCCCAAAGGCAGTGCCGGGGTTATACGTGTCTGAGGGCTCTTAGTCACGACCTCCGGTAACCACCGCAGAGAACAGCCCTCCCTCACCCCACGCACGCCACAGAACCACCCATCGAGATGTTCCAGGGAGGCTGGAGAGTTCATAAGGAGGTTCCTAAAGGAAAACACATTGATGGCAGCTAAACAGGTCACTGCTCTATGAGAGCAAGGTTCTGAAATCGTGCATGTTCTCCGGTCCTTAGGATGCTGGATAACACAGGGACCACCCAAGTTAACTTAATGCAAATGTAATCTAACTGATTCCTTGTGCATGGCTTCAAAACGACTCCAGCTCCTCACAACGCATCGTCTGAAGAGGAAGAGGACTCAGCGCCAGCGCACTGCTCTAAGGACAGGGCTGAGACATGTGGTATTTACACATACACTTCTCAGGGGTGAGAGGTTACAAGCTGTCAGCTCCATGCAGCCTCTGCACAGCGGCTGCTGCTTGGGCATCACTACCCAGGGGGAAAGTGATGCAGCTGCAGCATGGGAGCGATGTCAGGGACCCATGCAGGGGTCCTGACCTCTGGGGCAGGGCAAACCAGCTTCCATCAGGTTTTGGGAACTGGCTGAGAAAGAAAAGGAACCACAGTCCTGCTCAGAGGGCATTGGAGAGCACCTCATGGCACACACCGCACAGCCGAGGACATCCTTCAGCAGCATTAAACCTTGGTTGATTTCAGGTGAAGTGAAAGCACATGGGCAGGATCCAGAAAAACCACAGCAGCAGGCAGCAGCAAGGAAACGACAGCCACAGTTTGACTTTACACACCGGGAATCAACTCGACTCACCCGACCGACCATTTCAGCCCGAGTAACGATTGCTGTTAAAGAACCGACAGCCCTGCCTCGCTACGCGTGCTGTGGGAAGAGAGGCATTCAGAGCAAGGAAAACTAATTGGGGTAGGAATCCCATCTGAAAAATGCAACAACTCCATCCAGCAGTGGGAATGCAAACACTCCTGGTTTAATGAGCTTCCTCTAAAGGAGGCTAATGTGTAATATTTCTCGGGATGAGTTTGCATTAGAAATCTGCTGAGCTGGGAATACTCATTACCTGCCACTATCTGAGCCTTGCACAGAAACCACCGGCTGCTCCCGAGCATCCTGACGCGATTATCCAGGGCTGGGGGAAGGCAGCGTGTGAGCGAGGCCCGGAACAACCATCGCAATGTGCAGGTGCACCACCAAGGTTCCACAAAGACACGATGGCTTCTCAGGAGCTACGCGGGATGAATATGAATCGGAGCTGGGAAAGCCTGCATCCTCCTGGTGCGGATCAGCCCCGTCTCTTCCACTCGCTTCCTAATGAGCCTCATTTGTACCACTGCAAATGTATTTTCCTCATTGTTCCTCTGTAATTGGGGAGTATATGCCCCAGCCTCAGCAGGGCAGGGAAACCCCCACCCAGGAATGAGGCATGGGTGTGCTGTCCAACAGTGGAGCTCACACAGCAGGCAGGACACCACGGCTGTGGTACCACAGGAGGGGACATGGGCTGGGTCTGCCCCAGGGTCCCTGGCAGGGTTCAAGGCCAGGTTGCATGGGGCTTGGATCCTATTCCCTATTCCATCTCATCCTATCCCCTATCGTATCCTATTCCCTATACTATCCTATCCCATCCTCCATCCTATCCTACCCTATTCCCTATCCCATCCTCTCCCCCATCCCATCCCCTATTCCCTATCCTAATCCCTATGCCATCCCATCCCAGCTTCTATCCCTGTTGGTCCATGAAAGGCAAGGGAACCTCTGGCAGCAGTTTCAGAGAGCAACGCTGGGATGGCCACTTGGCCACTTATTTCGGAGCCTCCTGCTTCTTCCTTTCCTTCCCCAGTAGAGGAGACTGGGGAGGCAGCGGGGGCTTCATCTCCCGCTCAGGACAAAGCAAGGACCAGGCAGCCTCCCAGACGCCAAGCTCAGAAGAGCAATGGAAAGGTCAGGAGCATACATTAAAACCTGCTTCCCAGCCGCCTCGGCATATGCTGGTGGGTCTTTTGGGGCTGGTAACCTGAGGCAAAATGGACGTGGGAGCCGGGACCTGCCGCCTTCCACTCGCCTCATCCCCACCTGCTTGCAGAGCCACGCCAAGAGGGAAGCTGGAGTGTGGGCTCTGGGAAAGCCAGGCACTTTTCTGAGTGGGTGCTCGGAGCAAAGATGGGAAACAAGACCAGCAGAGCCAGGAGCCGGTCCTGCTGGCTGTTGGCAGCACCCCAATATGGCACTGCCCAGGAGACTTCCCACACTGCTCCATCAGCACAGTGAGATTTCTGGGCAGGACTAACCTGCCTTCTTGTTTGACAGAGGGTTGTCATCAGTTAGCATTGCTCCTTCTGCTAGACCTGTGGACATGGGTCTGGAAGGTCCCACAGGACCCCAGGGGACCAGGGCCAAGTCCCCAATGCTGGGCAGCCCGGGAAGCAGCGCTGCTGCCTGCTCACCCATGTCTCTCGCCAGAGCGGCACTGGCCATTCTCAGAGGCAGGTCACGATGCTGGTCTGGCCCTTCATGGCTTGGAAACAGAAAATACTAATTGAGGAAGAAGTCAGAGCTCAGGGTGCTGCTGCCAGCCCCCAGCATGCAGCCGGGCTGGGTTCATCAAGGTGCAGGGTCAGGGAGAGCAGGGTTTGGCCCACACAGATGAGCTGCATGCTCCCAAACGCTGGCAGAGATGATGCAATGCGCCCATCAGCAAACCTACTACACACCACCAGAAATCAGATCTTCACAGTATTTGTGTCATCAATAAAACACATCACAAGAAATATGATACTAAATTGCCAGGTTTGTTTCATAAGGCAACTGCCAATAAATTCCATCGCAGCACTCCACAGCTCTATGGACAGCTCAACGCGATGGTGCAGCATGGTCAGCTCTCTGCTGATGCTTCAGCATCAGGAGAGACCCTCAGGGCTGGGGACTGCCTGAGACATGGTCACAACAGATACCAGGGAGCGAGGGGTGGCACAGGGGGTTTACCTGGGTTTCTGCAGGGCTGCAGCAGGGGCCATAGATCCCCTTGCCACGGCAAGAGCATCCTCAGCTCTTTGTGCACAGCGAGGCGCGCCAGCTCTCGCCAGCGATACATGTTTACATTCCTTCTGCTTAATATTTCTGTAATCTTCCCTGGCATCATACACTAGTAATTTTTCTCCTCCTACTTCACACTTTTGATAAGCCGTCTGGTCCCGCAGCAGATGCATTGTGAATCTTCTCCTTCTAAGTATCTTGCATATGTTTCATTAAAAGTGTTTGTTTCTTTGATCAGCTTGAAGTTCTCATGTGAAAAAAAAAATAATTAAAAAAACCCCAACCAAAAAAAAAAAAACCCCTCAACTTTTTGGACTTTGCTTGGCAGCACCTGGCCTTGCAATGAAGAGCAGCATCACGGCACAGACAGCCTCTCAGGGCCCGAGTGTCAGTCATTGATTTGCCCGTCCTCCCAAGGACGGCTACAATAAGCACTGGCACCCAAAGATAGAAAAGGGGCTCCTCAGCCGCTCCACGGTGCAACTGCACATGAAAGAACATGGTGGGAGGTGCCAACTGGGAGCAGCAGACATCGGGATCTGTTTCACCCGTCGTTGCTTAGCGATGGAGGCGCAGGCAGGCTGGCATTTCCCGCAGCGGGGGCACCCGCACCTGGTACCCCCGTCCGGGGTGGGTCAGCCCTGGGCACAGGAAAGGGGGCATAGACAGAGAGGTGTGGGGTGCTATGGACCCCAGCAAGCACCCACAGGGATGGGGATTCTGCACGGACCTCCGCAGTAAACTGAGGCACGGCCAGCACTGGGGCTGACCTGGCTGAGGGTCTCTGTATGGTGGCAGCCCAGCCATGCTCATGTTGTGGGTGCCCACCCCAGCACCCCATCCTGTTCCGTGGCTATGCCACCGCTGCAAGCCTCAGCACCACCTCAAACCACCTCAGCATCACGGACGGCTCCTTGCACCACACAACTTATTCACTGCCATTGGCACTGCCCTCCCTCCCACATGGTGCAGACACGGGACATCACCAGGACAAACCGACTGACAAAATCAGCTCTTCCAACACCACTACAAACAGTGCAAGTTCCCCATGCCTTCAGCCAGCAGGAATCACCCCGCTTCCACAAAGCCCCCTCGCTCAGTGAGACGCAGGCTTGAGCGGCACAAGTGCCCCGTATGTGAACACCACTCCAGGCATCCACAAAATTCCCACCCAGATTATAGCACCATGTCCGTATTGTTACCAAACCCCTCTTGACACAGCTGCCATCCACAAAATACCTGAGCTTGCCCTTTTACTCCCCTGGAAAGCATCTTTAGTGACAATTCCTACCAGTGTGGGGATGTTATTTTTAACATGCGTTCCACAAGCCCTAACACATACGGTACTTTCCCTTCCACCACATCACATATGGAGTACCCAAGATGACTGAATTCCCTGTGTCCCTTTGTAAAGGCATTTCACCTCATTTCAGGGCACACCAGCCCCGGGTGAGGAGCATGAGGCAGGCAATGGGCAGGTCCCCACACTGAGCCCTGCAGCATAGCTCTTCTCCTGCCCTGCATCAAGCCACTCTGTGGGGGAATGAACGGTTTCTCACTGCTCTGACAAATTTGGAGCGGGATGAAGAGGGGTTTGCGCCCACTGCCCGGCTCCCTTCTTCATATCGACTCCATCTCACCTTGGCTTCCAGACAGTGAGGAGTTCGCAAGGAGCTCTGTCCTTGGCAGTCCATCACGGCAGCTCCGGCGGGGAGGAACAGATGCTGCTCGCTGCTCATGCTGTCCTGGAGGTCGCTGAACAATTTGGGTGTGATGGATGCAGCACTCTGAGCTGACTTCCAGCCGTGCCGTGGGCGGCCGCCGGGAAGGGGCTCTGTGCCCACCTGGCCATGGCATGATCCCAGTGTGGCTCTTCCAGCCCCACTGCCCCAGACGCTGCTCCAGAACAGCCCACTGAGATATCTCCTCTGGAGTGAAGAGCAGGGTCTGCTCCCAGCCCCCTTGTCCCACTGTGGCTCCAGAAGCCACTCTGGCAGGGTCTGTCTTAGCTGATGCTGTCCCACCCTGCCCCACTGCCCAAATGGCTGTTTTCTAGAAGCCTTACGAACACCCAACCTGCAGGTATGTACCCCCCTTGCAACTCCGAGCCCCATTCAGAGGCACTCTTTTGCCCCTGGTTTCCAGACCCCACCCCGCTTCCCCTGGCCAGTGCAGCTACAGGTGGGTGATACAGTGAAACCTCCCGCTCTCCCACTTGCACCCAGGGCTGAGTGCTAAAGCCCCAGCACCGGAGGAAAAGGAGGGACGGTGCGGATTAACACACACCGACCAGCTCCAAGTCCTCCCCGGCACTGAAAGTCATCGTGCCCCCAACTGCTCACAAGTTTCCTGTTCCATTTTTCTGCTGTCTTTCATGAAAAATGATATTTCCTTCCCCAGCACAGACGCTATTTTCCCCGGCAGGTATGCTGTCGAACATGTTGCATTCACAACATGACACAAAGTCTAAAAATCACAGAGAGACTAATTACTGGAGGAAAATTACACCAAAAGACCAATTTCCCAGTGATGGAGATGACAGCCCGGCACCCGGCCCCCGGTTGGTTTGGGCAGCTCGCCCACGAGATGCTGTCACACCCCACCGCCCTCGCTGGTGCCAGGGAGCAGGGCTCAGCACCCGAGAGCCCCCTGCGAGCCCCTGTGCCCCATCACTGCTCCCCTGCGCAGCGGGGAGGTGGCACAGGGTGGCTCCAGCCTCTCCTGCTCCATCAAGCACTCAGTAAATTGGCTTTTCCCAATATCCCATGCCGAAGGGCACCGTGGTAGCTGCACAACCCCAGCCCCCTTGCACAGATTGATTGGAAGCCCTTTGTAGTTTGCCACCTTCTACTCCCTGAACTCCAGTGCTAGCAACAGAGCAGTGTCTCCCCGTGAGCACCGGTCCCTGCGTGGCCGTGCCGTGGCTTGGGGGTCCCCGTGGGTCTGCAGACCGTGAATCCTTGGGGATCCCGGCAGTACCAGCAGCAGGAACACATCAGGGTCATGGTGGCTGAGGAAAGCACAAAGATTCTGACCCCAGGGAGAGATCACAGCTCCACTGCCACAGGTCTGGCATCCAGCCACCTAAAATACCTCAAAGTACTTCAAATTAAACCCCATCCATCCCTTTACTTGGATTGGGAAGTACTATCAATCCTCCTGTAGAAATGCAATTCAATTTATGCCATGATAATTAGTCAAACACTCCTTCACCCTTTAAGGCTCCAGAAAACACCACGGAATTAATGGATACAGAGGCTGAGGTGTGGCTGACCAATCAGTCCATGTTTCCTACTTCAGTAGGAAAAAGGTATTTGTTCCTGTTGGAGCTTCCTTGTAAGTGTGTAAAAGCCTTACTGTCACCCAGCCATGAACACGTGGGATTCCACCCAAAAACCTGTAATCTACCTCTCAGCTATGCAAAATGTGGTGGGGCTTGCTCATTGCTTCTCAGAGCCCACAGGACCCAGCTTTCAGGCTCAAACTACTCAAAGTAATGTCCAGGTCACCTAGCTGCTCTCCCTGTGGTCACAGCACCTAGGACAGCTTGGACAACCATTAGCAGTTCCCAGGACATCACCAGATCTCGACAACCAAAACAAGCCCCCACCAAGAGACCAAGCAAAAGCCACCACTGTGAACATCACCAGCCATGGAAATACAACACAGGTTGGGGTGGACACGGGACACCACCACACACCAGATAGCATTGGGTGGACATAGGACATCACCACATGCAAGGACAGAGACTCTTTGTCCATCTGTGGGACTTCTGTTTATTCACCTTTTCTGGGAGAAGCAGCAACTCAGAGACCTTTGTAACCATCAACTTATCACCTACACACAAACTGCTCTTAAGAACTAGGAGCCCAGCCAGGAAGGAGAGCCAGGTTGGACAACCAGTCACACATTGGGTTGATTTGGCATGTGTTTGGCAACTTAAACTTGACTTCTTGGGGGACACAAGGCCTGTCTGTGCTTTGGGGATCTGATCTGTGATTGCACAATCATCCCGTGCACGTGCTTACCTTGGCACCTACATCACCACCAGCTAACCAACAATTGGCATGGTACTGCCAGAGCCCTCACAGCTGCTGATCATGGGGGCCAAGCCAGTGGAATAAACTGCTCAGGGAAGGATTTTCCCCACAAAGCCCACACGGGGCAGCGGGTAGGAGAGGCATCCCTGGGGAAAACCACCAACTCCTGCCAGACTTCCATGTATTCTCAGTAACATGGTGTTTAAGGGGGAGGGGAGGAAGGGAGCTGGTGTCATTGTTACAGCTCGTGCTAAGTGCCAAGCTGCCAGGATGCTGCCAAAGATAACAGAGTACTGAAGATGTCTATTAAGAACTCAGGGTATTATGAGATGCAGAGGAACTGGCCCTGTACAGAGGTAGAAAGTAATTACCCAATTCTTATGTAAAATATGCAAGCTTATTTTCCAGGAATGATGCATGGCTTTAAAATGACATCTCGATTTCTTCCCATCCCGGAGTACACCGGAGATGTCTCACTCTTCCAGCTCTCCAGAGCTAGAGCTGGCTTTTCCCATCCCTGAAAACCAGAGCCAGGAGGACTTGTCAGAGGGACACAGAAAAATCAAGTAACTCTTCAATCAAATCCATTTTTAAGCGACCCCCATACCCAGGCACAGCGTGTACGGCAGAGCCAAAACATGGGTGTAACGCACAGAAGAGGGACTTGAGAAAGAATAGTTCCAGAATAAAAACTAAAAGCATTCACACAGATGAAGCATTAGACACCAAACCAGCACTGTGGTCAGAAGCACCATGACCAAGGTCCCAGCCTGCTGAAGCTGCTGTGGGAAGAAGCATGTCCCATGCCATGTCCACACATCCTCCATCCCTTCACTCCCCTCCTCAGCCCTGACGCAAGCAGTACCCCTCAACACAGTCCCAGAGCTCATTTTCTCTTCACCATCTTTCAAGCTGTTGCTGGCAACACATGACAGAAGCTGCCCCAGGTAGGGCTGGGTGGGCGCAGGGCATCGCCGCACACAACAACAAAGACTTTGTCCATTGGCAGGACTTCTGTTTATTCACCTTGTCTAGCAGAAGCAGCAGCCCAGAGACCTCTATAAATACCAACTTTCCACCTATGCACAAACTGCTCTTAAGAACTAGGAGCCCAGCTAGGGAGGAGAGCTGGGTTGGACAACCAGTCACATGTTGGGTTGATTTGGTGTGCATTTGGCAATTTAAACATGACTTTTTGGATGACACGAGGCCTGTCTGTGCTTTAGGCATCTAATCCATGATCAGATGATCATCCCATGCCCGTGCTTACCTTGGTACCCACATCACCAGGCAGGACTTGGGCCTTACGAAGATATAAACCCCACAAAGTGAAAGAGGAAGAGATTAAAGAGGTGGGAAGGAATAAGTGAATGTTTCCTCAGAGTTCCCTGGAGAAGAGAGGCGGCAGTGTTGCCCTGGTGAATGGCACGCTTATAATCTCTCTGCTCCGCTGCCTGAGGCGGCAGGGAGGAAAGGCAGTGGTCTTGGGGAGTAAAATACATGTTGTAAAGGTTAGAAAAAGTCACTGAGCAATTTGTATTGTCTTTCTTTCGTCAGGAGGCTGAGGAGCTGCGCGTTCCCCCCGGGTTAATAACACAGTATTAGTTACACATGACTGCTTGATGGGAGTTAAACCACCACGGCTCCCGCTCGCTCAGACCCCAATTCCTCCAGCGGTCAGCTATTTAGGGAAACAAAACCCTTCCTCATTTGCAGCACAGGCCAGGACTTTGCATGCCAGGAGCCTTAACTCGGCCCAAGCACTGCCTGGAACACATCACGAGAGTATCCGCTCTGAGGGGGTGGCTGGGACTGGGGGTCTCAGAGGTGAAACTCCTGAAGAGTTCCTGCCTGAAACCAAAGCACAACCCAGGAAGAGAGCGATACCCTCATGCACAACTCCTCACCTATGAGCCAACTCGGCTCAGAGAGGGCCATGACCAGTCGTTTAGATGCTCTGGTTGTTCCCTAGTGAGGAATCCACCAGCAAAAGAGGGCTGGAGGTTTTGCTCTGCAGGACACTGAAGCTAAGCTTCGCTGACCTGGGATTTCACAGCATTTACAGACAAGAGGCGGGAGTTTTGATGCTCCACAGTCATCTGCTTTCATCCCTTCCACCATACACCGGATTCGTTTGCATCCGGTACAACTTTCAGAACACATTTGCTCATCATTAGCCCTGCTATTCCACGTGGAATCCCATAAATTACAGCTGCTGCTAGAAAATTAAGATGTATATAGGGAAATCATTCGCAAACCCGGTATCTATTGCATCTGGAAGTTCTGGAGTGTTGATTAGTTAAATACGTAATTAGGAGATAGCCTTAAAGGCAAGAATTGTAAGCAGTGACTTTTGCTAAGGAGTCTCCTGTCGGCGGTATCATAGGAAGGGAAGAATTTTATCTGAAAGAAGAGAGCTGAAAGGCTCGTGCACAAGACACAACTCCTTCAGAACATTTCTTCACAAGTTCGATAATAATTAAATCCAAATTAATTACTCCCACAAAGCATGTCGTTTAGGCAAAAGCCTGCATTTCTGAGGAACGTTACATCTTGTTCTGTAATTCCACAGTCCGGAAGCATCGGGTTGGGGTTCATTTGTGTGCTACTGCTTTAACCCTTATACATGATTTTAGACAGGGAGATTCAATCCTACAACCAATTGGAGGGGGGATTTCCCATTTGGTTTGTGAATCCTTTCAAAACTCTTTCCCTGAATATTGTATGACAAGTGTGATGCTCCCACAAACCCTGCCAGTTCCATCAGAAGTCCACTTTCCAAGGAAAAACTTTTCAAAAGATTTCTATTCTGCCAGCTTTAACTGCTCTGACTCCTGGAAAAAAAAAGCTCTGGGAATTTCCCAGCAATAATTGTTTTAACCATTCAGCCTGGCAGCTCATTATCAGGAGTTCTTTATCCAGGGGAATGTCTCCGCTAACATGAGGAGTCGCTGGGAACTCTCAGGTGCTTTGTGCCTTTGAAAACCCCCGAGCTGTATGACTGGGACCTTTTCTTCCCTCGCTGCCTCCTGCACAGGAAGCAGAATTCCATTCCATCATCCCATCATTTCTTGTTTAGGTGTGATATTGACTGAGCATCCAAAGGGTGACATAAGAAATCACACCTTCATTTCATTCCGTGGGAATACAGGACTATTGTACCCCGATGTAGCTATATCCTTGAACAGAGGACTCTGTTATGTGCCAGGTAATTACTGGCACAATCCACAGACTTCCAATTTGGGCCACCAGCATCACAGGACCCTAGAAATGCAAAGTGGGGCCAGAAGCCTGTTCCCTGCCCAGACTCTCAGGAGATCTGTGGCTCACGGCTACACAGAACTCACCCCGGCACAGCAAGGGACATCACCTTAAAACAAGAGGGACCACATTGACACAAGGATCCGGGTCTCTCCCACTGACGTGGGGAAGGCAACTTTCCCCCTTTCTGGAGTGTCAGGGGCTGGGCCCTTGTACCCCCACACCCCCAAGCCCGGCTGCCCCTCCTCAGAGCCAGGGCGGTGAAAGGATGCCCCATTTCCAGGGGCAGAGACACCCCTGCAGTGGCGACACACGAGTGGATGTGAAGAATTCGATGAAGTGCTAGATTAGAGCTTTTAAAATAATTGTGATAAATGATAGCATCTGCATGCACTAATTTCCCTCAAGATGTGTTAGATTAATTTTATGAAATTAAGGGCCAGCATAGCAAACATTAGCCGTTTGCACGGCCAATGCCTGCAAGCCGGCAGAGCTCCCACAGTTTGGTGTGTGCATTTTAAACCCAGGGAAGAGCGCAGAGTTTGGGTAACACAGGAAGGGAGCCCCAAACTCCCCTTCTCACTGGCTACTTGGGAAACTCACACCACGCAGGTAAGATGGTAACCCGGGTGTTTCAGCGTCTACCAGAGCTGAAGTGACCATCTGACCAGGACAGCCATGTTTCATGGCCAGGAGTAATGCTTTAGGATATTATTCTCAGGTATCAGCATAGTCCAGGCCGTGTGCCATTCAGCTGCTGAAGCCCAAGAGCGACTCACAGCTGAGGACAGGCAGTTCTCAGAGCTAAACAGGACCTGACCCGGGCTTTTCCACACCACACGCATCACTTATTCCCACACAAGACAGAAGGGGATGGTACACGATGGGTTCACTTCCCTTTTGACAGACTGCAGAGAACAGAAGGTGATTTTTACTGTCCAGAGATGTGTGAAGCACTGCAATCCCCTGCTCCTCCTCTTTCTCAAGATCTGGGACTAAATCTCCAGTGCCACCAAGTTGACATGGGTGTTTGAATACACACTCATCTGGTTCAACGAGCTTCGTCACAGGGAACGAGATGTCTGTGAGATACGAGCATCTGGAGAAAGAAAGCTGAGCTGAAACTCAGCCCAGAGGAAATGGAAGTTGGAAGAAATATGGTAACACTTAGCAGAGCAAGCCAAGACCACGACTCTCTCCTCTGCTGAGGGAATCCACACTCCCGCTGCCAAAACCTGGCAGGCAGCCTACTCTGCTGGGAGGGCTGGACTGTCACGAAACAAAGAGATGATCCATGTATTGCCCCATCCCTTCCAGACCTCAACTCCAGCGGCGCATCCAACATCTACCTGAAGATCAGCCCCACCAGACCTCTGCCCAATGGCGAGGGAAGCAGAGCAGGAGCCACAACTGTGTCACAGAGGTGGCTAAGGCTCTCTTCTGCTCTGCTTTGGGACCCTGATGGATCCTTTCGGATCCCCTCGAGAAAGGAGGCTTTCCAATACAGCAAGACACCCAGGACCAAGCCAAAGAGGGGCTGCAGAACAGCTCAGGTAGGTGAGCACTATGTTCTGCCCTACGGCAAGCTGCTTTACCACCACTTTCACATGACGCTTCCCAAATCAAGGACACGTTTAGAGAAGACACACAGAAGCCAGACAATGCACTGCAGACCTGCCTACACCCAGCCAGAGGCCCACAGCCCATCCATTTAGTGATGAAGGTGCTACAGACAATGCCCGCTCACAAATCGTCTTCTTCCCAGCTGAACACAGAAGCTTCCAGGATGACTTCACCTGCCCTCAAACACACACCTCCAGCCCAGAGCCAACAGGACAAGCCCCCGTTCCCAAAGCCCTAACAGGAAGGCTCCTCTTCCGCTAGATTGGGTCTGAGGCGCACAGCAGGGTGAGGGAAGCCCCATACTGAAGCCACCTGGGCAACATATGGTATTGGGGGGATAGGCGGAGGATGCCAACAGCTTGTGGGGAGCAGGGTGGAAGAGAAGCCATGACCTATGGAATCAACCTATGTGCTTTCTAATGAAAAACATACTTTGCTGAAGCACCTGCAACTGTGGTTCAGAGGGGACTAGGACAGGAGCTGTGGAGACGGCATTTGGAGCACCTTGGCCGGCGGCAGAAGGGTGACAGGTCCGCAGGAGCATAGCAACAGCCTCAGTCCCCCCAGTTTTCCAACCTCGCCCTCGCAGCAGCAGAGCCATGGTGCAGGAGGCACATGAGGACCCCTCACCCCTGCACATGGGCTGGTATCTGGCAGCACTTAAAACCCCACATCAAATCCCCTCTCACATCAGCTCACAGCCCAAAGAGAAAGCATTTAGAAACAGACACTTGCTCTGCTGCACATGATGAGACCGAACGCAGCAGGACATAAGGTTTTTAAAACAGTACGTGGTGTCCATCAACCCATTGCTTTCCAGGGAGTGCCTCTTACTTGAGTACTGGGAGCAGCACTGCAATGCAACAGAGGGGTTCCCTGCTTGGCCAAGGCAAGGAGCAACCTTCCCTTCTCCAACACCAGCACAACGCCAAGCCCAGCAGCACCCCTCCCTCCAGCATCCTAGGGACACATCGGCACTCACTGCTGGAGCTGTGAGCCTGGGATAACCCTCCCATCCTGTCATTGGTAGCAAGGCGCGAGGCGAGTTACTTACTTCCCTTCAGAGCCACGGACCCGTGGAGCACAAGGGTGGTGAGCAGGTGATGCTGGCAGCACAGGAGGTTGCCATTCGGAGGAGCACGCTGGGATTAAGCCATCAGTCTTGCAGGGGTCTGTTCAACTTGGAGACGCGGCCTGAGAAACAAAAGACAACAGTCAGGTTGGAGAGGATCAGCAGGGAGAGCTGCTCTCTGGGGCCATGCGTGCAGAAAGGGGATGAATGGGAAGTTATCCCCCGCCAGCCTCTCACCAGGGCTCCTACAGATCTGAACTGGAAAACCCAACTAGACGGTCTGTCAGGGTGGCTGAGACACAGTCCCATCACCTTACGCGAACAGATTCAAAGCAACACAGAGGTGTACAAAACCAGATGGGTTAACCATTGAACCAGACACACATCATTTCCCCTCCTTGTCATGTCTCTCAGCAGAGAGGAAATTTCCAGGATAAAGCCTAGCAGCTCCAGCATGGATGTAAGGAAAACCTGAGGTAACTGAGCCAAGGCCATTCCCATGGCTCCAGTCTCAGGGTGCTGCACCAGGACTCCCACAGAGGTACCTGCACCTCCCCTATTTGCACCCCGGCGCAGAGGGCAGGCCCTGGAGAGGTCACCTCTGCCACCTCCCGCTCTGAATCTGCGTCCTTTCCCTGTGCAAACAGCAGCGTCAGCTCCTTCTGCACACCACGAACACTGGGAATTAACCGCAGCCTCATGTTTCACAGGTGCAGAAGGACGCCAGCAATGCCATCGGCTGGGTGTCTGTGGGCACCATCCATTATGCTCCTGTCAGTGGCTGAAGCCCGGCACACATTTACAAGCACTTTGATTCTACCTCCATGTTGTTTCCAACGAAAGGCTTCTTCACATGGGATGCACCACAGGAAAACCATTCCTGACTCCAACCTCCAGTAACTTCAGGAGACAAAAGTGCTGAATGGGAGAGGCTGGTATTTGGAGTTGTCAGAAGCAGCCCCTGCCATTCCTGCTCTCTGAGGACTGGATCTACTCTCACCCAGGACATACAGTGGAGTCTTCTTCAATAACCCGACTGTCCCTGAGAAGGGCCATACCTACCGGGCAATGGCAGCAATGGCTCTAGGCTTCCACCCACACCTCTGCTCAAGTAGAAGACTACAAACTGGCAGCAACAGGCACCTGCTGAACCACAGGGTGAGTTCCTTACCTGTGCTTGCTTCTGTCGGATCCCAATAGTGAAATATAGCCAAACAGCTCTGTGCAGAGCTTGGGGTGGTTTGTTCTCAGGCCCTTCTGTTCTGCAGCACTCTGAAAATTAACGACAGAAGATGTTCTAGGAAGGAAAAATCACTTTGGTGAACGCCTGGCAGGCGCCGATTACAGATGCCAGCAGCAGGTACGAGATCAATCTTTTCAGTAAGGCGACCAGTGAGATAACCACCTCTCTGTCCCCACTGGCACACTGATTATCGGCACTGGGCTTGGGCCATCGGCGCAGCACGAGGAGCCAGGCTGAGCACTTGTTTCCCAGCTTTGCTTCCAAGCAGCTCCCAACAGCCCCGGCAGCATTGTGCCCTGTTTACGGGACGGCTTTGGGGCTTATTCCTTTTGCTGTTAAAGCTTTTGCAGCCAACACAGGAGGGAAACAGAAACCAGAGTGTGACACCACCCAAACCGAGTTGTGCAGCCGCTGTCCCACCTGCGAGGTATTAGAGCAGGCAGGATTCAGCTGCACGCCCCCAGAGAAGATAATTAATTGCACTGATGTTAATCACCTGGCCCTCAGCAACGCACAGGACCGTGACCCATGGCTGAGCCATCAGGGTGCTGAGGGGGGCAGCAGCCCAGCCCGGAACCCAGGGCGGATCTCGAGGATGCGGCACGTTCCCTTTTAAACTCCCTCGGCCCGCACAAACCGCTCGTTCCCCTGTGCCAGGACTCACGTGACGATCTGCAAGCGGAGCCTTCCCGTGAGGCGGCCCGAGCGCCGACGGTCCGACCGGCGCTTCGGAGCGCCCGCCCCGACGGGAGCGGGGGGAAGCGTGGGGAGCGAGCGGGGAGGGCGCCTTTAAAGGGCCCCTGGGTCCGGGGCTGTGCCGCCGGGCCGCAGGGAACCCCCGGCGCGTCCCGTCCCTCTCCGGCCCGTCGCCCTGAGCACCCGTTACCGTGCGGCTCGCGCTCCGCCGGGCCGGCGGCGCCACCTGCTGGCGGCGAGGAGCAGCGCCGCAGGACCGGCCGGCAGCGTACGCTTTAGCGCCTCAGCCGCGTGCGCCCGGCGGGCAGCGCCCCGGGCACCGCGTGCGCCCGCGTGCGCCCGGCGGGCAGCGCCCTGGGCACCGCGTGCGCCCGCGTGCGCCCGGCGGGCAGCGCCCTGGGCACCGCGTGCGCCCGCGTGCGCCCGGCGGGCAGCGCCCTGGGCACCGCGTGCGCCCGCGTGCGCCCGGCGGGCAGCGCCCTGGGCACCGCGTGCGCCCGCGTGCGCCCGGCGGGCAGCGCCCTGGGCACCGCGTGCGCCCGCGTGCGCCCGGCGGGCAGCGCCCTGGGCACCGCGTGCGCCCGCGTGCGCCCGGCGGGCAGCGCCCTGGGCACCGCGTGCGCCCGCGTGCGCCCGGCGGGCAGCGCCCTGGGCACCGCGTGCGCCCGCGTGCGCCCGGCGGGCAGCGCCCTGGGCACCGCGTGCGCCCGCGTGCGCCCGGCGGGCAGCGCCCTGGGCACCGCGTGCGCCCGCGTGCGCCCGGCGGGCAGCGCCCTGGGCACCGCGTGCGCCCGGCGGGCAGCGCCCTGGGCACCGCGTGCGCCCGGCGGGCAGCGCCCTGGGCACCGCGTGCGCCCGGCGGGCAGCGCCCTGGGCACCGCGTGCGCCCGGCGGGCAGCGCCCTGGGCACCGCGTGCGCCCGGCGGGCAGCGCCCTGGGCACCGCGTGCGCCCGGCGGGCAGCGCCCTGGGCACCGCGTGCGCCCGCGTGCGCCCGGCGGGCAGCGCCCTGGGCACCGCGTGCGGCCACGTGGCTGCGGGCACAAGGGACCAGCCAGCCCTCAGGGCATTAGCAGGCACCCTCGGTGCCTTAACCGGGCACCCTGAGGGCATTACCTGCACCCCCTCAGTACATTAGCCAGGCACCCTCAGTGTGTTACCCGTCCCTGCAGTGCATTAACCACACCCCCTCAGCACATTACCTGCCTCCTCGGCCCATTCCCGCACACCCTGGCAGGGTTTGTGCAATCCTTTCAAAGAAGGAAAATGATGAAGAACACGGTCAGGTCCTGCCCCAGGCCACAGTGCACTCTGACACGGGGCCAAACACCAGGAAACCAAACCCCAAGAGGCCCAGACCCACACCAACCCAGGCTGGCAGTTACCAAGGGAGGAGAGGCAGGAGCAGAGGGTACACCAGCCAGCACAGCTGGGCAAAAAGTAATTACCTCATGAGGCAAACAAGCCCATCCTCAGGTCACGTGCAGCATTCCCACTCAGGACAGCAAGCCGGAAGTGCTTCCGCCAACGCCGCTTGGTGCTCTGACATCCGCTGCTCTCACACAGTGTTTCTCCAGGCAGGGGTCCGCACACCCAGTTAGATTTTTGCTGAGGACCCTGCACACCTCACCACACTTGAGGCAGAACATGTGGTGAGCCATGAAGGTGGCAGCGGCAAAGAGCAGGGGAGGAAGGGTGCAGACCCAGCGCTGCTTCTACAGCGCAAAGCTCTGCTCCTTAAACCTTACCCCATTGCTCAATGCTTCCACATCATGCCATTCTCTGAGAGAATTTTAGCAGAGACCTACAATTAAGACAACAGCTGTGTCTTGGCCTAGCAAGCACCGGCACTATCACCACAGCCTCAGCATCAGGCAAACACAGTGGTGCCAGGACACCCTTCCCCCAACAGCTCAGCAGGATTTGTCCCATGGGAAGGAATCCTGATGACCAGGACAAGCAGCACAACAAGCACTTGGCCCCCACACAAGGGTAACACCACTTTCTATCACCACAGTGCCATACCTCAGGCTCAGCAATGGCTGGAGTTCCCTCCTTTCCCATTAAAACACCGTGAGGACACCTCTAGAGGTTTATATAGGTCCACATACACAGGATCCTTCGGGAAGCATGCAGCCAGGGAAAGCACAGGAGTCTGAACTTCTCCAAAGCTGAGATGTGCTAGGTTATCAGATCTCTTGGGTATAAAGAGCATGAGGTAAGCAACATGTAAGTTTAGGCACTTAACCACTAACCCAAAGGCAATCAGTGAACACTGTTATGAACAGGAGCCATATCACCCTTGTTATATCACAAAATGAGTTATTACCTGCATTCCATGCTTCCTGCCCCAGCAAGGTGGAGGGAGGCTGGAAGAAAGCAAGTCACCAGCACAACACCCTCAGCTCTGACACCGGCTAGGGACACAGGGCAAAAGCCCCATCCAGCCCCAAGCACCTCACTGAGATGGTTTTCTGGAGCAGCCCAGAGAAAAGCACAACACTGAGGGAAAGTCAAGTTGGTAGATCTGCCAAGCCAGAAGAGAATCACCCGACTGCATTCGAGGAAGGAATGCCAATTAGGGCAGGATTTAAGCCTTAGTGGGATTTATGGTAATTAGAAATGTAACAAATTTAACTTTACAAAGAAATTAATTATGCCAATTAAAATACTTAGCACGTTTTACTGGGAATTTATGCAGTATTCCATGTATACGGTGCCGATCAATGCCCCGTTTATGAAAATCACTTAGGGCACACTTCCAAGAGAACTTACCAAAGCAGTATAGGCATTCCAATTAAAAAGTACAATTAATATTTGCAATAAACAGTTCCTTATCAAGATCCAGAGAGGGAAAAACACCACCCAGGAAGAGACACAAAGGAGTCACGTTCAGGTAGGGTGCTCAACCCCTCGGAAGCCCCACAACCACCTGGGATCCAACAGTGGGATTTTCTAACACCAGCACAAACACTAAAACCAACCTCTTCCAAAAGATTCGGAGCTGCCAGCGGTCAAGAGCTTGTGTCAACTCCTTCCAGGCCGGGTGAAGCTGGCTCTTGCCCAGAGGGATCTCAAGGAACGAGGAGCCTGAGTTCACTGGGTCTATCAAAGCAGGGGGAATGCATTTTTAGGTGGCCGCTGCAGGCCCCCTGCCTTTCACTCGTGTGTGACACTTCAAACCCCACGAACAAACGCAAGCGCCGCTCTGTCTTCTGTTTCTACAGATAAGCCAGCCCGGTTTTGAAGTTGAAACACAACAAAGGAAGAGCCACAGTTAGCAGAGTAACAAAATTAAACTTGGCAAAAGTAACGAATTTTATTTACAGATACATGTAGGAGGATTACAACAGAAACACGTGAAGGAAACTCCAGCTCAACAAAAGCAACGATTTATTGGTAATGGCATTAAATGAAACAGATCGACAGTCTCTGGTTACGGTCAAGCAATTATCCAGGAGTTGTAGATAAAAGTGAAGATCTTTGATTGCGATAAGGCCTTCCAGTGTCCTTTGCGTCCTAGTGGCTCTCTCCTTTTTTGCCAACTACCTGATAAGAGAAAAAACAACCCCAGAAATAACATTTAACCAAAAAAAAAAAAGAGTCCCACCAAGTATTTTTTTCAAACCAGTCACAAAATGAGCAAGGAAGTTTTCAGCTACATTAAGTCCTCTACACACCGTGCATCACTACAGCATTTGTGGAAGCTGTGAGTCCCTTGATGGCAAGGTGAGGAGGGGTGCAAGGCCCACAAGACACCTTAGTGTTAGTACTCAGACACGGCAACAGATCAGTCGCACTTTGAGAAGGGTTAGAAGGCTGCAGCAGAGCAGACCACACAAAGATCTGGGTTATATTCCAAGCATTCAGCCTTAATTTGCTGTATAAAACATTGCAGTGGGAAAAGAACCACTGGGCACTCGAGTACAAGTCCGTTCCTTTCCCTCAGCATCCTTGCTGTGTACCTCAGGGACATCATCCACCTCCCAGTGCAGATCTATCTACAGAGAAACCTGCAAGCCATCCGATTTTGCAGTTATTCCTGTCAAAACGTTCTTCCTCATCAAGCAGTTTTCCTTACCAAGTCTCCTTCCAGTCTCCAACTCTGCAAACTCCACCTGCAACCAGCTTAGTGCATCCCTTTTCTGACCCAATCAATACCACGGGACAGCTGAGAGCAAGGGGACTCTGGCTTTCTCTACACTGCTCTGGGTTTAATGAGCACGGCTCCCTAACCAAGTGTGGCCACTCCCCTTCGTTAAGACAACTGACCATGCAGTCCTGAGCACAGGAGTCAATGCCGTTTAGCCTCGTTTCTGAAACGAGATTCAGATGTAGCTCTAGTGCTCCTGAGGACCCTTGGGAAAACATTTCAGTTTGGTTTATAAATGGATAAGAAGGAAAGAAGCATTGACACGTTTAAGACTTCAAACTGGAGGAGACGCTGATTCCCAGTTCACTTCCAGTGAGCTAGAGAGCAGTGCTTCTGGCTCTGACAAGGCGCAGTTGCAGTTCCTGGGCACACAGAGGTGAAATTGACACTAAGAGCACAGAATTCCCCAGGACTGCTCCTCACAGTGCTGAAAACAAAGGAGTTAAACCTCTCTTGTATTAATTACCCCTGCAGCTAACGACAATGCAGCCACACAAGACCCATATGCTCAAATAGTGAGATGCAGAACTGAGGGGAAAACCAAGACAACCAAAGCCCAGTCATTCCCAGTCCCAAACTGGGAGGAGTTACAGACCCACTGGTAGCATTCTTCCAGATCCTTCCCCCCACTTCCCCCCCCCCCCATTTCTGGTCAAGCTTCAAGAGGGACAAGAGTGAAAGTCTCCAGCTGCTTTTGGTCAGCTGAGTTGTCACACCCCAAAGAAACTGAGATCTACTGCTGAAAATTACTTCTAAAGACCATTTTCACCCCCAAGGAACCCTTGACCAGGGCATTTACCAAGCTGGAAATTCAACCTAATGCTTAACATCAGGAAAATTCCAATCTGACAACATGAGGAAAGAAGAAAATAATCAGGAGCCCACATCACTCACATTAAGATCCTATTAATCAAGTTAACAAAATACAGTTAAACTTGTCAGGAAGCAGGATTTATTCTGGGTGTGTTTCCAAAGCACCAAACCGTGTGCACACACAGAGGTAAGCATACCAAAAAACAGAAAAATGAGGAAAAAAAGGAGAACCACAATTAAAAGATTAAAGATTAGGTGTTAGCAAGTGTGGCAGGGCAATGAAAAATCTTGCTATACCAGTCCGAGTCGGACAGTGACAACTCGCCCATGTGTATTATCTGTGAAAGACCAATCATATGGGTACTTGGTCATGGCAGGTGAGAGAACCCCCTTCCTGACCACCCCACCCACCTTCCCAAAAGCAAAGGGGCCCAAAGACCTGTCAGGACTCCCTTCTCAAACAGATCCATTTCCCTGCCTGTCTCAGGAACAGCTGCCATCTAGTGCATCCTGAGGTAGCAGGTACAGCCCAGATTCCCAGACAAAAGAGGACAGAGGGGCTTGGAGCAGGCTGGTCCCCAACGCTGGCTATTTTCCAGGCTTCACTCCAGAGCCTGACAGTCACAAACCCACAGCCAGCTCCACTGGTCCTTATCAAGGGCAGGGTAATAAGGGAAACACTTCATATCTGACTCTCAGGGTCTATATAGTCTCAAACAAGCAAATGGCCAAGCAAGTAAAGTTAGTTAGATGCCACGTAAGAACCCTAATCAGGCCCCATGGGTACAAACACTCACCCAGCTCCTCACTGTGTCTTCCCTGAGCAGGGGCTCAGTGCCACAAGAGATAAAGACAACAAAGAGCAGTGCTTCACAGTCCCCTGGGCTTGCCTAGTACTTACAGAACAAGAGGGAAGAGCACTCAGCTCCACTGAGATTTAAAAAAAGGCAGATCTTGGTAGAGGTTTTCACAAGCTGTATCTCAGACAGCTTCAAAAAGTTCAAGGCAGGCTAAAAAATTAGTTACAGAAAATCATTTGAAAGAGTAAGGGGTACATTACTGCCTTAAAAATGTCAACTTCATGGACACAACGGGGCAGAAATTTGGCAAGACTGAAAGGTAAAGAGGGGCTTAAGGTAGGATTTGGAGCAGGGAGCAGAGGGGAAAGATGAGTTGATGAGTCAGAGGGCAGAGGAGGCTGTTCCTGAAGGTAGAAGGTGCAGAGAAGGCAGCTCTTGCATCAGTGCCGAGACTGTGGAAAGGGTGAGAGATGCTAGATGAGCAGAGGGAGTAGTGCAAGACCACTTCAATCTTATTATTACTTTTTTAATGTCTTCTGCCTTTTTAGTTCTTTAGAAATGGCAGGTTAAGCTGAAAAACAAACAAAATGTTACAAGAAAAAAAAGCAGCAACACATAGTGCAAGTAAGCAGTTCTGAGGAGAAAGCAAGCCTTTGTTCAGGGGGGCAAAAATCCCACCTCTCAGTGGTACTCTGCACACCCCAACCTCAATGTTGAGCAGCAGTAGGTGTGTTTTAGTCATTTGGACTGGAAGTGAAGGAGAACTACACCAGACCTCAAGAGCTGCATGCTCTTACCAAACCAGGAGCACATTTACAAGTTCTCCAGAAGACTGACCAGCGCCCAAACCATCAATCCAGTGGGAATTCCACCAAATCTGTGCCTTTGCTCTACCCTTTGAGCTGTCTGCCCAAAGCAGCATAACCAAGAAATACCTCTGTGCTCTGGAAGCAAGCCTCCAGTGCAACCTACAACTCAAAGCCAGCTCGCTGAGTAGTTTGCATCAGTGGTTACACCTTTGGTCAGAGCTCGTGGGGCCAAGGCACACGGGAGCTGCAGTGAGGCTCCTTCCTAACCCCCTGCGGAGCAGGGCGCAGCTGAAGCCAAGCGTGTGTTCAGGTCCCACCCTGTGGGAGCAGGAGACACTGGCCAGATGCTCAGCACAAGTCACTCAGACCAAGGTTTGGGGGTTTTCACTTTGCATACAATCAACTGCACAGCAGTGTGATCAATCAATCAGGAAAACACGACTGGAATCACACTCGTGGCTGCTCTGGAATTCAAGCCCTTCAAATAAGGTATTTAATGGATTCTTACAAGCACTTCCCCAAAACTCCAGGAAAAAAGCCTTCCCCTGCCTTGTTAGCCAGACTGCAGCACTCAATTAGAAGAGAAACAGCAACAGTAGACACTGAGCTGAGGGCGCGAGACAGACAAAAGCACTGCGGAGCAGTGTGGGCAACTACTCAAGGAGATGAAATAAGGAGTAAGGCTTCCCAGCTAACCTACAGATCTAAATATAATTAATGCCCAACGCCGTATTAAGGTTTCCTAGCTGACAGGATCACTGGGAGAAAATAAAAGTTAAAATTCCTCAGAGCATTGCAACTCTGCCAGACTACACATCCCATTTGCTACGATGAAATATTTTAACAGCCCAATATTAAACCTACATGTTCAGGAAGCAAAAGAGGAGCACTACATACAGCATCAGTGAGGAGCTCAGTTGAGACAGGATTAGCCCAGCAGTGCCTGCTCCTCTATTAAAGGCTGTTCTGACCATTCCTTAACCTCTTGGTGTCAGCAGTACGATGCCAAGGCTGTGGGCCTGTCTGCACCCCACGGCCTTGCAGGGCTTCCAGCCAAACTGATGGCATGAGGCCCAGGGGCACCATCCTTGATGGTGCCAGAACCTTCACCTCTTCCAAACCCTAAAGAACCCAAACCTGCTAGTTGCCAGGGTATTCACCAGGCCATGAGGCAGCTTCCACACACCCGTGCTGGATGCAGAGCTGAGAGACCTGTAAGTCCCTGCTAACCACAGAGAAGGCAGAGATGCCAGGAGACCCACACTAGTCTTTCACTGCCTCTACAGGGCTGTGTGAGGGCATGTGGGGAGGGAGAAACCCACTCCACACACACACACACACTGGCTGGAGCTCACACTGTTAGAGCAGCCAGCTTCAGGCTAAGGCTGAAAGCACTCAGAGTTTTGGTACTGTGTGCACCAAACTTCTCACTCTGTCCACAAACTGCAATTAAACTACTGTAGGATCACAGAATCACAGGGGTTGGAAGGGACCCCCAGAGCCCATGGGGTCCAACCCCCTGCCAAAGCAGGGTCCCTAGGACAGGTCACACAGGCAGCTGTCCAGATGGGGCTGGAATCTCTCCAGAGGAGACTCCACACCCCCTGGGCAGCCTGGCCCAGGGCTCCCTCACCAGCAAGAAGTTCTTCCCCATGTTGGTGTGGAACTCCCTGTGCTCCAACTTGAGCCCCTTGCCCCTTGTCCTGTCCCCACAGACACTGAGAAGAGGCTGCCCATGTCCCCATGTCCCAAAATGCCTGCTGCACAGGTCCAACACCCGTCTGAAACCCACAAAGCTTTCCACAAAACCCCATGAACTGCTTTACCAAGTGCACCCCAATCAGGGCTATCAATAAAAAAAAATCAATCACTACTTTCAGAATCAGAAGGTCAGGTTTGAAGAGAGCCCTTGCTGAAAGCAAACTTTGAGTACTTCTGAAAGCAAAACTAAATTTACAGATTTTAGAGAAGTGAGACAGATGAAATCCTGAGTCAGTCCCAGCCTCCCCTCCCCAGGGCAGCACCAGGAAGCACTGGAGATGACACAGGAATTGCACAGTCACTGCAGGGGATGCCCTAACACCAGAAGCACCACCCAAAAAGCCAGATAAAACAGAAACCATGAGCAGACTGTGCATCAAGTCTTGTATTTCTAGTCTGGGGAGACCTGGAAGGGCTGTGTTAGGAAGGCCTAAAGTTGATATCCAGGTAATTTCAGTACACCAGCACAAACCTTCCAATGACTTCAAGTTGTATTGAAGGGCCACAAAATCCCTTGAAGTGTCTATTTATTAATAAGTTTGCAGGTAATAAAAAAGTTTTACATGTAGATGATCAAGTTATGATATTATGAAGCCCATGTTTGTGCCATGTTGGTGGGCAGTAGTGTCTTTAACCTCCTGAAGTTATTAGTTACTTGTATAATAAATTCTGTGGTGCTTTCAGGGTTATTGTGTCACCTACACAGCAGCTTGCAGGCAGGTGTTACTGTGGTATTTGCCCTTTTAAAGGCCACTAAGTCTGAAAATGTATTTTAAGCAGAGTTACTATGTTTTGAAAGAGTTGCAGGTGCCTTTGAAGTTTCAATCCTTTCAAACCCATTTCACCTCCTCAGGAATGTAACCAGAGCTGTGCAGCGCTAGTGTGGAGTCATACCATAACAAGCTGCTTCCTAAAGCAGGTGTGTTTAACCTAACAGTCACCTCGTAACCAAAGGATTTCCAGATCTCCAGGAAAGTGCTGCCCAGTGACTAAAATCCTTTAAAGCAGCAGTTAATCACACAGAGTCTAATTCGTACATGGAATTGCTTTGCTGCTTCCTGAACGGGACCAGAAAACCAGTTTCAAAATCAAGGTATAAACCTTACAGCTGTTAAAAAATGTTGTCTACAGAACACATAACTGGTCAGTCCCTCAAGTTTTCATACCTACATTCTTACCAGTTAGGATGTTGAATGAATAAAAGCTTGCACGGAATGTCTAGCTTTATCTTACCAAAGATGGGTAAGATAAAGCTAGACATTTTCTTTTGGAGGGCAAAACTACCTGAAGTTGCTGAATTGTCGTAACAACCAAGTGTATTTAGAACAAAGGAGGTCAAAAGCATTCAGAAACATTAAGAAAGGGGACTCACTCTCTTGAAGTCATTCATATTTGTGGCTTGGACTGGAGTTCCAATGAATGTGAAGTACGTGATTCTCGTCGTCTCTTCATCACCATGATTGGACTGAACAAACAACTACAGGAAAACCCAAAACACCACAGTTAGGGTGACCTGTATTGATACACAAAGCATTAGATGCCTAAAATCTTTTAAACTAACCAAATAAGACTTTTTTCCAATTATAAAGGCCTGTATCTTCTAGAGAAGCAACTGTTCTCTTGTTCTAGTAACAATTACTAAGAATACTCTCATTTTCCTGGAGATTTGTTAAAAACCCCCACCCAGCCTGGATTTTCCCAGCTTCCACTTTCACCCTGAGACCACACTCAGCAAGCAAAAACAGGACCTGAGAAGTGATGATTCACTGGTCACTGGAATCTGACTTGAAATGAAGTTGATTATTTAACTTAGCTGCTTGCCGAAGCCCCATAGGCTAGTCCTGCATAGCTCATTACTACAGCCTGCATGATTGTGTTTTACAGCACGAACACTACATCTAGAGAGTTATAGTAAGGCTTCAAACAAACAGCAAGCTGCTTCTGAAACATGAACCAAGGAATTACTGCTGGAGCCACTACACTTTTTCAAGTGAACAAAGGGAAGAACAAGTTTTTGCATGAAGTAGTTAGCAAGGAGCTTGGAGCTGGAAGAGCAATGGTGCAGTTGTGGGTCTGTCCACACTCAGTGAGCACAGAGATAGGAACAATGAGAGAGAGAGCACAGTGGCATCAGAAGCAGAGGAAGGACAGCAGCTGGGCAAGGGACAGCAGGCACCACACAGACACATCCCTGAAGATGCTCCTTCAGCCCTGGAAGCTGCCCGAGCCACAGACCACCAAGTGCTGGGGTAACCCATCACCACACACCTGTCCTATGCTTAGAAACGTTTGTGTGACAGCATCAGATGCTTGCTGAGGCAGGATAAGCCAGATGGACTGCTCATCTAGACCCATACAGCTATTAACCCCTCCGCTGTAGGTAAAGACCGTGTATTTTCCTACAAAGGAGATGTATGGAGGGTGAGGGTTGAAACGCTGGGGACTGTACTACTCCTCAGACAGGAAGAAGCAGAAGGACTTTTGTCACACAGGCAGTTTGTCTTTGCAACAATGGGAAAGCTCAGCAGGCAGAGAAAAAACCCCACTGCAGTTGCCCCAATGAAGAGAAACACACAACAAACAGGAAAAGCAGCACTAGGTCAAATTACACAGATTAGAAATTACAGGTAGAGAGGAAGTCAAACACCTGAAAGACAAACCTGGCAGGGATTTATAAATGAAGCACCAAGTGTCCAATAAGCATTTCTGGTTACACCTGACAGGAAAGCACAGCAAGTTGTGCAGGTGACAACCATGCCTCCTCCAGTGCCTAGGGAGCCAAGAGGAAGACACGGAGCTGCAGGACTGTGTGAGGGGGCAGAACTTCCTCAGCCGCACCGACAAGCCAGGCAAAGGACAAGGTGACTGACTGGCCATCTCGTTTTTAGGAGGTCTTACATGTATTGACTCCAGGTTTGGCTGGGAAACTGGGGGAGCACTCACACAGTGCCCACATGCAGAGTACAAACAAGCAGGACATCTTATTTAATCACCTTATCGCTTGCCTGGCGTTTGCACATCATCCTGCCCAAAGCAGGCAGGGGATGTTATTAAAGAACAAATACATCACTTGTACCTTTGCAGGACATGAGCCTACGTCACCAATCCCTATTTGGGGAAGGATACAGCTGGTCACAAAGGTACCTCCAAAGAAATTAGACACAAAATGGAGTTTGCTAGGTTCACCTCCTATTAGGTCCAAAATAATTGCTAGTAAGACAGCACTAGACCTGAAAGTAGCCAACTGATCTAAGATGCAATCCAAAAGTACTCAGACATGCACTGGAAGCCTTTTCACAGAGGAAAAAGGGTGACAAAAAGACTGAGGGTGGATGAGTGTGTTGGCATTACCCACAGCTAAAACCACCTGGCATTTTCTGTGGCCAGCCCACTAAATACAGAGTTTAATTCAATCAACTTATAAGCCCACGGATTTACAAACACCCAACTCAGGCCACAAAAAGCCTTTCCACAGAAAAGAGTTCAGGGGTCATCCTGGGAAAAGCTTCCTGCAGGACTGAGTTCACAAGGCTAGTGCAGTCCCAGGATGATGCCAAGCAGGAAGCAATTCCAGTATCAGTTTAGTCATCACACATACTGCACTAAAACCTACAGTTTTAAAAGAGGAGGAGAAACCACACTCACATCTCAGAGCCAAGAACCCTGAGTGAAACCTGGGGAAAGTCTCTTCTGGGGAAAGTTTCTTCCAGCCAGAGAATTAGAGACCCATCAAAAGACACTGACTTCACCATTTAAGAACCCTCACAGTGAGCAGGTACTGAGTTTAAAGACCCTGCAGGTACTTCACTGGATCCTCAGAGATTTGTCACTTCTGTAATCAGCTTACTGAGAAAGGGAATGCCTTGTCTCCTCAGCTCTCAGAAGAAAGACAGGATGCCTCTCAAGAAAGCCTGACAAGTTGTGTCACACAGCACTCTAGCTCAGGATGGGTGGAAGCGACCCTTCTGTCTCATGCAAGGTTAAAAGAGACATCGCACGCTCGCGGCCTCATCTCACTGAATTCCTGAAGTACTTTCAGCACACAGCAGTCAGCAGAGAGAAAGGCAGCACATCTGCAATGAAATCCAAGTGCTCCACAGCCCCCAGAAGAGACACTTCACTTACAGTGACACTGTTAACGTTCTGGAACTTTACGTAGCGAAGCTGGACAATACCATCTTCCTTGATGTCCTCTGGCGTCAGCTCCAGGGCTTGAGTGGGTTCACTTCTCTCTGCTTCCTCGAAATCCATCGATCGAGGGAGGTTGATGAAGATTTTGATGTACTTTGGGCCTTGCCCTGTGTTAACACACAGAAGTGGTGCTCTGTTGTTTAAATAGATTTCTGAAGTGCTGCCTGGAAACCCTCGCTTATCAGTCCCTAGACACTGCTCAAGGAAAGCAGGAGCTTCTGTGGTTCTAGTGTCTTATCTGCTGGGCCTACATCCCCACCCGGGATACTGAAGGGCATCCAAGGGTGCACTATTCGCCTACGTGTCCCAGTTCCACAGGGAAAACCCCAACAAGCATCTAAAACCAACAGTTTTGCTGAGTTGCAGAGCACCTGAACACTCTGACTTTATCACCCAACTAAGTCACTGTAAGAACCAAGCTGTGCCTCTCAGTAGCTCTCCCACTAACGCTTGAATGAAATCAAAGTCTCTCCACTCAGCATATCAAATGCAGCAAAGATTTGTGTCATACCCAATACCCCACCCCAGGTCAGTGGAAAAAATGAAAGCACTTGTTACACAACTCCCAAAAGATTTACAGAGGCTACTGTGGGATTCTCTGCAGGAAAAGGTTCCGGGGAAGATTCACCTTAATGTGGGCAAAGCTTCAGTTTCAAAGATACCATTAAACAGACACTTCACTCACCATTATCTGGCCCCTGAAGTTTCATAGAATAAAGCTTGACAGGCTGACTAAAAGCTACAGTGATAAGCAGCTGTGGAGAAAAAAAAAGGTCACTGTTAAACACTGTTTTCTTCATCCTTCAAAACAAACATGGCATGAGAACTAACTACAGAAACCTCTGAGCTCTGAAATACAGTTAAGTACTCACCTGCACTGTGTTCCACACACACACCCCCATCTGTCACTTAACAACATCAGCAAAATGCTACTTCACTTGGAATTTTTTCCATGCACAAGGGAATGTGGAACTGGAAATGTTACAATACTTCTGTATACTAATTGTGTTTACTAATTGTATTTACATCCTACCACCACCTCTCTTTTTTACACTACCAGAGCAATATAAAGCAGACCAGTTCTTTTAAAAAAAGATTTGCAGGAGAGGCCATCACTGAAAACATCACATACAAACATCTACTGTACCTGCTCGTCACAGTCTGATTCCAAGTAGGTAGAGTCTTTCCGTAAACAATTATCAAACCCGTGCTCATCGCTCTCATTAAGACATTCACAGCCAGCTTTATTGATAAATGGCATTAAATCCATCTGAAAGGGAAAGCAAGAGCATGGCTGAGTGCATGATGAGTGTGCCACGAACCCACCGGGGATTAGCAAGCCCTGGAATGAATTAAATTCTTCATTCAACAGATTAAAGTAGCGAGACACACAGGAACCTCAGGGGTTTCTACCAAAAGGCATCATGAACAGAAACTATGGGTTACTACAGCACTAGGATGGGTCCTGCTCAGAACCCAATGGCATTTTCCTGCTCTGTTCACAACCCCACACTCTGGGGCACATGTTTGTCATCGTGAGGAGAAGATACTGGGCGTAGGGGGAACGTTCAGATGCACTTTTGGTAAACCAAACAGCACAGTAAGCTATGCCACCACACAGACAGACAGACATCAGACCAGAGCTAGGACAGCTTCACAGATAAAAACCCACCAACAAAACCAATGAAGAAACAGCCCCCCTCAAAAAAACATACTGTTTACTGCAGAACACAGTGAGAGGCCACCCTGGGGCTCTCACCAGGCTCTACATGCAGACGTAGTTGTATTTTGCACCTCTCTCCACATCACACACAAACTGACCTTAGTGAGACCTCTTCCTACCCCTTTCTCCATGTATTTTGGGAACAACACAGAGCAGAAAGAGGCATCTGCACAGTTCCCTGTAAGCCAGCCTGGTTTATTGCCCAGCTCTCCTGAGCAGGGCCCAAGGAAAAGCTGTGACCCATACACAGCCTCAGATTACAGCAGACCACTATCCCTGCTCCAAATGCAGGTGTTATCACAGCAGTAGAATACTCTCTAGCAATTTCCAGACAACCAGAGGTTTTTTTGCCTGCAACTAAAGTAACCCAAGCCCAACCCAAGCACAGTAAGCCAGGCTAAACATCAGGTATTCATTCCCTCTCTTCCAGCCCAGAGACAGACTATCAGCATCTCACACCACACAGTAAGAATTCAAGATCAGCGTATGGTCCTAGAACAGTCCAGGCTTAAGAAGCTGAAGGAACTCCTAGGATGACAATCCAAAACCCCCTCCTCAAAGGCATATGTTAGGTCCTGAAGAATAACACACCACCCTTGGAAAAAAGCACACACTAGCTTGAAAAATCACTGCACTCCACAGTTCAGGCTATGGCCTCACAGTACCGACAGGACCTGAAAACCAGCCACTGAGCGAACTCAGCTCATTTCCCACATCCCACTCACTCTTACAACTCCCTTATTCTGAGCAAAAATGCTTTCCCCATCCCAGCATCCAACTGTCAGCTTAGCTCAGCACACCCAGGCTGAGTGGATACAAGGTAAGGGGAGAGAAGGACCAGGCAGTGAGTGCCCAGGAGGAAGAGGATGCTTCCCTGCAGTCCAGAGCAGTCCAGCTGGGCTCAAGCACATCCCCAGGACACACTTCAGCCTACAGCTTACAGGTGAGATGGAAATCCTGCTTGGCTCTTAGAGCCCTCAACACTCAGGGCTCAATTCACAGGGGTACAACACCACCTCCTACAAGATTAACATCTCACAGAAAACCCCATCCAACTAAGCAGAGGATTTCACAGTAACAGTAAATACAAGAATCCATGTACCACATGCTGTGGAACAGGTAGCAAGCAGCTGAACTGCTGGAAGTGCAAGTGACCTGTTCCTCTGCAGCTTCTTTCAACACAAAACACTCAGCTGGATTTCCACCTGCTTCTGTTTGCCTGCCAGGAGATGGCTAGTCACAAATTTAAAACACATAACCTCCAAGACAACCTGGGTTTGCATTTAACAGTATAACCTTGGGTTCTGTAGACATTCATCTCACTTTACACTGCGTTTAACTTGTTAGCTTGGCCAACATGCGCCGACTGTGATGATACACCACACACCACATCGCTAACAGTGTTTGTATCTTGGGTAGAACAATAGGCAGTCTCATTTCAGGGTAATATTACACCAAGAATTGCTTGGAGAACACCAAAGCCAGCGGCTCTAGGACAGCATTCTGCACATGGAGTTCTCATTTACACACGTCTGTCAGTGCAGCTGTCAGGCAGGGTTATGATGTGCAACGCACCATTGCCCTGAGGGAGCATGAGGACACCCAGAGCAGGGTGAGTGCACGTTCCTCAGAGCACCCATGTTTCTAAGGGGATTGCTCCCTTACTCAGGCATCCCTGCAAAGCTCCGATTTACCTACAAGGTCCAGGCAATGGCTGAAAACAAGCTGTACATGAACACCAGTTACTCAATCCTTCAGCAGGAAATCAGGTTTTAGTTGGGAGAGATTGTGACACATGGGTTAGAGAGCCTTCAGCTCGAGAACATGTGTTTAGAAACACTCACTTTCCTTTTTACAGATCACCATAAGTCCCAGGTTCTTTGCTTTACTCACAGTACCCACCAACACCAGGGCAGCATCACCAGGGCCTCCCAGTGCCCCCAGGGAAGTGAAGGGGCACACGCTAAGTGTTAGATGGAAAGCCAACTCCCAGTCATTGCCACACATCACTCAGACCCAGCACATCACCTTGTCCAAGCATTCCAGGTATGCTTTTTATTTTTATACCCTTTTTTCCACAGACAATAAGAACCTAGAGAGAACACTCTGCAGTACCATCCACTTCTGCAGGCATTAGCAATTAAGCAAAAGAAAATATACCACAAGGCAGCACTTATCTAACAATGCCCTCCCAAACACATCCTATTTTCAGTTTCACCTTCCTCCTGCCCTGAACCGTTATGAAGGTCAATTCCTTTGGCAACAGAATCTCTCCCACTCAAGTTTGGGGTTTGTTTGTGTTAAGAGACATGGAATAAAGAGGACTAAAGGAAGGGGAGGGAGCAATAAGAAAAGGGAAAGCCTAGCAGAACCCACCACTGCATAAATAGAGAGAGGATTTCTTCAACAACCAAGGCATCCTGGCATGTTCCTGACAGCTGTGTCTAACAACACCTTTTCCCACAGACACCTCTGCACTTTAAAAAAGCATTTTGGGAAGACAGACCGGAGAGTCCAAGATGAGCACAGAGGCAGAACAAGCACCTGCAGCAGAGAGCTCATCACATACCAGGAGATTCACTGTTTTACCAACCAAGTGCTATGCACAGAGATGCCACTCAAAACATCCTACAACTCCCTAACCACACTCCCTCAGCAGGTCAGTGGCAGTTTAGTTTTGTCTGGAAAAGGCAATCTAGACAAGCCACCTCCCCAGAGCCACAGGGAACTTGCAGTCCCACCTAAAGCAGTAGTAGTTGACTTGCAGTATGTTTACAAAGCAACACGTTAGGTTTTTTTAAACCTTCAAGTTACAGAGACATTAAAGGATGTTAAGGGGAGGGGAGAGGAGAGATACATACATATCCTTTTGGGATATCTGTATCTTCACTGTTTCCAGGATCGTTCTCCAAGTGCTGTTTGATTTTTTCTTCTAAGCCCACAGCATCTGCTCCTTGATACTGGTCGATTCGCACCTTGTTTCGGAAGAACAGGAAGGTGGGTGTTGCTGATATGTTATTGGTAGCTGCTGTTCCCTGCAACGCAGAGGTTACAAGCGTTACCTAACCAAGTATCACCAGTATCAGGCAGAAACACCAGCTCGCTCCACCTAGATAAGAACACAGGCACTAGGTATTAACCAAGCTACATCACGAGCAACAGTTCTTGGTTTATAAACAGCTCTAACACAGACAACAATTTTATTTACATAAATCTTTCAGATTCTCCTAATCCTTTCTTTGACTGGACTTCACCTTGTCAGTAGGTCTGTTGATATGCTATAAAATTACTACTCCTTAGCTCTCAGAAGCAGAGGACAGCTTAGTTTAACTCTTATTTTACAAGTCACCTTCACACCTGCATCCCTCCCCTCCCGAGCCACAGCTGTGCACACCCAGAACGGCAGCCTGCTGCTGCAGAAGGTGAATCCTGTTGGATTTCGACCTCTCTTCCCACCCAGGACACACTCACAGTGGCTATTCCAGAACCCCCCATAATTTAGTGACACTCACAAGCATCATTACCACTTGGAAGCTCATCTCTCCCCATAACAACTTGTAGCAATTCGAGACACTTCCTTCCAACATACCATTGTTAATTTTTGTTAACGACCCTCAAGTCAATCAACAGCTCACCTGCAACACTGCTGTCTGTTACAAAACAGCTGAGTAGTGCTTGAGAGGAGTGTCATCCCACTAATCACACAAGTTTATTGTGGTTTTCACTTTGCTCAATAATTACACCAATATTTGTTTGGAAAGACTGACTTTTTAATTCATGCTGGGACCGCCTTCCACATTTAGCAGTATCCCCTAAACAGCACAAGCAGCAGGAACTACTGAACTGCCTGCACACTGTTTAGCTGAAGGACATCCCAGCACTAAGTGCAAGAACACAGCACCAAGTAGAAGTTTTCTCCTTGCTCACATCTTCACACATTTCTCAATTCCAGAGAACTCCACACTACAGTTACCAGTGAGTCACCGGTTACTACTCTCACAATACTGCCTGAACAGCTTCTCCTCAGGTTTTCCCAAGCTCTACACTACCTGCTCCCTCACTAACAACCGAAAGCGCGGGTTTCAATACCAACCTGGCACTGATGTACATCTACTTCCAAAAACGTCGCCTGGGGATATTTGTTACTCAGAGCATTGAAAGCTGGAGCTATCCTTAAACAAGGGCCACATCTGTGAAAACAACAGACAGCTTAACTTTATTTGTAATTTTAAAAAGCCTGCCCCACCTAGAATTAGCACATTCGCCTTCTCCCCGATATCCCTAGTACACATAGAAACACCCTTCCTACCTGGCTGACAGATGGTGAGCCATCCTGGTGATACAATTAAGAATGACATTTAGAAACACATCACCAAGTGTTAATTCCCACTTCCTCAGACAGCTTCAGTGTCACATGATTAGCCTCACCTATTAATTAATACCAACTTCATATTTGCCATCTAATGGGCTTAGCTCCGGTGTCTCTTACCGCCAGCCGAGGTCCCGCTAGCTGGAGCGACAGAAGGAAGGGCAAGGAGCTGCCTGCTCTCCTGAAGCTGCAAAAAACACTCCTGACAGAGAACTCACACTAGCATTCCATGGTACCTCCTGTGAAAAAACAGCACTGACAGGAAAATCTACGTATGGCTTGAAGTATTCAGCAGTAGTAACTCATCAAACCAGTGGGAAGCTGCTCCTTACTAGAAGAGAAGTCACTTACTACAGCTGTAACCAGTTACTACCATACTTATCTGACTTCTGCTGGCATAACTGTATCACCTTGGCCAAAAACCTGTTACTCACTCACTGTTACGCCCTTCCTGGCTTACATGAAGCCTACAGACACAGCCAGCCCTACAAAGGAACAGTCTCACAACTCGGTTTGCTGGGAAAGAAGCATTTAAAAAGCGAAACAAAAAAAAAACCCAGCAGAAACTCCCTCCAACAGCTTATCTACATGGGCCATATCGAAACCAGAGCGCTCTGTCAAGGGGAACCTGCCTACACATACAGCTGAACAGCACAGCTGAGATCTGCTTCATCTTTCTATCCTCTCTCAGCAGAGAGGGTTTGGATCCAGGGCAGCACAGCAAGGTGAGCTCACCCATATTTACACGCTCAAGTCATTAATGCAGGTGGAACCAAGTGCCTTGGGGTGGCTGTAAGCAACCCACCTTCCCAGGCACAGCACTACCTAGCTCTCCAGCACCTCTATGGTTACAGGCCAAGCTGACCTACCTAAAAAAGCAAACCCAACTGCAGAAGTAGGAAGGAACAGCCCAACATCAGGTTTGTGTACAGCAACACTCTTTACAGAGCTAGCAATCCTTGTGGCCTCTTCCACCCCTGTACAACACCTTTTCTCTGCTTTCTCACAGCACCAGACCTGAATTCTTCTGAACTCCCAACAGCCACTGGAAGTAGAATAGTTCAACTGTACACTTAAACAACAGGGGAAAAGGTGAGGAAAAGAGCTGAGATGCTACAAGCTAGTGCTCTGACAGCACCAAGGCATGCTTGGAACCCCAAGGGTATCACTATGCTCCCTAATCCCACAGATTACCATGAATAACTGAATCGCTGAGGCTTCCTTCAGCTGCAGATGGAGCCAGGTTATAGCACACCCCACTGAGCAAGGGAAGGGGCACCTGCCTGCTACAGGCAAAGAGGGTTGACGGTCCAACAGAGCTTTATAAGGGGAGATGTTTCTAACAGAGCAGCGAGCCACCCTCTCTGCCTTCTCTCTACAGGGGCTTAATGATCTGCAAGTGGGGTTTTAGACAGCGCAGCACCCGGTCTCCTCGGACCGTGTGAGGGAAGACAGGCTGAGGGCAGAGGCAGCTGGCACGGCTGCAGGAATACAAACCGAACACAGACCTGAGCCCCACCGCCCCGGGACAGCGCGCACAAGCCGCGGACAGGGAGCAGGGCTGGCGCTGACAAGCCCCGGTTAGCCCGCGGCCTGCCCCCGCGGGAGCCGGCTGGCGACCGTCGGACAGCGCCCTGCCACTCCACCGCGCCCCTGCCCGGCTTCCAAGACCCCCGCCGGTCCCGCGCAGCCGCCCAAGCCCCAGGCCGAGGCGGGACCGCCAAGGCCGAGCGACGAAGAGCCGCTTCCCGGCGGGTCAGGCCCAGCTCCCGCTCTCGCTGCCTCAGGGGGAGGAGGCCGCGGCGGGCGGCCCGAGGCCGGGAGCGGCGCGGGGGAGAGCCCCGGGGACGGCGGCCCAGCTCTCCCTAAAGACCCCGAGCTCTCTCCACGCCGCTCCCGGCCTCCACGGCGGGAACCGGGAGCTCGCATCCCGCCTCACTCACCCGCGCATGGTGAACTTCACCACAGCCAGCCGGGAGCCGGCGGCGCTGAGCTCGGGCTGGAACTCGGTGTCGTTCGCGATCACCTTCACGCCCACCATCCTCTGGCCGAGGAACGGCAACGGCGGCGGCACCGGCCTCGCTATCTGCAGCGTCACGGCGGGAAGGGGGAGCCCGGCATGCACCGCTCGGCCCAAGGCGCAGGCGCGCCCGCCACGCCGCTCCCTCACCGGGCCCGCCGGGCGGGCATTTGAAGGGCGGGGCGCTACCTCTCGCGAGAGCAGTACCGGGTCGCTGCCATTTTGGAAAAGGGCAACGGAGCGGAGGGGCGTGAAGCCGCCGGCGGCCATTTTATTTAGGGGCAAGCGCCGCGAATGGCGGAAAAGGAAACGCGCCGCGAATGGCGGGAAAGGAAGCGCGCCATCTCGCTCTGAGACAGCTAGGGTCAGAGGTGGTTGAGGAGGAAGGACGCGTTGGTTTTTGCCGGCGGGAGAAGGGTCGAGCACTGCGGCCAGAAGCGGCATCAGGCAGGCTGGTGAGGGACTGGATGCTATACCCTCTTGGGGGAACAGGAGGGAGCCTGCCTGTGGCCTAGGCGCTCTGGGGCCGGCGCTAATGCCTTGGCTGGGGCCGGCAGAGTTCATCGTGGCCCGCGGTGGCTGTCAGCAAGAGCTGAAGCAGGGAAGCTGGTCTCAGTGCCCTGCTGTGCTCTTCGGGCTGTGTGTGGCAGTGCTCCAGTCGATGGTCAGTGTGAGGCTGCCTTGTGCTGTGCCAGGCCATAGGTATTGCCTCCTGCACCTCAGGCTTGCTGGTGTGGACCTAGGGAGCTGCTGTGGCTCCCAGCCTCTCTTAGGATAGAGACCTCCCTGCTGGATCCCTGGCTGAGGTAAAGAACTTCTCCTTCAGGCAAGAAGGTCACCCCCAGCCATCTCCTTCACAAGTACCTGGTGATGTAGGTAAAACAGTGCAATTACTGCATAAAGGAACAAAACTTTTACTGTTTCTATTTGTGCCTTTGGAAAGCTTAATGCTTTCTCTAACTCAAGCTGTTGGTAGCAGCTAGTTTACAGCAATCCAGGCGTGAGAGAGAGATAAGACAGAATGCCACATGACTGACCAACCTTGGCTTCAGGAATTTATTATTCTAGGATAACTGGAATCGCTGTTCTCTCAGCTGAAAGTTATTCACATGGTAAATAGGCTGCTGGTACAGATAGGTATCTGCTCTCCTTGGACAGAGGGGTGCCTGTCCTCCTTTGCCAGGAGTCATGCAGCTGGATGTAATTTGCATATCTTCATAGAGAGATGGATGCATCTCAGCATCGCTTTTGTCATCAATACTACTGACATAAGTAGCAATGTCTGTGTGCTTTTATGTCATGTGGGTGAACTGGAATGGCTTCCTAATTCAACAGGAATAAAAAAACTGGAGATGCTTTGTCCTTAGGGAACTGGTGGTAGGGAACACATCCCATACCAAGCCCCTGTGCTCTGCCTTGGCACATGACACGTTACCTGGAAAGCAGATTGCGAAGTAATTTCACCGTTTTAATTACTTCTGGCCAAGAGAAAACCTCCCTCTGGTTTCAACTGCAGAACTAGTTTCTCCCTTTCCGTTCTGTGCAGCTGTGAAGCATCCGTATATGCCGTTCAATGGCTGACAGAGAAGTGCAGAGCCGCCGTTAGCGTCAGCACCTCCAGTGGTCTGTCCGCAGCTACACCCACTTTAAGAAGAGCCAGCTGAGGGTAAGGTGTGCCCAGCTCCTCACACAGTCCCGGGAGGAACACAGGGAGTACACCCCGCGGGCTGCCTGCTCCAAGGCCTGGCTGTCTCCCCTTAAGGCCTGTGGGTCGCACCCCTCCCAGCGCCCCGCCCACCGGTGCGTATGCCGCTGTGGGGCCCACGGTCCTTCACAGAGCGAAGCCGGGACTACCGAACTGCCAGGGGGCACCGTGAGGGCTCGGGGAGCCGGGCCTCACACCGAGCCCGGGACAACCGCGGGCCTGAGCCTCGTCTGCCCCGCTTCCCGGGCCGGCTGCGGCCTTCCCCTCGCTCAGCCCGCGGCGGGCCGGGCCGGCCCCGCTGCCGCCCGCGGCTCCGTCTCCCCGCCCCGTCCCGCCGTCGGACGGCGCCGCTCTGCCGCACGGTTTACATGGCGACGCCGGCCGACTCTGCCTGCCGTCAGTCACGCCGGCCGGGGGCTTTACGACAGCGGCGGTAGGAGTCACAGCAGCCGGCGGAGTCAGCTGGTCGCCGCGCCGGGCGAGGGAGCGCGGCGGGGCGCGGCGCCCGGGGACCCTCCCCAGCGCCCTGGCGGGGACAGGTGAGTCCCCGCCGGCTGCCGGCGACCTTCGGGCAGAGGGCACCGGCCCCGGGGCCGTGCCGAGCGTGGGGGGTGCCGGAGCGGGCTTCGTTGCCGGCCCCCGCGCCGCCCCGGCCCCCGGTGCGCTGCCGGCGGCCCTCGGGATGCCGTGCGGCAGGGCGACCCGCCGCGTTGTGCGGGAGGGGGGCGGCGGCCGCGCCAGCCCGGGGGCCGCGGCAGCCTCTGCCCCCGCCGGCGGCAGCAGGTGGCGGCCTGGCGGCTGGTGCGGCGCGGAGGGGGGCGGAGGCGGCCTCGCCGCAGGGCTCGCCTGGGCCTGGCCGGTGAAAGGGGGCAGAGGCGGGACGGCCTTGTGCCGCGGGCAGCGCGGGGCGAGCCCCGCTCCCCAGCCCAGCTGCCCCCGCAGCCCCGGCTCTTCCCGCCGCAGCCGCGGGCCCCCTGCGCCGCCCGCTGCCGGTAACGGCTGCCCGGCCCCGTGCTCGCGAGGGCCCCGGAGCGGCACCGGCCTGGACCGCCGTGGGCTCGGGCTTTTCGGGGGTGTCTGGTGAGCGGCCGGTTACCGGTGGTACAGGACCGGCTGTTAGTGGGGATTGCCTGGGGAGCGGTGCCCCCTGGGGGAGCCGTGCCGGGTCGAAACGGGGTTAGTTCTGGTGCCGAGTTGCTGCTCTCCTGGGCCTTTCGTACCTCTCTGCCTACCCTGCACTAGCCCGGGCCAGCTGGGGAGCCCATTTACAGCTTGCTCTGGATAACTGGCCTTCATGTGATCCTGACGGTTCTAAACCACAAAGATAGATGTGGATTTAGTGTGTCATCAAACTGAGTGCCAGAAGAACCTGCAAACGGCTTTTGAAGGTATCTGTTAACTCTAATGAGGCATTCGGAGTCCCAAGTTGTTATTTCCCCCTCTTTCTTGTTTTATAACCTTCTGTATAGCCAGGTAGGGGATAACCAATCTTCCTTCATGTTGTTGAATGCTTTTAGACCAGGCTTTCATAGTTGCTCGGTCAGCTGGGCCAAGGGGTGAGCTGTGATCTTTCCTCAGATTGTGGCTGCTGCTATTGCTGCCTTAAGATTAAGGAAGAGCTTGTGTCTTGTGCAGTTACCCCTTAGTTTCTGGTCTGGAAAATAGGGTTGTGTTTGGGTTTGATCTTGCACAGGAAAGGCCTGACAGTAAGGTGTACTTCTCTTTCTTTACATTGCTGTAATGGTCAGGTGAAGTCCTGGAGCCCTGAGACAGGAATTGTCCCCCATTGCCTGCAATACACAGAATTTACATGGAGTAGCATTGCAGTTGGAGATAGCTAGTACAGATGAAGTGCCTTAGGGGGCTGGGGAGGTTCTGGCTTTACAGTGTTATGCCACATCTCCTGGTTTAAGAAAAACAGTAAAGATGACTCCAGGTGATGCATTTTCAATCCACAGGGGAGTACACAGGGATGGAAGGAGGCTAGGTGCTGTTAATTTTCTAATCCCTGATGAGAGTGCTGATAAGGACAGTCTGGTTCCTTAGCTGTTATCACCTGGGCTTGAATCTCCTCTGTAGCTGGTTTCACCCGAGCTCAGGCCAGGAGGCTAGTTCTCTCCTGCAGATAGGTTTAGTTGTGCCTTAATGAGTAGGGTTACCGAGGTCAGCATGAATATTCGTAGGAGTGGAATTAAACATGCTGTGTTTACAAAATTGAGGCCTCTGAGAAGTCCTGTGCCTCTTGGTTATGGAGGGATGTGTCAGTTCTCCTTGTGACTGCTGGGGGCTCTTCTGCCTGTATGGAAAGGAGTGCAGCTGGGTATCACACCTATTTCTCTCCCCAGCTGCTCTCCTGTTCTGCGTGTCTGTGCGCCCAGCTTACCTATGGCTTTGCCCAGCACGTCTCCTGGCCTTGCTGCACAGTGTTCCTCACCTCTTTGCTCTCAGGGAAAAGCTCCCTTTGTAAAATGCTGCTTTTTATAGGTGGTTTTGAGCACAGCCTTGCAGTAACCTTTCTTGTAGGTGCAAACCAGCAAGGTGTGCTGTTATTTGGCTGAGGTATAGAGGTACAGGCGTCGCTTCTCTGTAGCCAGTGCTTATCAGCTGCAGCCTGGAGTGATAATGGTTTCTGTCAGAGGTTAAGACCTGACCTGGGAGATTGTTTTATAGGTATTTTGTATCCTGCAGGTATGGTCCAGACACTCTTTTAGCTAAAAAGCAAAACAAATTAAGAACTCAAAGGTTTTATTTGCCTAAAAGTCCTACCCTTTCAGGAGCTTTCTCAGGGTTTGCAACTGGCACAGGTTTACAGGCAGCATGTGACCCCCTGATCGCCGCCACCATGAGATAGATACCTGCTGTGCTGGGTGTCTTGGCTGTAGGCAGGCTTTGACACTGTTTCCCATGGGATCCTTATGGATGAGCTGATGGCATGCAGGCCTGGGTAGGTGCTGAGAGCCCCCAGAGTGGGCCGGAAGGTGATAACCCATGTGATAAAGGCTTTGAGCTGGCTGAATCTTTTTGTTGAGGTGTTGCTCTGATTTGCTGTGCATTGTTCTGTGTGACAGATGGGGAAGAGAACCTGAAGAATTACCTGTATCTCCCTGTAACCTGTTAGAGGAAGAGCTGTTCTGAAGCTCCCTGTGCCCCTGACTTAGGTCTGTCCTACCTGGTCATTGCCCCAGTGACACTGAATGAGAGCTGCTGTTAACTTTAACTCTATGTGTTTGCCTTGTACCTTCACCATCGGAGCTGGATTTGAAGCTGCTATTGTGTTTTCTGGTTGTAACCCTGTTTGGCAGGTTAGCCAGGAGTAGTTTACCAGTCCTGAAAGTGCTGGTTGGCATTTGGAAGGCTGCAGCTTGGTGAAGGTGCTTTGATTTGGTATTTAATATGTTGTCATCAAGAAATGAGTTTAATAGGTTTAATCAAGTAGGAGTTTCTCCCCGATGATGAAGTTTGCCTAACCACCAGCCTTAAGCAGCACAACTGAAAGAGTCACTTGACTATTCTACCAGATTAGCATCTTATTCTTAATTTTCTTGGATCACCTGCTAATCCAAAGAATCCCTCTCCCTTTAAATACAAGGACTGTAACTGAGATCTGCACATACATAACTCTAACTGGTTTATGTCTTGATGCAGTAACAAAAGCATGGGGAGGGCTGAGGTACCCCATCCCATTTTTGTCTTGGTTTTCATGGGTGAAAATAAAACCCCATAGGTCCACACTAATGTGGTTGGGAGTGGTGGCAGTGGGGTCCTGATGGCCCAGCCTGTGAGAAAGTAGCTGAGCACCCTGGTAAGAAGCAGCTGCGTCCCCCTGGGGCTGAGAGGTCTCTACTAGAAGGTATGAGCTTGGCACAGCCAGTGGACAAGAAAAGGAGTTACCGTGTGCTGCCTGGAGCATCCTGGGGCCAGGGGTGTACATGCAGTAACACCAATTCTCAGTGGGCATTTCAAGGAAGGGAACTGGGATTCTGGCACTTGTGGAAGTGGCAGAGAACAATTTACCAGTCCCAGTGAAGCTGGAGGGGTACCAGGCAGGAGGAACTTTGCTCAACTTTAACCCCTCCATTTTCCAGCTCAAAGTTCCAGTTCCCTTTTCTGCAAAACCAGCTTATTCTAGAGAGGTATAAATAACTAACAGTCTGTGGGATTTCCTTTGCAGTGACTCCCTGCCTGCTCTTTGACTACTTGTCACTGGTACAGGGGTGATTTGCTGCTGGAGTTTGTCATCATTGATGTATGAAAGTTATTGATTGTTTACAGGCAGGGAGGGAGAGTGGATTTGGGCAGGGGAGGCATTCAGTGGGCGCTGGTGATGAGAGAAGGGTTGCTCTACGTAGACCTGGCTCCTCAGCTGTTGAAATGAGCTTGTGGTCCTTTCTGAAAATGAAGTTTTTGATGAAGGCCTTGCGGTACCATAATAAAAAACTAGAAGGAAAGAGGTAGTTCTTTTTGCTCTCTTTCTCCCAAGGGTTGGTATGAAATTGCCTTAAGAATTCTGTTTCTCTTAGATAAAAGTCTTGGAATGCAAGTATCTGTAAGCTGTTTAGTGCTTTCTCATGTTTTCCTGCATGGAAAAGATAAAATCCATTAGATTCCTTAGATGTGCTGGTACTTTTGTGTGTTGCAGTATTCCTCTTCAAAGTTCAGCTTGTTAAGTATGTTGCTCAGGTACAAAAGTTTTAGGAGTAGTCTGGACAAGCGTTGAACTGCCTGCAAAGCTTGAAGGAAGAGCTTTGTGCCCTGGGAGGGAAGCCTCAGTGTTTACAGGGTTTTATATTTATCCCCTTTGCATTGCTGAAACAATCAGGTGAGGTGTGAGTGCTGTGGCTGTGAGACACGAAAGGAATCAGAAGAGGTTCTGATGTTCCTTAGCAGTGGTTTTACTCCTAGATTTCCCAGTCCTGAAATTGAGGCTGCCTTTATTTATTATCCATTAAAACCTTGTTCCTAGATCACAGTGATGAGCAAATAGAGTTTACAGGGTTGAAGAGAAGCCTCGGAGGAGAACCAGAATGTGGAGATGCAGCTAAAGCAGCACGGTGTCTGGCTGGGGGCAGAGGAGCTGCTGTGTTGTCCCGTCCCGGAGGGGTCATCTGTTGGGATCCCTTCTGGCTCAGCTTCCCCTTCCAGTCCAGGAGTGGAAGGGAAGCTGGAGGGAGCTTTGTGTGGGTAGTGAGGGAAGAAGGCTCTGTAAAGGATGTTGTACCTTGAGTGGTGTTTGGGTGCTTTGAGATGCCTACAGGAGAGACATTTGCCTCTCTCCACGCCTTTCCCAATATGTCTTTCACTTTATTTCACTGCAAAAACGTAGGTGGGGAAGGAGTTAAATGGGTACTTTTGGTTGGTTGGCTTGATGATTTTTTTGTTTGATTGCTTCTTTATTTTAATATTGCAACTTAACATTTTTTCCTGTTTTTCACTGTATTTTTATGATCAATTCTTGATAAACCAAGTACTTGTAGAGCTGTAGCTCTTTAGTAAGACCACTGTATTCTTTAATTCTTTTAAAAAATTATTTTACATTCTATACTGTGATTGTCCAGACAGAACAATTGATCCACCATTGTGTAACAGTTAACACTGCCCTCACAGGCATGGTCTGCAATGACTAATTCCAAGGTAGCTGTACATCACAGCAGGTTAAATGCTTGATTGTGGGTCCTTATTAATACTTGTGCATTCAATAACAACACTTAATTAACTAAGTAGTAATTCACAGAGATAGTCCCATCTGGTAAGAGAAGACTTGGCCTGAAATGGCTTTGTAGTGAGTGATAAGACTGAGTTTTTGGTGTGGATTTTGGGGAAAGCCATAGCACATCTCTCTCAGGCCTCAGAAGTTGGAGGCTCGCTGTGTGTGGCTGGCACAGGAGCTGCTTTGCGATTGGTAACACTTAGCTATTCATCGCTCCGCTCTCACCGTCTGCCCTGCGCCCAGTTTTCCATGTGTGTTATCACGTTCAATATCTCCAGCCACGGAGGCTGTTTGCTCTGGGAGCGTAGGCAGCATCTGTCACACCAACTAAAAACCCTCTCTGTTCTTGAGGAGACTGCCCTGGGATGTTCCCGTAGTTGAGAGATGACTTTAATTGACGCTGAGCACTGTTGTAGTACGGTAAAACCCCGTTTTCCACCCACAGGAGGTGCTTTTGGTGCAGAAAGCCCTGGTTCCAGCATGGGACTTGCTGCTGGGAATGGCCAGGGTAGTAGAATCACAGAACCATAGGGGTTGGAAGGGACCTCCAGAGCCCACAGGGTCCAACCCCCTGCCAAAGCAGGGTCCCTAGGACAGGGCACACAGGTCAGTGTCCAGACGGGGCTGGAATCTCTCCAGAGGAGGAGACTCCACACCCCCTGGGCAGCCTGGTCCAGGGCTCTGTCTCCCTCACTGTGAATAAGATCTTCCCCAGATTGGTGTAGAACTCCCTGTGCTCCAACTTGAGGCCGTTGCCCCTTGTCCTGTCTCCACAGACCACTAAAAAGGGGCTGGCCATTTCCCCCTGCATCCCATACATTTATAAATATTAATAAGGTCCCCCTTAGTCGTCTTCTCTCCAGGCTGAACAGCCCCAGGTCCCTCAGCCTTTCCTCGTAGGGGAGATGCTCCAGGCCCTTCAGCATCTCCGTAGCCTCCTCTAGGTAGTAGTACTGTGAAGTCAGGTTTGTGGTTGGTGCAAGCAAGATCTCTCCCTTTGCCTCCCTTTCAGTCAGATCCCCCCTCCTTCTGAAATGCTGTGCCTGGCAGCAAAGGGAGATACTGCAATGGTGCTCCAGCAGGGATAGGTGTCTAGCTATAGGAAGCTAAGAAAATGTGTATTTTTTTAAAAAGATATATTTATTTTAGTGCATTCTGCCTGTGTTTGGTGTTTGTCCTCCTCTAAGGGAGAGATCCTGCTGTGGTGGGTTCAGAACAGAAACCTCTAGGAGGCAGGACATGGGGACACTTGTGTATTTAGCACAACCTTCTCACCCACTCATTGATCAGAAGCTGCTCCAAGCCATAGCTTCAGTCACAATAGCTGTAGTAGAGTAGCTGCTACAACAGTGAATCCAGAGTAAGAGGCTGACAAGAAAACAACCATCATTTGTGTGACAACTCTTCTCTGCTTGATGGTTGTGTGTACATTTCTCAGATGTTCAGAAGGAAGGGTTAGATGAGATCTTAGGGGGAAGTTCTTTGCAGAGAGAGTGGGGAGGGGCTGGAACAGGCTGCCCAGAGAGGGGGTGGGTGCCCCATCCCTGGGGGTGTTGAAGGCCAGGTTGGCTGGGGCCCTGGGCAACCTTGTGTAGCTCCAGGCCTGGAGGTTGGTGTCCCTGCCTGTGACAGGGGGTTGGAGCTCTGTGATCCTTGGGGTCCCTTCCAACCCAGACCAGGCTGTGAATTCTGTGTTTCCAAGCGTGGCAGGAACTAGAATGGATCCCACACGGACCAGCTTGTTGATCAAAACACAACTGAAATCCCAGCAGTTTTGTTTATTGAACGTGGAGTAGACCCAAGAAGTGCCCCCTGAGCAATGATGGGCTTGGGAAGTGGAAGCAGGTCTTGTACCCTTGCCCAGCCACAGGAGCTCCTGCAAGGGGACAAGACCTGCTTCCTTGCCCAGGTTCCACCAAGGCCTACGTTATAAAATCACTGAAGTGGTTGGCAAGCCCAGGGTGTTGCTAACCAAAACAGTGTCTTGTTTTGGTGTTTAAACCCTGCACTGATCTCCCAAACTGTTTTTTATTGCTACAGCTTGAGTTTCTGCAACGCTGGCATTCTCAGAGTTGTGATTTAAACATCAAGGGAATTCTGGCTTTGGGACAGACACGTTTCTCTGTTATTTGTGTCAATATATTTATGAGGTATTAAATGTTGGTGTGAAGATAGCTTTATATCTATCTCCTGTTGGATAGGGGCCTGAATCTAGTTTGTGTAGCACATCATGGTGACCGCAACTGCTGACTAAACATGCCCAGTGCTACTGGAGCTCCTCAGCAGGCTTCTGGTGGAGTAGCTGGCTGGGCTTTGCTCTTAGCAAAAGAAAGCTAAAAGGCATGTTAGGTCTTTCACAGGAGCTTCACAGAACTTGTTTGATCTGCTGAGTCAGCAAGCTTGGCCACAGTCACACTGCAGTGCTATCGAGGTGTTTCTAGAGGGCCCTGGGCAACCTTGTGTAGCTCCAGGCCTGGAGGTTGGTGTCCCTGCCTGTGGCAGGGGGTTGGAGCTCTGTGATCCTTGGAGTCCCTTCCAACCCAGCCCAGCCTATGATTCTATGATACTAGCAGGGCTTTTTCTCCACCCCACCACCTCACCTCAGGGATCAGTGGTGTAGCAAAGCTCACAGGACAGCACACTCACTGCCTGTCACCATGCTGTGCCACATGTTCCCCCTCGCTGGGAGCAGAGTCCCCTCAAAGCTGGCTGGGGAGTACCTGAGGCTGATGGCATTTACACAGAATAAATAAAAACACAGCCTTTATTGAATAGAAGGTGACACTGTGGAGCCCAGGGTGCCAGGGAGCGGGGTTGTCACAAGGCTTGTCAAGTCTCAGTCCCTAAATCCCTTTGGGTCTGGCTGGGGACCAGCTGGTGGGAGGTTGGCAGTGGTGGGAGCAGGAGGGAGGCTCAGGAAACACCCTGTCCTGTCAGGGTGTTTATTCCTTTCATGGCTTGCTTTGGTTCTAAATGGCCTTTACAACGCTGGTTGGGGTTCTTCCCCCCACACCCCTCCTCTTGCTGTTCCACGTCCTAATTCCCTTCCCCTTTGGTCCTGCTAAGCAGCTTTCCTCGCAGGCGGCTCGGCCTGCCCTCGCAGGCGGCTCGGCCTGCCCTCGCAGGCCTCTGCTGCCGTCGAGGAGTGACACTCTGGGAGTATTTCCTACCGAGGAGGAGAAACCAGGAGCTGAAGGCTTCAGAGCTAACATAGATCTTTTAATTAGGGTATTATTATTAGCCTCTTCAGCTCTGTGTCAGAGTATGGGTGAAGGGATGGCATTAACCCCTTGGAACCTCACTCAAGCAGGACACGAGATATCCAACACAGAAGTACATTGAGAAGCGATGCCAACAAGACACCATTGGACAGAGCAGTGTTTGTGTACCCAGTCATCTGTAGGAAGCTCCGTAACCTGGTTGTCTCAAGGTGGTTGTGTTTGCAAATGGAGATGAGCTCTACTGTTGGGCTGCAGAGCTGCAGCCCTGGGACTTAATGCCTTTGGTACTTCAAAATTCTTCTCAAAAGAGTGATTTTTGGCAAAAGGTCTATCTGCACAGGAAAATGCCTTGTTGTAAAGTATCTCTTGCAAAGTCATGAAGTAGCTATGCTGCTGCAGCTTGCAGTACCTTCAGGTGACAGGTCAGAGAATGTTATTTAATCCCTGTCTCCCCAGTGAGGGAAGCGGCGGTTGGATGCCGTGTTTTATTTAAGCACAGCAGTGCCTGTGTCTGTCCTGTGCAAAGTGTTGATGGAGGCACTTCAGCCCGAGCTGTTAGTGTTTTGTGAGGAGGAGAAGGTGCTGACTGCAGAAAGGGGGTACATACTGAGACCTGATGTTTGTTCTCCTGGTTAAATCGACAGCCGTGAAAGCAAAATGGCGGGGAACAGCCTGGTCCTGCCCATTGTCCTGTGGGGCCGCAGAGCCCCCACGCACTGCATCTCCACCCTGCTGCTCATGGAGGACGCCTCCATGATCGTCACTGGCTGCCACGATGGGCAGATTTGCCTCTGGGACCTCTCTGTGGATTTAGAGGTAAGGCTCAAGTCCACAGAACCTTTGTTTCCTGGGAGTTTAAAGCTGTCACCAGTGGGATTTTATTCTTTGATATTACAGTATCTATTCTGGTCTTTGGTTCTTTCTGTGCCCTGTTTGCTTGTCCTTTCTCCCGCCCTCACACGAGGCCTGTGTGAAATATTCCCATAGGGGAATATTCCCTGTTTACCCAACAAAGTTCAAGAGCAAAAGCATCTCTTCCTAATCTGAAATATTCCCATAGGGAATACGTGTGAAACTACTTAGGAGGGAAGTTCCTAGGGAGACAGTTCTTCCCTAAGGATATCTCCCCATCATATGCCAAGGTGAAAGACCTGGTACTGAGCCATCTGTACCACACCATTAGCAAGACAGGAACTGCTACCAAGCCACTGGTAAGACATCCTATTCTTCCCTGCACTCCAGGTCCACACACTACAGGTACTCCACCCTGTGTCCTTGCCTTGCAATGGTGGACATGACTTTCTTCAACTACTTTAAACCAAAAGCCTCATTTTTTTAAACCTCAGAGGAATTTTCTAGGATGAACCATGAGCTTTCACACTTTCTGGTAAGCTTCCAGATGTAAAAGCCTCATCCTAACATACAAATTCAAAGCAGGAGGAGCTGTGAACCTCATCTAGCCTCCCTTCAGCCAGACAGGGTCACTCATAGCTGGAAGATGCAGGAATATCCAAAGGGAATATTTCAGATTAGGAAGAGATGCTTTTGCATCTTAAGCTTTGTTGCTGCTCCTGTAGTCACATTAAGTGATTGCTTCCCTTACTCTGGAGCTGCTCTGAACTAGTTGTTTGTGTTGAATTGAGCTGCTTGATGTTTTGTGAAAGCAGATTCCTGTGATCAGAGGACTGCACTTAGAGAACTTGTTAAGGTTACTATATTTTTCAACCCTTTTTTGCTGTGACACAAAAGAGGCTAGCAGTAGAGGGAGGTTGATGATGAACTGTTTTATGCCAGTGGCAGCCCTGGAGTTCAAATCAGCAGGTTTGAATGGGATCCCAGTGTTTGCTGTGGTACAAAGAGTTTTAAACTCCTGCAGTGGGATGGCAAAGCAATCCTCTCCAGTGGAAAAAGCAGCGTGCTTCCAGAAGAATTTATCCCAAATACCTCAAAATGCAAATGTCTGTCCCTCACCCCCATTAATTATGTTTATATCTGGTAGATTTAAAAAGAAGGAATGGTAGAAAGGGACTGGTTCCTTTTAGAAAAGGCAAATAAAGGACAGCTTTCTTTTTTTATCTCTCATCTCTGCGTGGGCTTTAGCTAAACTTATTTCTGAATATCTAGGGGTGAGAGCTAGGGCTGACTGGGACACACCCCCCACTGTTGCAGTACAATACAATTCAGTTGCTTCAATCGAGCCATGATTTAAAAATAGCATTGCATGATATTTTTACATGGTTTTAAAATATCAAAGCATGAGTTTTCCAAATGCCTTTTTCACAAATTTGCTTCCAGGATCATTTTTCTTCACGTGCTGCACCAGCACTCTGTGCAAACTCCTCCAAGGTTATCTATCTGCCATGCTAATTAGTGTGTGTATGCTAATACATATCTGTTTATATAATATGCAGAGGGCAGCCTGGGATGCCTGTGTTCTGGTTCAGTAGCAGTGCCCATGTCACTTTTACTGTGCATTTTAACCCCCTGCTCCTAGGTTAACCCCAGAGCCCTGTTGTTTGGCCACACCGCCTCGATAACGTGTCTGTCAAAGGCCTCTGCTGCCAGCGACAAGCAGTACATAGTGAGTGCCTCAGAGAGCGGGTGAGTTTGGGATCTGGGGGCATGCAGATCCCTTAAATAACAGAAACGGGGGGCAGAGGGGAGATGGGGTGTTCACACTGTCATTGTACTTGGTGTAACATCCAGAGACATCCCAAGCGATGGGGCTTGTTGGTGTACAAAAGTTACATCCCCAAAGCTTGGGGACAGCTTGCTTTGGCCTTCATAACTCTCACATGTTGTTTCCCCTGTGCTCTGCCTCAGGCTGGGCACAGGATCTTTTCAGGTCTTGTTCTTCTGACAGGGCTGTTCTGGAATGTGGGAGCTTCTTCCCCCAGAATATGAGCTTAGTTCTGGTTTGGGGAATTGGGGTAACTACTGCTGTTCCCAAGAGTCTGGAGTAGCTTTTGAGTTTCTCAGGAGAGGCACCAGCACGTCCCTTAGAAATGAATCATTGTCCTCCACAGGCTTGCGTTGAAGATGGGCTCTCCTTGCTGCTGGCCTAGGGCCTCCATCGCCTAGTGCTGCTCCTTTTCAGCATCCCTCCCTATTAAAGCCTGGAGCAGGTTTCAAATGGACTGTCCCTCTCTGTGGAGGAGGCTGTTACTCTGGGATAAAAGTGTAATTACAACTTCTCTTCAAAGTTAACGATTAATTGGCCTTTTTCTATTTCAGGGAGATGTGTCTGTGGGACGTAAATGATGGGAGGTGCATAGAGTTTACTAAGCTGGCCTGTACACACACTGGCATACAGGTTAGTACTCTGTCTGTGTTCCAGGGGTCCTGTTCTGTCCTGCAAAGCATGAGTAACTGTGGATCAGTTATCAAAACCAGGCTGGTTGGATTCTTTTAAAGCTTGATGACGACATTATGCACATACTGAAGCATCTCCCAAATAGTTTGTGCTGTATCAGCAAATGCTGTAGTGCTGGAAATAGCAGCTGTGCTTCAGCACTTGAAAAAACATATCATATTTGGAAAGAAAGGGGGAAAAGGAGAAAAATTAGGGGCAGCACTGCCAGGGAGGTGGGAGCGTGAGGGTGAGCTTAGCAGGGGTGGCTGAGGCAGCTGCAGGAGCCAGGTGTACAGGGCAAGGGTTGCCTCAGGAAGGTCATGGGACAAAGAGGGCTGCTGTGAGAACCTAGGAACTTTTAAATGTACAGGTGATAGAATATACTTACAAAGCTGTGGTTTGGGTTAAAATGAAGTGGTCAGTGTCTCACCTGGAGTGTAACTTCTGTATTTTGTTAATATCCCTGTAGTTCTATCAGTTTACAGTTGGGACGCAGCGTGAAGGGAGGCTCTTATGCCATGGACACTATCCAGAAATTCTTGTTGTGGATGCTACCAGCCTTGAAGTCCTTTATTCTTTGTTATCAAAGATCTCTCCTGACTGGATCAGCTCCATGACTATCATTCGATCCAACAGAACACAAGGTAATTCTTTTTGTTGCTTTTATTATGGTGTTGCCTCCCTGGAAGAGAAACACTGGTTTCCACTTTTTCAAGAGCCAGAGAAGAAACTAGAGAGTTCATTCTTGTGATCTTGGGCAATACCCAGCAGGCACGAGTCATTCCACGAGGTATACATAAGTTGTTTTCCCTGAGAATGGAGGAAGGGTTCTGGAGAGCAGTCAAACAGTAAGAGCCCACAGACTGACACAAGACCAGAGGCAGGGGTGCAAGCACTCTGAATGCTCACCCTGTCATCTGCATTTCTAACAAGGTGTGTAGAACACACCAGGATTCACATTCTCCTCTTGGGGAGAGCCTACAAGAGGTTTGGGGAACACTGTGGAAGAAGATCCTCACAAAAGGAGACACTTCTGTCTTGAGCAAAGGCTGACAGTGGTTGTACTGCTATTAATTTTATGTCTGCTTCTGTAATTGCCTTTATATCATAGTCATCCAGTTTGCCCTTGGATTTTGGTCTTGCACCAGATGTGTCTGGTAAAAGCAGGAGTGTCTGGGAAGTCTGCCTAGTGCTTGTAGTGCTGTGAGGGTAATGACTCCCATGGGGTGATCTTGCAGCGAAGCCCTTAGGAAGCAGCACCCAGGAGATGCTCAGGCAGCTGTATGGTTCCCACTGGACTTGAGCGTCCTCACAGGCTGCTCTGGGCAGGCAGCTAGGCACAGGGAGAAACCTCTCCTCTTGGGAGAGTGGGTAAACCCTTCCCTGCAGCAAGAGTGATGGGCCAGCCCACGGTGTCAGCTAGCAGTGCTAGGAGCAAGCCTTCTGCCTATTAATTCCTATTACTTAGGGATTAATGAGATGGGAATGAGGCTATAAAAGAGAAAAGGGGAAGCTGTGTGCTTCTGGAATACCACTTCTGGAATACCACGGTTGATTTGGAAGGCAACACTTCAGGGGTGTTTGGAGAGCCAACGTTGAGGTACTCTGAGTCCAGCTTTGTGCCTGGCTGTGCCCGTGTTCCACCCATCCTTGTACTCACTGGTGTCATGTTTGCTCTTCCCCAGAGGACACGGTGGTGGCAGTCTCAGTGACTGGCATCCTCAAGGTGTGGATAATAACCTCTGACGTCAGCCGCATGCAGGTAAGCAAAGGCTTCCAGCCGCCCTGGCTGCTCGGCTGAAGGGGGAGCAATGGATGCTGTCTCCTGTTCTTCCAGCTACCTCAGGATAAAATGCTGTGGGGTTTTTTCCCCTTTGCCATTTGACAGTCACTGATTCCTTTAGTGATTCTTCAGATTAGCAGCAGAACTCCTGATCTTTCCCAGGTTTGATTCAGAGCACTTACTTCAAACCTGAGTGTAGGATAATCTCCAATTCATATAAATTCTTCATTGGTACCATGTAATGATTTGTGTTACTATACAAATACTCTTGGTAATGTACAAATATTTTTCTTTTCATTTTCCCCCCCTGAAAGTCTTACTTGTTCATTAAGTCAACTTACACTACACTGAGCAAGAGGGAATTTAGTACCAAAGGCTGTTAGGGTAATGTTTAACTCTCCAAATGGAGGTGGATGCTGTACTGCATGTGTAGCTTTACTCAGCACAGGCAGAACTTTTATGTGCAAGAGCTCACAGCATAAATGCTCATTATCTGAAAGAGATGATGCTAATAAATACATGTTCACTGTGTAGTACAGTAAGTGGCTGAGTTCAGGCTTGCCCTGTACCACGTGGGAAGCATGTGTGTCTTAATCTGGTGCTGGTGTTACAGAAGTGACTCCAGCACCATAGTAATTTAATCTTAAAAAACCCCATGAATTATTGTGATAAAGTTCTCAGCTGTGTTTCTTATGCTTTTAAAGACATCTGTGAGCTTTAAAAGTAATTTTAGTTTTATTATAGGCTACGATATTACTTCTATTATTAAATTTAGTATCAAATTTAGTATTTTATTATTAAATGTAGAATTCTTTTCTTTTAAAAAGATAAAGACCTGAGATGTGGAGATGCCTGAAGAGCGTGCTTAGCAGAGAGTGCTTAGGAACATTCATTATTGGGGGTTATCTACAGCTTGCTCTATTATTTGGCTGTCCCTGCCTTCCTCCATACTACTGAGTAAAAGTCTTAAAGCAGGTCTCGTAGAGGGCTGGCAGAAACACCCTGCAAAAGATCCTCCTTACTACAGGTGTTCAGCAGCTGTGGAAAAATACCCTTGGTCTGGTTTTCTTCAGAAGCTGCCTGTCTGGTGTCTCAGAACAGCAGAGTCCCTTTTCCTTCCCATGGTCTCTGTCATGCTCCAAGTTCAATCTGAGCAAGAAAACAGAAAATCAGCTGGGTATTTCTTGTTCCCTGAGTTCCATTTGTGTGTTCTGTGTAGCAACTCTCTGTCTTAGGTGCTGACTGCTGCCTGAGCACTGAATTCCAGGTGCAACATACCCATAGGAGTATGGAAATAAACCCTGAGTGTTTATTCCCACTAAAATTTAGACACACTGACAGACTCACAACCTGGGTTGATCTGAAAGCTTGGAGAAATGCCTGTTTTGAAGGTGCTACTACAGAAGGTGACATGGCTCTGCTTCATTTCAGGTCTGTGATTATAAATAAAATGCAGTTCTGGTTTTTGTTTGTTTTAGGATGCTACAGCAGTGTTTGAAGAGGAGTCAAAACCTATTTATTGTCAGAACTGTCAGAGCATCTCCTTCTGCACCTTCACGCAGCGCTCGCTGCTGGTAGTGTGCTCCAAGTACTGGAGGGTAAGGAGAGGGGCACAGCAGTGCTCTCAGCCCCTTTGCTGTGGCTGTATTGGCACATCTCTGGGCTTTTTAATCTCTAATCAGTTGATGGCAAAAGGCTGTTGTGTTTCCTTGCAGGTTTTTGATGCTGGGGACTATTCCCTCCTGTGTTCAGTCCCTAGTGAAAACGATCAGGCCTGGACGGGTGGTGACTTTGTGTCTGCTGACAAAGTGATTGTATGGACAGAGGATGGGCAAAGCTTCATCTATAAACTGCCAGCCAGGTAGTCACCAGCCAAACAGCCCAGTTCTTCCTTTCTGGAGACGAACATGAGCAACTTCAAAGAAATACTGAATAGCATTGGCTTTCATTTTGTTGCTAAATTGCATTGATATTGCAGAAACTAGTATTCCATGAGCATATTCCTCACTGGAGCAGGCTGCCCAGAGAGGTGGTGGAGACCCCATCCCTGGAAATATTCAAGGTCAGGCTTGATGGTGCTCTGAACACCCTGATCCAGTGAAGATGTCCCTGCTCACTGCAGAAGGTTGGGCTGTATGGCCTCTGAAGTTCCCTTCCCACCTAATGCAGCCTGTGATTCATACTTCAGAGCGTGTGTGCCCCAAATGAATCATGTTGAAGCGACACTCAGTAATTAAAATTGCCTCAACCCAGATTGCTTCACTGCTTTCTGATGTTCCACTCATCTTTTTTCACCTCCCTGTGGAGCTGTGTGATAAAGAGGCAAGTTTTGCTGTCCAACAAGTGTCATGAAGTAAAATACAATAGAATTTCAGTGTTTCCTTAACCCAGTCCAAGTAAGGAAGGAAGAACAGTTTGCTGTAGGAAGAGAATGTGAATGATGCTTGCATTATCATAAGAGTGCTCAGCCCCTTGAGGGAAGGCACAAACTGCTGAGTTTGTGAAAGCAGAAAATGAGTCTAAAATTAGGTACTAATGAAGTTAAATGTGGAATGACAGAAGTAACCCTAACAGCTTATGCAGAGGTCTTCCTGACCTGGGAACAGCTCGTTGTTCTGGGTAGAAAAACAGTTTCATCTTGAATATTCTTACATAAGTGGGGCAAGAACACCCTTCACACCCTTTCAGGTGCTCAGAGCAGGTCCCTGGGTGATCTGTAGCCCTTGGCTTTGATGGGGTTTGGTCAGAGTCAGAGGCCAAACATGTTGAAGGCCAAAGCAGACCTAAAGCTTCCTTTGGTCTCAGTTCTGAACATGTGGGGGAACTGAGCTGGGCACGTTGGGAGCAGTTATGAATTGTCAGAGCATACCCTGGAGATGACAGTTACAAGTTGCAAATGGAATTTCTAAGGGCTTGGGGGTGGGTTTTACTGGGTGTTAATTAGTCAGCAGGGTAGTAATCATTCTCCAGTAACTTAAGGCATTTTATTCCTGTCTCTCTGTTCTTAAACCCAGCTGTCTCCCAGCCAGTGATTCGTTTCGCAGAGACGTGGGCAAAGCAGTAGAGAATTTAATTCCACCTTTACTCTACAGTGTGTTGGACAGAGCAGATAAACAGGTACAACCTATTTCTTTGAGGCTTTTTTATGGACTGCTGCTCTCTTCTGGAGCTGAAACACACGTGCTTTATGATCAGTCCTCCTCCTTCAGAGCAGACCTTCAGGCTTTCTGAAGGTATTTAGGAGGGTAACAGCTGCAGTATCCCTGCTGATTGGTTTGGTTCTGGTTGGTTTTCAAATCAATGTGGAGATTAGTCTCTGGTGAAGTGCCTCTTCAGCCCCTCTACACTAACAGTCTGTCGTTCATCAGGGCCTGGAGAAGCAGAAGGTGTCAGGTGTACATGGTGGCTGGGCAGTAACTGAGCAAGAACCTTTAGAACCACAACTTGGCAAGGATTTAAGCTTTCAAATTCAAAGTAAGGAAGAGCTGGTTTTGTACACCAAGGCTCCCTGAGAGCTGTACTTTGGCTTCAGATTGTGCTGTCGCCTCTATCTCCCCTAAGTTAACATTCCCAATACAGCTGGTGCTAGTGCTTGTACCACTGGGGGCAAGTCCCTGGCCTACAAATGCTGTTGGTACAGGGCTACTGTAGGACTCCTCTTTTTTTATCTTAACCAGGTCACCTCTTGCCAAAGTTGGACACTGAAACTTTTATAGGTTTGATTTTTATGTTGTCAATCAGCATTAAAACTTCTCTGCTTCTATTGTGGACTGTGCTCCTTCCCAAGTGGTGTATCCTGCACTCACCAGTGCAGTAGAGTGCTAACAGTTTTAGAATGCACACACACACATATACATATAAATATATTTTAAATATCAGTATATCTAGAACAAAACCAAACACATGTAAAAACCCTTTCTTTCTCTTCCCTGCACCTATGACTTGTTTTGTAACTAACCTGTTTCTTCTGATCCATGGTGCAGTATTTATTCTTTCTTCTCTAAGAAAGATAAAGCATGCAGTAGATATTTTTTGCCCTGCTTTTAGAAGGTACTGTGGGACAAGTACATTTTGACAACATGGCTTGTGTGTGTCCTGAAGTTGTTCATTTATTTTTTTTAACAGCTGCTAATATGTCCTCCAGTTACCCGGTTCTTCCATGGCCTCAGGGAGCTCTCCTATAAGCTCTTAGTCCAAGGAGACTCTTCAGGGAGACTGTGTATTTGGAGTGTTCCTGAGACCCTGGAGCAGCAAGGTAGTGCAAAAGGTATACCTAATTAACAGGCTGGTTGCTGAGGCTTTTAACGGGCACCTCTGGTCTTCATTGCTGCTTTTCCTGCAGCTCCCTGCAGTTACCTATTGAATCACTGGCCTCTTGTAAGAGTTACAGCATCTTACCTCTTTCATACAGGATCAGAATTTTCCTTTACTCCAGATGTTTTTTGGGTGTTAGGTTTTAACTGCTTTTCCCAAATACCAGCTGTGCAGCTGCCTGCCAGTGTAACCTCCTCTTGTAGCTTCAACCATCTGTGTTTCCATGCCCACCTGTTGCTTAGCTTCCCTCACGTAGTATGTGAATCCATCTCCAGTATGGGCCCTTTCCTTTGCCCAGGCTGGTGTACCATGGTGTATTTAACCTTTGGATCTTCTCAACAAATCATTTCCAAATTCCTTTATTCTTTTTAAAAATCTTATTTTTTAAACCCCTCCTCCTGCCCTCACCCCCTCTTTCTTCATTTACACAGGACTGCAAGCAACAACTTCCATCTCCCTCCAGGAAGCTTTTGACAAGCTCACTCCTCGCCCTGCTGGGATTATAGACCAGCTCAGCCTGATCCCCAACCTCAGCGAGCCCCTGAAGGTGACAGCCAGCGTGTACATCCCGGCGCACGGGCGCCTGGTCTGTGGCCGTGAGGACGGGAGCATTGTTATAGTGCCAGCAACACAAACGGCTATCGTTCAGCTGCTGCAAGGAGAGCACATGCTTAGGAGAGGTATGATAAGTGGGCTTCTGAAGAGTACCAAATAGTGGTGCAGAGTGAGTGCTGGGGGGGGGGGCCTTTGCTGGAAGAGTACCTCTCCTGGGTTGTTGAGATGCACTAGCAGAGACAGGGCAGGATGCATCGCTGGTGTCTTGGCCTGGAAGCGTTCAGCTGGGGCACTGGTGTGCCTGCAGAGATCTTCCTGGGAACACAGGGCATGTAGAAGAGCTCCTGTCCATGTGCTGTGTACTTAGCTTCTATCTGAGCTTGTAGTTAGTCTTGTATCTCTTGGCTCCAGGTAATGTTAGTTGATTTTTGTGATGGTAGATGCAGAACAGACACTTGGGGGTTGATTGATAGTGAATGCTGATGAATGGTGTGTAAATGTTTTCTTGTGCATACACCTGTGAGCTGGACAGTTCCCTACAAGTCCCTTGGCTGCCCTGGTCCCTTCACACAACCGATTTCCTTTCTGTAACTATCCAAACATCATTTTGTCCTCAGTGTGGGGTTGGATCGCCTCAAAGGTGAGACATCACTCTGCAGACGAGAAGTGGGGACTCTTGCCCTTGCAAAAACAACCTCTGTGTGTGTTCTGTGTCTGGTTTGTGGTGCTTGCTAAAAAGCATGATCACATGGAGGAAAAACAGCTCCAGCTACATGCTGCAGGTATCGCACAGCGTGCTTGATTCCAGTGTCTAACTTACTGGGCTGCTTCTGTCAGGTTTGCCATTGAAACCGATGGGTTTTCTTTCAAAGCATCTTTGCAACAGTGAAGCCACTCTCACTCTGAGCTTTTAATTAATGCCTTTGATCTCAGAGGACAGAAAACTCTCTGCCTTTGCTCTCAGTTCACAAAACTTCTTTGCTGTTGTAACTTGAAATTTGCTGTTCCACATGAGCACCAAACGGGTTACGCTGCTGGTGGGGCCAGTGTGGAGTAAGACTATGTGGTGGTCCTTATCCTTTTGTTATGTCCTTGGATAAATTCATGGTCACTGGGGAAGGGCATTTATTTCTTCATGGGTTTGTGGCCTTTTTATTCATCCCACCCTGAGATACTTTTTGAGGGGGGTGGAAGAGGCTGTTTCGAGACAGCTGAGTTACTCTAAAGTGAGATTGTACAGCAAGACAAAAGGAATCACTCAGTCCAAGCCCAGTAACAAAAAATGAGCATTTTAAGAAGAGACAAGGTTAATTCCAGAAGAACTTCTGTCCAGAATTGCAGTACATCAGTTTGTTGTTGGTTTCTAAATAAAGACCAGTGTTTTGGACTAACTGTTCTACTGAATTGTATTTTCTTCTCTCTTTTGTTTCCTTTTCCTTTCTCCTCTCACCCCTTACCTGATCTCTCAGGTTGGCCACCTCACCGGACCCTCCGAGGCCATCGAAACAAAATTACATGTTTACTGTATCCTCATCAGGTTTCTTCCCGTTATGATCAAAGGTATTTGATCTCAGGTGGTGTGGATTTCTCAGTCATCATATGGGATATATTTTCTGGAGAGATGAAACATATCTTCTGTGTACATGGTGGAGAAATTACACAGCTTCTAGTTCCACCAGAAAACTGTAGCGTAAGTTCTACGTACTACGTCTGATAACCTGTCTCACACTTTCCATAAGGGTTCAGCCCCACAGCCCCTTCTCGGCCATGGGGCTGCAGGATGAAGTGCTGAAGGCTTAGCACTGGCCCATGTGGATGGGGCCCTGGGCAACCTTGTGCAGCTCCAGGCCTGGAGGTTGGTGGCCCTGCCTGTGGTAGGGGGTTGGAACTCTGTGATCCTTGGGGTTCCTTCCAGCCCAGACCAGTCTGGGATTCTGTGTGTAACGCTTGCAGACACTTTGGAAGGGTTTCATTGTTCTCCTCACATTGGGGTTTGTTTGCATCATGTTTTAGCTATGTAAAATTACAGATAGTGGGGAAAAATGTGTATTGGAACCCAGCTGGCTAAGGAGATGCTTGGCATTTTAGCAGTGGGGAGGATTTCCACAGCATGGCAGCAGTCCTTCCCCTGAAGGCATTGTGACTGCTTTAGGCAGGTGTTCCCCACCAGTTACCCCTGAGGTTTTAAGGGCAATTTTGTCCCTTGTGACTTGGGTGAGCAGGTAGAATTTCATGGACAAAATGACCTGAAAACCAAGGTTTGTCGTTCTTGCTCAACAAAACGGGTTCTAATATCCACTTGCTCTTCCTGATGTGCAAGAGGTTGGTTTGAGAGACTTCCTGCCAGTGGAACCGTGTTCCTAGTGTGGTTAGCCACAGTTAGGTGCCTGCCTTTGCTTAGAGAACCAGCTGTTGGTCACCCAGTGAAGCAGAGACGGTTAAATGCAGACTCTCTGCATTATGATTTCTTTTCTTCCCTTAGGCAAGAGTCCAGCACTGCATTTGCTCCGTAGCCAGTGATCACTCAGTAGGCCTTCTGAGTCTCCGGGAGAAGAAATGCATCATGCTGGCCTCCCGGCACCTCTTCCCCATCCAGGTGATAAAGTGGAGGCCCTCGGACGACTATCTGGTGGTGGGGTGTTCAGATGGGTCTGTGTACGTCTGGCAAATGGATACTGGTAAGGTTAAGGGCAAAGATGTTGACTAAATGATTTATTTCTAGATCTCTGTGTATATTTGGCTACGGTTCTGGGTGAGTTTTATCCAAAAGAAGAGCGAAGGCTGTCTTGTACTTTGAAATCTAGCACTCCACATCGTCCCCAGATTTGTTGCTTACATAGGCTTTTATCAAATCCACATTTTAGCCTTTGGGCTGACTCTGTTTTGGAGGAGTGCAGCTTGCTCTGGCCATCCTACCCTGCATGTTGTTTAGAGAGACCAGTTCACATGTTGGCTGCCTTTCATGGCCTCTTGGGTTTAGTATCCGTGCTTCCTCAGCAGCCTTCTTCAGAGCTTGGTGCAGAAGTGCAGCACTTCCAGTCTACAACAGTCTCTTCATCTGCAGAGCGATGGAAGTGCTTGTCTAGGGGTGGTGGTTGGGGGGGAGATTAAGGGGACTGTGCTTAGTTTAGAAGAAACTTAAGGTGGGCAACAGGACATCAGTAGGCACAGCTTTGTTGTAGCTAAACTCAGTGCTCTTTCACACTGTTGGCAGGCGCCCTGGACAGATGTGTGATGGGAATAACAGCAGTGGAAATCCTCAATGCCTGTGATGAGGCGGTGCCGGCAGCTGTGGACGCCCTGAGCCACCCCGCTGTCAACCTGAAGCAGGCCATGACCAGGCGCAGCCTGGCCGCCCTGAAGAACGTGGCACACCAGAAGCTGCAGACTCTTGCCACTAACCTGCTCGCCTCTGAAGCCTCTGACAAGGCAAGTGGTGTCTGGCTCTGCCTGGTTTTCATGGGGTACCCGAAATGCTTCTTTCCATAAATGAGTGAAATGTGGGGAGTCTTTGTAGTTGTAACTGGAAGGTTCTTCTCCCAAGCTCTCTGCAATAGGAGTGGAAGCCCCAACCTGGCTTTACCTGGCTGTGGGTCGGACCTGAGAGTTCGGTTTCCTTGAACAAAAAGCCTCAGCTTTCTTCATGGCTGTCGTGCAGGTAGTGGCATCAAGGGTTACATTTATGTTCTCAGTTCCCTTATGTTCTTCCTGGTTTGTGCTTTCAGTGGGAGTGGTTTTCCTTGCTGGGGTCTAAGGACATTTCCTTGCTGGGGTCTAAGGCCTTCTCTTTGCTTTCATGGCTCTGTACTGCCACTGCCTTTCCCTCTAGGCTCAGGAAGAACAGAAGTTCTGTACCAAATACACTTACCTTGTTCTAGATGGTTTTGATGGCAATCAACATGATCCCTTCTGCATAACTCTGGGCATTGTTCCCTGACTGATATGGCTGTTTATGATGCCACCCCTACATCAATATGCATTCTACTGCATTTGCTTCAGGTTGAGTTTATTTAACAGCTGGATTTAGTGGTATCTCATACAATCTGGGATCTTCTATACATTCTGAAAGTCAGTGTTGATGGGCACACCAGTAAACCTGCCTGTGATCCATATCCCTCAGAAGCAAATCTCCCCCTTTTTGAGTTGTGCTGACTGGGAGGAATGGAATCAGCACTGATCTTGTCTTTCCCCTCTTTCCCCCATCCTGGACATGCTGTATGTGATCCTTCAGCTCCTGCTAAAGGCTGAGCTCCAGCTTGATCTTACTCTGTTCTGATAATTATTGCTGTGAGAGTTCAGCAAAGGGCATCACTAAAATATGTGTACAAATACATTGTTTAGTGCTAAAAGATATTAAGTGCTTAGTTAGTCCCTAAATACCTTGAGGTTTAGTGTTTAAGGACTCTCCAAGTTCTGGTTTATGATTTTAGTGACGAATTCAATGGGAAGCATCTTGTTAAAAGGGGAGATCTTATAGCATCTTCCAGTCCCTGAAGGGGCCTTCAAGAAGCTGGAGAGGGCCTTTTCAGAAGGGCCTGGAGTGACAGGGCAAGGAAGGGGAATGGGTTTAAATTGGAAGGGGGATGTAGATTAGGTATTGGGAAGGTGTGTTTAAAAGATGGGTAGATGAGGTACTTAGATGGGTTAGTAGAGAGAGAAAAATACCCTTGGAGCTGCGTGTCAGAGGAGCATGCAGGAGGGTTTCCTCACCCCGAGCATCCTGCTGTTGTGGGGTCTGCTTTGGGCAGGGGGCTGCATTAGTTGGGCTGCAGAGTGGAAGGGAGAAAATAGTGTCTCTGGGCAAGGCTCAGCGTCGTGTCAGCCTGGGCTGCGGCCAGCAGAGAGCGGCACGGCCCTGCTCCCAGCCCTCTGCTGGGAAGGAGCCTGCCTTGGGGAGCATCCCTTAGCACAGCAGCATCCTGCTTCTGCCGCCAGACCTGTGCTGCTCTGCCCGCTGTGCCTGTCTGCCTGTGTCACCGTGGATGTCACGCTCGTCCGTGCTGTGCTAGCAGATGTGTTATTGAGCTGAGAGCTGAGAGCCTCTGTAAGGGAGATGTTGGTATTTTAGGGGGGTAACACTTGACCACAAGCCTGACATTCCTGCCATCTCTGTAAAATTCTTCTTGGGTACTTTGATAACATTTGCCATGGTAAGTTTTATACCCTGTGAGTTTTCAAATTTAGATCTCTCACAGCTTCCTGAATTTGGGAATGAGCTTTGCAAGAGGCATGAAGGAAGTAATCTGATTGAAGTTTCAGAGGTTTTGGCTTTGTTCTTGTTTTTCTCAGGGGAATTTACCTAAATACTCACACAACTCCCTGATGGTTCAAGCTATAAAGACTAACTTGACCGACCCAGACATACACGTGCTCTTCTTTGACGTGGAAGCCCTGATCATCCAGCTGCTGACTGAGGAGGCCTCCAGACCCAACACCGCGCTCATTTCACCGGAGAATTTACAGAAGGCTTCTGGTGGGTCTGACAAAGGAAGCTCCTTCCTCACTGGGAAACGAGCTGCCGTCCTCTTCCAGCAGGTCAAGGAAACCATCAAAGAGAATATAAAAGAGCATCTTCTCGACGACGAGGATGAGGATGAAGAGTCGATACGGCAGAGAAGAGAAGACGGTGACCCCGAGTACCGCTCCAGCAAATCCAAACCTCTAACATTGTTAGAATACAACCTAACCATGGATACAGCCAAGCTTTTTATGTCCTGCCTTCACGCCTGGGGCCTGAATTCTGTTCTAGATGAGCTTTGCCTTGATCGTCTTGGGATGCTTAAGCCACACTGCTCGGTGTCCTTTGGCCTCCTGTCTAGGGGAGGCCACATGTCCCTGATGCTTCCTGGCTACAATCAGCCCGTGGGCAAGCTGGCCTACGACAGCGTGGAGCTGGGAAGGAAGATGTCCATTACAGAAGGACTGGGAAAGGGGACGTACGGTGTGTCGCGAGCCGTCACCACTCAGCATCTCCTCTCTGTTATCTCGCTGGCCAACACGCTCATGAGTATGACTAATGCCACCTTTATCGGGGACCACATGAAGAAAGGCCCAACCAGGTATGGGGAACACTCACTTGAGCTCCTGCTGACTTTGTTCCACAGTCTATTTTAATGCAGTGCTTTGCTTTAATTTGACTGTGGGGTTGTGTGTGTGTGTTTGGCTGTGGAAACCTTCGGTGCCTAGATGGGACTGAGGGCATTTCTTCTCTTGAATGTAATCATTTCTTTGTGCCAAGCCAGCTGCATTGCTTTGAGCAGAGTTACGTGGCTTAGAATGTTTATAGCATGTGGAGTTGTATTAATGTATACACCAATAGGTCTGGGAGGCTGCTTTGGTCCTGGTTTTGGGTGCTTATTGAGTAGGTCAGAGTCTAAAGAAATCAAACCATGCAGGTGAACTTTGTAGCACCGAAAATTTAAGCTTCCTTAGGAACTGTAATGTAGTTGCTTTTTTTTCCTGTCAGACTGACTGGGTTTTGTAGGCTTGCTTTTCAAAGTTCATTTACTCACAGTATCTTTAGCAAATAATCTCTCTTTTTTTTCTTCCCCATCTCCCCTTCTGTGTGTATTCTGTGTTTAGGCCACCGAGGCCAGGCACTCCTGAGATGGCAAAAGCAAAGGCACCCCCTTCAACTTCAAGCCCTGCAGCCCAAGGACAAATTAAGCAAGGTAAAAATCACTTGCTTTGGAACACTTCAACATGTCGCTTCACCAAAGCTGTTGCCTTACTATCAACTGATAAAAGTATTTCTGGGAGGAAAAAGCAGTGTAACATCCTGGAGAGAAAGACTTTAATGCCTAGGAGCTTATTAAGAATCAGTCTGAGAGGCTGATGCTGTTGCAAAGTTACTCCCTGACACTGAATTCTTGTGTGTTTAAGTGCTCCAAACATTGTGGTGTTGAGGTGACAGGAGGAGGCTCAAAGTGGGTAACTAGAGGTGACACAGACCAGCACAAAAACACTTGTGTGCCATAGGCTAAAACACAACCCATCACAGTGGTGAGTCTACATTTCCTCTCCTTTGTAGGAAGGAGGAAGAAATGACTTTGCTGCTGCATCTGTCCTGACTTACAGTTCCAAAAGACAGCAGTGGATCTGTTAGCAGGCTGCCTTGTGTCTTTCCTTTAGGATAATGGTGAAGTGCAAGGGGTAGAACAAGATGTGACCTAAAAGAAAGGTGCACACAAGATTAGACCTCAATTTTCCACTGGAGTAGAGCAGAGCAGGGACTCGAGCTTCCTTAGGGCAGCAGAAGCACAGGGAAGCAGCCCTTCTGGCTCTAGTGAGGAGGAGGAGGAGCCCCATCCTGCTCACTCTGAAGTACAGCTGCTGTCTGGGGCAGGTGAGCTGCTCCTTTTGATGCCCAGAGTCAGGGAGTACAAACCACGGGGCAGGGGTGCTTGGAGCAAAGGAGCCAGCGAGGTTGGGAAGAGCCCAGGGCAGCAACTCCTGGGGCAGCAGCCAGCGGCGCCCGAGGCAGGAGAAGGAGTGGTATTTACTCACTGGGGTAAATAACAGGGAGTAAAGCCTCCCCAGACCAGGTAAGGGATGGTTACAGCCCAAGGGGGACATGCATACATCACCTTTATCTTGCACTGTGGGGTAGAGAGGCGGGAGTGCAGAGGGCTTGCTTTGGTCCGTTAGGCACTTGGTTGTTTTAACTGGTCTATAAAGCAGCTGTGCCCTTCAGAACTTGGCTCCTTTCCTTAGAAAACTGCACTGACCTTTCACTTTTACCTGTTAATTCTCAAAACCTGGACTGTCCAAGCTCTGTGGGTGCAGAGAAACTTGCCCTTCTACAAAACAGCTACGTTTGGCTTTGTCACTGGTGTCTAGCACAGCGTGCAGCCTGTAAAGCTGCATGTAGATGTACACACACCTTTAAATTCATCTTTAAACTGAGGAACTTGGAGTAGAGAGCCTGTAAGCACGACAGGGAGCTCACATCAGCTGGGGGATTTTCTTTGCTCCCACGCAGAAAAGGAGGTGCTTCTATCTGAGAAGGAAACCTGCCCATCAGCCACACTTGTGGGTGTTTATTCTTTGGCTATGTGTGAATACTGACCTGCTGTGATCTCTGGTTGTAAAGGGAAAATCAGTCTGGGGACTGGCGTGCATCAGGGTGCCACGTAAATAAGAAATTGGGGCTACTGTCTCAACAAGTGGGGCTGGGTTGGTTTTTTGGTTGGTTTGGTTTACAGCCCTTTATTTTTCCTCCTTGGAATATAAGTATTTGAAAGGTCAAGATTTCTTAGAGATGCTATCTGTATGACAGTTTCAACTGGAGGGGAAAAACTACTCCTTTGGCTTTTAAAGATACAGCTCTGTTGGGGTTGTTCTTTGAAGTAGGTTTTGGGGACAGACATACTGTGGTTACCCAGTGGAAATAGTTTCAGCTTCCTGAGAAACAGTTGATAAAAATGAACGTGTATGCCAGAAATACAGAAAAATACCCCAATCCTAAATTGTCATCTCTTTCTCTGGCTGGTGGCATGTCTTGGGGGAAGGTGGCTTCACTCCCAAGCGCTGCTCTGGGGTGGTTTTGCTCCCCCAGTGCTTTACCTTTACATCCCATCGTGCCCCCGTGCAGCATCCTGCTGCTCAGATGTTTCTAGTGCTGCTGTTAAAAATCAATCAGCAACACAATTAATGTGCGTTCTGACATGCTGGATCTCCATCAGTCTGACCTGTATCTGTCCTGAGAGGAGCACAGCTCCGTGCGACTCGGCTGCTGGGCCAGCTGCTGCCACCACAGCGGCTGTTGTCATCGCTGAGGTTGGGAGCGAGCCCCCAGCGACAACAAAACCAGGCTGAAAACCCAAAACTGCACCGGTGAGGGGTGGGTTTGTGTTTTTTACAAACCACCTTTTTCAGAAAATACATGGCTTTTTTGGTTTCTACACCTCCTGGAGGAAGGCTTTGCTGTCACACAGTGAGTTAGTGATTGTCCTGTCCCTGTACACGTGCCACCGTGCTGCATTGGTGTGGAAAGCCTGGAAAGAGGAGCTTGGATGCAGATGTCCCACAGTGACAAAAGGAGCTCGCTGGGTGAAAAGCAAACAGACCATTCTGGAGACAATGCTTAATCGGTTCAGGAGCTTGAACCCATTGTTGTTCTGCAATGGAACAAAAGAGAGGGGATTAATTTGAAGATGCTTGTGCATGACATATGGTAATTTCTCCCTAGGAAGGAAGTGTCAGATAGTGACCTCTAAATCTCCACGGTGACCTCGCGTTGTAGCATGTGTATGCCATAAGGTCTGCTGCATCTTTTCATGTGGTAATAGTGAGTCTCCAAGCCTCAGTGGGAGTAGAATGTCCAGAGCTGCTTTGTCACGGGGCTGGCACCAAGAAACGATGGGGTCTGGGAAATAAATGTCCCAGTGCTGGCTCTGAGCAGCCTGCTTGAGCGGTGCTCGCCCGTGCTCTCCCTGCGCTTCAGCGTGAGTTGGAGTCCTTCCCTTGCTACAGGTTTAAAACTGTTTGCAGGGGATTACTTGAAGAGGAGCCTGGGTTAAAGCCAGCTGTGAGAAATACCTTCTGTGGCATTTCAGGGCAATGTGTGAGGCAGCCCATGTTTAACAGGGCTTGTTTCTGGGGTTCCCAATGAGCAGCTCAGCCTCCAAATCCATCTAAACACAGGGAACACACAAGCAGCAGCAGCCAAACTCCTGCTACCGAGATGCCAGCCATGCCCTCAGCCCAAACCTGGCTACCCAAAGAGCCCTTTGTAGTTGCTTTAGTTAGGTACTTTGGAGAGAGGCGAGTTTCTGTCAGGGTATCCATGTGTCCCTACAGCTGCATGTCTCCTTCTCCCTGCCATTGCACTTCTTGTAAATCCTAGGGGGTTTTTTATGTTGAATATTATCATGGTTTCCTCCAGTTTTTGTTTTTTCATTCTCTAGTGATACTAATCTGGTTTTCAGAAGCTGCTATCCTCACTCTCCTATTTTTTTTCTCTCTCTCTTTCTTCTTCTTTCCTCTGCAAGTTGCTCCTGCTGTTTCTTCTAGCACTGAAGCTGGTCACTCTGGCTCTGGCACTGCTCCTACTTTACATACCTGTTTCTTAGTCAATGAAGGTATTCTTTCCTCACTTTCCTATCTATTTGTCTCTTGCTTTCAACTAATGTCCCTTATCCTTGGTTTTGATCTGCGTAGGAGTGTTTGTGTGAGAGAAGCAGCGGGTCTGTGTGTGCACGCTTTGCTGGCGGAGGGCGAACAGCAGCTCCTCTGTGTGCCTTGGACTGCCCCTAAATCCAGGTTGAGTAGTGGAGCAGAGATGGCATGTTGGGCGGTGTTTGGTAGGTACCTTCACCCATCGGTAGGGGAGAGCAGCAGGATGTGGGGCCAGGGCTGCTGCTCCATACTAAGGCCCAGCCCTGTCAGAGCCTCCCCAGGCCTGCTGGACTGAGCATGGCAGGTGAGCACCAGCCTCTCTGAGCTGAGAAGGCTAAAAACATCCCACGCCTATCACAGGGAGATGAACACCGTCAGTTTGTGGCACTAAGTTTGACTTCTGGTGCTTGCCAAAGCTCAGTGTTTGTTTAAACTGCTCCAGTTTTGTGGTGGGGGTGCTTTGTTTCTAATAAATATTTATCCACACTGAAGAATGAGAGATCAGTATCAAAAACCCCAAACAAGCAAACAAAACTCCCTTGTCTACCCATAGGCAGGTTGATTTAGAGCAGTTTTTATGCCCCCATTAGTGAGCTGCTAAATCCTACCTCCAGACATCTCCAGTAGCAGAAACAGTGTGCTTTCAGATTGGAAATTCCTCTTTTTAATCCATTTTTCTTTATGAAAAATTGGCATGCTGATTCCTTTCCTTGTAGCACCATGAGGAGCTTTTATCAGTTAAAACATTTAGATTTTTACACTCAGCATTGCTGACCAATTAAACCCACAGATCCATGTTTTTAACCCTGTCCTGATTCTGATGTCAGCTTGGAGCACAGTGCTGACTTCTTTGCCTAGAGTGCTTTCCAGGCGAACGTACGGCCGTGTTGGTGAGCTTGGTGTGCTGCTCTTTGCTGGCTCTAATACTCCATACTGCAGGCTTGTAGCACCTGAAGCCAGCGTGCTCATGTAGGGTTTAGGCTTCAGCATGAGGATAGCAGGCAAACACGCTTGTATGTACCTGCACAGCTGTGAGAACAGGCAGAAAACTCGTGTCACCAGTGGGTAATTCAACACTGAGTTTTCTGTGACCGCATCGCGCCGCCCTCGCAGCGGGATGGTGAGTGACACGCTCAGCGATGCTCAGCGTGGTTTGAGCAGCGCTTCTAAAACCCAGCCAGGACCCCCAGCTTGTGCTTTGGCAAAAAACTGGCCACGCTGGTGCAGGGCCCTTTTCTTGCCTTCAGTCTGCACGCTGGGTGTAGTCTCAGGGCTGCGAGTTTGAACTCCCGAGTGTGCGGCCAGCTGGGGAAGTCTCTGTGAGAGATGGATGAGGAAGAAGAGGGATGTGGGTGTTCAATCAGGCCTGACCAGAGGCAGGCTCCTGCTCCTCTCTGGTTTGCCCCTGCACGTGCTGGAGATCTGACCAGCCAGTTCACGAGGGGTGATTTCTGCTTGTTCCTGCCTGGAGCAGAAACCATGTGCACTGTACCAACAGCCCTGGTGATGACCAGCAAAGATGGGGTGAGCCTGGCTCCCCAGCAGAACAACTGATTCTGGTGTTCTGCTCCAAAATTGCTTCTATTATCATTTTCTCTCCCTCTTTGTCCCTCCTTCTCCTGAAGATCTCTGCATACTTCCAGTATGCAAACTTGCAGTGCAAACTTCCCTGTACGCATTTTGAACTCGACACTGCTTCATCTTTACTCTATTTACCTTCCTCTCGTGCTGTGTTTTGCCAGGGTGGAGCCAGCTGGCTGCCATGCACTGTGTAATGCTCCCCGACCTGCTGGGACTGGATAAATTCCGACCCCCTCTCCTGGAGATGCTGGCTCGCAGGTGGCAGGATCGATGCTTGGAGGTGATTTTCAGTACTGGCTTTGTACTGCAGGGACTTGGGGAGGGGTGTGTTGGCTTTTACTGGTCAAAATAACTCTATCATTCTTTTCAGGCCCAAGTTTCTACAGTTTTTATTTTGGATTTAAGGAGTTAATTTTCCAGTTAACTTCTCCAGATACTGGGAAAAGTGATCACACACACACATGTATTCACATACACAGGTTTTTTACCTTCTGGAGGCTGTACATATTTGTAAAGTAAATTACTGGATTGAAAACTTTCATGATTCCTTTAGGAATCTCCCTAGGATTAACACCCACCCCCCATTCTTGAAGTGACTGCTGAGCTGGGTTGTTCTTTTGGAGCGTGTACACCGTAGGCAGTAAGCAGCCTGTCACCCAACTGTGTGATAAATGACACGGGGACCTTAACACTACACCTGTGCTGTTGAGGCAGGAAAGGTGCTGACAGTGCAGCTTTCCAAGTGGGAAAGGAGGGACAGAGCTGGGCCATGGGCTGCAGGTCCTCAGCAGCCCTCTTAACTACTTTGGGAAGGGGGTTTTGCTACTTGCCTGCCCGTTCTTTTGCTCAGTGGGATGTCCTGCAAGGGTCATGACTTTGAAACCCCTTACACTTTGTAAGCAGCAGAACTCCTGGGTACCCTTAGGTGTTAGGGTAGTGGATTTATAGTATTTTGATTTTTACCATGATCAAAAGGAAAAGACATTGATAATAGAAGGGTGGTGTGAAGTGAGTGAGGCACAGTGCAATCGTTCCCCACCCTCGCTGGCCGAGCATGGGAAGCTGGGAAGTCCCTGACTTGGTCTAAGCCTGACTTGGCAACAGCTAATCCTGCGACATTCACAACCCTTAGAAAAACTTGACTGGTTGCCCGTTGGGAGTTTGGGACACAAGAGGTGCTGTAGAGAAGGGTGATCTTGAGTGGCCTTCCAGTGTGCCAGCACAAACATAAGGTCTATTTCCTCGGGTGAGAAACCAGTCTTTGCCCCTCCCTTCATGGGACGGGAGCTGGCCTTGCTGGACTTCTGTCTCCCACAGCAGCACGTCCTGCTGTGTCCTGCTGAGAGTCACCAGCGTTGGGGCAGGTCCTCCACACAGTTGTTTGGCTTTGGTGGGTAAAGTGGGGAGGGGTGGGGAAGCCGTGGGGTTTGTTAAAGCTTAGCTGGGGGTTCTCTAGGAGTTTTTTCTTTAAGTGATGCTTTTTGATGAGTGAGTTTGTTCCCCTTGGCTTTACAGGTAAGAGAAGCTGCCCAGGCCTTGCTGCTGGCAGAGCTGAGGAGGATCGAGCAGGCAGGACGGAAGGAAACCATCGACGCCTGGGCTCCCTATTTACCCCAGTACATCGACAGCGTTATATCGCGTGAGTAACGCCCTGAGAAGCCTGAAAAGAGCTCAGCTGCTAGGAGAAAGGGAGGCAGGAAACTCTGAACCGGGCTAGGGGAGAAGTCTAGGGTTATAGAGAGAACTCTGGCTGTGTTGGGGACATACTACAAGGTTACTAGTGGTGAAACACTCTTACAAAGACCATCTGATTAGGTGAGAGAAACTGATCTAAAGGGATCCTGTGCCATCCTGAGAGTAGGAGGATTGTCAAAGTAGGTAATGCTAGGTCGTGCAGTATGTGTCCATCAGTGCCTGTGACTTGTTTGATGTTCCATTGCATATCCAAAACTGTTGGGTACCCAGTGCTGCATTATAATCTTATGCAGTCCAAACTGAGCGCCTAAATGACAGGGAGTACAGCTCCTTTAAAGTGATGCTGAGGAGTTGTTGGTAAGACATAGCTGCTGTTAATCACAGCCTTTGGCTGTGTAACAGCTGCCTTATGGCAGGAGGGTGTTTCACTGTTAGGTGTGCAGCCACACTATGAGTAATGAGCTTGTAGGTATGTGCCAGAGAGCCTTGGTTCAGATGGGCATGGCCAGGGGGCGATGCTATGAACCAAACCCATGAGAGATGGTGCAGGTGTTGGTGCTTTCAGGCTGCCACTGGGAGGAAAGCAGTTCAGCTGCACAGCTTCCCCTTGTATCCACTAAGGTTGTGTCCTGCCACTGGAAATAGTTGCTGGGGCCTTGTCTGCTCTGTGTTCTCACAGCATGCAGTTCTTCCTGAAACTCCCTGATCCCTGGGGTGCTTGCCATGAGAACAGCTTTTCAGGGGAACTTGGGACAAGGAACAGCACTACTGCCTTTTTCTACCTGCGTGTTTCCAAGAGCAAAGGCTGTCTCAGGTGTCCAAGGGACTCCACAGATGAAATTCTCTTTCCAAAGGGATTCCTTTGCTGAATATCCTGTGTCTATTCTTTTTTGGCCTTTATTTTCTCTTGACCAATGTAATGTTGGCTTAAAGTGCCAGAGGCATCACCTCAGGGCTCTGCATGGTGGGACACACAGACCTGGGCAGTGGGTCTGTGTGCCCAGCCTGGGAGGACGGGAAGGTTTCTCAGCCTCTGATCTCACCACAGATGGGAAAATGGCTCCTATGGCTTTAACAGAAAGCAGAGGTTGTGTCTCACTCAGCCTTTGTGTGTGCGTTGGGATGGGGATGGAGCCGCAGGCAGGCAGCACACGGGGTGGCTGGGAGCTGCCCGGGAGCGATCGATCGGCGCAGTGTGGAGTGAATTAATGCGAGGCAAGGACAGGCAGCCTCTGCTCACATCCCCTCTTGATGCCCAGGGATCCAGCACGGGCACTCCTCTCTCTTCCCATGGTGCTAAAACCAGATTTTAAGCAAAAACCTCACCAGTGGCAGCAGGAAATTAAAGGCATTTAAATAAATATCCTGAAATTGTGGCTCTCTTTAAACTGCTCCAAATAATAATCCCTGTTCCTGCCAGCAAGCTGAATAAATATGAAAAGCCCATGCTAACGAATACACCACCATCAGTTTTTATGAATGCCTTTCTGCTAGGCTTATATTTCTTTTAGAAAGTTTTATTTAAAGCCAGATTAATTGAGTAAAACTTAATTAAACTTTCATCGATTTAAATGGGGGTTTGCATTGAGTAAGGATAGTTTGATTGGCCCCCAAAGACTTTGCTGTTTATATATGGGGTTGATCATCTTGCTTGTGTGAGGTTCAACTTGAAGGAGCCCAAAGGAGTGAGGGGAATAATTCTGCTGCAGCATTTTAATGTATTAAATAAATAATGATGTTAGGGTGCTGCAGTAAATTGTAATAACAGCCCAAGTTTCTAGTACAACTGTATCTTCATTTTCCAACGTTTTCTAGCATGTAGACTGGTTTATTTCTAATGCACTTGGAGCTTTAGGATGTCTTCACTTCCCAAGCAGGCTTCTGCGGTGCTCTTGGGGAGTTACATGGAAAGCCTTTGTGTCCAGGAGCGTGTGTGCCACCTTGTTGGATTCCCACAGAGTGGGATAACTTACTGCCTGGTGTGTTTGCCTGGTGGCTGCTCTCCTCCCCATTCGGCTTCATCCATGCAGTGGTTTAGGGAGAATGCTTAATCACACCCATGAAACAGACTTTTACTGATATTTTAATTGTATAAATTACCAAAATAGTATTGGTAGGAGCTGGACTCCTGGTGTGAAGCACCCCAGAGCGATGCCCACAGGCTGCAGCAGTGAGCCCCTTGTTTCTAGAAGAGTGGGCAGTGGGTTCTGCTCGGGTTTTCACGTGCATCAACACAATGGGGAGGGTGTCCAAGTTACATAAAGGTAGCAGCCTCTTTCTAAAGAGGTTATGGCAAGAGTAAGGTTAGAAATGGCAATCAGACCCTTGCTCCAAGTGATAATTCTGCTCCAAGTGATAACTGCAGTTTGGTGTTAGCTGCTACTACAAACCACACCATGGAACAGATGCATCCTGACCCAGATGGCACAGAAGGAGGGGGCTGGGTGAATGTGCTCTGAAGGTAGCCACAAAAACAGCGCTTGTTTGGCACCAGGAGAAAGGGTGGAGAGTTGATGTAAGGGGAGGGCTGCTGGAACTCGGTGTTTTGTGCGTTGTTAGCTCGTAATACAGGTGGCTGGTATTTGTGATGATGCTGAAAGGCAGCAGAAAAAGAACAAAATACGAAGGGGAATTTTGGTGGAGAAGAATTTGTTTGGAATTTGGTGGAGAAATGTGTGAAAAGCCTGCATGTGGTATGACAGGAAACCAGAGAACAGTCGCTCTTTGCATTGCATAGCTCTCAGTTACATTGCATGGTTCTGACTATCAAAAGGCGATGACTTTTCTTCACCACCCCCCAATCTAAGGGTGCCCCCTACCGAGTCCCTGACTTCTGTGGGTGGTTTCTTCCAGCTGGCGTGACCACTGAAGCCATTCAGCCTGGGAGTGCAAGCCCTGACTCGCTGGGAACAGAAGCCAAGGTTCAGGAAGAGGAGCATGACCTGGTTGACGATGACATCACGGCAGGTGAGTGTGAACACAGTGAGTGTGTTGGCTTTGCACATAGGAGGTGCTGTGTGGAGGAGATGGAGCTACTCAAAACTCCAGGAGAGATGTAGGCAGCAACTAAATACCTGCATAGCTGTTACTACTCTGATACTACTGTGTTACTTCTGAATCCTTATCTATATTTTAACATACACTTGGAGCTTTTAAGTCTGCCCATGACCAACGTGCTGACCTACCTTGTAGGCTTTGTGTGATTCTGTATACTCACACCTTACACCTGCTCGTTCTCTGTGGCACAGGGTTTCAGTGTGCTCCCACCAGCCTGCCTGATTGAACAGAGGATTTTCCAGCAGCCAAGTGCTGCCAGTTTGTTGTGTGGAGAATTCAAGTGTATTTCAGTTCTGTAATCCTGCTGTGGCTTTTTACTGATGCTCTGGCTTATTGTAAATGGGTAGGTAAAGTCAGGACTAGGGGCCCATCGAGGCATGGGGAATGACATGCCACACCAAATGTGTGCCTAGCAGTGAGCTGTTACCTTCTGCTTGGTTTGTCATGTTGGTGAGTGAAGTGTCAGAGGGAAATGCCTGGATGTATCACCACCCTTGGAATGGGAATGGTTGCAGCACGTGTTTCAGTATAATGTGCTGTGGGCCATCAGACGTGAAAGGTCTCTGGGGCTCCGCATCACCTGGAGACCTCCTGGTCCTTTTTCTGGAAGGTTTTGCTGTGGCAGGATTATACCAGCTCTGTGCTATCTGTGTTCTTGTCAGGGGGTGGGCTGCACTAAGGGTGTATGTTACAACCTCTGGCCCATTGAGTTCTGGGGCTCTCAGAGCTGTTGGCTGGAGGCAGGCAGCAGTGACGAGTTTACTTCCGAAGCGTTGCTCTGATTTAAAAGTGCTGAGCTTTAAAACCAAACCCTGAGTAAGGATGACATTTGGGCCTAGAATTGAATACTGTTAGTTTTGAGACACATTGAAGTTTTGATACCATTTCAACTTAACCTCTTACAAACCTGCTGCAGCTTCATCCCTGGTGGAGCTATTAAGGCTAATATTTATTGACCGACTGCATGAAGTGATGCTGGTATGTGCTGGTCAATGGGATTTATTCTTCCCCCCACACCCCCAGTTCAAATTGAGTTTCACCAAACACCTCCATTTATCTGAATAATTCTTTAAAAGGATGACTTCCAGTCCTTTCAGAGATTAGGGTGTTTTAGCTGAGCTGGCTGAAAGGCACCACAGCCCGTTTCTGGAAGTGGCATCCGTAATACACCACAGTGCCTGCTTAGCATTGCAAAACACACACCCAGGAGCTGTTTAGAAGAGTGGGGTTATCTTCATGTGCTCTGAGAATACATGCAGGAATAGTCTTCCAATGCCTAGAAGTATGTATTGCTACCTTGAATGCCCAGGAGGCTTTCCTGGGTTTTGCTGACACAATAATTCTGCGAATTTTCCACTAATCCACCTGTGGATATCCTAGTTGGGTGTGGAACCTCCTGGCTTCAGTGGCCAAGATTTTTGCAGCTCATTGTGAGGGTAAATGGTAAATATTGCCAGTTAACCCATGCTCTAAAGCTGAAGATATCTCTGTAATGGGTGATGATGTCTCTCTGTGCTAAATCTTGGGCAGCATGAGGGTTGTGTTTCTTGTGGTTCCTCTTGGGTCTCGCCGCCAGCACAGTGCTACGTGGATACGTTTGCAGACAAGATCTTAACTTGCAGGTTTCTTGCATCATGGGTGCTTTTCTTACCCTCACTGGCTCCTTTGTGACTCTGGCACCAGCTACCTGTTGGAAGTCATTGTGAGTTAGTTCCTAGGGCACGTATCAGTGCTCTCTGTGTGGTATTACAGTGTTTACTCAAAGGTTTGCACTGGCACGCAAGCAGACGTTCCAGCAAAGCACAGGCCAGTCCCAGACTGTGCTTTTGGTTTCCTTTTGTTACAATTTTAATCACACATCGAGCCTCTGGACCCCTTTGGTGGGTTCATTCCCTTCCTTACTGCTGGAGCCAGGCCCCTTTGAAGCGAGGAGCGACAGGTGCCGCTGCCCATCGTGTCCCTCTGTCACAGCCGGGCTTCCGCTGGAGATTCGGGGTGGAGTGGAGGTACACAACAAACACAACCATCTGCCATCCCCAGCAAACACACCAGCAGCCCACTGTTCAGCACAATGAGGGTGCCAGAGGAGGCAGCCTCTGCACAAAGTTCCTGCTGGGCTTCTTTTTAAGTAAGTTAGGCTGAACCTGAGCACCTTCCCCAAGCACTGTCAGGCAGAGGTTTGGATCTGCACAGCCCACCCTGGAGAGATCAAAGCAGCTTTTAATTTGTATTTAATTGGAAAGCCATCTACCATATCATGCTCTGCCTAGTGTGGAAAACACCAGAAGAGTGAGGGTTTATCATCTAAAGCAGAATCCATCCCTTTCAGATGCTAATTAAGGAATGTGGTGAAATACTGACTCATCTCTGTCACCAGTCCAATTAAAATCGGGGTGTGAGCTCATGGACACAGGCTGCTTAACACACAGGGTTACTTCCAATGGGTGTTTCATGGGTTCTAGTGGGAGGGCTGAAGCACCCTGAGAAGTGGGGCTAACAGCTAATTGTATACCAAGTTAATGAGGTTCCTGCAGTTTGAACTGGCTGTCGGTGAGGAAGCATGGAATGGTGGGGAAAAATCTGGTCCTTTCTGCTTTTAAGTGAAGGAAACTCCTGTGAAACCACCAGGTTTATCAGCAAAGCTGTGTGTATCCATCAGGATCCAGGCGTCTGCCACTCAGGCAGATGTCTCCCAGTAAGCACCATTAAGTGCTCCCCTCTCTGCAAGGGGGTTATGGCCTGACATCTGCCTGGACGGCATCTGTCTGCGTTGGGAGAGCGAGCACCACGTATTCATTAAGGAAGGACTGGCTCCAGAGAAGAGGTTTGTTTGGGGGCTGGTGGGGCGGTTTCTAATTACCAGAGGAGCGTACAGCAGGGGCAGTTGTGGAGTTGGGAGCTCTGGGCATTGCTGGGCACTGCTGGACCTGTCTGGGCAGCCACAAACCGGGCCGGCTTGCCTGTGGTCCTGTGTGTGTGTGCTTGGAGATGGCTTTGGAGAAAGTGCCTTGGCTGGTGGATTGCAGCATCCTTAAACATCTTTGTCCTTTCAGGAAGCAGCATCAGTCTTCCTTCAGCTTGTGAGCCACAAGGCTGAGAATGGAAAAACCTGGATGCTCATGCTCAGGGAGGGGGAGCTATTCCCAGTGAGGTGAATGGGATTTGGGTGGCCGTTCCCAGTCTGCCACAGGTTCCATGGAGCTGCAGACTGTAACTAGAGCTACTACCTATGTGTCTGCACCAAGGTATACTGATGTAAAGGCCACAGCTTGTACCACACGAGTTGGGAACTTTTCAGAAGTTAAAGTAGCTACTCCACCCCGGAGTAAACACCAGTTTACATAGAGTAGCACAAGCAGCAGCCTGTAAGGTGTGTTCATCTACAAGCACTTGCTTTGTACTTGAAAAGATAACTGGTTTCATTTAGTTTCTGGTACTTGCCAGTATCTAGACGTGATGCTCTACAGCTAAACTACACATAGTGTATCTAGGTAGTACCAGTCCCTACTCTGTCTTCCTTGGTGAGTTAAAGTGGGGAGTCTGGATCGTTTCCATCAGGACTTTGTGGTAATCAGCCCATGACTCGTGTCCACAATCCTTTTGTTACTCCTGTGGCAGATGTCTCCTTCCAGCGTGGCACAGGCTCCCTTTGTGCCACAGTTACTCCAAAACACCCTATTACCTTGGGGAAAGTTAGTCCTCTTTGTCCTGGGAAGCTGTTTCTAGCTCCAGTGGGCTCTGCTGCCTGCTCATCACTTCAGCAGGGTCTTTTCTCTGCCTCAGCCAAAGCCTTTTGATCAATTTATTAAGAAAGTTATGTAAAATAATCACTTTGTGTGTAGAAGTGGAGTTTGAAAGAGGCATAGGCTCCAGAAGCAATGGATTAAAACACCAAGGGGGTGGTACTATCCCTGAGCTCTGACTCTCCCAAAGGTAAACACAATGCAAAGGTATCAAGCTTGGGCAAGTTTATCATGTCAGCAGTGCCTATTTTACACACAAACACTTCAATTTTACCTGCTCACAGGAGAGAGAAGGCAACCAAAGCTCCCACATTCTGTTCTTTTACCAGGCCTTGCACTTTGATGAATAAATAGATCATCTGAGGCTCACTAGGCCGATTGCAGCATATAATAGCTATTCAGAGGCAATTAACTGGCCTGTTTCCATGCTGGCGTGCGAGTGTGCCCTTTCCCAACCTTCAACTTGATTTGTGGGGATTCAAAATTAACTTAAAAGTCTTGTTTGCTGACAGCTTAAAGCTTAATTGACTGAAAGCCAAATAGAGTCTATTCTGTATTCAGTGCTGGAGCTGGTGATAAACCCTGTGTAAATTGCCTCTGCTGAGAGGCACCAGAGGGTCCCTTTGCTGCTACCAGGCTGGGCACCATACTGTGGGGTCGTGTGTCCCAGCACCAGCCCAGGGCATCGTGCTGTAGGGTCATGAATCCCAGTGCCCAGCCCATCACTGTGCCGTAAGGTCGTGTGTCCCATCACCTGCCCAGGGCATCGCATCATGTGTCTCACTGCCTGGCCTATCACTATGCCATAGGATCCTGCATCCCAGCACCAGCCCAGGGCATCATACCATAGGCTTGTGCATCCCAGTGTCCTGCCCATCACCACACCATAGGGCCCTGCATCCCACCACATGGCCCTTCACTGTGACATAGGGCTGTGCATCCCCCTACCCAGCACTGGGCACTGCGCAGTAGGGTCATGCATCTCACTGCACTGTAGGGTTGTGTGTTCCACCACCCAGCCCTGAGCACCCTGGCTGCTGCAGAGCACTGTTGGCTTCTGCAACTGTCTCTCAAGGCATGCTTGGGTTTGCAGTTTAGAGCTGTGTTAGGGGAGCAGGAGTCATGCTCTGTGTTCCTGGCAAGCCACAACCCGATGCTAAAATCTGTGTTTCATGGTGTTAGTGGAATTCCTTTCAGAGCAGATGGAAAAGCCGTGTTGTCCTGGTGTCCCAGTTTGTCACCCTGCTGCCCCAGTTCCCCTGGTGAGGGTTGTTGTCTCTGCAGCTGGCATCTCCCCCACCCTCCCTGCGACAGTGATACGAAGCATTGCAGGAGCTGCCTGCAGATAAATATGTGGCTGGGGGGTGTTTAAATCACTTCCAGTTAAATAATCTCTATAAGCTGCAGGAATCTGTTTTAATCTGTTCAAAATCAGAAAGGTTTTAAAAGCAAAAGGCTGGGAGATGAGGTATCACCACTGTGTCACAAAACCACCCTGGCCCCTCTCCTGTGTCCTCCTGCAGATTCCCCCAGCTCCCTCCGCACATGAGTTGGGGTTTGGTAGGTGAAAGCTCCAGAGTGTGGGTCCCGTTCTCCCTCTCCTCCTCATCGATTTCTTGGCAAATCATAGCTAGCCAATTCCTTCTGCCTCCTGATCGATTTCCAATAGGAGCCGCGTCCTTCATAAAGCATCGGGAAAGCTTGCCATTGGGCTTCAGAATGACTACAGTGGAAAATCATATATACAGTGTAAAATCATATATACACTGTGAAATCATATATACAATGGAAAATAATGTATACAATGCAAAATAATTCTGTGTTCCTTTCAATAAAGCACTAATCATGCTTCAGGATGGGGCACCCAGATCCGTACTGCCTGTGCTTGAGCCGTACCCATGCCTGGTGAGAGCTGTGAGGTGACAACACATCTCTTTAACTGTCATTTATGAAATGCCAAGCCTTCATGGGGTGCAGTGGGGTTTTCATTGGGTTCTTGTTGCTCGGATGGGACAGTGATTAATCATCTTAAAAACCAAAGTGGTTACTCCAGAGTGAGCCGAACAGCAAGTAAGCTGTGAGTAAGCAGCGCGGGAGCCTGTCTGGATGCAGAGCATCCTTGCTCCCGCTCTGTCTCCCACCCAGGCCTTCTGTGCTGCGCCGGCGGAGGGAGCTGTGCGTACAGGAATGGCTCTTAGCGATGAGAGGTACTCAGGAGCAGCCAGCCTCCTCCGAAGGGTAGTTAGAACACACCACTTCCTGTCTCTCTGCCTTCTCCTCGCAGGAGAATCCCGTGATCTACCCCCCAAGGTTTTCCAGTTCCTCTTTATGGTGTGTGGGAAGCTCTCAAGAGGTGCTGGAGTGACAGGATTACTGTTCAGTACAGAACCTAATGAGCTGGAATTGTGCAAACCCGTAGTGTGGTTGTGACTGCTCTGGGAATCCCCAAGGATTACAGGACACACCTCTCTCACAGGCACTTCTTACATTGCCCTCCTAAAGCTTTCTGCTTCTTCCCAGTTAGGTCACAGGCAGAGCCTTACGTAAATTAATGTACTGTGAGAAAAGAGCACAGTCTGGAGCAAGAAATATTTAAACTTATTGATAGCCAAGGGGAACATGAGCAAAGCTGCATTTCCCTGTAGCTCACAAATCCTTATCCCAGCCCACCTAGACTTTGAGCTCCCCTCCCTAAATCATCAGCAAGCTTGCCCAAAGCAGCACGGAGGGGTCCTGGCACACAGGAGGGGAGCAGTGGCCGTGGGTTTGCCAGTGTCCATCGGCAACGCTGGGACACGTGGGCTGTGGCAAAAACCAACTGTGTCGGTTTTCCTTGTGCCCTTAAAATGCCAGGTGGGGGTGTGAGGTCTGAGTCTGCCCTGCCTTCAGTTCAAGGTACAAACTAATTGTTTCAGTCACTTCAGATGCATCTGTTGAGAGGACTCTGTGGTCTAGGGGCTCACAGCAGCATCCCTGACGTGTTTGAGCTCAGATGGGGATGCGCTCTTGGCTGTTGGACCATGGGGTAACAGCAATGAGGCCACTGCAACATCTTTCCTCAGGGTCTTATCACTTTAAGGAGTATTATGCACGTTGAACACTGTAACTACCTTTACTCTTAAGCTACTGGATGTAATTACAGCCCTGTAATTAATTGCTTTGGCTTATTCACCGCACTGTGGCTGGTGGCTCTCCGTGCCAGTAACCGGGCATGGTTTTGGTAGACTGAGGCTACAGGGAAGCACCCTTCTGCGCCCAGCCACCACTCAGCACCACACACAGGGGTACGTTTGGTAGTAAGCGTCAGCTCTGGCACCTCCTGCCAGGCTCAGCCCTGACAGGACAGAGCACTCCAATGTAAAGTGCCTGGTAGCAGTCCATCTCTCATAAACCCGCCTGCAGCCTTGATTCAAATCCATCGATTCCTATTCCAGTTAGACCTGGAGAACTTAATTTGTCTTTTAATCCTTTTATTGCAAGCCAGGAGAAAATTAATTTTACCCAAGAACTGTGCAAAGCCAATTAACATGATCTTTGGAGTTATTTAGTAAAGTGCTTCAAACTGTTACATTTCTCCTGACCTCGTGGCTGCACTCTCAGCCTGCTTTTCAAACGAAGCAATCGATAGCCCACAGCCTTCCAGACACTTTAAACTTGGGAAATGTTTCACCTATATATTTTAAACACTTCATAAATATGACTCCTGCTATCTGTAAAGCTGTCGCCTCTGAGCCAGCGTGGAGGAGTCATTCTCAAAACCAGAGGGGTTTCTGAAATAATAAATAGATCTTGAAATAATTCCTCCTTGAAATAATTCCTGATAGAATTCTTGATGGAATTCCTTCTTGAAATAATTCCTGATAGAATTCTTGATGGAATTCCTTCTTGAAATAATTCTTAATATAATTCTTGATATAATTCCTTTATGAAATAATTCCTTCTTGAAATAATTCTTGATATAATTATTGAAATAATTCCTTCTTGAAATAATTCTTGATATAATTCCTTCTTGAAATAATTCTTGAAATAATTCCTTCTTGAAATAATTCATAATATAATTCTTGATATAATTCCTTCTTGAAATAATTCCTTTTTGAAATAATTCCTTCTTGAAATAATTCTTGATATAATTATTGAAATAATTTCTCCTTGAAATAGTTCCTTCTTGAAATAATTCCTAAGAGTTCTTTCTTGAAATACTTCCTGATATAATTCTTGATATAATTCCTTCTTGAAATAATTCTTGATATAATTCCTTCTTGAAATAATCCATCTGCTCCTTTCCTCTCAAGAAAACCCACTGGGGAAGCACCAGGACCTGGTAGGTTGCTCTTTTGGGGTGCAGATCTGGGAGCGTGTTACTCGCACCCCTCAAACACGGGGCGGTGTTGTCCTTTCTCCGGCGCAGCCTCTGTTCTCCACATGGAGCTATTGGAGGTTATTAATTTTCTCCCTGTGATAGGGTGATCAACCGTCCTGTCAGGAAAATGGATCTGGGTGTCACCCTTTAGCATGATTAAACGGCGGCACGGCGCGCTGAGAAAATACCAAATTTTCAGGAGACAAATGGAGCCGCAGGAAGGACTATTTTTATAGACATTATTTCATTTTCACATCTCCCCCCTGGCTGCGGGCTCATTCGTAGGAAATCGTTACAATTAATTGCAGGGTTCCGCTAGTAATTAAAAACAACAAAAGTGACGGAAAAATATTTAAGGTTTGGGATTTTTTAATCCCACTCTCACCTGGAGAGGGAAGGATGGGGAAGGGTTTGGATTTGGATGGGCTGGATTTGGGTTTGGCTGCAGTGGGGTTTTTTTGGTAGTTTCCTGGGATTGGTGTTCCTGAGGTAGCAAATCCTGTGCTGCGGCAGTAAGGAGCTGGAACGCTGTCCTGTGCTGGAGTGCTGAGGAAACTGTGTGAGGGTATTTCCCACCCTGCTCCAGTTGGGATTTATTGTTGGGCTAACCAAGAGTTATCCCCTCGACACCCGAGAGCAGGAGGCAGGGGTCAGCGCCAGGATGAGCAGTGTGTGGCTGCGGGCCGGGGACTCTTCCTGCAGGGTGCTGTGCCATAGTGATGCTCCCATCCATCCGCAAGATGATGGAGCACGGCCTGAGGGAGCGCTGCTGGCTCCCTGCTCGTTCAGCAGTCCCATGTCAAGTAGAACCTTGGCAGTCCCGTGGAGCCGGGCGATGTGAAGGATGCTCGGCACATCCTTGGGGATGGAGCAAAGGGTTAACTTCATCCTGCTGTAATCAAATGAAAGGCGGGCGGAGGGGGTGGGGGGAGCAGGGCGCAGCGTGCAGAGTGCCCCGTGGTTTAATTTCCTCCTGGAAGCAGCACATGTGTTCTCTCTTCCTTTCTTCCTCGCCTGGGAGCCGTGGCCGGCGCGGGCGGCGCGGCCGGGGTCAGCGCCTCGCCTATTGATCAGCATCCCGCGGTCCCCTGCTCCAGCATCTGCTCGGCTGCCCGCTCCCCGCGCCTGCTGCAGCACATTAGAATAGAAATCCATAACCAGAGCTGTGCTCATCCAAGCAGGGGAAGAAACTAAATTAAACGGTATAAAACAATCTCGGAGCGGGACTTTGCGCCAATTCATCTTGATCTAAGATGTCACACCAGGTTCTGTCTGAGCACCTGGGCTGGAGGAGGGTGCAGGGGAGCTGACATCAGTCATTCCCTGCAGCGGGGGGCTCCCCCTCCCGGGACAGGGGGAACGTGGGGGGACCACAGCCGGCCACCGCCGAGGAATGGCAGGAGCAGGCTGAGCGATCGCTGGGCAGTTAAAAGTGTGGCAGTGTTTTGCTTTGTCTGTTCCAGCCCGGGCTCCTCCGTGCTCCTCTGCAGGCAGTTACTATTGATTTTTTTTCCTTCCTTTTGTTAAGCTTTCCCTTGTTTTCCCTCTCCCTTTCGGGGTACGTCGCTGTCGGAGCCGCAGCCTGGCTGCCTGAACGGGGATCATCTTACAGCACAAGCTCAGATTTGGGTAGCTTGCTTCTCTGTTCCCATCGAGCCCTGGGAAGGTGATTAGCAAACTCGCTAATTCTCCCTTCATTAAGCCTCAAGCCTGATAAGTCTCAGTGCCCAGTGGTGCCTTCCGCCTCCTCGGTGAAGGTCTACCAGTGGAGAGCAGGAGGAAGGACTAAGGATCACTTGGGCTGGATCAGATACGTGGCAGGGTGTTTCCTTGTACGATGGGTGACTGCAAACCATGCCCATTGGAGTCAGCAAATAGGGAATTAAAATCATCTCAGTTCCTTTCATCTAAGGCTTTGTTTCTTTGCTCAAAACAGAAACCAAACTTCATCTCCCTGCTGGGTATCAGCGTTCCTGGGCAGTATCAGGCTAACAATTCCACTGTGGTTTCAGTTAAAATACAGATGTACTATGGATCCTAAACCAAGGCGGTGCTTTTGTGTCATACAGATACATCACCCTACGCATCCGGCCTCCTTTGAAAGAGAAAAGGTGATGACTTGTTCACAAATTTGGAGCAAACAGGGAGCAACCCAAAACTGGGGTGCAGAGCTCCATAGACTTCTTATCACCTGAGCAATAAAACTCTGGGATCAGAGGCCTGTCTGGTGCCCCCTGGGACCTTGGCGGGGTTTGAAGGGGGGTTCGTTGCAGACAGCCCCTGCACTGGGTGGCATCTGGGCTTTGAGCATAGGGGGTAGGTTTTGAGAAGTCAAATGGAATTGGCTCTGCCAGCTGAGAGTCCCTGCAAGGGCAGTAAGCAGTCCAGAAGACGTGATTCATAGAGACCTCTCTTTATTTTCCCTGGAAAACATGCTGCTGTTTGGAGTGTTACAGACCAACCCTGGGTTTGATTTTTCTCTTATTTCCCACTTTCCATTGTAGGTTGTCTGTCTGGTCTCCCCCAAATGAAGAAGATCTCTACATCCTATGAGGAGAGACGGAAGCAAGCCACAGCCATCGTCCTGCTGGGCGTGATCGGGGCAGAATTCGGAGCTGAAATTGAACCTCCGAAGCTTCTCACTCGGCCACGTAGTTCCAGTCAGATTCCTGAGGGGTTTGGTTTGACGAGCGGTGGATCGAACTATTCCTTGGCAAGGCATACATGTGAGTGTCCCAGGACTGCTTTCCCTTGCTCTGGCTCTTGGGGAGGGTGGGCTCTTGGTTACATTTCCATACAAACCAGTCCACTTAACATATCCTCTCACTGGGAAAGGTGATGGGAGGAACTTGAGAAGGTGAAGCAGCACCATGGGAAGAGGCTGCTGAAAAATCAGGGCTGGTGGGTTTCCATTTATGCTTCTCTCCAAAAGGCTGTTGAGCCCAATATTGTCTGATCTTCATGGGCACGGAGTGAGATCGCACCCTTTGCTGGTGCATTCTCACCCCTTGTGTGGGTCTGATGTGAGAGAGTGGAATTCTCTAGAAATCCACCCGTGACCTTGCCTGATGCCCTGCATTCACCTCTCTCAACCTTACCAATAGTTCAGGAGATATTTAATTATAAAACACCACCCAAAGAAGTTCTCATTACAGATGCACTGTGTGGCGCTTCAACTGCAGCTAATGCCCTGTTTATAAAGTTAATGGGCTGATAAATCTGTGTGAGGGCTCTGGCCTGTACAGGGAAACACTCCACGTAGTTCTCACTGTGGTACATCTTCCAGGGTGGCAGCCGTCAGCAGGGTTATTGGCAACCAGCGGTTTGCCCTGGGACTTGGCCTTGAGTTGCTTACTCTGGCTGTGCCGTGTGCCCTGTGAAACGGGTGCAGGCTCTCCACGTTACATACTCACAGCAGTTGCTCGGTCCAGACCGCAGCCTCCAAATTCATTTGTCAGGTGGTTTGAACAGACTCCCAGTGCAGCTCACCTTCTTGGGATGGGAAAGGAGGGCTGTTTCTGGCCAGGAATGGAAATAGAACCATCTGCACAACTGCACCAGCTTGCCTGGAGCAAAGATGCTCTTTCCTTACGGAGCCGTGGGTGTAATGTTACTCCTTAGAGCAGTGGACCAGGCAGCCATGCTTCTGGAAACCCTCAGCTGAAGCAAGCAGGTCAGTAGGTGGGATGAAGAGAACTCTTGAGAGCAAACATAGTTCCAGCAGCGCTGGGTGTCAGATGGTGGCGAGGTTTGGGGTCCCTTCCGGGGTGTGCTGTAGCTTTGCAGTCTGGTTGCACACAGGTAGACGCACGCACAGTGAGTGCAGGGCGCCGGGGGTGCGGTTACCTGTTTCATGGGCTCTGTTTCTGGGTTTCATTTGGGCTTTGCAGTGTGACAGGTTTTTGTGCAGAATCCCAAATGGCTTTCATCTGGAAACAGAAGATAACCCTGAGACTCCTGGTGAACGCAGGAATTTTTGCTCCTGGAAACCTTCCCTAATGGTTTTTGATCCATGAGCTCTGTATTGGGAGAATATTCAAGTCTCCACTCTGGGTGAGGAGGAGATGACCCTGTGAGGAGAAGGAGAAGGAGGAGGAGGTGGCTCCCGGTTAATTGTCTGCACGTCCTGCCGAGCAGGTAGGCTGAGCTGGCAGCAGCAATTAACAGAGAGGAGCGGGCGCTCAGGCTCATCGCTTCCCGAAGCAATAAATCAGTTGAGCACCTCACCAGCAGCCTTTCAGAGCAAATTAGGCAAACCAGCTCAGGAACTTAATTTCAACAAAGCCCAAAACCCAGCAGCGTGGTTAAAGCAAGGAACTGCTCTGATCGGCTGCGATGAGCAGCGCCTGCCCCTGTGCTGGCTGTGTTTCCCTGCCCATTACACCCAGTGCAGCTCAGATTTGTGTGGATCCCCTGGTTCCTGATGTTATTTCTCCCAGTTTTGGGTCTGTGCTGGGAAAGTCAGCATACTGGGAAGCCTCTGGTGTGCTGCTTTTTCTTCCCAAGTCGGTGTGATTAGATGAGTGTCTCAAGCAGAATTTTGTCCCTGAAGGGGAGGGGAAAAAAAAAAACCCCAGGAGAACTGGTGGGTTATGAAAATCTATATCTTAGCCTTAGAGATAATATTTAGAAAACCCAGTCAATCTGCGTGGCAGGGAGCAGTCAATCTTTGTGGCAGTTATTATGCCCCCATTTAAATCTGGGTTTGGGCTTTAGCAACAAAATCACATCTTCAAAATGAAATTCACCTTTTCCCCCAAACCCTGTAGGAGGTGAGTGGTTTGAATGATACAGTTGTTAATCAGATAGTTCCTTTTTTGTGTATTTAACATCCTGGCTGCTGTAGTTTGTTGTGTGTCAGGGAAGTCAAACCTCGCTGCTTTGTGTCTGGGCTAGAGGAAGCTTGGTACCGAGCATCCCTGTCCATTCCGTTTCGCACCACACTGTACATGCCATAAGCAGGGGCACAGCTTTGTCACCCCTACCCCATTTGGGGTAAAAATGGGTCAAGATGCTGCTCCCACAACAAAGCCCCAGGAATCCAGGCAGCCAAAGGCCACTGGCCCTGGGCTCTCCACACCCTTCCATGGGATATCAGCTGGATGCCTCCAACTTGTGTGGTGTCAGGAGAGCTTCTGGGGCATGGCACGCACAGAGGAGCCCCAGCACCACAGGAAACGCCTCATGTGTCCATCTCTCCTTCGAACCTAGAGTGCCACAGGTCCCCAAGTCACCCTTGCACACTTCTGTGAGAGAAACTCCTGCTCCATGTCCTGGCTAACAAGGCTCTGCTTGCTCTGCTCACACACAGCCAGGTCCTGCGGTGCTGCCACCCCACAAGCTGCCCAGACAAAAGATGCTCCTTCGATTTCTTCCTGTTACCAAAAAAACCTGAGTGTTGTCCAGTGGAAGCATTCCCATTCTGCCCAGTACTCCCTATGACAGCCCGTGGTTGAGCATCCAGCCTGCAGGCTGGGAGGAGAATACGTGTGAGATACAGAGACCCAGTCATTTTGGGAAGGAGAATTGTAAGATAAAATATATAGAAATAATCCATATAATATTGCTTTTGAGGCACCTAGCAGGGATTTGGATTTGCAGAGTAGGGATCGATTGATGCTTAGCACTGTTGTTATTGGAAATGATTTCTCTGAACTGGTTTGGAGTTTCTTGTGACTTTTTTTCACTGATGGTCTTTGTTGGGAGCTCCTGAACAAGTCTGCTGCTCTAGACTTGTTTTACCTGACATTCTGGCCTTTGGAGAGCTGATTTCACCTTCAAAACCACTCAGGAGCACACAGACAGGGATCTCCTGGAGAGAGTCCAGAGGAGGGACACAGAGATGATGAAGGGCCTGGAGCATCTCCCCTGTGAGGAAAGGCTGAGGGACCTGGGGCTCTTCAGCCTGGAAAGGAGAAGCCTTAGAGGGGCTTCTTCATTTATAATGTTTATAAATATCTTAAGTGTGGGACACAGGGGGACATGGGCAGCCCCTTTTCAGTGGTCTGTGGGGACAGGACAAGGGGCGATGGGCTCAAGTTGGAGCACAGGGAGTTCCCCCTCACTGTGGGGAAGAACTTCTTCCCAGTGAGGGTGAGGGAGCCCTGGGACAGGCTGCCCAGGGGGGTGTGGAGTCTCCTTCTCTGGAGATATTCCAGACCTGTCTGGATGTCTCCCTGTGTGACCTGTCCTAGGGACCCTGCTTAGGCAGGGGGTTGGACCTGATGATCTCTAGAGGTCCCTTCCAACCCCTGCAATTCTGGGAGGAAGGTTGAGTCACCATCCCTGACTCCTACAAGTTGTCATGTGGACTTGACCTGTTCCTTTGGCATGGTGCATCTTCCACTGGATGTAGGTCACGGACTGCCCAGGTCATCCCTTAGCTCTGTGCAACGGGAGGAAACTTGTAAGGTTAACATGGAGTTTGGTCATGGCTGTGATGGAAAAACCAGCTGCTTCCTATGAAACGAGGCTCATTTTGATGGAAATAGCTTTATTTAGAAAACATTCTATCATTTAGATGAAAATAAATAGCAGGGTTTAATGGAATTATGCAATTAAGAGGAATGAAAACACAAAGTTTAATGCACAGTTATGACCCGAGTCATATTGGCTTTCTCCTTCCTGCTAGATTATAAACAAATTTTGGATGAAAATAATGATAGTTTCCTCTTTCTATAGCACTGTAATGCGATTTCCTAGTTAGAGGAAGAATGTGTTGAAGCCAGCGTGGTTGGGTTCTCTCCATAAATTGAAACAAGTCTGATATAAAACTCATTTACTGTCTTGGAACAGAATTGATCTGGCTTTCACGTTTGATTCCCCCACTGCAGGTTTTGTGAGGAAGAAAAATGGCATTGTTAGGTGGCTCTAACCAGGCCAGAGAGAGACAGAAGAGGCTGGAAACCAGTTATTGCAAACATCTGCTGCCTTGTCCTTTGTCTCTCTCTCTGAGGAGGGATGCCAGATCCTAGGGAATCTGAGTACAGCATCAGGGCAGCGTTCAGCAGGTCCTGCTTCATGGGGAAAGGAATGTTGCCCCAGAAATCCTGGGACTTGAGTGTGTCTAGGGTGGGCTCTTTTGACCTGTCAGACCTCTCCTCGACTGCCTCAATTTACCTAGGTAATGAACACAGAGGAAGCACTCCCCTTAAAATGAAATACTATTGCTGATGGGTTTAAGTCCTCAAAGTGGGTGAGCATGCTGCTTTCTGGCCAGGTCTGAGGCAACCCTCTCTTTGTCTACCCTGAAATCCTGCCATCACCCAGCTATAGCTGTGCTGCAGAGACACATTCCCCTTGGCAATGTTTAACTTCCAGCCCCTGAGAGGTGTTAGCAATTCCAGGACACTTGGCTGCCCCACACCATGGTGGGGGATGCAGGCTGGGCATCGTAGCACCCTGCTGCTGTTACCCACCGCCCCGCGCTCGTACGCGTAGAGCCATTCACCCTGTCGCTGTAAGTGCAGAGAAGGGCATGGAGGGAGTCAGCACTGTGGTTGGAAGTGTTCAGTTCTGCTAATCCCAACTTTGGCTGCTTTTTTGGCTTCCAGGAGCCCCAAGCAGCAGGTTACCTTCCTGCCCTGGATGAGCGGGCATCACCTCTCTGCGGGTGTTTCTCAGAGCTGTGTGTCTGCCTGAGCATCTGGGACCAAAGGGGCCATCCCCTGGCCCACCCACCAGCACAGCCACAAGCACAAGCTGCGTGCAGAGCGTGAGCCCCTCAAGCAGGATGTGTTCCTGTTCCTTTCACTTATAATTTTACATAGGTATGAAAATCTCCTCTGGATTATCCCTGGCTGAAAGGTGAGAGAAGATACATGATAAAATCTCACTGCTCTGTGAGCAGGAGGGAGTTAAGGGATACAGACCTTTAACCCAACTGTCCAGTTTCGGTCTTTCTCTTGGCATTCTGCACAGGTATTCATCAAATCAGGGGGAAAATCCTCCAGAAAGGGTGGCAGTATGGTTTCATTTCTTCCAGAACAGCCCTGTGCCCCCAGACACTGGGGAGCGGGCAGACCACGAGGATTAGAGCCAGAATTCTTCATTGCCTTTCACTCTTTGCTCTTAAACATCGAGCCAGAGAAAGATGCAGAGCGAGTTAAATCACAGGCTTGGAGTCCATCATTTTTATTTAGTTGGAACTTGATCTCGTGGCAAATGATGAGGATGGGAATCAGAGTGATCAGTGTCTCGTTCATGCCGGGGCCATCGATTTTCCTGAGCAAATTATTTAATTTTTTAAAATCTATCGGCAAAACGGGGATAACAATGCTGACTGATGTCTGTGGCTGAAGCTCTGGGGACTCAGCAGGGGAAGGCGTTGCAGAAATCCAAGGGGCTCTCTGGGCTGGAGGTGACTGATCAGCTTCAGTATTCCTGTCACATTTTTGGTAAGAAAAATGCCAGGAGGGTCAAAGATTCAGACCCAAAAGCAGTCGTGGCTTTCAGGGTGTCCATCGGCTGGCACCCAGTCTGTCTCCCTGAGGATGCTGAGGGGTGGTTTCAGAGACCCAGCAGATTTGCTCTTCTGGCTGAAGCATCCTCCCCCTGATGTTGTTTAGATCTCCAAGGCAGCACTCCCTGCCTCTGGGAGCGTCAGTGCACACTGAGTAGGTGAGCCCTTCCGCAAGCAGGAGCATTGCGTCTCCGTGTAGGACCTCTGACTGGCTATCCTCCTGGCAGGAGATGGTTCACCAAAAGATGCTGCGTGTGAGCAGGCACCGTGGCCCTGGGACGATGCTGCTTGTCCTGGGGACCCACGTTGGTGCGTGGCTGCTCCCAGCCCTGCTCCATGCAGCGAACTGGAAGGTTCAGAGCAGAGGGTCTCCGCAGCCCCAATCAACAGAGCTTTTCCAGGGCTAATTACCTCTTTACTGCGCTGACTCTAATGTGACATGTTTATTGCCTTAACTAACAACTCATTAGCTTAGTTGATGTTTTTGTCAATATTAATTCGTTCATTTAAGCCAAGTCAAAGCTTAAACAAAGATGTCCAGGCTGAGAAACGGGCAGCAGAATGACTTGTGTTTAGTTCATCTTTCTCTTAGCTCAATTTCCCCAGGCAGGCGTCAGCGGGCGCAGCGCTGGGAGGAGCGCTCTGGAAAAGGCACGTGTGTTACGTTGGAGGGGTTGTGCTTTTGGGGATGTAGAATTCACAGATATTAGAGCTTCCTGCCCCACTACATGCTGTGAAAAGGATCTCTGGGCCATGAAGAGGGATTAGTGTGAATGCTCCAGGAGGAGCATCCACTGTTGGCTTTTCGAGGGCTGAAGGGATGGGCGGCTGATGTGCTGAATCAAACAAGCAGCTCGTCCCCTGCAGTTCCAAAAGCTAAAGGAAAACCTGCGTTTTCCTCCAGAGTGAGCACAGGGTAGCAACAAGGCAAAACCAACTCCAGAGCTTGCTCTCCCCATGCCGTTTGCCCGTTTTTCACTGTGCCTTCTCTCCCACCACCCACGGCAGGCAAGGCACTGACGTTCCTGCTGCTGCAGCCGCCCAGCCCCAAGCTGCCCGCGCACAGCACCATCCGCAGAACCGCCATCGACCTCATCGGCCGCGGCTTCACCGTCTGGGAGCCCTACATGGACGTCTCGGCCGTGCTGATGGGCCTCCTGGAGCTCTGCGCCGACGCCGAGAAGCAGCTTGCCAAGTAGGTGTCTCTGTTACTCTCTTACCAACCCCTCTGCAGTTGGTGACACCTGGCCAGAGGTGCCGATCCGGTGGCCGTGGTACTTGGCAAGAAGGTGGGGTGTTTGTCAGGGTGACAGGCATTGCTTTTCTGGTTGTATTGGTAGTAATTTTGGGACAAGAATCTAGCTAACTGTTTTCCTGCCTAAAATATACGTCCCTCTTTAATGTAATCATAGAGTGTGTAAGGTTGGAAGGGACCTTTAGAGGCCATCTAGTCCCACCCTGCGGTGAGCAGGGACATCTTCACTAGAGCAGGTCGCTCAGAGCCCCATCAAGCCTGACCTTCAGTGTCTCCAGGGATGGGGCCTCCACTACCTCTGGGCAACCTGGGCCAGCGATCCACCACCCTCATATTGAAGAACTTTTTCCCAATATCCAACCTAAATCTCTCCTTTTCTAGTTTAAAACCATCACCCCTCGTCCTATCACTCCATGCCCTCGGGAACAGTTCTTCCCCAGCTTTCTTACAGGCACCTTTCAGGGATTGGAAGGTGCTATAAAGTCCCCCCAGCCTTCTGTTTTTTACACTTTCCTAACTGCAAGAATAGAAGGCATTTTGGAAGGTATTTTCTACCCCTGTACATGGATATATGGCTTTTCATTCCACGGTTTCCAAGCCATCCCATCAGGATGTGAGTTGTTTGGGGAAGCATGGCTTGGAAGCAGCAATGCTGGGTCCAGTTCTGGGCTCCTCAGCATCAGAAGGACATTGAGGTCCTGGAGCGAGTCCAGAGAAGGGCAACCAGGCTGGGGAAGGGGCTGGAGGGCAAATCCTCTGAGGAGTGGCTGAGGGAGCTGGGGGGGTTCAGCCTGGAGAAGAGGAGGCTGAGGGGAGACCTTCTCCCCACCTCCCCTGCCCTGCCAGGAGGGTGCAGAGAGGTGGGCGATGGTGTCTTCAGCCAGGGGACAGGAGATGGAACAAGGGGCAATGGGCTCAAGCTGCCCCAGGGCAGGGTCAGAACAGATGTAAGGGAAAAGTTCTTCCTGAAAGAGTTGTCAGGGCCTGGCCCAGGCTGCCCAAGGAGGGGGCTGAGTCCCCAGCCCTGGGTGTGTTTAACAGAGGGTAGATGAGGTGCTCAGGGATCTGGTTTAGCACAGGACAGGAACAGTTGGACTTAATGATCTTCAAGGTCTTTTCCAACCTTGTGATTCTGTGATACCACGTACACCATGTGTGCATCACCTTGCCCACCCAGGGAGGTGTTGGCATTTTTAAGGTGGATCTGACTGACTTCACAGGGTGGGTGGAACCTCCTCAAGATTTCAAGGACTGTTCCTGAAGAAATACATCTGAACTGGATGAATGGTTGTTGTCTGTCTGAACCTCAGGTACTTCTCAGGGCGTGACAAAAGGAGCAGAAAGGTTTTGCCTTCGCAGGGAATCTCCCCAGCCTGGCTGGGTGTAAGAGCGGCCTCGGAGGAGCCCAGCCACCGCAGCTCCTCAGAAAGCCATTCCCCATCCCTAGCTGTCATAAAGATTAGTATGGCTCTCTATCCAGAGAGCATGGAATAAATGAATGGATCAGCATGTAGCCTTGAGGAGCCCCATGCAATTTTCATCATGATAAATTGCATAATAAGCGAGAAAGTGTTTGCTTATTAATCCATAACAAGATTTAGATTGAAAACGGCCTGTTCCATTCCTGACAGCTCCAGCCCTGGCTGCGGGCGGGCGGAGGTGGGAGCAGGGGGCAGCAGCGTGTGCGGGGGGTTAAGTGTGCCTCTCGCCCTGCCGGTGCCCTGCTGGGCAGCCCCTTTCTGTGCCTGATTCACCGTGCACACAATCACAGCGCACAGCTGCCCGGCTTCTCTCCCCGGCGCTGAGGGCGTTTCATGAAAGAGCTTTTATGTCAAGCTTCTGCTTTACAAAGAAAAAGGAGGGAGGGAAAAAAAAAAACCAGCAGTGTTTTTTCCTCTTTCCCTTCTGAATTAAAGAAGTTACCCCAAACTCTGGTATTTAGAACTCCTCCACTATCCCTGTTCACCCTGGTCCCTATAGACTGTGCCGGGCTAGCCTGCCATCCCGAATTAACCTGCCTGGTTGTGAGGATCAAGAGTATTTTTCCAGTGGTGCTTGGGCTCTCCTCTCCTGGCCTGGGTGGCCATAGGGATCGTTGCTATCTGAATTCTTTCACTTGTTGAATTCCAGGCTGCAGTTGGATGCAGGGAGGCTATCCTGTACCAAAACTGGCAAATGGCAGTCCAGTCAATCCCCAGAGTTTTGTAGTCCAATAATTAGGTTAAATCTCTTTAATTTGGTGGTTAGAGGAAACTTCTCCTGGCCTTCTGTGTTCTTAGGGACTCCATCTGTGGAGCCGTGGGGTATCTGATAGGGACATCCCTGGTTCTTGAGTTCAGAGGAGCATTTTTAGCTTGTAGCCTGAACAACTGCTGAACCCGGCTTTAAAAGGAGAAACCTGAGCTGGGGATGTGGCAAGTTAGAGCAGGCTGCTGCTACCAAAGCAACTTCAGCCTGGAAAGAGCTGGGCTCTGGGTCCATTCTGGCTTAGATGGTCAGTTCCAGAGGAGCAGCAACACGACGTGAAGGGCAGCCATCCCACAGCCTTTCTGGGAGGAAAAGGAGCAGTACCACCACATTCATCAGCTTTGTGCCACAGTGCAGGGGGATTGGTTCATTCCTGTTCATTCAGCCATCGCTTCAAGGCTGCCTGTGGCAACAGGAGCAGGTTTGAGGTGCAGGGATGTAGTGGCTTCCATAAAAATGCAGGCTGTACCCCCTTCCCTTGGCACTCTGTCCCACAAAGTTTTCACTGGGAAGTCAAGAAGTGCAGAGACCCGATCGCTACGTTTGCTTGGAGCCATCAGAACTCTTCCATCTCGCCCTTCTCTCTGCCCAGGTACCTTGTTTGAAGAACCAGCTCTTTAAATGCAGCTTCCTTATCTTTTGTAGGCAGGGCAGTACAGGAACAGCACCCTGAAGCTGTGAGAACCTGTCCTAGAATCACAGTCAAGTTAAATATAATTCAAGGGAATTATATTTAAGGACTCCTAGGAAAAAGGAGAGCTAGTCTCATCCCCTGCAGGCACCTCTCTAAGCTAAAGCAGTAACTGCTGGGCTACCACGTGCTCCCCAGACCTTATTCCCTGCAGGAGACATGGAGCCTCAGGAATAAGCTGTGGGATTTGTAAACTTCTGTTACTGTTTCCATTTCAGATAGAGCACCAGGGAGGAGGAATCCCTCCACTGAGAGCCCAAGAGGGATGCTCAGTGCTCCTCAGCCTGTTTTCTCTTTACATTTTCACACATGGGCTCTTGTTTGCTGTGTCAGGGGGTAAAGCACTTTCTGTGCTCACCGTCCTGGCTCTGAGAACGAAGATTCCCTCCCTTCCTCCCCGTTGCTGTAAAGCCAGGAACAAGGAACACAGCACAGCTCGCACTGAAGGGAGCAGCCCTGTTTGGGCCCCCTTCCTTTTGTGAGCAGGTTGTGCCTGACTCCTTGTTTTGGAAGTGGAATGAACTTTGTCACCCCAATAAGCCGGATTTTCCACATGTGGGAGCACATCACGATGCTGGAGGGGTAGAAGTGTGGAGTGATCACACTCTTGTCAGGCAGAGGCAAGGTTCAGAATGCTTCAGAGCTGGTGCACTGCTTTGTGGTCTCCTGCCATGATGAGCTGAGGGGGTCAGGTCCATCCCAACATGTGGGCTCCCAGGCGTTCCCTCCCCTTCTGAAAAAGCCCCACTCCATATACGAGCAAGTCCTGTATCAGAGCAGAGCTCTTCCCTGCTTTCCCTGGGGCTATGGAGCAAGCTCTTCCCTACTTTCCCCTGGGTGAAACTCCCTCTCCCAGGAGACCAGGGTGGCTGCACTGCAGAGAAGCCGGCCCTGAAGTGCTGCAGGGAGGTTTCTGTGCTGCAGAGGCAGGCATGGGAGTGCTTGGGGAGCACTTTGGGGGCACAGGAGGGGTGGTGGGGGAACACCTGGGGACAGGGCAGCCAGCACAGCAACACTAAGCTCTGCCCTCACATGTGCAGTGCTAAGGAAGGAATCTTTCAGACAACACCTAGCCTGAGTGTTGTCTGCCAGTTACCAAGTCACAGGTTTTATTTTTGCTGTGTGTAGTTTTGGGGTGCTGGTTGTTACCATGGTGTTCCTCGCATTTCCCTTGGTGCTGCAAATAAAAGCACTGCATGTGAACAGCGTTGGTGCCAGTTAATCCTGTGCCCTTACCCCAGACCTCAGCACTGGGAACTCTGAAGGGCATGTGAATAATTTCAGCAACTAGAAATTACAGGTATGGGGCTGTCTGTCATCTCACCACACTGCTGCCACCAAGTCACACAGTAAAGGCAATTAAATGGGATGGATGTGGTGGGTTTAGTTCTTCCAGAAGCTTCTCATTTTCCCTTCCTTTTTTTAGCTGAGTGAGTTACTCTGAGCAGGGTATTTTTCAGCCCAGGTTCAAAACATCCTAACAGACTGGAATTCTTGGGCAGCCGTTCCTCGTCTGCCTTGTCCCCGCTTGGGCGATGCGTGCTCAGCACATCCAGATAATTTGTTAACAAGGCCTTTTTAACACTTTGGACAGATGCACATACTGTTTTCAATCTTCATGGTTAATTATTCGATTTTGTATTTGATGCTAGAACACCCTGACTCCTAATCACTGCTCATTGTTGGAAGTCCATTATATTCTAACTGTTGGAGTGCTCCTGTTGACCTTGAACTGACATTATAAGCTGTTTCTAATCTTTTCACTCTATATTTCTAATGCTCCTTTTCTTTCTCCCCTCTTTGTCTGCTGCCCGTTTAGCATCACAATGGGGCTGCCCTTGAGCCCGGCCGCCGACTCTGCCCGCTCAGCGCGGCACGCGCTCTCCCTCATCGCCACCGCCAGACCACCTGCCTTCATCACCACCATCGCCAAGGAGGTGAGCAGGGCTGTTGGGGGTTTTCCTCTGGGATTTGGGGCTATCCAGGCCTATGGAACGGGAATAGAGGATCAAATGGCCCTGCCTTCCTCCCCGAGAGGGGAAGTGACCCACGTAATATCTCTATGCCTGCAAAGCAGTCTTTCCAAATCCCCCAACACTTAGGACAGGAGCAATGCTTAACCGAGCCGATGAGCCCTGTCTCTCTGAACTCGGTGTATCCTGGGGTTAGAGACTTCCACTGGTGAGATGTAAAATCCTGCTTTCTCTTGGCAGTGCAGGCAGGACCCATTAAGTATGAAGGGAACAGGAGTAGAGGCTTAGCCGCGGGGTTTGGAGGGTGAGGAGGGCAGGGCAGGCTGGGCACACTCTGCCTGAGGGTCATCGGAGCAATCCCTGCTCCAGCCACAGGCTGGGCTGAGCTGAAGCAGTGGGATGGGCACCACTCCATGACTGGCCAGAATAAAAAAAGCTGTGTAAGTACGTGGGAATCACTGAATCAGGAGCCAGGCATTTGCTTATGTGGACATTTAGTGTCCTGAGATCAAGAATTACTTGAGGCTGGCAGACTCTGGTTAAAAAATGACATCAGGGATAACTGTTAGCAGCTCTGCTGATGGGAGGGAGGAATGGGGGATGGAGAAATAACCCCTGGGTCTCAAAGCAAAGCAGTTCCACCCAGCCCAGCCTTTCTGAACGGGTGTGTAACCGGTGGCCAGCGCACGGCCTGAGTGCCCACGCGATCCCTGCTCTCCGGTAGGTGCACAGACACACGGCCCTCGCAGCCAACACCCAGTCTCAGCAGAACATCCACACCACCACGCTGGCACGGGCCAAAGGGGAGATCCTGAGGGTCATCGAGATCCTGATTGAGAAGATGCCCACTGACGTCGTGGACCTTCTTGTGGAGGTAAGGCTGCTGGGCCGTACCGGCCTGGGGGCTTGATGCAACAGTGAATAAATGATGTCTTGGTCTGCAGTCAGATGGTAGAATTTCCTCCTACATGGACAGCAAACTGTCTGTTTTATATTACCCAGCTCAAATTTTGAAGCTTAAAAGCTTGAATTGTGGTTACACTGCATAGTTGGGGAGCAAACCCAAGCAAGGGGATTTTCTGGAGGTGCTGTGCGCTCCCAGCACCAACACTTGGACATGCTCAGGCATCCCATAGCTGTGTTTATCTGTCGTGTTTGCAGGTGCTGCTGAATGTCATTTAAGAATGGTTTGGGTGATGAACAGGGCTGTGACTCAGATACCCAGAGGCCTTTTTCAACCCGAGTTCCCACACCTTAAGTTCACCAGTAGTTTCTTGTTTTGGGATGGTTTGTGGGTTCCCCAAATGTCCTGGCCATCAGTACCCTCACTGCTGTGAACTCTTACCATGCACAGGACAGTTCCTTGGTTTATCCCCATTGTTTTTCAAGGCTGGGTAGCAAAGATGCCATCAGGCACAAATTCCCTATTTTTGCCTGTTAAGAAATTTTAATTTTAAACATAAAACCCTGAATGTGGAATGATTTTAACTTTTGTTTCCCAGGTTATGGACATCATCATGTATTGCCTGGAGGGATCTCTGGTTAAGAAGAAGGGCCTTCAGGAATGCTTTCCAGCCATCTGCAGGTGAGCCCTTCCTCCAGAAGTGCTGTGAATGGGATGGCAGGGTCGCCAGTGGGATGTGTTTCCTCCTGAAGGGTGACACGGTCCCTAAGTGACACTTGTCCCTTAACACCGGCCAACACCAAGAGCGTTTTCAGCTCTGCCAGTCCGTGAGCAGAGCACATCCTGGCAGTTAGAACTTCCTCATTCACTGTAAGCTTAAGCCTGACCCCCTTTTCTTCTCCAAAACATCCTCTGCTGGGGAACTTTGAGAAGAAACACGATTTCCTTTCCAGTAACAGCCAGCTGCTGGGATCTACCTGCATAGTTACGGGGAGAGATCATCTCCTGACCTTCCATGTCTTTGTCCTGGGCGAGTCTTACCTTCAGAACGGTCCTTTGGAACAGTAAAATGTGATTTATAAACCAGGAACATTTACAGTATCTTTCAGCTACAATAAATATCCCAGTTACGCCATTAAGCTGGTACAACCAATAAATTATAATAATCATCTGTCGACCGTTACATTTTAATTTAATAAGCTATTAAAATCCTGAATAGTTTCAAGAAAAGAACAATTATGCTGTTGACAGGTAGGGTACTGAGAGAGGCAATCTTCCCTCTTGCCAATGCTTTTAAAGGCTTCCCTCAACACGTGAGGGAAGAGTAAGTGGGAATTAGTGTGAAAATCCCCCCTCTCCTGTTGGGTTTTTATAGTGGAACGTTATCTTAAAGTTTTGTTAAATGACTAGTCATATTTCCTGCTCTACATAGTTATAGCCTTTGTCAGGATGATACAGCACCCCACCGCTGCGATCGTTCAGCCCACTGGAGATGTTCATCAGGTTCTAGCAAGTGGTCGAATCCTTGGAGGGATTCCAAAGGGAATGATGCTTAATTCTTTTTCATATCCCAGTGCTCTCCTGGCTGTACCACATCCTGCAAGCTCCTGGGCTGGAGCAGCCATGGGGCTGGAGGAGCTGTGGGGCTGGAGCAGCTGCTCTGGGCTGTTTGTGTGCTCCATGCAAGCCCATCTCTTGCCCACATGAGGAATACACTGAGGAGCATTGGGGTGACAGGGCAGCGCTCGGAGCAGCACCTCCGGGAAGATGCCAGTTCTACATCCAGACACACAGGCTTGCCAAGCCAGATTTGGAGCAGGGTGGGAATATCCCATCATTCCCCACTGAACTGAACCATACAGAGGTTTAGACAGGGGTGCAAGGGATTAAAATGCCTAAAGCCACGTGGGGCACTCTCAGTGCTAAGCTGAGAGATAACGAGAGGGGCCAAAGAGCTGACAACTGAACATCAGCTTAAGGAGTCTTTTTTCTTTCTTGAGAACACTATCCTCACCCCCATGTGTTTCCTTGGAGCGTGCCCCCAGCCTTCTGTTGTTACATAGTCTGATGGATTCTTCTTTCCAAAGGAAAACACCGACTCAGCGCTCTGTCTAAATGGGCCTTTAAATGCCATAAGGGGAGAAGCGCTGTTGGCACACGTGTCCTGGTACCTGCTGCTCTCTCTCTAGGTCTGTTGGAGGAGACAAGTGGACTGTGCCTGCTCAGGGGTGTGAGGGAATTCACTGGCATACATACAGAATATCCTAGGTGGATACATTACACCCCATGGGTGCCGTGTGCCCTCAGCATTACCATCCCCTGGCTGTTACCCTGTGGCTGGCTCCTGCCCCTCCTGCTCCCTTGCTGTTTACCAGTGGCTTTGATTTTCTTTCTAAGCACTCCTTTTTGTCATCTTAATAATAAATGAGCAACTATTATCATTATTAGTTATTACTGACTAATAATAGTAAGTTGTGTGGCCACCGCTGACCAAAGGAACATGGAAAGTGGATAAGTGAGGGAGAAGCGACTCACTGAGATGCTGTGTGGCCTGGAAAGGGTTCCGTAGCTCCAGGGAAGGGAGTGTTAAAGGCTGCCTGACCCCTCTGTGTGTGTTGGCAGAGCAGGGTGCTGTGCAGGGCGCCTCTTTCTCCATCTTACACCGTGTTTCATGCTGGTTTTCTTCCTGAGTGCCATCCTGCACTGCAGAACGGAGTGTGTCGTGGGGATCAGGAAGGACCCAGGCATCCATCATTGTCCGATGTGTTTCTTGGAGCCAGGGACTTGGTTGGCAGCGCATTTCCATGGGCTGGCTCTGGAAGTTTCCATGGGCACTGTTCTAGTAAAGCCTAATTTAAAACGAACACGTGCTGGGAAGCACCGTCGGCAGCTTCCATGGCTCTGCTCTTTGGGAAGGCAGGCACAACGATGTCCCCGAAGATTTCAGTGTGGTATGAGGATTTTGACTGTCTTGTGTTTTGAGGAGCAGAAACTCCTTGAATTTTGCAATTGTTCAAGTCCTAGTTGAGACCTGACTGGTGTTACTGGGATGTCTCTGGATTTGAGAAATCCTCCTCCCAGCCCAGAGCCAACCAACCAGTGATGAGTTTTTCCTCCTGTACCTTAGGCTTATTCTTTCCCCTGTGGATTTCAAGGAAAGAAGAGCGCTTTGAAATCATTCAGGGGGTGTGATTGTTTGGTGTAACCCTTTGACACCCGGTGTCCTCGTGCCGTTCTGCTTGTGCACACGGATGTTTGGGAGCCCGGCCACCACCGCCCGCATCAGTCCCACTCTTGCACACCCACGTCAGTCCCACTCTTGCACACTCAGTGCACGTGTGCAGTGCTGTGCAATAGGTAGAAATAACCCTGATCCCATTGAGCCCTAACAGATCAAGCCCAGTTGGCTGTTTGCTGAATGCCAAGCAGGAAAACTGGCAGCTGATGGGCTTTTAAATCCAGGCTCTGTTCTAGCCCGAACATTAATTACCCTGTGGCATTGCAAATCAATTTTAACATGGTGCAGGCAGGGCAGATCTCACCTGTCCCTTGTTGCACTGTTCAATGCAGGTTCTACATGGTCAGCTATTACGAGCGGAGTCACAGGATAGCGGTGGGAGCTCGCCATGGCTCAGTGGCCCTCTACGACATCCGGACTGGGAAATGTCAGGTAAATAAATCATCGGCACTTCCTCCCCGTAAAGCCTGGAAGTTATTGAAAGGCAAGAGCAGCCAGCTCTGCATCACTTGACGTGCTGAGCTGCTGGAACATTATGGATAATGCTGTGGGGATCAATAGTTTAATGAAGGACTCGGAGTATATAGAGCTGCCTCCCTCACTGGTGCCACGGATGGGTTAATAACAAGCCCAGACCGAGGTGATGCCCTGCTCTGACATAACTGGAACCCGGTTGCTAACAGGTAAGGTTTATTACAGCATCCTTACCTTCCAAGCAAAGCCACTGAGGGTTGGAGTGTTCCCTGATGTGTAAAACTCCTCCCTGCAGAACGTTGTGATCCTTAGGGTTGAGGTGCTTTTCCAGTGTTCAGTACAATATGTGTTGCCTTAGTGCTTCCCAAGAGGAGGATACGCTTTTAGGGATAACAGTGGAATGAGTGCTTGGGATTGCAGATGTGGACATGACAGAGTGTTTGCTGTACCTGTTCAGCAGAGCTTGTTGGTTGTGTTCTTCATTATTCCCCATACTGCGTGATCGGCTGTTGCTTCTCAGTGCATTTCAGTAGCCTGTGGAGTAAAATACCCATATTTTGAATCTGCCTTACTCTTTGTGTGTGTGTAAATACAATATCTGTTGCTGTTTCTACAAGCCATTACCTTCAGTCCTTACACAATGTGCTATGGAGATGGCAGCATGGATTTCTTCCTGCCAGCTCTGCAGCCCCACTCAGCATTGCTGGCAGAGCCACTCAGGTATACGTGGCTGCTCTGGTGTCTGGGCTGACATTCCAGGGCCTGCTCTCCAAAGCCAGGAGCTGATGACATTGTATGTTCAGGCATTTTTTTGTTTAGACCTGTGGAAGCTAAGATGTACAGGGTTATTTTATAAATAGCTATATAATGCAGGCAAACAGGAACCGTGGGCTGCTCCATCTTGTCTTAGCTGAAGTCATTTGGATCATGATTTATTAATTCAGCTGTAAAATGGGTCCACAAGAACTGCTGTTCATTGCTGTACCCACCATCGCTGAGCCTTCTCCCTGTCCTACAGCCCTGGCCAAGGCGGCTGTGGTGCCGCAGAGCTCACTTGCCAAAGGTGGGTGAGGAGCCCACACACGTGGCTCCCACCTACTCGGTGGCTGGCAGGGTGCTGCCCATCATCTCTGCTGTCCTCCAGCCACGGCCCCTTCCAGCAGAGCCCAGATGAGGCTGGGACGCCTCCAGCTTCCAGCCCACCCCTGATGCTGCTGGAGCAGGAGAGATGAAGAGCGGTGCTGGACCCTTCCCTGTACAAGGAGAGCATCTGGGGGGGCCTGGCCTCCATTCAGCAGCAGCCTTTAACCCCCTCACCATCCATTGCTTTTACCTTGTCTGATGCCCACTGCAGCTGCCCAGCTGGCTCTGGGGCAAGCAGAGGAGTTCGTTAGTACCCAGGGTAATTGTGGCACGTCTGGCTTCACTGGCAGAGCTCTGGGTGGGTTCACAGCACTTCTTACATGACCTGGTTGGCCACAGCAGTTCTGCAGGAGCCTGGAGGCGCTGGGAGGCAGGACACCCAAGTGTGCTTACACCTTAGTGTCGGGGCCGGGCCCGCTGCGAAGGCATCCCGGGAGGCTGCTGGTACCTTGTCTGAACGACTCTGGGTGTCTTTGGGTGTTGGTGAGTATTTGCTATGCCAGCTGGCATGCTGAGCTGCCACACAGATGTGGGAAGCAGAGATGGAGATGGCTGAAGGGGATTGTGGGATAATTAGGGCAGCATTCTATAAAATTAGCAGATTTTATAGTTATTCATGAGAAGAATTTGGTGAGTGCCACGTCAGTGATTATTAGGGGGCAACGCCATCTATTGGATACAGGTTTCTCATCCCAAATCCCATCTTAGCAGTTCTTTCTCTCAGCTGCAGATTGCAGGCAGGCTGATATTGATGGGTTGAAAGATCAGGGGTTAGAAGTCTTTGGGTTTTCTGATTCCCACACCGACGTAGTCGTGGCTGGCTAAGTCTTTGTACTGCCACTGACCTTTAGCTTCAATAACCGGTGCCTCTCCTTGGTTTTCACCCTTCTGCCTTATGTACAGGCAGCCTTAGCGCTCGCTTCCAGGCTTTGTTTTGAAAGGTGAAAGGAACAGAGGACTTAAAACTCTTTCTCTGTCACATACCTTCCATTTCTCTCTAATCCTCCTCAGGCAGAGCACGCAGTTATGTCCTGGCTGCACACAGACTGACACAGCTTAAACCCAAACCTTGGCTCTGAAGGGCCATGTAGGCACCCACGTCAGCTGTCCAGAAAGCAGGGACAGATGCATCATCACTAAAACGTGGGGTTCTCTGTTCCTCAACAAGCTGGGAGAGCAGCGGGTGTCTCCGAGCCTCACGGGAGATGGAAGTGGCGGGCTTGTGGAGGACCGTGCTCCGACAGCCGCCTGCATGGTGCTCCTAGGGCAGTTCAGGGGGCGTCTGTGCGCAGACTGACATGCTCCCATTGCTTTGGGTCACGTGCAGAAGTAGGCCATCCCTACTGAGGATGGAGAAGGCCTTTGTGCTTGTCTTCTCCTGGGGCCAAACATCTCTTCCTTCCTATTCAGTGCACTCAGTGTCCCTGCTCTGGTGCTTCAAGCTGGAGCTGTGCTTTGAGGGACAAGGCTTCTCATCACTGTGAGCGATCTGGGCTGGGCTGGGGGAGCTCAACGGAGTCTTCTTGGTGGAGGGGGGTTGATTCGTGTCTGACAGAGCTGCTGGGATCCCTGGGCAGGCAGAGAGCATCCATACAAGGGGGGCTGTGGGCAAGCAGGGCAGGCTGGCTTCTCATCCCCAGCCCAATGGGTGCTGCAAGACTCGACCGCGGGCTGAGTGCAGAGGTGCAATGGGTTCCTCACCCCTCCTCTGCTCCCCAGCCCCGGTGTGCTGCATGGGTGTGAGGGTGCTGGTACTGGGGGTGCTGCCCCTACCCAGTGTGCCGAAGCCACATTCCTCTGGAGGTGCCTGAAGGAAAGAGCAGAAATCCTCCTGAAAGGAAGAGGTTTCTTTGCGGTTGCTTTTGGTTTTGTGGTGTTTGCATTGAATAATTCATGGAAATAGTGGCTCCCTGCCGCGCATGCCAGCACGGTCACAGGGGTGAGGATCCCCCTGAAAGTGGTGGGGGCTCATGTCTCTCAGCCACGCTCAAAAATAATCCCTTTACAGTCACTTGGAGGTGAGACCTGGGCGGTGGGGGGTGTTACACACGTCGTGTCGCAGATTTAATTCTGCTCGTAGTTTGTAGGCAGTTCTGTGGGGATTAGCAGCAGCGAGCACCCTAAATGTGGGGGAAACAGGGTGCTGGAGGGGCCCTTGGGTCTCCCTGAAGGAAACAGGGAGGTCTCTTAGTGCATGAGAGGGAACAGAACCATTTAGAATGGGTTTTCTTCCCCTCCAGCGTGTTCTCTTTGAGAAAGGCAGCCACAGGTCCTGCCTGGGGAGTGACATCCCGTGAGGAACAGAGCGATGGGCCTCAGGGATCACCTTTGCTAGCACATCATAAGTCAGCCTCTATAGGTGGGGAGGGGTCCAGAAAAATTGGTGATATTTGTACCCCTTATTTACCGAGGCATCAGTTATTAACAGTGCCTGTAGCACCTCACCCTGAGGCTGGCCGTACCCACCTGGCAGTGTTTCGGGGTGCTGTGGTGCAGATGTGCCTGCTCACATGTGAACCCTTCCTGATGGTCCCTAGTGACAGCTTGCTAATTACCCTGGTGTTAAAGCGTAGCAGCTCTGCATTTAACAGGCTCCCAAGCAGAGGGGGCTGGAGGTGGGTTGATTTGCCCGACGTGAAGGCAGAGTGAACATCACAGCCCGTTTGTCTGGCTCCACGCCGATCCCAGGCACCTCTTTTACCTGATCATCATCGTGATTCGACCCAGAGATGAGGTTCTGGTTCTCTTTCCCATTAAACCATTTAGCCACCCTCTCCAGGCGTTCCTTGGCATTCCCAACACCCAGCCTCGGACACAACCCGGGTTGCAATTCATCTGGTTTGGGTTTTTTCCCGGGCTCTTTCCTGCAGGAGCGGAGCCGGGCAGTGTCCTTCCCATGGCTGTATTGATTTGCCCTTCAGCTGTTTGCAGCGCAGCGAGAACCCGGGGCCTTGTTGTTGATTATCTACACAATGTCTGGGTGAACAGTATTGACCCATTGCCGCTTGCTGCCCATGGCTCTTGATTTTTCACGCCGTCTCCATGACGCTCGTAATAAAGCGTCCAGTCTTACTGCTCCACGGCCCATCCACCTGCGCAACAAGCGGAGAGGCACCGGAGAGGGGTTCGGGTCGCCTGTGGACCCTGGGAAGGGGGAAGCCATGGTTGTGATGGCAGAGAGGTGCAGGATGGCATGGGAGTTGGATTCGGGTTGCCTGTGGACCCTGGGAAAGGGGGAAGCTGTGGTTGTGATGGCAAAGAGGTGCTGTCAGTGAGGTGTCAGAGCGGGATTCAGGTTGCCTGTGCACCCTGGGAAAGGGGTAAGCCATGGTTGTGACAGTGGAGAGGTGCTGTCAGTGTGGCATTGGAGACATGGAGTTATCAGAGAATTTGGGAGGGCTTCAAGGAGGGGGAAACAAATCCACAAAAGCCCCAAAGCCAACAGAAACAGCCTGTTCTGAGGTGATGCAAACCATCAGGATCCCTCTTAGGATTTTGAAATGCTTTGGGAAGGAGTTCCAAAACAACTCTGACCAACTCTTGGCTGTTTATCTGCTCTGGTTGACCAGCTCTCCCCAGTTTACCATTGAGGAGCCATATCCTGGAGGAGATGATGGCCAGGACTTGGCCTTTCCCACTAACATTATTTCACGCTGTACTTGAGATTGTCAGTGTGAGCTGCTGCTGCAGATGGCTTTCTTCACAGTAAGAGGTTTTCTAGCATCCCACTGCATGAGGAAGTCTGTTCTGAAGCTCAAATGAGTTATTTCAAATACCAGCTAAACTCTGGTGTATTTTTAGGAATAAACCCATACAATATTTGCTGTTGAATCCATTCAGCACTTCCCCTCACTGGAGAAGTGGTGGCTCTGTGACCAGAATATCTTCAAACTCTTCAAACCCCGAGCACGCTGAGCCAGATGAAGGGAGGTGAAGGCTCTGCAGGAGGATTTCCCTGTCCAGTGGCATGCAGAGCAGCTCTCCAGGAGCTGCTGACCCCCCTCACCCAGGGAGGATCCCAGTTCCCTGGGAGCATAGGGGGTTTATTTTTTTAATCGTTCCTGGTGCCACATCCATCAGAGTGACACCGACGGTCTCCAGAGCGGTGTTCAGGGTGTATTCATCACGGGTGATGTCTCTCTCAGGAAGGAGAAATTGTAAATGGAGGGAGCTGATGACTGGCAGCTCCTGGGCGGAGGGAAGGAGCAGTGAGGGTGATCTCCACGATCCTCTGGTCCAGCCTCCTGCTGAAAATCCGGCATCGTCGGGCAGTGGCTGTCTTCAGAAGATCAACTTATCTTGATCTTAAACCACAACCTGCCAGCACAGCTCCTTTTGGTGGGTACTGATTTTCATTACTACAGCCGTGTTTTCTGTCTGGTTTGGCTTTGCTTTAGCCTCAAGCTCTGACCAGTGCATCCCATTTTACCTTGAACTGTTAACTCAGGGTTGATGTGCTGCACTGAGCAGTCTAGATGTGGTCAGAGTCCCACCATGGTACACAATAAGATGAGGCTCCTCAGGGCCAGAGGGATGCTGACACACCTAGCAGCCCAGGATGCTCTCAAGGATTGTGCTCCTTGGGTTTCCCTCCCCAGCCCTTCTCAGTGTTCTCCTCCAGCTCCAGCAGCAGCAGGTTTCACACGGCCTTTCAGTTAGGACGGGCCCTTTGGGGCCCTCAGGAGAATTGCACCAGCTCAGCAGTTTTTTCCCTTTACAGCTGCATCCAGACCGAATCGATTAACCAATGCTTAATCCATGGAGCAGCCGACCTGTTCATTACCTATCGCTTTCCTGGAGGACTGCCCCAGATCCCCTTCAGCTGGCTCACAGCCCTGGGCATCAAAGGCATGTGTGTCACTCAGCTGCCCTGAGAACCCCTCTTCTAGAAAGCCACGTTGTCAGCAGGGTTTGGGTGATATTTATATGATATTTATACCCATATTTATATGATATAGTAATGTTCATCATGTTCACAGGGAACGTACCTTTGGGGGTGCTTCACGTAGGAAAGCTGTAGTTATTTGGGTCTTTTTAAGGTGCAGCTTTGGTGTAGCTGGTACCATGAGCACTCCTCAGCCCCCGAACACCCTGGTATTAATGAGGTGATGAGCTGTGAGCTCTTCACTGCTTCACTCACAGCTCCTACAGTTGGCTGCCCTTGTCAGCACACGTGTTCCTCCAGGCTTTTTCATTGGGAAAAGCAAATGGTTGTTGGGATTTCTCCATGAGTCTGAAGAGGGAATTCCTTTTCCAGGCCCTGAAAGCATCCCAGGGTGGCAATAGGTAATTCTGGAATCTCATGTCACAGTGTTAGAGTCCTCCAGTGCCTTTAGGTGCCTCTTAGAGTGGAAACAGAGACCTCACCGTGGGCTTAATGATGTAACAGGGATGTGGTGTCAGAAAGGCACGCAGATGCTGTGTTTTGATGAGCACTTGCTGGATCGAGGGGTGTTCTGAGCTGTTGGTTGGTGTTACATTGGTTCTCATGGCTCAAGAAGCCCCAGGAATTACTGCCCAAGAGGTAATTAGTGTTATGAGCTGAGCTGCAGAATTATATGAAGGCTTGCCAGCCATCTCATCAAAACACCAGCCAGTTCCTGGGTTGCTTGCTCGGTCTGACCAGCGGTGAGCTTCCACCGTTGTCCTCAGTGCTGAAAAAAGGTGGTCAAGGGGCTTGGCTTGGGGGTGTTGCTAAGGCAGTGGGTATAAACCCAGCAATATCCTCATGCTGACCTATGGTTTGTCTGGTGGAATTTTGGTTTCTCTGCCTTGCCTGTCCAGCCCCAAGAATTAGAAGTTCCTCTTCTGCCTGTTCACTGACTTTTGCCCAAACTTCTCTTCCCAGAGAAACACGTGGACAGCGCATGGCAGAACCCACTGCCTGGGGTGCCCGTCCCTCGTGCTGTGCCTGAAACCCGGGTATAAAGCATGTACAGCCTCATGCTGTGCCTGAAACCTGGGTATAAAGTGTGTACAGCCTCGTGCTGTGCCTGGAGTCTATTTTGAAAAGAAATTACCATAAGAAAAGGGCTGTATAAAAATACCGCCGGGAAGAGCAAGGCTGCTGTGCCATTAGCCTAATGCACGTACGGTTTTATCCCCCTTTTTCCCTTCGCCTGGGTGATCTCATCCTGCTTTTATTCTGGGTAGCAGAAAGCTGCCCACGTTTAACCAGACAAATGCTCACTGGCAGTTTTTTCCCTCCTCACTGTTCTTTTTACCGGTTCAGCTTCAGGACCCAGTGTGCTTCTCCCTCCTTGGGTGGGTATAACCCCCTCTGAGGCGTGCGCCGTACCCAGGGGCTGTTTGACGCCCAGAGATGCTCTGCACCTCAGGCCAGCAGTTCCAGCAGGGCTTTGAGTGCTCGAAGCCCTCTCAGCATATGCAGAGCTGCCTTTAACCACGCCGTGGTTATCAGGTACTGCAAAGGTTAAGCTTTATCAGCTGCACAGAAAAAAGGTTGAGGTTTCATCAAAAACTTCCAGCCTCACAACCTGTCGACCACAATTTGATGATGGTTATTGATTATTTCACAGCCTTTCACTCACTCTGGCACCGCGGCCAGCCTTGATATACAGATAGGGCTGCAGCCCGGCTAAAATAAGACTCCATCTTGATAATGGACCGAGATGAGATACTGTTATTTGATAAAGATAATTGATGTTTCACAGTGAATTGGGAAGCGGTTCTGAGCGCAGCGGATCTGCGGCCGCTCCATCTGCAAATGTGGCCTTTGTTTACAGGCGGGAGCGGAGGACGTGCCGTTAGAGCCCTGCGCTCAGCCGGGCTGGCCAGCCCTGCCCAGAGACAAACTGCTTACAGAGGAGAGTGGTTCATCCTGCTGCAGGCACAGTGGGGTCTCTTGAGCAAGTGTGTAGCTGGGATCACGTTCCTTCTGCTCAGGATGTGGCTTAGAGTTAATTCTTGGGGAGCTGGCGTCCAAAACTCACCCTTTTTCACAAGTATTTCTACGTGGTGCTTGAATTGGGCAAGGCACTCCTTGGAAAAGCTGTGATTTGCCCAGGGAAAAGGCGGCATAGCATATGCCTGGCTTCCCTCCCGCTCCTCCCTGTAACACAGGAGGCATGCCGTGGTCTGCCCCTGCTTTCCAATTGATTAAGGTATCGCTCATCCCAAGTTGTGTTCGCCCCGGTTCTTTTAGTCCTATTATAACCTTTGTAACCTCTAATTAAGCAATAGGAGATGGCAGGGAGCAGGGTTATCACCAGCTAATGACACCCCAAGTGTGCTGTGTGGCACAGGGTTCATCTGCACGCTGCTAATCCTCCAGGGGAGTGATTATCCGATGATAAACGTGCCACATTGCAGCTCATTGATGCTGCAGCGTGTGCTGCCGCTGCCGGCGTGGCCGAGCTACGCCTCCCCTCCCAAATGCCATCTCTTCCATCAATCCTACAAACGGAGGGGTTTGGGGCTTTCTGGAGGGACCTATGTACCCTGCAAAGCCCTGACCCAGGAGATGGCATCCTGCTCTTTGTGATGCTTGAGGAAGTGTGTTTATTCAGGTTGTGCCATTTTGCTGATGGGAGTCTCCAGCACCACAGATTTAGTGTCGTTATCCATTACTTCATAAGGTACCTGCCACAGAGGGATGGGGAGACCTGGCACAAGGTGTATTTCAGTTCCTCGTTTGGTGCCGATGCCGTTATCCCTGTTGAATCAATCAATTCTTTCCAAGTAGCAAGATCCACCCCCAAACCCCCCAATTAATCCCTACATACAAGGTATGGGATAGTTCTTTCCCTCTTGTGTTTGGAATGAGTAGCTTGTGTAGTTATGAAACAGAAGATGCTGTTCCCCATTCTGCTGTATTAACGGTAGGGAAAGCCAGACAGCCACCCTGCAACCCTGCATGTGTTTGCTGATGACATGAGGTGAGGCAGGAAAACTTGTTAGCAGAAACACACATGCTCAAATTGCAGATAAGGGATAAAGAGTTAGGCTCCATGGTTAAGTTTAGAGGCCAAAATCTTTTCTCCCTGGAGGTGGGAAGGGAAGCCCCCAGCCCGTGACATGAATGCCATCGTGCCAGCATGCAGGCACATCTCAGGGTGCAAGCACATGTAGCACAACGTCGTTCAGCTCTGAAAAGACTGGGGTACAGCCAGCTGTGGTGGTGAGCTCTTCAACAACCAAAGTTGGTAAAAATTAAATAAAAAACGTAATTTAGCTGTAGCTTCCTGTCCAGACACTCCTTCCCCTCACACAGCACAGCCTGGGCTCTCCTTTTCCCCTCCATGAAAAGCTCTTCTCTCCAGGCACTGCTAAAGCTCTCCCAGGGACCTTTCAGGTGCCAGGGGGAATAAGGAGTTTTAGTATTTTCTTTTAAGTCATTCTTACAAATTCCCCAGGAAATGATTTCTCAGAAGCTCTGGTTTCCTTAAAGAGAGACTCCCTGGAGTAGCCCACGCAGATGTGGCCGTGCTTAGCCAGAGACATCATGTAAGAGCTGCTCTCCTTTTCCCAACAGCCACTTGCTTCCTTGGGAGAAAAGCTGAGATGAGAGTGGATGCAGATACCTGTTAACCCCAAACTCAGCTCGAACCTTAACTCACAATTCCTGACTTGGAAAATCTTGTTTTATTTATGAGAATGTTTGCAGTTTAGGTAGAACCCCATCGCTGAAGTGATTAAATAGGCATGCTCCAAAACACTGCTGATGGATACAGGGACACAGCTCAATCCTTAGGCACACAGAGATGTTTAAAGTCACGTCATTAGTATGTCTTCCTACCAGACCCATTTCTCCATTTAGATGTGACCTTTGCCAACATGGCTTTTGCTTTTTGGGGGAGTCTGTTCTCAGCTTGGGGAAAACCCCTGGTCCCAAGCTGGGCCTTTGTGCCCCACTGCTTCCCACTTTGCTTCTCGCACCCATAAGGGTGAGACCCACAGGGATCCAGTGCAGGGAAGGGCTGGAATCCTGATGGAGCAGGGACTCGGCGAGCGGCTGCTGAATGGTTTGTGTGCGGTGGGTAGAGAGGGCTTAGAAGACCTGGCTGGAAGGAAAGCTTTTAATCCAGGTATCAAAGGATGGAAGCAATTAGCAGTGAGCAAGGCAAACCCGTACCCTGACGTATCTAACAACTCAGAACCAGCAGAGTTGGTGAGCATAGCATCCCTCATGCTTTGTCAGTGATTCTTTGTTCTAAGAGCTGCCCTTTGGTGGTGGTTTAATGAAAACCAGGAGCTGAGGCTGCTGGTCCCTGCCTGCCCCCACCAACCAGCATGGGGGACACGTGTCTGGAGGGAAGGGCCCTCATGCTGTGCCTGGGAGTTCCCCTCCCTCCGTGGTGGTACCCACCTTAAGGGTGTGTATTCAGGAATAGGTACTTTCCTCGTGTGAGGAGCTCCGAGGTACAGACCCGTGTAGCAGGAGAAGACAGATGAGCTGGCTTGCGAGAGGGGCTGCTGCTGCTGCTGCAGACAGAGATAAGATTCACCATCTCAGAGGAGAAAAGAAAAATGGGTCCTGGGTGCAGTACATCGTGGTCCGGCCAAGGTGCTGCACATCTTGAGCCTGGGGGGAGCGGCTGAGCAGGCTCCGTGGGGGCTTGTTGCCTTCGCAGCACTCATCCTCCTCCTGTTCTCACTGCATACCTCTGCTGTCTTTATCTCCAGGGCAGAGTTTGGGCTGTGTGTATTCTGCGGGGCTCTGCACCCTAAGAGAGCAAGTGTGCTGTGAAGTTGTAGCCAGGGCCTCCCCGCTGATCCCTGAAGGACTCAGAGCTGTCTCCTCAGTGGCCAAACAGCCCTGCCTTGCCTGGCAATGATGTGCAGCCCATGCAACAGCCAGAGCTGGTATTTCCCTGCCACTCCAAGCTAAAGGCAGGTACATGTTTTTAAGGGTGCTGCTTAGCTGTGCTGCTGTCTGTCCGTCCTGCTGTGGTGGAAGGACAGCGCTTCCTGGGCTGTGTTAGGCGCACTGCTGGCTCATCAAGGAGATTGTTTTGTTTCCCTTCTGTTGAGGTGCCCCTGGAGAGTGGGGATATAAATACCCAGTAATAAACCATGAGTGTGTCTCTCCAGCAGCACAGAAGTTCCTGTACCAGTTTCAAGCCTGCCTTTCATGGTATTTATGAAAATACAATCACTGCCATGACGCAGAGGTTGTTTCTTGCAGTCACCTTTAGCAGAGCGTGGCACTTGGATGTCGAGTTTACCAAATATTGCCCATAGAATGAGGCTGTCACAGCTTTGGTATATCATGTGTTCCTTCTGTGTCAGGTGCAGGAGTCAAATAGTCTCCCAGGAGCATCCTCCCGTCACAGCGATCGCTCGGGCAGAGGGGAGCTACACGCAGCTGCGCTCCGTCCCACCAGCTCACCCACTCTCAATTAAGGCTCTTTCCCATCCCAGATTTTCTGTGTGCTTTCCCTTGCATGCTTCAGAGTAACTTGCAGATGCTCACAGGAAAGCCATGCCAAGGAAAGAGCGCTCTGCTGTGTGCCACGACCCATCAGTGCAGCGTTCGGCTCGGCAGCAGAGCGGCGCCGGCCAGGGGACCCCGAGCACCAAATCCTTGGGTGCAAGTGGAAGGTTTGGGAGGAGCAGCAAGCATTTGGTTCTGTTCTGCTTAGTCTCTGGGCTGGGAAACACACGCTGGGCATCGCAGAGCGCACAGCAAAATAAATCTTGGCTTGAAAGGATTAGCATCAATTAGAGAAGCACTTCCTTTAAATAACAAAGCAGATTAATTCCCTCAAGGATCGTACTTATTGGAACACATTTTCAGTAGTAAAAAGAGCAACAAGTGTGCTAGTACTATTGATTTTCTACCTTTGTATTACCAAAACATATTTTATTGACAAGTATTACTTGCTTGTTAAGTGCTAAAGAGTTTGATGGGTCTAAACATCGGATCGTCTAATTAATTGCCCTTTCAAACTTCCATCCTAAGCCGCGGTGATTATGCTGGGGTTCTGTGGGAGCTGCTCTCCTTCTCCATGATAAACAAGGAGTGAACAGATTAGTGGGTTCTCCATACACAAAGCTGACATTAGACGATGTGCTGTACCTGTCCTCAAGGACACCAGGGATGCTTCATGCTGCAGCAGCCATCGCTGGGCTGCTGGTGACTGTGGCTGCCTGCACAGCTCTCAGGGACAAGCCCGTAGGGCGGCAGGCGGGTGTAATTCTGCCGTCTGTCTGTCAGCTCCCTCTCAGGGAGGCTCTCACCATCATGCCATCCCATCCCTGTGACGGTTGGGGTCTGCTCCTTACTGTTTCTTGGCTGGTTTGCTGCCTGAGAGCAGTTCTTAGGCCACTGGAAAGAGCAGTGTGAGCTTAAGTCCCACCTCATCTGCAATTTCGGTGTTGTGCTTTTGTGTTTCGGCTGGCTGGGAAGCCTGGAAGTGCCCTGAGGATTGCTGATTGACACAGTGACAGCCAGAAACTAATTAGTGCTGCAGTAACAGCATTGCAGGTGAAAATGAAGAGGCGTTTCCACGTCGTGTTTAATTTTTACTGACTCTGATGGTCTCCTCTGGTCTTCGAGAAAGGTTTCAGGCAGCTGATGTACTTGTGCGTTTGTGTTTGCTTGAGAGTCTGTTCAGCATCGTGGGCTGCAGGGTACTGACCCTCCTCTGTTCTTGTCTCTCCCCAGACCATCCACGGCCACAAGGGACCAATAACTGCAGTGGCATTCGCCCCCGATGGCCGGTACCTTGCCACGTACTCCAATTCAGACAGCCACCTCTGCTTCTGGCAGGTAAGGGTGCGCCACACCACCCCGGTCACAACCTCATGTTTGGGACCTCTTGTATCTGCTGGGAGTGGTGTGATACAGGAGGGAGTGCTGATGGGGGATTCCCAGCAGCCAGGGCTGAAACCCTGGCATGGCATTGAATCAGGCCCAACCGATTCCACCGCAGCGAGCTTCACCACCCTTGTGTTCTCTCTCCCTTCTCTTTCATTACTCTCCGAGCCTGATGCAGGACACTGGGCACATCCCCTCGTTCCCAGTGCTGCACTGCCCGTGCCTAGCTCCACATTGGGGTGTGCTGTGCCATTCCATGCCATGCTGCTGTCTGCAGTCCCCAACAAGACTTTTTCTTCCTTCAAATAGCTTAAAAATGTTTGACTCAGGAGCAGCTGAGTATTGAGTTGAGTAATGCATGCTCTCAGAGTCCTTGAGCCTTACAGTAGTCAGACTGTACTGCACAGCTCTGTATAATTGTAAATCCCAGCCCTGCTCCTTAGCATGCTTCCCTGGTTTTCCCTGTCACTCAGGAGTTCTGTGGGGGCCATAAAAAATTACTGAATTATTATCCATCACTGTATTGGGTGCTTTCTGAAACGGTAAATGAGAGCAGTGCGAATCCTCATCCATCAGCTGCCGGTATTCAATCGGAGCACTCCAGGAAAACCCGGAGAGCAACCGGACCCGAGCTGGGCCAACCGAAACAGAGTCAGGCCCGAGTGTTACACTGTGACATGCCACGTTCTCCCAGGTGTACGAGTGCTCACCTCTTACATAAAGAGTTAAACACACCTCTGCCTTTCGTTTGAAGATGTGACCTCGTGCACTAGTGATTTTTCCCTCCCGCGTCCTGTTTGGCACGATTATTAATGCAGGAAAATCAGTAGCATTAGTCATCTTAAAAGGGTTATTACTCAAGATGATTTAAATTGTGAAAATGTCAGCGGCGCTTGCATGCTCCCTGCTCGAGACGCCATGATTTACACTCTCTGACACTGCTCCGCTGCCGAGAAGAGCCGGGAAGAAGTAATGGCTTGTACTGGGGGCTGATCAGAATTCAGGCCGTGGCGTCAGCAATAACGCACAGGGAATGGCCCAGGGGTTGCTGAGGTTTGGTAAGGCCCAGCGCGATGGATGTCTAGGAATGGGATGGGATGCAGCCGATGTGTGAGGAGGGGAAGCGGCGCTGTGGGAAGTGCGGGGCTCAAGGCAGGGACTTGTGGGGTTTGGACTTGGCAGGATGCTTCAGGAGGAGGTGGCCAACAGACCTCCTTGGAGCGGCCTCTCTGGGCAGCAGAAGAGCTCTTGAAACTGCGGTGTCTGTTCATGCCTAGTATGCTGACTGCCCTTTGTCCCTCGTGCCCTTGCCCCCGGTGTTTTGGGGATGTTGATAGCCGACGTTGCAGCACGAATATGATCTGCAGTGCTTCACACCCTGTCCCGAGTTCCAAGTGCAGCCGCCTCCGCTCAGCCCCGGTAAATTCCCTCAGAGCACAGCTGGGTGCACCCCCCACATCCATTGGCCCTGCCAGCATGCCCACCCTGTGTCCCGGTCATTACCCACTACCCGGACCGCCCGGGGAACTGCCTCCACCCTCCCAGGAAACAGCACTGCTTGGCCCAACTCTAATGAAGCTTTAATTAATCCTGGTTTGAGACAGCATTGGTCCTGGGAGCCAAAGGGGTGTCAGAGTTTAGGGGGAGGTTGCAGGCATTGGGTGATGGTGGGTGTTTCTGCAGATGAACACCTCTCTGCTGGGGAGCATCGGCATGCTGAACTCCGCACCCCAGCTCCGCTGCATCAAGACCTACCAGGTGCCCCCCGTCCAGCCCGCCTCACCAGGCTCCCACAATGCCCTCAGGCTGGCACGGCTCATCTGGACCTCCAACCGCAATGTCATCCTCATGGCTCACGACGGCAAGGAGCATCGCTTCATGGTCTAGGGTAACCCCCCAAACTAGAACCCCCTTTCTGTTCCAAAGCTCCCCGCACTTCTCCCTCGCTCTGTGTCCGTGCCCCCATCCCACCATGACCAGCAGTGCCGCACCCCACCGGTGAGCTCCCCCGGCTCTGTGGCGTGGCCATGCTGATGCAGTCTGGCTTTCCCTTGCAGCCAGAAGGAGGAAGGTGACGGTGCTGGGGAAGGAACACGCTCCATGCCTGGCGCATCAGAAGCGGGGGATCCCTTACATCCACAGACATCACTTCTCCTCGCCCCAATCGTGGTGGCAGGGATCACACCGGGCTTGGCAGCGGGGCTGAACATGGCCCCTTCCTTGCTGGATGTCTGAGCTCATGCAGCAGCCCTCCTCAACATGGTTTTCCTTTGGAGACTCTCGGCAACCTCGGCGATCACCACTCCAGCTGGTGTTTACATGTACTTCCTCCCGGTGACCACCGAAGGATGCGCTCAGGATTCTCAGCAAGGTGCCCCTGAGAGGGAGGGATTGAGTTTTGGAGGGTGGGTGGCCTGTGTTCTGATCCAAAGGGGATGTTTCCTCCTACAAAGTCTCCATTTTCCAGAGCATTGGAAGTGCTGCTATGCCCGGTGGCTGTTCACTGGAGTCGAAGAAGGAAAAACCAGTCTGTGTGTAAATAAGTTCCAAAACCAAATCTCTCTTTAGGTGGAATAGTAACCTGCAGGAAGGAGTATTTATATATACAGGTGGTTTTGCTGCCCATGCAGGTATTTATTTAAAAACAAGCTTTTCCTTCCAGAAGCCGCTCCCATTTGTGCCGCGCTGGACTCAGTCACTCCCACGGTGCGTTCGCCGGGAAGGACCCGGCCAGTGGCACCGGTGGGGAGCGATCCCAGCTGGAAAATGAGAGGGTGCAGCTGGGGGGTTAGCTGAACGGCTGGGTCCAGACGCTCCCTGCTGTAGGAGCATCCCCGTGTGACGTTAGCAGTGACCGTGTCCCCTCCCTCTTACATATCTGAGTCTGTGAATATTTGCTAGCGTGGCGGTGTGCTGGTTCATGCTCACGGTAACGAGAGCGGCTCTGTGGGATGCTATTTAATTTAAACATATTGATGTACATGTGTCTATAGCTTTTTCTCTGCTATTTCTGCCTGAGAAGCTCACAGGAGTAAGAAGTCTTCACAGTGTCGGGGAAGAATGGTACTTGGAGACTCTTCCCTCCCCCACGCAGGAATAAATGTGTTTCCAAATGGCTTCTACGTACAATAAGCAGCGGCGGTTTGAGTTCTGTCAGGTGTAGCACGCTGTACACCCAAGTGAGAGTTGTGTTCCAGAAGCTGCATATCTGTTTGCTGTTTAAAAATAAGTTAATGAGTAAGAAATTGAGACCATTAGGAATGTTTTAAGACAAACTGCTGCTGAGTCTGCTCTTTTCCTGGCAGGAATGTAGTGCAGAACTCCCTAGTAGAGTATCGGGGGCTTTTCTACCTGCACTCCTGCAGCATGCACGTGTGTGGCGTTTGTGTGGATCTCTGGGGGGGACCTTGGAGGCTCCGGAAGCGGAACCAAACCCAAAAGAACCCAGAGAAATGCTGAGAGAGACATTCCATCCCTGGAGTTAGATGCTGGGGTGTTCAGCGTAGGCACTGTGGTACCCCATATGCATTCTCTGCCCTACACCCCAGCTCCTGCCCCTTGAGTTACTGGAGCTGTCAGGTGTATAGATATCTATGTGTGTGTGTTTCCTTCCAAACCAGAAGGCAGCCCCGGTGAGAATGTGGCCTGGGGCCCTGCAGTGATTTCCATACCAAACATCTCGATTTGCACAGGGTTGGTGTCAGCTAGAGGCACAAGGGCCTTTCTCTCTCACAGAGGAAAGCTGGTGATTCTCCTCTGAGCCCCAAAAATCAGCTGATGGAGCCAGAGCTGGAGGGTTAGTAGTGAGAGATTTGTTTGCTCAGGAGTTGCTTACCCCCAAAATGCCATTGAGGCACCTGGTGCTCCTGCAATGGAGATCGCTTCCAGTTAAACCCAGTACTTGCTGGCGTGATTGAGCCCAGTCCTGCGCCTCCGCCCAGCCACGCTCTCAGCACCGCAGCGAGACACGTATCGCCATTCCCATGTAGGCTTTTAGTGCTCTATTGATCTGTTAGTACCGTGTTTGGACTTGTCCTTGTAGCTGTGGAGACGTCTCTGTGGCTTCCTTGGCAGTTTACAAGCAGAAGATGACATGAGGAGACGCCCGTATGAAAAGGCCGTGCTGATGGAAGTCACCGCGTCCGGCGAGTGCTTCCTGGGGCTCTGCTGCTCCAGCAGCTTCTCCGCCAACCCACTCCCCACCCTCCATGTGCGCTGAGCTTCCCGGTGTAAATATGCTTGTGAAATAAAACCGAATGGTACCGACAGGTGCTGGGTCCGTGGTGGTGTGTGAATCCTTCCCTGCTGCCAGTTCACCGGCCGTAAGCTGACATCTAAAGGAGCTTCCTTCTCATTTGAAGGTGAGCGTGGTCCGGGGGCAGGAGGCACCCCCCAGGCTCAGGGTGCAGGGCTGTTGGCCTTCCTTGCCAGTGGTGCTTCCCTTGTGCCCTGGTTCACCCCCCTGAGGAAGCAGTGGAGATGCTGAGGCGGAGGCAGGATTATGAGCATGGTCAGTGTGGTGGTGGCTTTGGCTTGGGATAAATGGTACACGTTACCTTTGAGACACATTTGCCTGCCAAGGATGCACCGGCACTCACAGAGGGGCACGGGGCGAGCCAGAGAGGGCCAGAGCTACCTAAGCAGGACCTAACCAGCCTCTGGAACAAAATCCCCACAAAGGGCTTGTGGCATCCCCGCTTTTTTTGGGGGGTGAGCATGTTAAGACATCGGCATCCCTCCTTTCGGCGGGCGATCCCGGGGCGGGCAGGGTGCAGCAGTGCCGGAGGCGCAGCCAGGGCCGGGCGAGCTCTCGCCTCCCTCCCCTGGGCTGACAGGCAGAGCTGAGCCTTGAAAAATCAATACTTGGGAGCCAGGAGGGAAATATTTCCAACCTCTAACTAGAGAATGTATTTTGACAAGGCCGAGATAATCCAGGCTGCACAGGAGAAAGAGAAAAGAAGACTCATTTTTAAAGCTTGACACTTCAAGGTGTTTTTGTGCAGCGCTTCAGAGAGAGCGTCGATACCTACAAATACCAAAGGTCAGGGAGAGAAAAGCCACAAGAATTTCCAAAATGAGATGCTCTGGGCTGGCTGGTTACCTCCCAAAATGGAACATGGGTGATTTGCCTGGAGATTCGGTTTGAGTGCCGCGAGCTCGGTGCCCGCTGCCAGCTCCCGGCCTCCTAGAAATGAAAACAGAGTAAAGCTGAGCCGGTACCTTAAACCATTTACCTGTAAAAAATCCGTGGCTGCTTCCTGCCCTGTGTCTGCGCTGGGGATGTTAATTGGTGTGGATGGGCCATGATTGCATTGTGATGCACAGGGATCAATATTTGTTTTCATTTATGCCGCATCCTTTTTTGATAATTAAATAGCTGGCTGTGGCCTCGGGTACCACGCAAAGCCGCCCTTCCTATGCTCCTCCACCCCAGTTCCCTTGGCCCCAGCACTCTGATTTCTGCAGGCTGCATTAGGTCAGGCCATGCTGTGGCCATGCCTGCAGTGCCAGCATTTTGTGTGGCATGGGGGGAGCGAGCTGGCTGGGCACGGCGGTGATGGCACCAACCCAGCTGTGGTGCTGGGCAGGAGACGGGCACAGGCTCATCCTCCTCAGCTGGGAGCATCCATCCCCAGCCTGGTGATGGGTGTAAAGCCATGAGGTGGCAATGGTGTCGAGTCTAGTTTGGTGACGTGGAGTAGCACATGATGAGGGTGGTTTAATACCCATGCAAGTAATGAAGCCAACCTGAAGCATCACATGAAGCTGTTCAGTGACTCACCTGGTCCTGGGAGGAAGAGGAGGAGGAGGGTGACACACATGGCACCTACTCCACAGCTGGAAAGGTGAAGGACCAGCCAGGATGGTGGTGGCAGCGGTGAGGAGCTCACAGCCAAAGGTAAGGAGGGGTGGGGAGGATGGGCCGTGTTACCCATTGGAGTTGGAGGAGGTGTAGCCCTGTGGCCCGTGGGACATGGTTAGTGAGGGGGCGGCTGTACCAGCACACAGAGGGTTCTGGGCAGTCTGTGGGGATGGTCGGACAGACAGATGGCTCCTGGCACGGAGGAGCAGAGGCAAAGGGGAGACGAACCCCCAGGGGTGGGCAGGGGAAGGCAGCAATGTTTGAGAGTCAGCTCAGTTTGTGTTAAATCATGGGGTTTGTACCCAAAGTCCATGTCTGGAGGTGTTGAGTGGCACATGAGGCAGGAGGTGCAGAGGGAGGGAAGGTCCCTGGCTCGTGCCACAGGAGCTTCCATGCTGGAAAGTTTATGGCAGGACTCAGAGAGGCCCCAAAAGTGGTTTGTCCCCCGGATACCATGGGAGTGTCCATCAGTGGATGCTGAGTGGAGGGAGCCTGAGTTGAACCTACCTGCTCGAGTGGGGGGAGAACAGGACCCGTGACAGCACTGGGCACCAGGTGAGAGCTCAGCAAGCTTTCCAGGGAGCTGGGGGACAAACCACAACAGGGGGTTGTCTGCCCTCCTGACAAGCTGTGCCTGGCTCTCTTAGCAAGCACCGAAACTTCCCCAGTGATGGGTCTGAACAAACCCATCAGTGAGACTTGGAGCCTCTGGTGTGATAAACTGACACTTGATGGCAATAGTTGCCCGGCTGCTCTTTGAACAGGAGGGCTCCTGAGGAACCTCCTCACGCTCTCATGTCTGAAAATTAAAAATTAATCCCCTATGAAAAATTAAAAGGTGAAACTTTCTGCTGCAGCAGCGTGGCTCTCTGCATCTTGATTCGGGTCTGGAAAGCAGGGCTGGGGGGCAGCCACAGGAAGATGGTAGTTACACCTCAGATATCTGGGTTTAACTGATGCTGGCACATGGGAAACTGATTTGCAAAGATATAAAGGGGAGGCTGAAGGGGGGATTCACTCTTTCAGCCTGCACCACCCCTGAGTGCTTTAATGTGGCACGTTCCAAACCTCGTGTGCCGGGGTACGCAGTGTGGTTGGACCTCGTGGCTCAAGCTCCAGGCCCGACCCAGCACTCCACACAACCTGGGTTCCCTCCGGATCCCTCTCCATGCTCGGCAGCAGGGGACCAGGGGATGGGCAGGCAGGAGCCCTGTCACTCGGGTGCCCGTGGCAGGCACGATGCTGGAGCCGTGTCCTTTAATCACAGAGTTATTTTAAAGGATGGAGCGGGCCAGAGCAGAGATTAAAAGCTAACCTGACACGAAACCAATCAAAGTTATCAGCAAACCATTAAATTGCTTCCAGAAATAAACCCCTGCTTGTCTCAGCTGGGAGACAGACACGATGGAGGTGCCTCCCCACTCCCACCCTTCCCAGCCCATCCCTGTGCCGCAGCCCAGCTGGGGATGCTCCCCTGCCCCAAAAACCAGGTACCAGCCCCACCAGCCCCTGTGAGCTCCTTCCCATGTTTCTGCTGGTGCCGCAGCTCCAGGCTGATGCACCAGTCATAGGGTGCTTGGAAGGAGCCTAAATGGGGCTCATGAACCCAGAACCACCAGCTGCCCATCAGGGAAGGGTTATTTATCCCCCCAATTCTTAGCTTAGGGAGGGAGTCAGCACCCGGCCCTGTACCTGCCCATCTCACCCCCTTTAGACCTTCAGTACCCCAACCTCAGCATCCCTGGGACATGGATCACACACGTTGGAGACCTCCCCTTTCCCGTGACAGCAGAGAGATGCTCCAGTATCAGGAGGATGCAGGGAAAAACGTATGGGAGAAAAAACAGACCACGATTTGTTCCCTTAAAGAGATTAACCTGAGGCTTGAGTGATGTTCACAGGGCAGGGGGTTGGCCAGAGTGGTTACAAACATCCATCACAGCCTGCTTCTGCACACCAGTAATTAACAAGCACTTGCCCTGGCTCTTCAGCCAAGCGAGCCATGGGCTGCACTAGGGAAGGCGTGGCCACCTGCGCTCCAGCGTGCCCAGGTTTGTCTCACACAAGGTACATCGACTGTGAGCCATGTTAGGTGAGGAACAGCACAGGTCATTGGGACCACTGGCACCATGGCTGCTGGCACCACAGTGTGCACAGCACCCAGCATCGGCTGCCAGACCCCACTGTCGCTCTTTGGGGGTCTGATGCCCAGTAACAGCCCCAGCAAACCCCAGCCCTTGGCATGCCAGGCGTGTGCCAGGTGCATCCCAGCACCCAAGGCATCCATGGCACAGCAGGTCACTTGCTTCCTCCCCGTATCTTTAGGAGCCTGTGTTGGGGGAGCCGGTGGCTGAGCTCTGTGGGTTTTGGGCTGCTGCAGAACAAGGGTCATGTGTGTGGCTCTGCCCCGAGGGAGGCGGCGCAGGGTGCCGAAGGTCACGGCTTTGAGGTCAGAGGTTGGAGCCACAAGGGATTAAAAGAGATTAAATATCTTCTTCCCAAAACTGGAGGTTTGGGTAATTAATTGCTCCCTAAACACAGGAGTGTGAAACACTTGCCCTCTGTGTGCTGGATCCCTTCTCCTCCCTTGATACTTGTCTCTGCAGCAGCTGTTCGCAGTGCAGAGCAGGGGCTGGCTGTAAGAGCCAGTCTGTGGCCAGGTACACTCACACAGCTTGGCAGCAAGTCTGACACTCAACACAGGGGTCCCAGCCCACTCCCCAAACCCTGAGGGACCTCTTTCCCCAGGGAGAAAAGGGAAACCACTAGAAGGAGCATGGGCTGAGCCCTGAGCCCCATCCGGCCACGCAGGTCCATCCCCCGTTGGCACTGGGGGTTCAGTGGGTGCTGCCAGCCGAGGGACCCATGGACTGGGGCAGGAGAGGAACCCCCAGGAATGGAGCACATCTGGTTTGGGGGTGCAGGGAAGGTGAGCTGCACAGCCAAAGGCAGCTGGAGATAACCATGGTACAGCACGGCTCAGCTTCACCTGCCCCTTCCTGGAGCACCCAGGGAAATCCAGGGATTTGATGGGTTTTCCCATCCCAGGAGCAGGTAGGGCAGCTGCCAGGCTCAGCCCCCTCTCTGGCTTCTCCTCAGAGCATCCTGTCCAGCTCCACCAAGGGTTTAAACACACGTGGAAATTAATGTGCTGGGTAGAACCTTTCTCTCCACAGCCCCTTGTTAAGCACCATCCATCCCGTCCTTCCTCACAGGAAAAGGGGTTTCCAGGCCTCTCAGATGGGGTTTGGTGGGATTCATTTTGCACCTTCTCTGTCTGCTCTCCCGAGCTGCCGGGGAGGAGGGAGACAATTAACTGATGCTTTAAACACAGAGAGGGCTCATTACTGTGCTTAGCTAATAGGTATGAGTTATGTAACTGTTGGATGTGCTTGGAGTATTAAAGAGAGGGGTTTATTTTGGGATAGTAGGTTTCCTGGCAAGGCAAGGGAGTGACACGGCTGAAAATTCAGCTCCCAGCTGGATGTGAAATGGGACCGGCCAAACCTGGCCCAAATTCAGGGGAAAAGAGGAAGAAGAAGCAGCAGAAGCCGTGTTGGAGCATTGTCAGAGCCATGTCGGGTTGGCAGGTGAGGCAGCACGGCTGCTGCTCTTCTCCCAGGGCTCCGGCAGCCGTGGTGATGGGATGGGGGCGCACACACAACCCCCGGCGCATCTCCCCGCAGCTCCGTTTAGGGTGCCAGGCCTGGGCTGGTAACCTCACACAGCATCTGTGTGTCCCCGAGCAGAGGGAAGGTCACAGCTCACTTGCTGGGCAGTGGGCAGCTGGTGTGCCCCCAGACCACCTTGGCAAGGTGGGACCCCATGGCACAGGGCATCTCCGAGACCCTGGCACCTTCCCCACAGCACAGGGCGAGGGGCACGGGCTGCTCTGCAGCTCCAGCATGTGGCCGGGTGAGCATGGGGGGCTGGGGGCACAGCCCGCTCTGGGGCTGCCCCTGGGAGCTGTAGTTGGGCTGCAGAGCCCTACACATCCCCAGCAAGAGGAATTATTTACGGAGCTGCCATTCCAGCCTCGCAGCAAGACCGTGCTGCTCAGCAGTTTTCCTCTGGCCACGGAAGAGGGCTGGGGGTGGGCAGCTCCTCTGCTCAGCACTCTTCCTTCTCCTATCCCTGGGGATAGGGGATGGTCCCAGTCCTGGTTCTGGCCCTGATCCCAGTCCGGGTCCCTGCAGAGCCGCAACACCCAGAGCTGAGGTTGTAGCTGCAGAGATGTGTAGTGTGCCACACGTGTGTGTTGTTAACAAACACAATTACAGTGTCAGGAGTCTCGGCCCAGGGGCACAGCCTGTGCCTGGCAAAGCATCCCTGAGCTGAACATCCCTGAGCTGAGCATCCCTGAGCTGAACATCCCTGAGCTGAGCATCCCTGAGCTGAACATCCCTGAGCTGAGCATCCCTGAACTGAACATCCCTGAGCTGAACATCCCTGAGCTGAGCATCCCTGAGCTGAACATCCCTGAGCTGAGCATCCCTGAGCTGAACATCCCTGAGCTGAACATCCCTGAACTGAACATCCCTGAGCTGAACATCCCTGAGCTGAGCATCCCTGAGCTGAGCATGCCTGAGCTGAGCATCCCTGAGCCAAGCAACCCTGAGTCAAGCCCAGCACAGGGACACAGGAGCAGCAGCCACCAACCCTGACCCCTGAGTCACTTCTGCAGGCTCATACTGCAAAGTCTGGGATCTCAGCTGCCCTCTGAGTTTCCTGGCTTTCCAGTGTAGAAGCACTTTCTCTCTGATAAAGGTGCAAACACCCACGGGTGACGCTGTCTTCATGACATCAGCCTTGCTTTAGCTGTGCTTGGCCTGTGCATCACACTGCACAGACTTCTGCAGCCTTTTCCTATTTATACTCTGCTTTCTGCCCTGGGTAAAGATGCTCTGCAGGAATCTGATGGCAGGTGGTTGCCCCTGAGCACCCTCTCCTTCTGCTCTGGGGTGCAACGGTTGGGCTATGGTCAGCAGAATCTGTCCACGTCCATCCCCAGGGCTCTGGAGGTTCGCAACCTGGGGGCCCTGGACCCCTTCCCTCTGGAGGATGGGCCCAGGAAGGGCTGCAGGGCTGCTCTGGGAGAGAAGCAAGTGATGGCTGTGCTCATGAGAAATCTGTACAGGAGCAGTGACATTTTTAGGGCAATGCTATTTTTGCCTTGTGAGTGGGCTGGGAGACTCCGAGCGGCTTCCAGCGATGGGAGAGGAAATATCCTGAGCAAACTGCTCTGAACTGCTCACCCTCGAGCTGCTCTGCAAGGGCTCTCGTGCTGTGACCCCGCGAGGCGCAGGGTGAGGAGGAGAGGTGCAGGGGAGGAGGCTGAAGGTGCTGCGGTGGGGTCAAACTGGGCTTCACTGGGGGTGTACTGCACTTTGCTGGAGATGTGATGCCGTGAGATGGTAACTCCAAGGAATAACCACTTCAGAAGATCAGGAGCTGTTCATTGGCAGAGAGCAGCGTGCCACAGCAGCCCAGAGAAGTTAGAGAAACACACTCTGGGATGGGATCTAACTAGGGGTTTGGGTGGATGGCTGGACAGGGACAAAGCTGGGCAATGAATTAGCCCAAACTTCCCCCCTTACACCCCATTTGCTCCAAAGTTTGTGGAATTTCTCATGTGCATTGATTGATTCTTTTAATGCACAAAATTCCTTGCGATGGATGGCAACTCTGGGAAGTGAAAACCAGCCCAGATCACCCATCTCTGGGGGCATACATTGGGTGAGGGGAATTTAGCTCTCCCAGGCGCCTCGCGACGCAGAGATGTACAAACCACGGCGTGGAGAAGCTCCCAGACTTTCCTTTTTCTTCTTTCTTTTGGGTTTTAGTTGGTTTTTTTTCCAGTGGGGATAATAATAACAGTGTCAAGGACACCATTCAAGCTGATGCCTGGAGAGCTATTCAGTATAGACCTATTTACGGCCATTATAAAATGCCTGTGGATAGTTCAACGACCGATTTTCGAGAGTCTTTTTCTACCTTTTGAAGGATCAGGAAAAATCTATCAAACCAGAGAAATTAAGCTATTTTTCTTCAGGGGAAGAGGAAGGGAGCAGGGAGCTTCTGGCATGAAAATGCTGCCGTAGATTCCCGATGAATGAAAAATTGCTCCGCATAATAATGAGCCTGGAGATGGATTTTTAAAGGGCTCAAGGCCCCCCTTCACAGCAGCAGGGGGGACGTGGGGTGACCTGCCTGTGTTTGGCTTCACCAACCTGGCTTCTCTGGGGGGCTGTTGGTCTGTCCGAGTGGGCAGGGGGCCAGGCTGGGAGCTGGGCTGGGGGTGATGCATCAGGCACCAAGTGCGGGGTGAGGGGCAGCTCCTGCCACCTGCTGAGGATTCCCCTTGGCTTCGGTGGCAGCTGAGTGCTGGCCACGCTGGCAGCTCCTGGACGGCTCCTTGGCAGGGAGGAGGAGGAAGAGGAAGAGGAAGAGGTGGCTATGGCGAGAAGGAAACAAGCCTAACACACCCGTGCCAGTGCATACCCCTGTGTCTTACGAGGGGAAAGCGTCCCAAAGAATGGGAGCCGCTCAGGATGGAGCAGCCCCCGGAGTATCCTCACTGCCGCCCTCGGAGCCTTGTGTGTCTCCTCACCACGGCCCTGGGAGCCTTGTGTGTCTCCTCACCGCCGCTGCTCCCCTCCAGCTCCTGCCACTCATCCCTCAGAAACATCCTATGGAGCAGCTCGCTTGAGGAAACTGGGGAGTTTGAGTAATGTGTGTTAATTACCCGGGCGATAAAAGGCGATCGATATGCTAAACAAACAACCCTCTCTCTCTCTCTCTCTCTCTCAGCTCAAACGGGCTCCCAGCTCCCCTCAGGATTTTGTTATCTCACACTTGCCCTCCTGCCATCCCCAGGCCGTAAATGGAAGCCCATTTTCTTTCCCAGTGCCTGAAGTCACATTTAATTGAGTGGGAACGGCATTTATTGTTTCCCCTCAAAAGACACAACTCCCTCCTTTGTAACCACAAAGAGTATCATCCCCCCTGCCCACCCCAGGCAGGGCCAGAGCTTCTGCTCATCCCAGCCGTGGGGCTTTGCCAAACTACCCAAGGCTGCATCCTTGCCTGTGGTACCCGAGTGCCAGCGATGCTCACAGGTGAGCTGGAATGGCCTGTCAGTTCACAGGGCCAGGAGCCCTCTGCCATCTCCTCCCACCCCCTCCTGTTCCAGCCTGGCCCCCACAGCAGGTTTGCTTCTTTTTGTGCTGCCCGAGAGGGAGCGATGGATCGATTGTGTCTCTCTTACAGATCTCCAGGACGTACAGTGTGAATATGAATAAATGATGATGCTGGGATGAAGGGGGTTCGGATCTGCCACGTGCTCTTTGGGCAGAATTCCTTCCTTTGAACATCAACCTCTGTGTGTGCTGCTTGTGCAGCTGATGTGCTGCTGCTGCAGAGGATGTTGCTTCCCGGTAGCCTGTGCCTAGGAAGCGTTTCTGAGGCATTCCTGTGGGACAATAACTGGGATGGTGAATTCCCACAGCTGACATCTTGCTGTAAGTGCTCCAGGACCCGCAGCCTGATCTCCATGTGCTCACTGTGCTGCTGCCGCGGTGACGGCCCTACGCCAGCCAACACCAAGCCCCTGCCCTGTGCCGGTGCCAGGCTGTGGGGGCTCAGTGGGTCTTGTGCCTGGCATGAGGCACAGAGGGGCATCTGTGTGTGCAGCTTTCCCTTGGTGTAGCTCCTGCCCGTGCCTTTGGATGCGCTCGCTCCAGGAGAGGCTCAAAGGGATGAGGGTTCCCGAGTACCCTTGGGGGACAAGGCACTGCAGGCTGGCACTGTTGCCCAACACCAGGCAGGTACCAAGGCAAAGCCTGAGTCCCAAGCTGGGTCAGAAGCCACGCTCATGGCTGGACACAGCCCCCCAAAGCACACAGAGCTGCTGGGGGTCCCATGGGCTCTGCCTGTCCCTGCCAGGTAGGCACAGGCTTTGTGGCATGGGGCTCAGCAAAGCTGCTCCCATCCTGCTCAGGGACTGTGACAGGGGCAAGGACAGTGACAGGGCCTCCTGCCCCCCATGCAGGTGTGCCCATGTCCCATGCAGCCCTGGGGACCTGGGGTACAGGGGTGTGCTGCACCCCTCTGGGCTCTCCTTGGCTCTCACCCTCTCCCAGGGTCTCAAGCACCCACCAGAGGCTTCCAGCTCCTTCTGACCTGTAAAGAAAGGGAAAAGCCTTTTCTCCTCAGAGCCAGGCAGTCAAATGCCATCGCTACCAGCAGCCAGGGAAGTGACAGATACACCCATGTCCCATGCAGCCCATCTGAGGACAGGACTTGGAAGCCCTTCCTGAAGCTGCTGCTGTTCAACTGCTGGAGAAATCACGGCTGAGGGCAGGTCTCTGGCCTTCCTGGCTGAACCCCCCACCCCGTGTCTGGCAGGCAGCCCCTCCGCAGCCAGCTCGGCCCCTGGCTCCCAGCAGGATGCCCCGGTGGGTGAGGGCTGCTGCAGGGCAGGGGCTGCACCGGGGGGGGGCTGTTGGATCCCCCCCAAAGCAGCACTGCTCCAAGGAGCCTCGGCAGCCCCCGGCCCAGCAAGGGTCCCCGCAGGGCAGCAGCTGGCCGCTCCCGTGGGAAAGGCGTGCTGGCGGGCGGCCGCGCTCGGCTGCCGTCCTTCCTTCCCTCCCTCCTTCCCTCCTTCCCTCCCTCCCTCCCTCCCTCCCGTCGCATGACTTTGTTCTTTGTTAAGAGACACACAGTTGAGGAGATGCAGCCGCTCTTTGTGCCAGCGATTTGAATTTGACCCTTTCCAACACCAAAAATCGATACTCCCGTGGAGAAGCAGTGGGTGCTGGTTCTCTAAACCCTGTTTACAGCGGCACAGCTCTCCAAGGCAGATGTTACCCGCTCCGGAGCCCGCCGCATACTTCACCAAATTTTACAAAGCATTTTCTGAGCACATAATGACAGTATTATCTGTGTCCACCTGCTGAGAGCAGCGGCGGGCTCACAATAAATATCTGCTTCTAAGACGCACAAGTAAAAGTCCATCTTATCTGTCCAGATGGGGGGGGAGGAGGAAAAAAGCCCCTAATTTACATCCCAGAAAGCACTGGGGTGTGACAAAGGTCAGTGGCTGACACTGTACCCTCAACTGGGATGAAAAATATATGAGCCAGGAGCGCATGGTTGGAGGGGAGATAACCGGCACCGCCTGCGCCTGCCGGCCCTTCGGCTCCCCTGTGCCTGGGGGCTGCCTGAGCTGGACAGGGGTAGAGACGTGTCCCCATGGGAGCAGGCCATGTCCCCGGTGCTGTCCCAGCCAGAGGTGGCCCGGGGGCTGGAGCAGCAGCATCCCCCCGCACTGCAGGTGCTGCACGCCCGGAGCATCCCTGCTCTTCCCCTTGCAAGCCGCCCGGCGCTTTGGCAGCGATGCTCCACTGAAACTCCGGGTGCCCTGGGGTTTGGGTGGCGACACCACAGGGAGGATGGGGGGTCTGCTACCCCCTGCCCTTGGTTTGGGGAACGTCAGGAGTGTGAAGGGCTTGTGTGTGACCAAACCAGCATTCCTCCAGCCCGCGGCTCAGCTATAACCCTTTCTTCTCTTCCTGCACTAGGTCTCTGACCACACGCTGTGTTTGCACAGGTCCGCTCCCTTCAGCATCCCAGGAAACCCCTACGTGTCAGCAGAGAGCGGGGCTGCAGAGGGGACCGGGCGAGCCGTTGGCACCTGCACCACCCGAGCTGGCTGAGCACGAGCTGCCTGCGGGCACGTCCCTCCTCTGGGCAGCTTTGGTGAGGTACGTTCCCCTTTCCCGGAGGGTAAGACCTCTTCCCGTGTCCCGCACCCCACGGAGCACACCGGCCCCTGCTCACCCTGGCTGGGGTCCCCCCTCTGTTTCCAGGAAAGTCTCGGGGCTTTACCAAACGCCCGTGATTAGTCAGTTAATGAGCTAATGAGGCAACTCTGGCCGGCTTCCCCCGCGTCTGAAAGCCCGGCAGCATCCTCGCTGCTCCGGAGGCAGACCCCGCTGCGCTGCCTCGCAGCGCCAGACCCGGCGAAGACGCCCCCGGCGACTCCCCGGGGGCTGTAGCCCATTACAGCACGGCTGGATTCCTGGAATTAGTGGTTAGATTAAGAAATGCAGCCCCCGAATTAGCAAAGGCGCGTGTGATGCTGAGGTGGGACCCGTGGGAGCTGAGCGAGCAGCGGCGTGCCGGCCGGCAGAGCCGGGGACGCCGGGGCGGGAGCGTCCAGGGCGGCTGATGGGTGCTCTGCACCCGGGCTGGGGTGAGGGGGGTACACAGGCTCCCAGCTGCTGGGGTGTCGCTGCGGGAACGCATCCGGCCACCCCATTCAAAATGACAGAAGGACAAAGAAGAATAAGCAGGGAGCTGGGAGGGGAGTGAAGGGGGGATACAAAATCCTTCCTGAAACTCCTCATACGGTGGGAGAAATGTTGATAGGGATGCTGAACTGATGGGCCAGTCTCCTCAAAAACTGTATTCTCTCTGAAGCTTTAAGTAATGCATCTCATTCAGATTGCTGACGTGCCTCCCACCATCAATCTCTGACCCCCCGATTCGGCACAAGGAGAGGGGTAAATCAGAGATCCTGACCCTTCTCTGCTCACTTTGCAGGTAGCAATTGATCAAAGATTGATTTATTAGCCACACCGTGATTGATTTATAGGCGTTTTGCTTGATAGAGTTAATTAGGAACAATAAGTTAGTGTCCTGGCTGCCTGGGAAGCCTGGCTGCCCCATCCCGCTGCCGGGCCGGGGGCTGATAAGGCTGCCCAGGCGATAAGGTACCGGTTTGTGTCTGGCTCAGCCCAGGCCCCGCGGCAGATAAAACACTTATCACCATCAATCATCAACCTGATGTGAGCCAGAGGCTCTGGAAAAGCCCGAGTTAAAGCCTTACTTATTCCTTGGGATGGGCTGGGGCAGGACTTCGTTTCCAAACCCAGGGGACGTGGTTAAACAGTGACTTATTCCTGTCGGGACAAAAGGGAGAAGCCTCAGAGTCCTGCCCAGCCCGGACCCCGTGGGACAAGGGTGAGCACCCAAGGGTGAGCACCGCCACATCCATCCTTCTCACGGCCGTTCTTCCTGGCCCTGGCTCTTCCCAAAACAGACACAAATCAAAACCTTCCACTCCACCTCACCAAACTCATCCCAGCACTCTCCCATCTCCAGAATTTCAGCCCTAAGTTGGGAAGAATCCACACCTGCTTATCTCCTCCACCCCTGGGGATCCCAGCTAATGGGGACGGGGAGGGGGTGGCAGGGAAGCACCCCTGGGATCGGGGCGCCGTACTGAGACCAACCAGCAGCAGCGAGGAGGCTGCAGCCAAGGCTCCGGGCAGGCTCCTTTCCCGGGAGAGGGAGGCAGAAAGCAGGAGCAGAGGAGCTGCCTTGTTTGGGAGCCAGCGCACGGCTGCAAGATTAATTTGGGGCTGGGCTTCTGCCGGCCTTGCGGGAGCGAGGCACTTAACCCCAGCGCAACGCTCATGGCTCTGACATCTGAAAGCTCTGTTAAAGATCCTGGTCTTAATTGTTGGGCTTTTTTTTCCTCTCCCTCACAGCTGTAGTTCAGGCTTCCATCCTTTTCCAAACAAGTTTATCCATCCTTAATTACTGCTAAGAAAGTGACCCTGCGCCAGCCCCGCTGCCGCTCTCCCCTCAGCTGACAGACAACTGCCAGCCAGGAGAGAGCCACTAATTAGTAATTGATAAATATAAGTGTGCTGTCTTCCCCGAGCAGAGTCCCGCTTGATGACAGTAATTAATTGCTCATTGATCCCCCCAGGTTGACGGGAGGTCTGCTGAGGTGCTCTGCAGCCGCCGCGGCCCGAGGTGAGGCATGCCGGTGGGGGCGGCCGGGGGCTTGCATGGGAAACGGAGGCGTTGGAAAGGGTGAAGGGGGCCCTGGGCTTTGCAGGTGTTTAGACACAGCGTGAGCCATCCCAGCGCATCCCTCCAGGGCCAGGAGCTCATGCAGTGCTGGGTGAGCCAGAGGGAGGAAGGCTGCACTCCAGGAGCATCCACCTCCAGCACCAACAAACACCAGGCCTGAAAGCCCCACCTGAAATAGAGTTGTGTTTGTCACACCATTGTTCCAGGAAGGAGAAACAATCAAATCCCTGTAAAAAACACCCAGAGAAAAGAGCTGACCTGCATTATCTGGGCCTTGAGATGGCATCTCCCATGGCAAAGGCTCCAAGGGCAAGTCTGAATCCCCAGGATTTGTTGAGGCTCTTACCACCCTATTAACCTGCTCCAGAGGGGGAATGTCCTGCCCTGTGGTTGAGGAGCTGACCCAGCCGAGCAGAAGAGGGACAGGAACGCTGTGCCCATGTGCACCCCGTTGGGAAACCGTCCCAGCGTGTGACGTCACCATGCTTGGTCAGTAGCCTTTCTAGGAGGGGTTTCACCTTCCACCCCAGGTCCAGCCCCCAGCTGCAGCCCCAAAGTGCCCAATCTTGGCTTGGGACTACCCGAAACGTGCCCCAGGCCATCCTCTGTGCACTGCCTCCCCACCTGAGTCTGTCCCCTCCTGCAGCTCTGGGGGATGTCGCTCTCTCAGGTTTTAATTAATTGTCTTTCTATCCCCCCTCACCCCCCACCCCATTTGGGTCAGGCTCCCAAGCACAGACCTGTTTGATGGCACCCCGGGGAGCCCTTTGTCCTGAAGAGGTGAAGAATTGCACCCACAAAAAGAGTTCCCCCTCCGATCAATCCCCTCTAACAACTTTATTGATTAGCTGCAGTAACATTTTTCATTTATTAATTATGAAGAAGATGTTCCAGTGATTTCTTAAAGTTAACTGTTGTGCTGCCCCCTCCCAGCGCCCCCCAACCTCTCCCAGCCTCCCCCAGCCCCACCGGGACAGCTCTGCCCACACAGACCCCAGCTGCAGGGACCGACCCCTCTCGCAGTGCTGGGAGCAGCAGCTGTGGGTGCTTCTCTCAGCCTGGGTGAGCTGCCCTTCTCCTCCTCCTCCATCCCAACGCAGCTGGCAGCCGCTGCAGGCTCCGCGACAGTGCAGGGCAGCCCGGACACTTCTGCCCCTCACCTGCCAGGAGGTGATGGGGGAAAGCAGGGAAGGGAACACCAAAACCCTGCCCAGTCGCCACAGTCCAGATAGGCACAGGGAGCAGGGGACGTGGGATGAGGGAACAGGGGTGTGTTGGCTTGGGCAGCTCTGGCTGAGCATCACAGCTGGGCTGGTGGCTTTGGGGCTGGTCCTTGGCACGCTGGATGAGCAGGATGTATCCATCACTTTTGTTGTCGACCTTCACTGCAGGTCTCTGTCGAGCAACATGCTCTCCACTCTGACACCACGCTGCATCCCGGCATCACCGGGGCATTGATGAGCTGTGAGCACACCAGAGATTGAGAGGAGTCATGGATGGAGGGTGAGGAGGCAGAGCTGGAAGAAGGGGTAAGGCAGGAAAAGGAAGGTCGGAGGGAGGGTAACGAGGGGAATGCAGCGGAGAGAAATTCCGCAGGAGAGGATTAGAGACGTGCGGTCGGTGTCGGTACCTGGGAACATAAATCACCCAGAGTCGGAAGGGGATGGCATGCTGCTGGAGGAAACCTGAGGGTGATAGCAGACTGATTATGGGAGTGAAATATGGCATGCTGGCAAAAACTCTGCCATGATTTATCTTCTGTCGCAGGCCATCCCGGGAAGGCGGCCGGCCAGCCCCGCACAGCTCTTCCCAGACCCAGACTCCGGTGCTGAATCGATTTCTGAGCCAGCCAGCCCATGCTCAGCTGGAGATGGAACTGTGGAGGAGAGAAGGGGAAATAGGAAACCAGAAAGGAGTCTGCAGCCACAGGAAAAGGAATGCCTCAAGCATCATCCCTCGGCCTGAGGGCCAGAGGGCAGAGACCTGGGTACCCACATCCCTTTTACACCCTACCAACAAGCATAACCCAGGGGATTACCCCAAATTCTCCTTTAACATGGTACTCTGTGTACAGAGAGGGTTAATAACTTGGTTCTGCAGCCCCACCAGTGATTGCCAGGCCACTCGAACGTCCACTTTCAAACCCCACTCTCTAATACTGGAGAGGGAATACAGACCTAAGTAGCATCCCTACGGAGGCACAGGTTAGAAGAGGAATTAGGTATCAGGGATAAGATACAAGAGGATCTCTGCACAGGCATCAGGTAGTAACTGCCCACATGAAGCACAAACCCAAAACACCCAGCGGTAGGAGTGCAGCCAGGAGCAGGGAACGGAGATGATGGGTGATGGATACCCAGGGACCCCGCCCTGGTGACAGGCTCCAGCCCCGGCATCCCGCAGCCTCTCCAGGGGACCAGCGCTGGTGCTCAGCCATCCTCCCTGTTAGGGAAATTCCCTGTATCTTCCCAAAAATTCACTGAACCCTTTCCTGTGCTGCACGAGCAGGTTTTCAGCCTGGCCTACTTCCACACCAGCTCCATCTGGGTGACAAGGAGGTCAAGGAACCTGCTCAGTCATCGTCCCCGGGTGCCTCATCGGCACGGTCAGGATTAGACCAGGGAGCCCCAGGGGTCGTGGTCCATCCCCTGAGCCAGGCTGAGAGCAGGACTCCTGCTGGAAAACAGATGGTGAGGAAAAATGATTGGAGGAGATTAATAATAATACTGATAGAAACCTGGATCGAAGGGCTCAGGGTGTAACAGAGGGGCCAAACAATCATTTGATGCCTCCCTGGTAAATGAAGAGGACAGATGCTCCTGTAAATTTGGGGATTAGATTTTGTGGGCTAAAGAAGATAACAAATGAAATTATCGTGGCATTAAAACCTCGATCCTCCAGTGGGGAAGCAGTTTAGAGAGACCCCATCACTAATTGCTGGGGATGGGGGGACAGGTCATGGGGAGAGGCAGGGCTGAGTTTTAGGGCAGTGCTGGTGCTTCAGTGGGGTCGCCTGGGCATTCGGCTGTGGGGCCGCTCCAGGAGCCCCTCACAGGGGTCACTGAGGGGGGCACGCATGGGGACCCCAAGCACAGGCTGAAGAGGTGGGCAGGTGGGTGATGGCACAGGGCTTGTACCCTTTGTCATCGGAGCCAGGGTGGAAGCCCAGCCCCTCACGGCTGGCTTTCCAGGGCATGGGGACTGTGCTGAGGGTCCAGTGAGGCTGCAGGGACCCTGGGGGGGACAGCTTAATCCCTCCCTCGCTCTCCTCTTTGGCTCCCCCTCGTTAGCCTAATTGGTACGTGGGGGTTATGCTAAAGATGGAGCCCACCGGGTACTGGTGAGTGCTGCCGCTGCCTGGGGTCCCTTCCCGCAGCTCCCGTGTTTATTATCGCTGGAATTAAATCGTTTCCCATGGCGAAACGAGCGGCTAATGATGTCACTGAGGCACGAGGAGGGAGGAGGCGATGGCAGGCGCTCCCACTGCTCCAACGGCCGGGGCTAGTGCGGCCAGAGATGCTCAACAGTGGGCTGCACCCACGGGGGCATGAGGGGGGACGAGTGCTTTATGAGGGGAAAGGCTCCTCTTTGCCCACAAATATCTAAAGACTATTAATTTCGGGCAGCGGCTGGGAAGAAATACATGAAAGGGAAATTGATTTCTATTTAAATGGTATGTTTTCATCAGCCCTTCTCGGGGCGCGAACATTCATCTCCGAGTACCTGTGCTAATTGATTTCAAATGCAATTCCACGCCAGTGCTGGAGAATAATAAATCTCGGGGTAGGAGGAGGGGGATCAGCGCGGCACGGCCGGGGAGAGGGGAGAGCTGGGGCACAGGGGCAGCCTGCAGCCCCCAGCCCGTGCAGAGCTGGGTCCCCATGGACAGCAGGTCCACCCGTGTTTCGCAGAGCCCAGAGGGGCACAGCCAGCCAAAAAAGGTGGGTTCGGCCCCATCAGAGGAGTCATTCAGGGATCAGGGAGGCTAATTTGGAGGGTCCTGCTAAACTGAGGGGGAGATGGGGCATGAGCTGAGGTCAGAAGATGGGGCACAGGCTGAAGGCAGGAGATGGAGCCCGAGCCGGCCAGGCAGCACACAGACTGCAGAGAGCTGAGCATTCCCGGGCACTGTGGCCACCCAGCCAGATGACATCCCCAGCTGGACCCTACCATGAAGCCAGGGCTGTGGGGCTGGGAAAGGGACAGCTGGGTCTGGCAGAGGTGTCAGGGCTGGATGCCACCCTCACCCGGGAGCCCCCTTTCTTTGAGGAAGGGTTCAGTGTGCCCCTGCACGTTCCTCGCCACGTCACTCAGCATCACACCAGGTTCCAGCACGCTGGGATGTCTGCTGCTGTGATGCAAGGCAGGAGAAGCCCTCTGAGTGCCCACAGCCCCTCTCAGGAGCCCCGTTAGTCCTCGAAGCATCTGAATTTAATTTATTGCTGGGGATATTGGCTACACTGTCTCTTGTGCAGGAGGAAAAGTAAATAAAATCTCCTTCAGGCACATTGATCTTCAACACCAGCCATGTGAGTTGGAGGGATGGTCAGAGGCGACCAGCCCACAGGCAGGACGGCAACCATAGGCACAGGGGCAGTGGGCTCAGCCCATCCCAGCAACTCCCAGCCAAGGGGAAGAGCAGGGAGAGGGCTGGCAGGGAAACGAGAAAGTGATGGGGAGGAAAATAGGCATTGCATGCCATTGTGCTTCATGCTGCTCCCAGCAGGTGTGGGGGTGCCAGGCACGGTTAAGGTGTGGGTCCCCAGCTGTGGCAGTCACCCACACCGACGTGTGGCACATCAGAAAGGGTGGGAATCAGAGGGTACCGCAGAGGAGATGAGCCTGGGGAGCAACAGCTCTGAAAAATACCTAGCTTTTAGGTGTTTATCCGCAAATAAATAATGGAACATGATACCCAAAAAGCTGCTGTGGAAAAATGGGCTAATGGAAGCCCTGGGTAAGTGTGATCACGGTGGGTGAGAGAGAGCGAGCTGCTCCTGTCTCAGCATGTGGCACTTGCAGGCAGATATTGCGGTGCTACAGCCTGTTGTGGTACTTAGGTCCCGAAAGGATGCTGAGAAATTGGGGAGGGAACAGAGAAATAGCCATAAAAATTACTTGCAGGCCAAAAATACACTGCAGAGAAAGCAGCTGAAAGCACCTGGCATGTTGAGCGCATGGAGAGTGGTGAGAAGGGGGCCCTGGTTGCTGGATGTGGGAACTTCTGTGGGAAAAAGGGATGGAGTCTTCAACTGGAGGCTGGCTCACAAGGGAAGAGGGCCCCAAATTAGAGCTCCGGGGACCCAAGGGTGTGCCTTCTGCTCTGCTCCAGCTGCTACCCAGGCACAAGCCTGTGACCCCAGCTTAACAAGTGAGATTCAAAGACCTTGCGAAAACCACCAATGTAGGGACCTGCGCCCAGCGCTGCGTCATGAAACTCATCAGCAATACCCACACTGAGCCATGCCCCCCTTTATGGGGTGTAACAGCGACTGGTCTGGCTCTCACATAATCCTTGGGAAGCAGGAGTACGTAGGAACTGCCCAAAGCTGAGCTGATGCTGCAAATCTCCCGTTCTTCTGCACGCCCCATTGCTGGGATGGAGCTGTGCGGATTTGCCAGCCTAACAGCTGGACTGTGATGGAGCAGTACTGTCTGGCCATCATCTTTTCAATGCACTGGGCTTCTCTGCTGCCACGTGCCCTGGATGGTGGTGAGGATGCTCCAGGTGGAGCATGCTGGGGGTGGCTGGTGCATCCAGAATCAAGCCATGAGTTGGGGCAAGGCTCAGGGCATGCATCTCTGCCTCGACACCTTCCACTGCCACCTCCTCGCTGGGTGAAGGACCCGTGGCCATGCCAGGGAAAGGGGTACAGCTTAAATACCAGCCAGCCTTGCCATGGTGTGACAAGGAGCCATTGCTTGCGGCACGGTGCCGGGGAGGATTGCCCTGTGGCTGCATGTGCTGGTCAAGGGATGATCTATCAGCCAGGGCCTGCTCGGGGCTGTTATATACGAGCAGCTGTCTGACCGGTCTCTGTAGTTACGGCCGGTGGCCGGTGCCTTGAGAAAAGGAATAAAAGCAACAAATCAACCTCAAAACCCAATTAAAACCAGCGTGCTTCACAGCCCAGGGAGGGCAGGAGCTGTGCCCTGCTCCCACTGTGCAGGGCAGGACAGGGGGCATCCAGGGGCGGCAGCTCCCACCTGCAACCCCTCCCAGGAGCCTCGCACCTCAAAAACACCATGAAAACAGCTCTGTTTATTTGCTGTATCTCCTCGAGCCACCAGTGCTTCCCCACGAAGGGTTTTGTCATGTGTCCATATGGGAAGGGCTGTCAGAAACATCGCTCGGCCCTGGTCCCCAGCACGAGCCCCACTGCCCGGCCCCAGCATCCCCTGGGCATCCCATTCATCTGGGCATTCCCACGGCACAGCAAGACACGGCATGGCACGGCATGGCATGGCATGGCATGGCATGGCACAGCACAGCACGGCACAGCACAGCATGGCATGACATGGCACAGCATGGCATGGCACAGCATGGCACAGCAGGACAGGGCAGGGCACGGTGCAGTATGACATGGCATGGCATGGCACAGTGTGATACAACATGGCATGGCACGGCACGGCACAGGAGGCTCCACGCCGGCCACCCTCTGCCTGGCGGGTAACAAAGAGATTCCACCGCCGGTTCAGAGGTTGTGAGTTTGATAAACTGGGCCATATTTTCAGATGAAAAAACGCTACTTCATCTGTGCAGTGCCAGGCAGCGTGGCGATGCTCTGCAGTAATGTATGCCTTTCCTAGGACACGGCTTGCGACCGCGGGCCAGCGGCGGCGTGAAGAATGGAGTCGCAGGCAAAAGGTTAATAGAGCATTGGTCCTTTTTTAATTGGAAAAATGACTGAGGGACCATGTAGCAGACCGAGCAGTAATATTATTACAGGCTGTAAGTACTGTTCCAGAGACTTACTGTTCATCGGGGAGCGCAGTAACGAGCGCCGGGCTGCGTCCACGGCCCTGCTCACCAGCGGGTGCATAACCACCACATCACCAGAGATGATGCCCTCTGTGTCTGCCTGCCTTGGCCAACTTTGTGTGTCCTGTGGAAAGAGGGATGCTGAAGCACTGGATAAACTGATGGACAATGGGGCTTACCTTCCCAAAGGGCAGGAAGCAGGGGGCTGGGGTCTGCGGAGTGGCTGGGACCCGGGCTGGGGTGTCCCCATCCCCACAGCCCCATGGCAAGGGAGTGGGGGGAGAGGGTAGGAGCAGAGGCTGCAGAAACTGCATAGCAGCAATGGAGGGTTTTGGTGCCGAGCGGGAGGTCGCTATTTGGGGTAGATGGCCCTGGGGACTAATTGCAGTGCAGAGGCTAGGGAGAGAGGAAGAGGAGGAGGAAGGTCTCCTAGAAAGCCTGGCAGACAAGGGAAAACCACAAAGGGAGTCCCACACCATCCCTCCCTCCCAGCCAGAATGGGTGAGATGGGGACCTTTAGAGGGAGCCTTGGCCAGGAGTGGGGCTTGTACCAGGCTCCAACCAGAGCAGCCCCCAAGGAGGAGCCGTGGTGCAGCCAGGGCTAATTGATGGGGAATTGCCACCAGCGCGCTGTGTCATCCGAGGAGTTGAACTCGGGGCTGTCGGGGAAGCAGGGCTGTTAAACGGGCCGTGGCGGCGCTTTGGGCTGGGGAGAATTTATGCTCCGGAGGAGCAGCTCTATCTGTCATCTGTGAAAAGCCTCATTTACAGAGAGACACCGCCAGGAAAGGCAATCAGCTCTAGCCCTGCTAAGCTGGGAATTTACAACCGCTCCGCAAGCCGGGGCTCGTCCCGCCGTTCCGCGGGAGCCTCGGGCACAGCCCGGGAGCCGCGGGGACGCCCTGCGGTACTCTACAGCCTCCGGCTCCCCCTCCTGTCACTTCCTAGCCAGACTCTGCCGGGCCCGGCCGCCTGCGGAAAGGGCCCCGGCACCCACGTTAGGAGCATGCTGTCCAAAGGGAAATAGGCTCCGGGTCCGGGGCAGTGGTGGCAGGGCCCCCCAAACAAGTCCTTACTAACCCCTGACCGTGTGTGCTCTCTGCTGGTGACACTGGCACGCTGTGGGAGAGCCAGGGGACCGGGAACGGTCAGCCCGCTCCTCTGGGCATCCATCCCCCTGGATGTTAAATCCGTGGTGACTCGCACACATCTGGGCTGTCACCAGCTCCTGCAGCCCCCCTGCACTGCCGGACAGGTGTCCAGCCCCGGGTGAAGGACGGATGGCTAACAAACAAACACCCTCATTTGCGCTGCGTTGCTCTCCCCCGCGGAGGATGAGCTCCAGCTACTCCCATCCATCTCCTCCTCTCAAGCCATCTTCGCTCCGCAATTTCCCCTCGCCCCGAAAAGAGTGGGAAATCGATCCGTTTCTCTCCAATTCCCGAGCAGGGGAGGGAAGGAGCCCGGTGAGAGGCAGAGGATGCCTTCCACCGCTCGCACACATGCACACGTGCCTCTCCCCACGCACGCTCCCTGCTCCTGGGCAGGAGTATTGATTCCTCCCCGGAAAGCGCAGGAGTTGCGCTCGCACCCTGACCCGCCGCTCACCCTGCCAGAGCCCAAAGCACATGGCCTCCAGCCTCCTGCACACCCAACCCGGCCCCTTCTCCGGCGCGGAGGGAGAGGGATGGGGCCAAACCACTTCGGCCAGCTCAGGACTCCATGGCATCACCGATGCCAGCAAGCCGGGCGATGGATGGAGACACTCTGCTTTATCCATCCTATCCCTTATTTCTGCCTTTCGGCACCAGTCCTGCTCCACATGGGCAGGAAAATGATGGATCCTGTGAGAGACTGGCTTTTCCTTTAAAAAACATCAGGAATAAGGAAAGAAGTGCACAAATGAGTATTAAAAATAAAGGTGTTTCTCCAGCAGCTGTTCCCGTCTGTGCTGCAGGAGGGGACGGACACACACATGGACACAGGGACACACACACATGGAGGCAGACATAAACACACACAGAGGCATGGGGACACACACATGGACACACACAGGGACAGGGACACACATATGGACACACACAGAGGAACACACACATGGCACATGGGCACAGACATGGACATACATGGCACAGGGACATGTGTACATGGGGACACATGGACACGGACACAGGGACACACATGGACATGGAAACACACACACACACATGGACACAGAGACACACATGGACACAAGGACACAGGGACACACACACAATGTCACAGTCTTCCAACGTGATGAGCATCATCACAGCCCCTGCAGCATCGGAAGGGCGAAGGGGAGGGGGCCAGTGGGGAGCATGGAGCAGCAAGGAAGGGTCCCTTCCCTGCACAGGGACAGCCATCCCATGGCACAACAGGGCCATGGGACACGCAAAGCCCCCTGGGCTGTGCCCAGACTCTCCCCAGGCGCCTGGAGTGGCTGTCCCAGATGTGGCCATCCTGCAACCCCAAACAAAAGACTTAGCAAATGTTCCAACCCCTTGGAGGAGAAATCCAAGCCCTTTCCCTGTCTTCCGAACCTTGACTTCAGCCTCCCACGTGGCACAGGACTCAAGGAGGCTGAGATGCTCCCACAGCACCTCTCCCAGTCCCAGGTCATCTCCCAAAACCCGTTAGGTGAATCAGATCCCAGCCGGGTCTGGTTCTCTCAGCTGATCAATAGATCCCAAAGAAACAAAGCCAAATATCATGAGTTATGGAGCAGCGCTGACGGCTGTCAGGACAATGGGGATAGCCAAGACAAATACACACCTTTTCCTCCCTTATTACTTTAAGCCTTTTATTATCATTATTACGGGTGATTAAAAATCCCATTAATCAGCTGCTAAACAGATTAAACCCTATGAATTAATTTTCTGGAAATAACTAAGACAAACATTCTGTGCAGAGCTCATTTAATGAAATAGAAGCTGTTTATCTGCAGAATTAGGGCTCGCACATATCGGAGCCCTGGCTGGAAAAATCCACTGCCATGTGGGCACGGCGGGCGCGGGCTGGAGCCACCGATGATTTTTTACCCATTGTAAGTAAAAGAAAGATCTTGCTCTAAGTAATTTGTGATTCATTACACAAAGAGCTCATTAGCCGGGGCTAGAAAATAAAATTACAGTCATTTAGGGGCTAATTCCTTGATTTAGAGTTTGAGAGGAGGCTCAGGACAGAGGAAGCGTGTGCCGCCCCACGGGGACTGCGTAGCCCGGCTGGGGAGGGGGCTGCTGGGGAGGGGGCTCAGCTCAGCTGTGCCTCTTCTGTAGTGCAGCCTGGAGAGAGATGAGCCACCTCATCCCCCGGCAGGCTCTGCGCTGCTGTCATCTGGTGCTGCCATCAGGATGGTGTTGGGTCCCAGGGAGCATCGCCGACAGCTGAGCTGGTGCCGTGGCCGCATGCTGGAGAGGGATGGCGTCCTCTGCGTTTCGGATGTGAGGGCTGGGATGTGGGGACACGACAGCGCCAGCCAGGGCTCCAAAGTCCTCCCCACAGCGAGCCCCATGGTGACTCACCGGCCCTAAGACCTTAAGCACCTACTTCATTTCACCTTTGTACTTCCCGTGCTGTAAAACCACCATAAATAATAGTTCCAAGTCATGGATAATAATAGGTAACGTTTTAATGGTGCGGGTGCACCCCCCGGGTCGAAGTTTGGCCTGCTCCCCGTGAGTGCAAACAGGAAGGGGGGACGATCACAGCACCCGCCTGGGAGCCTGCGGGAGCACCCGGAGCCTCATCAAAGCCCAGCGCGGTGCCTCCGGCGCCGGCAAGGTCAAAATCCAGCGTGTTCTGTGGTTGGGGCATCACCACAGAGCCCCTGCCCGGCGGGACGGCCAGCAGCAGATTGTGTTTCTTGGAAGCAACTCAGTGACTGGGGTTAGCTCATTAGTGTGGGTAATCACTGGTGCCCTTCATGCGGCCTCGTGTTGCGGAGGCCCTCCCCACATGCCAGCTGCCGGGGCCAGCCCGCCATACACCCCCCACTGCATGATCCCACAGGAGCATCCCAAGACGAGGTGTCTTCACCCAGCAAGGCAGCAGAAGTGATTGGGGGGCACTCCGGGCTGGAGCCGGCTCCAGGGGAATCGTGTTTCCCTCCGGCTGAAGTGCGGTTGGCAGCGCAGGAGGAGTGCAGAGTTTCATCAGGTTACTCAACAGTTACTCGACTGACTCTGAGGCAGTGGGGTTTTAAGCCAGACTTAGGGGGTTCTTGTTGGTTTATCTCCACCTGCACCTCCTCAGCCTCCTCTCCTCTGGCAGAGGCAAGGTGCTTGCACCCAAGACCCATGAGGGAGACGTGGTGGGCTGTCCCAGCCAGTGCAGCAGCCATGGGCAGAGCCATATGGTCACCCTGCTTGACCCCAGAGTTGCCGTGTCCCTGCTCCGGACTTGTGAACTTCAGGCTCTTCACTTCACATCCAAACCATCCTTGTCCAGTGACCTCACACCTCACAGCCCTATGCCGCGCTGCTCCGACACGCCGCCCATCATTAATGTTGCATAGCCACCTCCCCATTCCTAAATTATGTGTTCCCCTTCTTGGCACCGTGTGCTTTTTGACAGGTTAATTTTCTGCCATCATTCCACCTTTAGCAAGAGTCGTCTTAATTCAGGTGGCCGAGTCCCCTCCTTGTTCCTGCCCCGCAGACCCTGATGAGATCAATGGGGACGCACGGCACAAACGGGACAGGAACAGTGGCCGTCAGTGTAAACTTAAAACACTCCCTTTCTTGTTGATTAATGTGTAAAATTAAACCAGGGTGTAATCCCCAGCTGTGGTGGGTGCCGAGCTGGCCCCCTCTGACCCCCCTAGCTGGGCCATGGTCGTCCCCAGCCCTCGGGTCCTGCGAGGGAAAAAGGCTCTAGAGGAGCCAGGAGCACCCATGCCCACCGGCATCCCCCCAGCTAGGCACAACAGGCAGCCCCCCGCTCTGTCTGTGCGTTCCCCCGTGCCGCCGCTCGCCGTGCCTGCCAGCCCCACGCCGCTGGCAGCAGAAGGGCTGAGCTGGGGCTATTCCTCCCTCGCTTGCATTTCCTGACAGCTGCCTATTAAGGCAGAGCTGGGCACCGTGCGGCGGAGGCTCCAATAAGTGGCTCCACATGCAATATTCATGGCTCGCTGCTCCCGAGCCAGCGCTTGGCAGCGGGGCCGCGCGCCCGCCTAATGCCGGCCTTAAGCACCTTTTTGAACCAGAGCCCCGAGGATGACCGCACAGCCCGGCCGAGCTGGCGGCGGTGCCCAGGGGGTGCCCAGGGGCTCCTCTGACTGGGCCAGTGAGGCCAGAGGCCCTTTGAGATGGTTCCCGGACGGCGAGACAAAGTCCCTGGCAGGGGCAAGGGCCACTCGGCAGCGTCGCAGCCTGCCGTGCCCGTGGCCCCATCACCACCATACTGGGGGTCCCCACTGCTGGCGTGGCTCTTTTCTGCCAGAGCCCCCCACCCGCCTCCCTGGCAGCCCCCAGGCAAAGCCCTTGGGATCCCCGGGGCTGCAGGAAACCCCCCAGCCCAGCGCCGGAGTACTGCTGTGCCCCTGCTCCAGGAAAGGCTTGTTTACCAGCTTCCATGACGTCTGGCCAGTGCCACGCCGCAGCTCCCAAACCCACCTCATCCCCCAGGATTAATTTTACACAATCGTTCTGCAGCCTGTGATAATCACTGCACCAAAATATGAAGAGATTTGAGGGTTTTCCAATGTGGAGGATTAGGATTACAAGTAATCTGCAGGAAGCTCAGCTGTCCGCTCACCACCACACGCTCTCTTACTTTTCCCAGTTTTAGCCCTTTCATGAGGATTTTCCAGAGCAGAGATGTTTGTCCTTGGGGAGGTCAGGCCAGCACAGACAGTCAGACATGTCCCTGCGGGCCATGGCCATGTGCCAGCCCACAGGGGTTTGCACAGGGGGCAGAGGACAGCATCCACTGTGGCAGGGTGGGTGAGCCGTGCATCACTGCAGCACCAAGCATCCCTGCAGTGCCCTGCATCCCTGCAGCCCCATGCATCACTGCAACACAATGCATCTCTGCAGTGCTGTGCATCCTTTTGGTGCTGGGCAACCATACCACACCATGTATCCCTGCATCCCCATGCATCTCTGAAGCACTGTGCATCCCTTCAGCACTGTGCATCCCTGCAGTGTGAGGTTGGGGGCACAGCTAGGCTCATTGCCTCTTGCGCCGCTCCAGAGAGGAGGATCCAGGATAGGACCACCTGTGCTCTCCATGCTGGGCGCTTCCTGGTTTGCTGTGGGATGTGTGAGGATTCACACTGGAAGCTTCCATGGCAGCGCTGCAGCCAAGCTGGTTTGAAACACAGGGAATGGTGATGACTAGCATAAACTCTGGAGCCTTTTGTGAATTCCTGGTGCTTTAACAAGTGTGAAGAATAACCATCATCATCATCTGGGAGCTGGTGGTTCCCCAGACCGAGGGCTGTCATCTCCCCGTTCCCAAGTCCCCAGGAACCTCCACTGGCTGCCGCATCCCACCCGCCTGCCCACACAGCCCCCAGTGCTGTGCCCTGGCTCAAGAGCTGGAGATGGAGCCCACCAGACCTTCCTGTCCCCATCCCCTTCATGCTTCCCCCATCACAGGGCTGCCCCTCCTGCCTAACTCACAAAGCCCAACTTAACCAACCCTTGCCTTGCATCTTGCAGTGAGTGGAGGAGGCAGCACACACACACCGCTGCCTCCCCTGCGGCACGCCAGGATTATTCCTGGGCTGTGACATTGCTTCCCGCCAAGGTTTGGGGCTGAATCCCACCCGTGGGCTGCACCGCTCGCGCTGCAATCCCAGTGCGAGCAGGGGGTGGGCAGCAGGCTCCCGGGGCTGCCAGAAAAACAGGAGCTCCAAGGCTGACAAAAACCCCTGTGTGTAGGTAAGTCAGAAGATGTGTGCCCTTTATGTCCAGCAAGCGTTTTTTTGCAAATATAATTAAAATAAATACATATCTGGGACTGGTCTGACCGCAGGTACAAGGATGCAGCGCCAGATTTTTAAAAGAAAATAACTTAAGCACTTAGAAAAGGGCTGGAGCAGACTTTGGGTACTTATGATCAAAATAATTGTCCCAGGAAACCCAATTCAGCAGCCACCCAGGCTGAAAGCACTTAGGCACACGCGGGCAGGCGTTCAACAAAGCATTTAGCTGCCCCGGCGCTGCATCAGCACAAAGCTCGGGGCCTTCATTCGGGGATGACTCAGGGAAACCTCAGGGGCTCGGTGCTGAGACGGATGGATGAGGTCCCACGGGGTCCCACCTGCGTCCTGCCCGGCTGGGTGCATCTCCTCATGCCTACACAGCCATGAAGCAGCTATTTTTGCAGGCATCCTCCACTGCCACAACGGCTGGTGCAATGTCCCTGCCAGGCACGGATGGCAAAGCCCCCAGGATGCCCACCCCACTCCAGGTACCTGCCCTGTGGTGTCTCTGCTGGGGTCCCGAGCACTCACTGCCTCTGCGCTGACACGGCAGCGTGCCGGGAAGCGCAGGTGGCTCGCTCCTCACCGCCTCCCCCGGGAACACGCTTTCTGTGCCAGAGGCTGGGAAGCAGCAGCCTGGGCTGCTAAAGGCGGCTGAGGAGGGAGGATGCTCCTGGTGATGGCTTCATAGATCTTCACACTCCAGCAGGCTGACAGGCACCCGGCTTTAAGCAGCCTTGAAGCTGTTCTGCGTGCAGGCAGTAGGGCTGAGACCCCCTTATGCTTGGAGACCCCAAAAACCAGCTCCAAAGGGGGGAAGGAAACCACAGAGAGCATGGAAAAAGGGTTGATTTCCATGGGGGGAAGTCTCCAAACCCTTCAAAAGACTGCGTCCCATCTCTGGGAATAAGTCAAAAAGTGGGAACCTCCCCAAAGGACCCACCCACCCCAGCGTGTGTTCCCTTGGCCAGGCATGAAGGGAAGTGCTCCTGGTGCCCTCACGTGCTGCACTGTGCAGCTCTGGCTGGTTGAGTCCTCATCCCCGTCCCAAATGCGCTTCTTTTCCTCTGCCAGTAGAAATCTGGCATCTGCTGAAGGAGGGGGTTTATTGGTGACCAGGCAAGCACCGCTCATGGCCGATGGGACCCCCGGGCTGGTCCCCCTGCCCTGCCCAGCACCCACCAACTCCCTGGCAGCTTCCCTGGGCAGGATGCTGATGCTGTTTGCAGTCCCAGCCAGACCCTCTCCTACCCCTGCTCTCCGCATCCACGGCAGGCTCGGCTCCTCGTGCCAACGAGCACCCCTGTAGCCGTGCTGGCAGTGCCAGACCTGCCTGCCCAGGAAAGAGACACCTAATTGAGGGGACCCGTCCCCAGGATGCGGGGCAGGGATCTCTGGACACGGGCCTCCCCGCTCCCCTTGCCCGCAGCCTCCGGCGAGCCGAGCTCCTGTGTCAATTACAGGAAAATCAATGGCGATGCTGCTCAGGACTCCTTCCCACCATTCAGCGCGGATGAGATCCTTCACTTTCTAGCACTGATTCATTTACTTTCGGCCTCTCCAGGGGCTCCTGACATATTGCTATCTCCGAAGAATCTGAAGCGAGAACTGCCTTTGTTTCCACCGCAACTTGTTGGCGTGCGCAGGCACCGGGGAGGGGACGGGGGGCGCTGCCGGGCCCGGGCTGGCGGCGGGGTCGGGAGGAGAGCGGCTGAGGCACCCGGCAGGGTGTGTAATGTTCCCTGCCACCCTGCTCCCGGATCAGCTCAGCGCCGGAGCGACTGGGCAGGGTAAGACGGTCCAAACTGGGGCTGGCGCCATCGATGTCCTTCCTCCAGCCCCGGGCTGTTCTGGCCCAGCCAACCCAGTGGCAGTGGCACTGGAGTGGTTCTGCCTCTCCCACGTTCCAGAGATGTGACACATCCCTCCCAAGCACCCAAGCTGAGCCCAGGCAGTGCCTTCTGCCAGGGTCCATCACATCTGCTTCCCAGGGCTTTGCGGGCAGGATGGTGCATAGCCACCCCACACCGCTCGCCTGCTCCAGATAAAGAGCTCCTGATCCACCCACAGCTTGTGCCCTATGGCCAGGTGACATGCTCTCCACCAAAGCCACCAGCATCCCGCAGGAGCGGGACACAGAGCTCGGGCCAAACTGCCACCGACGGCTGCAGACCCATGCTGTGCCACAAAACGCAGCCCCACAAGCTCCTCATGTTCCTCCTCCTCTTCAAAGGCAGCGTGGTGCAGGGAGAGCTCGCAGGACGTAGCCTGGAGCAAGGCTGGTGCTACAAAGGCGGTATTTATTATTTATACAGCAGGGCTCTGAGCTCAGGGCTTGGGCAGAATGGAGCTACAGCTTGAAGGAGCACCCAGGGCACCGCAGCGTGCAGGGGCCGTGTTCCCTGCCAGAGTCCTGCCTCACACTGTGGGAGCCGGGCTCGTGTGGAGCTCACGGGGAACTCGTGGTGTGATTTAGGGAGCAGTTTAATTAGGGTCGGGTTCTCTTTGGGGGTAGCAGTGCCCTAAACACCGGGCTCCTACAGACCCTGCTCAGCCAGCATCAGGGCTTGTGTGGCCCTAGCACAGGCCCTCACAGCTCCACACGTGATCTGTGGTGTTAAGGGAGATGCCCCATTGCCCCATGCTGGGGAGTGGGGAGCACCAGGCAACCCCACAGAGGCACAGGACCCCCTGCAACCCGGGGTACCCATGGCTCATGCAGCAGCACAGCTCATGGCCATGCTCAGCAACCCACACATGGCTTAGGGGGTACCATGGCACTGGGGGGCACTGGGGCTGCCAGGCTGGGCCAACCTCGGCCTTTGGAGGGGTCTACCAGGCACCCTGAGGGGCTGGGAAGGGCACTCTGGGCACCCTGGCAGGTCAGGGTGGGCACACGAGGGATGGCAGGTCGCTCTTAGGGGGACACAGCCTAGGGCTGTAGCAGAGGAAACCTGGGGCTGTCGGGGGGCTGCCGGGGGGGTTACTGGTGCTGCCAGGGGGGCCCAGGGGCTGTCCGAGCGGCACCGGGGCTACCGGGAGTTACCGGGGCTGCCGGTGCGCGCAACGCGGCTGCCGGTGCGCGCAGCGCGGGAGCCCCGCCGGGGAGGTGGGGGGGCACGGCGGCGCTGCCGGGGTTGCGGGGGCCGGGACGGCGGGGCGGCCGCTCCGGCTGCCATTTCATCGCGCCGCCGCTCGGTCCCTCCATTTTCTCTGCGGCTGCCGCCGCCGGCCCCGGCCCCGGCCCCGGCCCCGCCGCCGTCCCGCGCCCGCCGCTTCCCCTCCCCTCCCTCCCTCTCCCCCCCATGTAGCCCCGCGGCAGCCCCCCCGCATACGCCCAGCCGCGGGGCCGCCTCCCGGCATGAGGAGCTGCAAGATGGTGCGGGTGGCCAGCGTGCTGGGGCTGGTGATGCTCAGCATCGCGCTGCTCATCCTCTCCCTCATCAGCTACGTCTCGCTCAAGAAGGACAACATCTTCGGCGCGCCCCGCGCCGCCGGCCCGGGGGGCCCCGCATGTACATGTTCCACGCGGGATTCAGGTGAGGGCGCGGCCCAGCGCGGCCGCGCACGGGGATGGGCCCTTCCCATCCCTCCCGCGGCTCCCCTGGCTCCCCATCCCTCCGCATCCCTCCGCATCCCTCCCGACCCCCGCCGGCCTCCCCATCCCTCCCGACCTCCCGGCTCGGCGGGAGGGCCCGGGCAGGCCCCGCGGCCGCGGCCCGAGCGCTCGGCGCAGCCCCCCGCCCGCAGCGGGGATGCGGCTCCCCCGCCCCGCCGAGCTGCCCGCGGGGAGCGGGAGGTACCCGCGGGGGACCGCGGTACGGGGCCGGGCGTGCGAGCCGCGACGCCCCGGGGGGCTGAAAGGTCCCGGTGCCGCCCGGGGCGCGCATGGCCCGGTCCCGTACACCTCGGGATGGGCACGGCCCAGTGCCCCCGGTACAGCCCGGGATGGGCACGGCTCGGTACCCTCGGTGCCGCCCGGGATGGGCACGGCCCGGTCCCCCCGGTGCAGCCCCGTCTCGGCGGGGAGCGGTGCGGCCGGCGCTGTCCGTGGTGCTGATACCGGCCGGGGCGGGCGCGGGGCGGGCACGGCCGGTAACGGGCTGTGGGGCTGTCTGTGGCTCTGTCTGTGCGTGTGTGTGAGTGTGCATGCGTGTGTGCACACGTGTGTGCGCGGGTCCATGCGTGGGTCCGTGTGCTCACTGCCAGGTCCCAGTTCGCGCTGAAGTTCCTGGACCCCTCGTTCGTGCCCATCACGAACTCCCTGAGCCAGGAGCTGCAGGAGAAGCCCTCCAAGTGGACCTTCAACCGGACCGCCTTCGCGCACCAGAGGTGAGCGTGGCCGGGCGCCGCGACCGCCCTCCCCGGGGCTCCCGAAAATCCAGTCGGGACCCGCTAAGCACCCTGTGCCGCCAGCGTTTGGCAGCGGGGGGAGGCGAAGGCGGAACCAGGGCGTTTCCCCGGAGGGTCACGCTGATCCCTCAAAGCAGGACACAGGCGTTACCCTGCCGCAGCCTGACCCAGTTTCCCGAGGCTCAGGTGGAGCTGTGGGTACTTCCAGTTACACAGAGGGGGGTCTCAAATCCTGAACCAAGCCACGAAATGCTGTGCACATGACGGCTGAAGCCCGGCTCACCCTGGCAGTGCTGGGGAGCACCGGGATGCTCTGCCCTCCCTCTGCTCCAGCTGGAGGGATGGGCAGAGAGGGGCTTCATCCCACACCCACCAGACCCCTCCTCGTGCTCCCGCCTGCAGTCGCACCGCCTCTCCCAGAAAGGCTGCCTCAGTTCCTTCAGCTTCCACAAAGCTGCCCCGGATGTCGTGGGAAGGAACATGTGCTTCCCGCTTCCTCACCACCATGTGAACATCTGACCAGCCTCTGTTATTCATTGGCTTTGCTGATGCATACAGATATATATGTGTATCTACACCTATATGTACATCTATATATCTATATCTATGTCCATCTCTATCTATATATCTATCCCTATCTTTATATCTATATATCTCTGTCTCTATCTCTATGTATGTATGTATCTACCCCTACCTATATATCTCTGTATCTATATATCTATCCCTACCTCTGTATCTCTATATCTCCATCTCCATCTTTATCTCTGTATTGATAAATCTATGTCCATCTCTCTATCTATATATGGCTCTCTATACTATATATATATATATCTATATCTCTCTATCTGTCTATATTTCTAACTCTTTATCTCTCTCTCTCTCTTGCTGCCAATCCCTCCACCTCTGTCTCAGGCAGCAGTGGGGACTGGGCTGCAGTCCCTGCTGTGCTGGCATGCAGGGCATGGGTCTCTCCTGCCTGGGGGTCTCTGCCACCCAAAGCAGGACGAGCACAGCCCTCCTCCTGCCCACTGGCACTCCCATCACCCCTTCCACGGCTTTGGCTGATGCCTCAGGAGCTGCCTGGGCTTGTGTGTGAGCCAGAACCCAGCATAGGGCACCCACTGGGACTCCATTAATGCCGAGGCGCTGGCAGGCGCGAGCTGGAAGGAGGATTGTTTGTTCCCCATAAACACGAGCAAGCAAAGGGATACCGGTGGTCTTGGCTTCTGCCCTGCCACGGAGGCTCTGGAGCAGCCCTGGCTGTGTCTGGCTTTGAAGGGTCCCTAAGAACCCTGTGGGAACGCTCCCCAGAGGTGGCACTCAGGGGTTACAGCACTCTCGTTTGAGTTTCTGACTCAAAGCTTCTCGATGAGAACAGGGGCAAAACACCCCACTGAAATACAGGGGTACCCCATTAGTACCTTGGGGCGCTCAGTGTTGCTCCACGTACTGCATGGCAGAGGCGATGCCACACCACATCCTTCAGGGAACTGCATCAAGTGGAAAAGCCAACTCCCCACTGCGGGAACGGGGGGATCTAACCCCCTGGTTCCTTCTCTTCCCCTGTTCTCCTTCAGGCAGGAAATCCTTCAGCATGTCGACGTCATCAAGAATTTTTCCTTGACCAAGAGCAGCGTGCGGATCGGGCAGCTGATGCACTACGACTACTCCAGCCACAAGTACGTTTTCTCCATCAGCAATAACTTCAGGTCGCTCCTGCCCGACGTGTCGCCCATCCTCAACAAGCACTACAACATCTGCGCCGTGGTGGGCAACAGCGGCATCCTGACCGGGAGCCAGTGCGGGCAGGAGATCGACAGGGCCGACTTCGTGTTCCGCTGCAACTTCGCGCCGACCGAGGCCTTCCAGAAGGACGTGGGAAGGAAAACCAACCTCACCACCTTCAACCCCAGCATCCTGGAGAAGTACTACAACAACCTCCTGACCATCCAGGACCGCAACAACTTCTTCCTAAGTCTGAAAAAGCTGGATGGGGCCATCCTTTGGATCCCTGCTTTTTTCTTCCACACGTCAGCCACGGTCACAAGAACGCTGGTCGACTTCTTCGTAGAGCACAGGGGGCAGCTAAAGGTCCAGCTGGCTTGGCCGGGGAATATCATGCAGCACGTTAACAGGTGGGTACCTCTGCCTTGTCCTTTCCTTGTCCCTGGGTCTCCCTAGAAACACAACTCCCCAATTGTCTCTTTATGCCCTATGAGAATGGCACCATCATGCAGGTCAGAACCTGGTGCTGCTGGTGTCAGGACACACGTCGCTCGCTGTAGCTCCAGGGAGCAGCTCGGTTGTTTCCCTCCCAGAGCACGCAGCGAGGTGGGATGGGGGGTGTCAGCATGGTGGGGTCCGTGGTGGCTGCTGCTGAGCCAGGGGGAGCACAGGCAGCAGAGTGAGGGGAGCATAAGTCCAGCACCACTGGACTCAGTGGCTCAATCCTCCCAGCTAGCAAACAGCCATACTGACAGTCCGAGGAAAGCTGCAGTCAGTGGAAGGAGGATGATGTTGCCAGGGAACAGTGTATCATGCTTGTCTGGGGAAGGCACTGCTCCCCAAAACCAGAATCAGTCAGCAGGAGGTGTGCTGCTTAGGCTGTTCTGCACTCCCTGTTGTTACCGACCCATGTCCCGAGCAGCCTCTGCCTTGCTCAGGCTGTCACCTGCCAGCACTGATGGTCTCCAGCCAGTAACTTCTCTCTTCTCCTTCATCTCCTTCCAGCAAGCCCACAGCATCGCTTGCCCCCAGACTAACACTCCTCTTTCCTTCCCCAGATACTGGAAGAACAAGCACTTGTCTCCGAAGCGACTGAGCACAGGTATCCTCATGTACACCCTTGCTTCTGCTGTGTGTGAGGAGATCCACTTGTACGGGTTCTGGCCCTTCGGGTTCGACCCCCACACCAGGGAGGACCTCCCGTACCACTACTACGACAAGAAGGGAACGAAGTTCACCACCAAGTGGCAGGAGTCCCACCAGCTGCCCGCAGAGTTCCAGCTGCTCTACAGGATGCACGGTGAAGGACTGGCCAAACTCACCTTGTCGCATTGTGCCTAAGAACCCAAGTCTCAAAGTGCCAAATGATTGTCTAAAAAGTGCCCAAAACCAAATTAAACATTCTTAGAGATGTAATTCTTAAAAACTAAAAGGAAAAATACCACCCCACCCACTAAAAAACAACCCCAAACCCAACCCTGAATTAGTTTCCATTATCTAAAGATGCTTTTCAGTCACCCTGGTTGCTGCCCATCGAAGGGCTCGAGCGCACTGAGCAGCGCAGCAGCATTTCCCCAGGCCCGTGGATGCTATCCGTGCAGCAGCAAACTGGAAGTATTTCCCATTTATTCCAACCCCCCTCAGTATCTTTTAAGAAATTTTGATATTCTAGCATCCCCCTGAACACCCCAAACCTCTCGATTCCATTGCCCCTTCCCTGTTAGAGCTAGAAATGCTGATTTTACAGGACCTGCTTCTCTTGTATGTGTTGCAGTCGGTAGCTCAGCCTACACCTGTTGCCGTGGCGGGCACAGACAGCCGCACCCCGGTGTGGCCTCAATTGGGATTCCCCAGCCTGGGCTCACTTGGGATTCCCCTGCCTGGATCCCGGCTTCCAGCCCTGGCAGGTTCTCGGAGCCAGCACAGTCCACGTGTTGTGAAGAGGGAGGTCAGGGTGCAGCTCGGGGCTTTGCTGGGCGTTCGGATGGCACTCAGATCCTCCAGTGGTTTGGCTCCCTTTGGGCTGGAGCTGAGGGTTTTGGGAGGAGGATCCCCCCTGAGCAGTGAGTGTGGGGGCTCCCGCCCAGCCCTTTGCACCCACAGAGCCCACCGGCGCTCCCCAATCCCCTCCCTGTGTGCATGGCCCCGCAGCAGGCAGGGACACCAGGGCAAGGAGCTGGCCAGGCACAGCCAAAAGCACTGCCAGGTGGGACCTGTGTGATGGTACCTGGTGGGGGCACCCCTGGGTTTCAGTACATCCATGGCAGTACCTGATGTAGGCACCCCTGGTTTATGGTACATCCAGGGCAGTACCCAATGGAAGCACCCCTGGGTTTTGGTACACGCAGGGCAGTACCTGATGTAGGCACCCCTGGGTTTCGGTATGTCCACACCATGGTGGTGACAGGGCACCCTGTGCAGCGATGGCAGATCTGTAGGGAGCACTCAGAGCCTTCCTTAGCCCAGCTGACCGTGATGGAGCAGGCAGTCAGGCAGCCCCTTGGACCAGTGAGGCTCTGGTTGCCCCCCTGTGCCGTGACCCATGGGAAGGCAGCACAGCAGGAGTGCAAGGAAGACAAAATACCAGATTTCCCCATTTCCATCTCTCAGACAACTAGAGAAGTGGCCCTGTTTCCAGGCCAGCAAGAGCCATCGAGGCTGCCCAAGGACGACACGGCTTACCCGGCACCCATGAGAACCAGGCTGCTTGCAGAGAGGACACAGCCCAGGGTCCCCTGCGCTCTGGAAGTGTCAGCTGTTACGTCTCAGGATGGAGAAGCCTGTGAAGTAACTGGGTTTCTTAGGACCCCGAGCTCGCTTACACGTCTTTTACTGTTTTTCTACTGTTCTGCATGATGCTGAGACCCGACCCCGCGCCGAAGGAAGATGCAAAACCCAAGTCATGCTTCAGAATGGAACATCTGGATCTTCCTCAGCCACCTTCCCTCCCAGCAGACATAGGAGGAGAGGATGGAGATCTCGAGTACCACACCAAGCCCAGGCGGCCTGGAGCATCTCCCGGTGCCTGCCGCTGCTGCCCCGCAGCTCCACTGGCCCCGTCTCCCTCTCCCACCCTCCACAGATGGAAGGGGAGCTGAGGCTTTTCCTCCCTGGTTTAATTATCCCTCATTTCCTGGCTTTTGCTTTTTCTGAGGCTGTTGAGGGCCTGGGGGACACTGTGGAGGGGTGTGTGGGGGTCTCCCCTCCAGCACGGACACAGCCCTGCGGTGAGCCACGGCGCTTCCCTCCCCAGCTGTGGAGCCCAGCTCAGCCTTCCCGGCAGCTCCAGCTGTACCGTGCCGCCGTGCTGGTCCTGCGCCCATCGCCGCTCCCGCCGCAGCCTGCAGCCGCTCTTACGAAGCCGTAGTCGTGCCGTGCTGGTGGTGTCTCATGCCGTGTCGGTGCCGTACGAGTTGTCGTTGATGTTATCACGTATTATTTGTGTCATAGCTGTGCCTGGGCGCTGCCGGGCCGTGCCGGGCTCAGCCCACCACCCGTGAGGCGCGAGGACGAGCCGTCCCCATCGCTTCCATCCGCACCGGTCCCGGCCAAGTCCCATGGGAAACCTTCTCGGGGCGTGTGGGTGGGTTTTGCCCCAAAAGAGAGGTTGCCCAGGGAAGGGAGAGTTGTGCTGCTAACGACATGCGGTAATTAATCCTTGTGCAGCGGGCTCCTCCTGAGCTGTACTGCAGCAGCTGGTGGCTGTGCGGGATGCTGAGCTGCGTGGCTGGAGGAAGCTGTGGCCAGGAGCCGGCCCGGCAATGAGCCCACTGGCGCTGGGGGTCGGGGAAGAAGGGGGACCCCAGCCCCATGTGTTGCCCACTGGCTCCTGGCTGATGCTGGACAGCGTTACTGAGATGCTGGTTATCACTTCCACATAGGCAGCACCCATTTCCAGTCAGCAATGCGCTCCTTAGGCCACAGGCTCCCGATGCGACCCGTGGCGCGCTTGGCCCTTGCACGGTGCCTACCTGACATCCCTCCCAAAATCAGATGTGGCCACAAGTGAATGCCTGAGCCAACGCCGGGCTGCCCGTGCCCCACGATGGGGATGCTCAGCCCCGGGGCCAGACCTTGCTCTGGTGCGACTGCAGCTCCGTGTGTCCCCTCCACAACGGCAGCAGGATGCTCGAGGGGCAGGGATGCTGGCGGTGTAACAGGCGAACCTGCGTGTACCTCCATAGCCAAACCGGGGCGCGGGCGTCTCCGGAGCTGGGAAGCGGGTGTCGCCGTGCCGAGGATGCTGCGTGGGGATGCTCCCAAGCAGCAAAGCTTGTGTGGAGCCAGACCTGCAGCATCCCACCCATCCCCAGGGTCGATCCCAGTGTGCTCAGCAGTGTGCATCTCCCCTCCACCCAGAGTGGAGCCCCAGGGACAGGAGCTGAAGCATGAAAGTTCAGGGCACAAACCCAAAGCCTGAGGCGCCCTGGGGCAGTGTTTTAATTTTTCATAACTTGTTTCTTCAAGCCTGGTTCCCTTCCCAGTTGCAATCAACCTGGGCAGGAATCCCTGCTCCCCCCACAGCTCATCCCCCCCACCCCCACCAGTGCCATGTGTGCCCCCCACCGTGGATGGAGGGGTGCGGATGGCGGTACCTTGGTTCAGTGTTGCTCCAACACAGCAGCTCCCACTGGGGATGGGGGATCTCTGAGGGAGGGGGCGATGCTCTGCAACCCCTCTGCTCTGCCGTCCCTCTGCGGGGGGCAGGAGGGGGTTGCAGAGCATTGCCCCCCACCCCCACAACACATTGGGAAGTTTAGAGGGGTGAGGACAAGGAAGCTGGGAAGTGGGAGCATGAGGATGGGGGGGAATCATTGACAGCACCATATCCCACCATTGATTTCTAAGCCATCGATTTTTCAGAACTGCATTGACCGCTTCAGACCCATGGATTTTAAGGGGGAGTCCCGCCCCGAAATCGATGCCGCCGTACGGCCCGGGGTAAATTGCTTCTTGGTGTTGAGATATTTTTCGTCAGAGCTGTGGCAGTGTGGAAAAAAACACTCCTCTTAAAACCCATGGCTTTTGTCTTTGGCTGTTTTCTTGGATGCTCTTGGAATTCCTGCTTTTCCAGAGAGAAGGGAGGGGAGGGGAGGCACGTGCTGCCCCATGGCCCTGCTGTCGGGGGGCTTCTCTCATCTTGTAGGACCTCGTGGTGGGGGCAATGTGGGATGATCCCTCTGGGGCCTGGTAGGGTGTCCCTGCACCATGGCAGGCTCACAGCATGTGGGTTTTCAGTGGAGAGTGTCTCCCTCCGAGCTGGGGGAGGTGGGTGCTGGGTGGTGAGGAGGGGTGCCTCAGCATAGAGGGGCCCTTGGAGAAGGTCCAGGCTTGGTGGGCTGCTGTGGTGGGTTGTGGGGGGTCTGGCAGAGTGGGGAGGACCAAGAGAGGGGTGGCAGCTGATGAGGAGAGGCACAAAGCATCTTCCCATTAAATAAACAAGCTGCTCCCCTCTGGCCATATCGGCATCTCCTTGGCCAGATGCTTCTTCCCTCCAGCTGGTCCAGCCTGGCCCTGGTTGCCCACAGGAACTCACGAGGGTTTGGGGGAAGCATGTGGGGGCTGGACCAGGTGTTGAGCTGGGCACACATAGGTACACACAGTGCAGAGCAACCCGTAGCCCTGTACAAACACCTGAGCTTGTGGAAGCAAGGGAAGGGCCCGGTGGGACACAGAGCCCATGGCTGGGCTGCCAGGATGGCATCCCATGTGCTGCAGCGAGCGGCAGCCACATCCCACTCCAGCCCCACTGCTGGGATGGGTGCTGAGCACCCGCACCCACAGCAAGGGGCAAAGGGCTGGCCCCGGGGGTGCGGACAGGGGACATGGGAGTGGGAATACGTGTGTCACCTTCTCTTCTCCTAGGCTTTGGGGTCTGCCTTCCCACGCTTGCATCCTTCCCGGGATGCGGTGCAGCCAAGAGCTGTGGGCAGCAGAGTGCGGTGCCCCCGAAAGCAAATGCCTGTGCCAGGGGGTGGGGGCTGCACACAGAGCTGGCTGGGGAAAACGCAGGCTCTCTGTAAATGATCGTGTCTCTGTTCCAATGGCTGTACAGTCCAGCGCCTGGAGGAGTCGTTTTCAATAAAACACCATAAATATTTAAAAAAAAAAAAAGGAAAAAAACCTGCCATAATTGTAATAAAGGATCCATCACCTGACAGCCATGCTAAAAGCATCGTTTATTTTAAGTGGCTGATGCCCAGGAGGGGCCAGGGCACAGACCTGGGTGGACAGTGATGTGCCTACAGAGAGCACGGGGGGCCGGGCTGGTGCCTGGGGGCTGAGATGCTTCCCCCCAGCTGTGGGTCCAGCCCCCCCAGCACGGCCCACACGAGGCCCCAGCACCATGTCCTCGCCCCGAGCATCGCTGGCGGGGAGCAGCGTGGCAACTCGCCCGGGGCCTCTGGGCAGTGTGATTCTTTGGTGTGAACGTGCCTGCAGCATTGACTTGTGTGCCAAAACACAACCTTGAATGCGTTGTTTTTAAATAAAATGTTTTATTGTGCATTGGAAGTCTGTAACACTCAACTGTGTCTGCTTCTTCCTTCCTGTTAACCCCTTGAGCTGCTCTCTGCCCACCACAACCAAGGGCCCGCAGCGGAAGGGTCTCCGTGCTGTTGGCACACGCATTACCATCCTACCCAGGCAGCTTTCCATACTTCAACGGGTTGGGAATGTGCTCAGATCCTACAAGAGCATGCCACAGGCACTCCACCCGAGGAAAACCCCAGCATGGCTTCATGCAGCCCAAGTTTTACTTCAGTGCTGGACTAAGAGGAGTTGGTGGTGAGAGATTAAAGTTTCAGCTCAGCCCCACATCCCTCAGCCTCACATCCTGCATCCCGCATCCCTCAGCCTCAGCCCCACATTCCGCATTCCTCTGCCCCGCATCCCTGAGCACTGCATCCCTCAGCCTCGCATCCCTCACACATCCCTGAAGCACCACAGCCGCCTCGAGGCCAGCAGACTGTGCCGTTATCCTGGCAGCCTGCACTGCCCAGCCGGCAGAGCACCCCCACCTCCTGTGGCACCACGCTGCGGGCACTGCCAGGACCTCAAGTCCCACTGGGGTCAGCCCTGACAGGTCCCTCCATGCCAGCCCCTGTCCCAGTGCTTCCCACAAACCAAACAAGCCAGAGCCCCACGACTCCAAGATAAATATTGCACACTGCGCCCAGCTTTAATCTTTAACTGCAGCCTGAGCCAGCCAAGTGTGCCATCAGCCATGCCACAAAGCCCCTGAACACCCACCCCAGACCCTCCTGGTGTCCCACCCTGTGTCTCCCTGTCCCCAAAAGAGCAGCTGCTTGTGCCCAGCGAGGATGTGGGTGCACTGGGGATGGGGGCTGCTGGGGAGCCCCAGTGAGAGCAGCCCCAGGAGAACCACTTGGGCAGGGATTTATCACCCCACAGCCCAGCAATGGCAGAAGAAAGCTCCTCTCCCTCCTCTTCCCACTTATAAGTCCCAGGAAAGCTCCCCAGCCCCTTGGCCTCCTCAGTGCTGGAGCCAAAAGGTGCCAGCAGTGGGGGCACATGGCACAGAGGGGTTCTGGCTCTGGAGCCTTGGGATCACAGTGTAGAAATCTGTAGGAAAACTGGGCACAACCATACCCAGCCTGCCTGTGCCAAGCCCCTGGGCAAGAGGCATGCAGGGGATGGGGCTCACTCAATATACAGCCATGCTGGAGCCAGGCTCTGCCATTCCCACTCATCAGCTGCATTCCTTTGCAAGCCACATGGTATTTTGGCATGTCCCAAGACAGAGGGACGCCCAGCACCCATCCCTGCCTGTACCAGGGCACAGGTGGGTGGGCTCAGAGTGCTGCCCACAGCCCCTGGCATACCTCACCCCTTGGCCCTCACCACTGTGGTGCCCGGCCCCGGGTGAACTCCCCCCATCCTACCAAACTCGTGACATCTCCCCCCATATTTCCCCATTTCGTTACTGGAAAGACGCTGCAGGGGTGGGACCTCTGTGAACCAGAGATGGTTATCGGTGCCCCAGATAAGGCTGACATACAAGTCTCTGCGTTACTGATTAAAGCTGGGGGCAGGGGGAGCAGGAAGGAGGTGATGAAGGGAACCGCGTGGCTGGGAGCAGCTGCGTGGCCTGGCACAGCGTGGCACAGCACACACCCAGCCGTCGGGCACGGCCTGGCACAGCCTGGCACGCCGTGGCACAGCCCAGCCCGGGACAGCATGGCACAGCCCAGCACACCCTGACATGCCCCACAGTGTCATGCATGCCATGCTGGGGGCTCCTGCTCACATTGGGCCCCCTGCCCACCTCCTCACCTGCCTGCCTGCCTCCTCGCTGCTCATCTTCCTCCTGTGGCTGGCCACCAGCCCTCCCCACCTCTCCCCACCGCCACTCAGTGCCAACACCGCACCATGTGCCAATGCTACAACTGCGCTCGAGGCCCCTCTGGGAACCCACTTCCCCTTTCCCAGCGCGGCCCCCACTCCCCACCTCTCCCGGCGGGCAGGGGGGCGATGGGGTCCTCCCCAAGCAGCAGCACACGGGGGACAGCCAGCGACACGCCGCCCCGGCTCTCAGCAGCGAACCGATGGCCCCGCCATCGCACGCCGGAGAGGCCGGCGGGGGCGAGCCTCACGGAACAGCGGCGTGCCCGACTCCCTGCCCGCCGCACCGCTCGGGGCCGGCCGGGGACCGGCTCTCGGGCGGGCAGCAGGGGAGCCCGGCCGTGCCGTGCGGGACCCCCAGGGAGCGGGACATCGGAGCAGCCCCGGACCCCTCCCCGCGGCCGGCCCAGGAGCGCGGGACTGGAGCGGCGGCGGCACCGGTACCGAGCCCGCCGGGCCGAGTCGCTGAGCCACGGACAGCGCCATCTCCCGGGGGCGGAGCGGGTTCGGGTCCCCACCGAGGGAGAGAGCGACCCCGAGCCAGCCACCCCCGGTAACCCGGCACCCTCCGCCCAGCACCCCCGGCGCGGCTACAAAGGGCCGCGGCGCCTTTAAGGCCGGTCGGAACCCGGCGCCCCGCCTCGCCCCGCCCACCAGCGCCGCCATTGGCCAGACCGCCCCGCCCCGCGCCGCCATTGGCCGCCCCGCCCCGCGCCGCGGCCCGCCGGCCGTGCCGCCCGTCAGAGGCGCAGGCCCGGCCCCGCGGGCGCGGCCAGGCTGTGCGCGCAGCGCGCCTGGACAGCTCCCGCCGCCCGCAGACGGCGGCGGCGGCGGCGAGGCGAGGACATGGCGCGGGGCCGGCGCGGGCCCGGCTGAGCGGCCGCTGCCCGCTGCCCGCGGGGCCGGCGGAGCGGGCGGCCCCCGGCGCGCTGCCCCGGCGCGGCCGCCGCCCCCATGAGTGAATGAGGAGCGGCCGCGGCGGCCGTCGATGCCCGGCCGGGGACCCGGGTGCCTGCGCCATGAACCCCGAGATGGCGATGGAGCCGCTGGGCAGCCTGCACGGGGCGGCCGGCCATGAGCCGGAGCTGATGGGCAGCCCAAGCCCCCACCACGGCGGCCGCGGCGCCGGGCCGCTCCGGGTGCCCCCCCGCCGCCGCCGCCGCCGCCGCCGCCGCCGCCGCACCAGGAGCTGGCCCCCGCCGCCGCCCGGCCGGCCATGGTGTCCAGCATGGCCTCGCTGCTGGACGGCGCCGCCGAGTACCGCCCCGAGCTGTCCATCCCGCTGCACCACGCCATGAGCATGCCCTGCGAGTCCTCGCCGCCCGGCATGGGCATGAGCAGCACCTACACCACCCTGACGCCACTCCAGCCCCTGCCGCCCATCTCCACCGTCTCGGACAAGTTCCACCACCCGCACGCCCACCCGCACGCCCACCACCACCACCACCACCAGCGCCTCTCGGGCAACGTCAGCGGCAGCTTCACCCTCATGCGGGACGAGCGCGGGCTGCCCGCCGTCAACAACCTCTACGGGCCCTACAAGGAGATGCCCGGCATGGGGCAGAGCCTCTCGCCGCTGGGCAACGGGCTGGGGCCCCTCCACAACGCCCAGCAGGGCCTCCACGGCTACGGGCCGCCCGGCCACGAGAAGATGCTCAGCCCCAACTTCGACGCCCACGCAGCCATGCTGGGGCGGGGGGACCAGCACCTCTCCCGGGGGCTGGGGACGCCCCCCGCCATGATGCCCCACCTGAACGGCATGCACCACCCCGCGCACCCGGGCCACCCGCCGCCCCACGGGCCCACGCTGCCCGCTGGCCGGGACCGGCCGCCCTCATCATCCTCCGGCTCGCAGGTGAGCGGCTCGGGGCAGTTGGAGGAGATCAACACCAAAGAAGTGGCACAAAGGATCACGGCGGAGCTGAAGCGCTACAGCATCCCGCAGGCCATCTTCGCCCAGCGGGTGCTGTGCCGCTCTCAGGGGACCCTCTCGGACTTGCTGCGGAACCCTAAGCCTTGGAGTAAACTCAAGTCCGGCCGGGAGACCTTCCGGAGGATGTGGAAGTGGCTGCAGGAGCCCGAGTTCCAGAGGATGTCGGCCCTGCGGCTGGCAGGTAGGTGCGGGCCGGCGCCCCGCGGGAGGCCGGCGGGCAGCGGGGCGCGACCCCCGGGGAGCCCGACGCCGCCCCGGCCGGCTCAGCCGGTCGCTTTCCGCCGGGACTGACCCGGCTCGGCCGCCGTCCCCTTTTCGCGCTCAGCCTCGTTCTCGCTCGCGGCGGCCGCGCGCCGGGACACCTGCTCTGCCCGGCCCGGAGCCGGCGGGGCTCGGGGCTGGCGGAGGGGTGCTCTCCGCTGCCGGCTGCCCCGGAGCTTCTCCCCGCGACACCCACCCCCGTTCCGCGGCCGCTGCCGGGCGGCGGGGCCGGGGCCGCTCTCCCGGGCCGGGTGCTGAAGGGCGCCCTGCGCGCCTGCCCGCGCCGCTCCGCGCTCTCGGCGAGCGTCCCCCGCGGTGCGCCGAGCGCTCCCGGGGCGGGGTGGGGGGAAGCCGAGTGCCCGCGGGCGGGGGGCAGCGCGTCCCCGGGGCCGGCGGAGCGGCAGGGGGCGGCAGCCCCGCGCAGCCCCGCGGCCCGGCCGCATTGTCCCGCGGAGGAGGCGCGGGCGCCCCCTGGTGCGGGCGCGGGGCGCCGCAGCCCCCATTGTTCTGCGGGCGCGGGGGCGGGCGGGCCGGGGGGCTGCGGGGGGCCGGCAGCGACCCCCGGCAGCGACCCCCAGCACCGCGCTGGGGATGAGGGGTGGGTGCGAGGGGGAGACCCGGCGAAATCTCTTCCGGTGCGGGGGGCGCATCCGCGGCCCCCCAGCCCCGCGGTGGCTGCCCCCGGGCGCAGCGGTCGGTTCTCCGTCCGGTAACGGGGGATCCCGGGCAGGGCCCGGGACGCGAACACGGGCCGTCACGCGTGCGTCCCCCGCGGCAGCCGCTCCCCCGGTGCCGGGGCTGTGCGGTGATCGGGAGGGCCGGGGCTCGCGTGGGCAGCGCGGTGGGTGCTGTGTGCCCGCGTCCGGCGGGGCTCCGGGCAGCCGGGCGCCCGGCAGCGCAGTTCAGAGACCGGGCCACGTTCCTTCGTGCCGGCGGGACCGTCCTTCCCTCGCTCCGAGTGCCTCCGGCCCGGGCTGCTGCACCCCCGCGTTACCGGCTATCAGAGGGCGGGGACAGAGCCGGCTGCCCCAGCTCAGCTGGGGCGGGAGAGGGGGAACTGAGGCCGGGGTGCTGACCCCCGCCTCAGCCCCTCCGCCCTTTCCAGCGGCCCCGGGGCGTCCGGTTGGGCCGAGCGGGAGTCCCGAGGTTCGCCCGCATCGGGAGCATGGGGGGAGCGGGGGGGCCGGGGCTGGCTGGGGGCTCTGTTTCCTTTTCCCGGCGCACGCGGTGATGTCGCCGCCTCAAACAAACGCGTATCTAGAGGGAAATCGATGCAGATAATGTTTAGAAGATTAAAAGAGCATTAATGCTGGCAACAGGAGCATAAACGCGTGGACCCAGTTTTCATTGATCTGGAACCTGAGCCGGCTCATTTCCAGTAATGCTGCCGGTGCTTTTCCTTCCCAGCACCGGTCCCGGGTGGGGGTTCCCCACGGACCCGTTCGCGTTAGGGCAGGAGAGCAGAAATCGCATCTGCCTGCCCGCCGGGGCGCCGCCGGAATGCCATTTCTGGGTTTATTACCGGGTATAATCCCCGGTGCCCCCCGAATTGGCCGCAGCGACGCCGTCGCTCCCGGGAGCGAAGCCCGGTGGCCGGGTGAGCGCGGGTTTCCCCGGGCGAGAGGGACCCGGAGCGGAAAAGACCTTTGCAAATTGCCGTTCCCGTCGGGAAATCGATTTTTTTATTATTATTATTTATTTTTATTACCACGTGTGAATACGCGGCCTCAGTGCCCCGGCGCTTCCTTCCTCCCCCGTACCCCCGCTCCTGGTCTCTGGCAGTCGGCCGGCTTGCCCCGTGCCCCCTGAGTTTTCCCAGCCGGGATGAGAATCTGCTGCCCCTTGAGGGGAATCCCCCGTATCCCCCCTCCCCGTGCGAGCTCCGGCGCTGGGGCGTGCTGGTTACGCCTCTTTATTATAGAAGCTATGTAATAATTATTCTAGATTTCTTATTATTTCTGTGCTCGTTGTCCCTTCTCGGCAGTCGTTAGAAGGCTCCTCAGCCGGGGCGGGGGGATGCTGGGCCGTGCGGGGCCGGAGGCACGGTCCCGGAGCGGGACGGTCCCGGGAGAGGCGGGGGCGGGGGGGCTGCCGGTGGGCATAGGCGGGGTGGTTCGTGCTTTGGAGATCTGAGAGGAGAACGTCGCTTCGGCGTGACCGTGCGGTCACGGTGCCTCCCGGGGCCGTCGGGCTCCCCCGGGGCAGCTGGAGCAGGGACGGGGCTCCTGGGGAGCTGCTCTGGGCTTCGGGCAAACGCTGCTCCCGCCAAGCAAAACGAAACGCGAGAAACCCCGCCGCTCGCCGGCTTCTCGGTGTGCGGCGAGGGCGGCATCGCGCCCCCCTCCTCCTTCCACCCCCGGGACCTCGTCCCCAGAACGGGCTGGCGTGTCCCCTCCTGCCGGGAGAGCGGGGCTGCCCTCGGGGCGGGGGCCGGCTGCAGGGCAGCGGGGCTCCGGGGCTGGGGGCTGCGGGGCTTTGGACGTCTCGGTGCAGCGCTGAGTGGCTGCGGCCCCGCCGTGTCCCGGGCCGAGAGCTCCCCGGCCCCGGCCTCGCAGGCAGGCCCCGCAAGGCTCCGCGCCGCCCTCCCCGGCTGTCCCGCCGGGCCACGAGAGCCCCCCTCCGCCGCGGTACCTTCGTGCGGCCCCTCCGCCGCGCCGGTTTGCAGCCGGTGCTGCCGGCCCGGCCCGGGGCCGAGGAGCGAGGCAGGCACCCCGCACCCGGCTCCGCGCTGTTCCCCGGCCGCTCGGGAAAGGCTCGCTCAGCCCGGGTTCGCTTCCCGGCCGCCGAGCGACTGGCCGGGTTGGGACCCGCAGCCGTTCCCCGGCGCGGCTGTGCCAGCCTCGGCCGCTGCCGGGTCCCTCCCTCTGTCCCCTCGCGGAGCCCCGGGGGCAGCCGGGACGTGCCGGCGGCAGGACTCGGCTTCGCGGCGCGGTGCTCCGCCGCCGGGTCCCTCCCGAAATTCCCCCCGTGCCCCGCGGAGGGAGAGAGCGGGGCGCCGGGGAAGCTACTCGCGCCCTCGGCCGCCCTCCCCTTGCCGCCCGGCCCCGGTGCTGGGGGGTTTGGGGGACCCTCGGGGAACGGGCCGACGGGCGATGCGGCACCGACACAGGCGGGAAGGGAGGCAGCGATGCCCGGGCGGGGGGTGCCCGTCAAACCCCGTTTGCCGGAGCCCCGGGAAGACCCCCGGGTGCGGGGCGGGAGCGGGGAGGCGGCGGCACCGTCAGCACCGCGGACAGCGGCGGGGAGCGGGAATGGGGCGGGGAGGAGCGGGAGGGCGAGGAAGGCCGGCCAGAGGCGGGGAGAGGAGCCGGAGCGGGGGCTGTGCTGCGGGCCGCGGGTGCGGCTGTCCGTCGGTCCGTCCCCCGCCGCCGCCCGGGTTTGCGGCCGTTTCCCCGGCAGGCACAGCGCGGGGAGCCGCGGGGACCCCGCACCGGGCGGTATCTCTGCGCGGGGCCCTGCCTTAGCGGGGTGCGCGGGTACGCAGAGAGCCCTTGGAAGGCGCTTGGTGCCGTGGCATATTACTGCTCTCCTCGGCCATAGCTCAGCGGTTCCGTGGGGACAGTCCGTGCGGGGAATCCTGGGGTACATCATACTTCTGTCCTGGCTTTCCGAAATAACACCCCCCTTTTTGCTCCCCGTTGTTCCTGGGGACACCGAAGAGATTTCAGCCCTGCAGAACCTCGGATGCTGGTTTTGTTAAGCCACAGTTTTTATCAGCTTCTTGGCTGGTTGATAAAGATAAATCCGGCCCCATTTGCTGTTAAATGTGGTTTTATCTGTCTTTCCCCCTATCTTTTTTTCTGGGTTTTTTTTTTTCTCAGAAACAATTAGTCTCACTGGGAGCTTTCCCAAGCTGCTCTTCACTGTTTCCTTATTAAATATTTTCCAGCATCTCCTGTTTCCTTGGTGTCTCTGGGCCCTGTGAACCGAAATGTCCCACACTCAAATAAAACACCTGCATTTGGAGACTGCCAGAACTCATCTGTGGCCTGAGCACCTTTTCTGCCAGGAGCATTTCCCAGGAGGGGTGCCGTTTCTCCCCCTGCTCTCTGTAGGGGTGCTCTGACTCACTGGCTGTCCGTTTATCTGTGCCACGGTTGTGTATCCTTGGGGCTCACCGAACCCAGATGTTCTGACCATGCACTGGTTGCAGGGGGCTCTTTCACCCCTTCCAATTAGGCATCACTTGGAGGGGACAAGCTCCTTTCCAGGAACCCCACATGTCTGTTCAGGGTCTTGGTGCACTGAGAGCAGTGGACTCCTGGCATCAGAGGAGCTCCCCTGTGCTGTGGAGATGGGGCTGTGCTGGTGGGCAGAAAACTGAGCTAGCAGGGGCTGAAAAGGCCTCGAGACGTGGCTTGTCCCCACAGCCTGCCCCACTCCTCAAGGATCATGGCTTGTCCCAGCAGCCTGCCCCTCCACTCAAAGGTCCCCAGGGCTGGGGATTTCTCAGGCTACCTAGGCAATCTCTTCCAGGGCTTACAGGTACAAAAAAGTCCTTAATGACTGGCCTTAATCTTCCTTTTTGTCTTTTAAATCCTTTGCTTCTCATCTTATCCCTGTAGACACAGCGGGGGAAAAAATGACTCCCTTCCTTGTGATAGCAATCTGTCTGTATTTAAGACCCCTGTCTTGGTCTCCTGCCTTCTCTGGGAAAAAAGCCCCATCATATTTTGGAGCTGAATATGCAGAGAAAGCATTCTGTCCAGTGGGACAGATAATACATCTCTTTTTCCAGGGTAAAAGATTTTTGTATCCGGCTCTATCAATCTTGCAGACTTTTGCATAAAAGGCTGGCTGATTTATAGAGGGGTTTGTACGCCGAAATCATACAAATCAGACTCATCTCAAATGGGCTCAGTGGTCAGATCAGCCAGACAAGGCGCTGATGGCAGGTAGGAATGCAATCAGAAAAGAAACTGGAGTTTTGGGGTTGTTGGGGGTTTTGGGCTATAAAATCCAAGTCCCTCGTTGGGAGAACAGGGGACTCAGACCACTGGCACACACCGCACAGAGGAATTATCGGACGAGCGATGGAGGCTGGCAGCTGCCCAAAACACAAATTGTCTCCCAGACCAAAATATCTCTAAGTAAGCAGGGAACATATTTATGAGGAGCGGTGATTTTCCAGCAGATCTCATCTTGTCATAATGGCCGCTTAAGGGGGGCTGTGCTGAGGCATTAAGGTTTGGCAAGCAGCACTGGGCTGAAGGACGAGCGTGAGGAAGAGCTTCCCACACACCTTCCCCTCCGTTGTCCTTCTCCTAGGGGCTGGTTGTGGCCCCTGGTTCCTGCACCAGGCAAGGACACTGCCCTGACCCTCAGCAGCCAGCATCACAGCACCAGCACCTTTTCCTGCCCGTGGGGACTGGTGGCACTGTGCACCCTGACCATGGGTCACCGACGTGAGATGCTCACACAGGTCAGGTGTAAGCTCCCAAAGCTTTTCCCCCTGTCCTTCTGGCATCCTTAGGGCCAAACGTCTCCTCTGTCATGCCCGGATCCTTCTGGGTGCAGTGTCTGGGCTCTCCTGTCACAGGGTGTCGCTGCCCCAGTGTGTCACTGCTCTCAGGACTGGGAGTCTCACAGATAACTCTAGGCAGTCGCACCCCTTTTTGTGGAAACCGGAGTCTGTGGGGAGAAGGAGGCTCTCCAAAGTGCCTGTGCTGCAGCAAGGCTGCGGCAAGAGCTGGCACCACTGGGTGATGGGCCTGGCAGGAGGGAGAGCTGATGTCCCCAGCTACTGGAAAGGGGTGCTGGGCTGGATATCGAGTGCCAGGGGGTGCTCCTGGCTGAGAAGCCGGGGGGCTGCTGGAGTGGATATTGAGTGCCAGGGGGTGCTCTTGGCTGAGAAGCCGGGGGGCAGCCATGCAGGACCCCCTCAGCGTGTGGTTATTGCTCGCAGCTGCCCGGTGAGGAGGAGTGCATCGAAGCTGTGCTGCACACTTGCCGAGCCTCCGCTCGTTCTCACCCGTGAGTGCGATAAATTGGCCCTACCCCATCTATTATTTATGGCTCAGGTTTAATGACGGGAGTATATTACAGCAATACTTAGAGGCCCCTGTCAGAGGTCCCGCGCCACGGTGGGCGCTGCAGCGCTGCAGGGGAGGAGGCAGCCCCGGCCCTGCTGAATTTACAGCCTGACTCCAGCCACCCAGCAGATTTACAGGAGGTTTGACACAAACAGGCTGAGACCTGCTATGTGCTGGGAAGGAATATAAAAGAGCTGAGCCCCCCAACCCATTCACCTCCTCTCCTCAAGCCCCTGAAGGATGCAGGACTTAGGGAGAGGGAGGGGTTCCCTCTGTGACAGTGCTGGGAGGGATGGGGATCAGGTTGAGCTCCAGGAAAACCCAGGAAATGGCGAGGCTGTGTGCCTCCCCCTCAGAGCCTTGTAGGAAGGCCTGTCTCTCCCAGCAGCAATGACAGCGTAGAGACGGTTGGTTTCAGTGAGCAAAGAGATCGGTTCAGGTGACAGCAGCTATTCTCTGGAAGAAGGGAAGTGACCCTCAGTGCCACGCTTCTCAGCTGTGGGAACACGGCTTGTGCAGGCAGATGCCATCAGAGGGGTTTCCTGGGGCTGGCCGAGGCCCGGGGGGCTGTGCTGTGCAGGCGGCTGTGCCGGCATGCTGGCTGCGCGCCCCGGCACCCTGGTTACTCACCTCTTCATTCACAACCCTTCCTGGCGACGTAACGATTCTGTACGCAGCGGGGTACTTAACCTAATTTGTATCGACCTCTATTGCTTTCATTTGTGCATACTTAATCCGGGGAGGTAATCAAATTGATTCCTGAGGCCTAGTCTTCGAGGGCTCGCGGTAGTGCCGACGTACCAGAGGCTGCTCTGAGCGCACTGCGGCGACGGGAGAAGCAGGTTAAACCCTGGGGAAACGTTCTGATGGTTGTTTCACTGCGCTCGGTGTTCCCAGCGTAATCAAATCCCCTCTGCCACAATCAAATCCTGGGACGGTTTTAGCTCCACTGGACAGATAACCGGGTCTGGTTGACTCTGTGCTGCACCAGCACGAGCCTGTGTATGGGAGATCAACACCCAGGGCTTGTCCGTGCAGGCGGTGGAAGTGACTTACTGCTGGATTAAGAGAATGCTGGTCCCTGCTTGTCTCTCCTTGACATCCGCTCTTTGTCTCTGAGGCCCAAAGGAACTTTTGCCATCCATTGCAAAGCTGGTGGTTGTCCAGGGGTGTGGGATAACCTGAGAAGCTGCTGGAACCCAGTTTGGAGGAGATGGAGACAAAGGGAGGCTTTTCTCAGGCATTCCTGAGACATTCCTGCCAGACAGTCCTCCAGGTTCCTGGCTAAACCCCCTGTCTCAGTCCTTACCTGTGGAGATGCCCAAGGGGCAGATGGACAGACAGTGGGTTTACATGGGGTGTTTTTGGCTGAGAAGCCAGGCTGGCTCAGCCTCTGTGCTGCAAGGGACAGAAATGACGGAGCCATTTCACCAGCGTTCCCAGCATCCTGAGGAAACCAGTGGGAAGAGCTGTGGGATGGGTCTGTGGGCTCCACAGTCCCTCCCTGCCTGGCTCTGCAGTCTGTGCTGCCCTGCTTGCTGCAGGCGTAGCACCCACCGGCTGGGCCGGGCTCCTGGTGATGCCATGCTTGGCCTGCAGCCATGCGCCTGCCGTTGGGTTAATTACAGCCATTCCACGGGGTCGCTGATCGCTGATCGGTTCCCACTTCACTCCCCAGACTCGCAGAAACATTTAACAGGGGTGCTGAAACCTACCTGCTTAGCAACTCACTCTGCGTTTGAGCGCATCACCTACCCCTGCCAGCCCATGGATTCTCCTTTCCATCTCACTGCCCCGTGCAGACAGCCCTGTCAGGCTATTTTTACATCTGGGCATGCCGCAGCAGCAGTATCGGTTTCAGCACTCCATGTTCTCTCCGTGCTAATAAACACAGACCAGCTATTAATACTGGTGTTTTTTAGGATCCATTAGCATTGCTTAGCACAGCACTGGCTGGCACAGTGATAGTCCAGCACAGTGATGGTCCAGCGCTGCTGCCCTGAGCTTGGATGGGCATTCCTGGCTTTGGGGGATGTCATGGGGAGGGGGACAGTGCTGGCCCCACAGTGATTTGCAGCTGTGGGTATTTTAGGCTGGTTTGTCCTGGAAGGAGCTGGGGGACACACTGTGAGGGCTGGCTGTTTGTCCTTACCCATCCTTTGTGGGTGTATCACTGACACCTCTGTGTCCTGCTGATGTCTTCTGGGAGGGGCTCCATTAGCATGGGTGCTGCAGGCATCCCTCCTGGCTGAGCGAGTGGGGAAGGGGTGCAGGGGGATGCAGGGTCATGGAAACCCAGTGCAGCCCCAACAGAAAGCGGGGGGCTGTGTTGCAAACTGTGCAGGCAGCTTGGGAAGGGGCTGGGGGGCAGTTTTGGGCGGGTTTGGGGCTTCCCACCTTCGCCGCTGTGCCCACTGTAACTGGTGTCACTCCTATCAGTCCTGCAGGATGAGCAGCAGTAGATCAGGTCCCCTCTCCCCCATACCTCGACGTGGCATTGGCATCAGCAGCCTAATGCACATTAACCCGCAGCTGGTACAGGCTATGGCCTGCAGCGTTTCAGCTTGCCCTGGAGCCCAAATGCCCATCAGCAGGGTGCCTGTCCCATGTAACCCCGAGAGCACAGGTCTTTGGGATGCCGGTGCAGCCTCTGGGGACCCCTCCGCAGGTGCTGGCTCGGCCAGTGACAGCTTGTGCCGTCTCACACACGCCTGCAGCATCGGTCAGGGTCAGTGGGTGCGCACCCTGACACTTGCTCTCTCTCTGTCTCTGCCCACCTTCCCCAGCCTGCAAACGCAAAGAGCAGGAGCCGAGCAAAGAGCGGAACAGCTCCCAGAAGAAATCCCGCCTGGTTTTCACAGACCTCCAGCGCAGAACGCTTTTCGCCATCTTCAAGGAGAACAAGCGCCCCTCCAAAGAAATGCAGATCACCATCTCCCAGCAGCTGGGCCTGGAGCTCACCACCGTCAGCAACTTCTTCATGAACGCCCGCCGGCGCAGCCTGGAGAAGTGGCAGGACGACCTGAGCTCTGGGGGCTCCTCCTCGGCCCCCAGCACCTGTACCAAAGCGTGATGGCAAGCGGCCGGCGCGGCGCGGCACGGCACGGCGAGAGAGCATCTTCGCAGCGGGGCCCTTCACTGGTGATGTAAAGCACAATCCTCCCAGAACCAAACCCCAGCCCGGGTGCAACCAAGAACACTTCCCACGGCTTTCCGTCCGCCTCGGCAGGCGCGAGGTTACATGAGCCCCTTCCCACACCACGCTGCGCTCAGGGCAGGTGAAGCAGGTCCGGAGCCGTCGGTGAGGTGAGCTCCTCCTGAGTCCCAACGAGCCCAGCCGGCCAGCGGGGTGCCGCTGGGAGCCCCGCGGCCTGCCCACGCCCGGCGCTCGCCGGTAGGGCGCTGGTGCTGGCCACACCGCCCTGCGCCAGAGCTCGCCGCCGTGGCGTGGCCAGGCGAGAACGGAGCACAAATTCTGACACGTGGACACTAAAGGATCCGACACCCTGTTACTCAGGCATGGTTTTGGTAAGCATTTTTTGGGGGGCGGGGATGGGAAAGAGCTCACATTTAGGTTTTTGTTAGGGTTTTTTGGGCTGGTTTTTTTTTTAGTTCATTTGATTTAAGCAGCGAGTAGAGCTTGATCTTGGAAGGGAACAACTCAGTTTGCCGGATCTCACGGCATCAAGCACAAAGCCAGTCGCTATAGGGATAGGTGCAGCCCCGGGCTTACTGCAGCGACTGTTTGGAGATGCAAGCCCAGCTTCCGGAGCCCATAGGGAACGCAGCCGCGGCCGCGCCGGCCTCAAGCACAGTTGGCAGTTTGCCCCCAGGTCTGTGTTTGTACCTAATGCAGATGCACACTCAGGAGGTCAGACAAGCAGCCACGGCACGTGGAGCCAACACGACGCTTTCAAAGATCTAGATTTTTTTAGGTCATTAATACAGCCCCCTTTAGTCACCAGGAAGCTAGCTTCTCCTCGGCGGCGTCCTTGCTACCGGGACGCCGATAGGGCTCAGCGTATTTTTATTAGGGTTTGTTTGGGGTTTTTGGGTTTTTTTTCCCCCCATATTTTATGGTACTTACAAGCAGGACTAATCCAGAACCGAGCCCTTCAGATGCCACAGACCCTCTCAGATGTGCCGCACGTGGCTTCAATACCCCACGTACACCTATTGCATCCCTCAGCTCCTCCCACCCACCGGTCCTGCGAGCCGGCAGGGGCACAGCACACCAAAGAGACAGGACTGATTACTGCAAAGCCAAAGATGTTTATAACTTGCCATTTTTCTTTCTGTCATCGCCGGCGCGGGTGGTTGTTCGGTGACGGGGAAGCCTCACAAACTCCCAAGCCCTCTCTCTGCCTCCGGCAGCCGCGCCGCCGCCGCAGCCCTGCCTGCACCTCGCAGCCCCAACCCGCGCCGCCGATACGGCCGCTTGACGCTGCCCAGAGAACGGCCCTTCTGGAGCGCCGGCCGGGCTCCGGCAGCACGCCCAGCGCGGCTGTGGTTCTCTAGAGACACTTGAGACTCTTTTTTTTATGTACTACTTAATTGAAACCAAAGAAACGTTTTCTGCACCTACTTCTTCTGCAACAAACTGTTCCATTGAAAAGTAAAAAATAAAAAAAAATTAAAAAAAAAAAAAAACAAACCCAAGGAAGCACGTCAGGAAGCAAACGAGTAACACACTGTGTTTTGACAGACCTCTCGGACATTTCCGGAAGCAGATGGCAAAGAAAGGGTTGGTGAGAACCAGAACAAAGCAAAGCCAGGACGATTGCTGCTTCGTTTGACAACGCCGTCATCTTCTTAAAGTTGAAGATTGTCTTTAATTTGTGCCTATGCAGTCTTTTTTCAAAAGAACAAGGAACAGAGCAACCAAAACCTCAACAGCTACAATACCAAAGATGAGGATCCTCACTTCTTTTGCCTCAGTTCATCCCCTCCTCTTGCACGACTGGACGCGTGTAGCATCGCTGATCTGTGTACAGGTAACCGCTCCTCTTCCTTCGAGCAACCAGAAGGGTGGGTTGATCCACGTTCTTCCCGATCCTGCCTCAGGCGGGACGTCCCTGAGAGCTGCACGGACTCCAGGGCGTTGGGACACTGTGCTGGTATGTCTCCTCCTCAGAGCCACATAGGAAGCGGCGCGTCCCTTCGGTGTGACTTGTGTTGTTGGGTAGAGCTGGTCTCCTGTGTGTGTGTCTAGAGCTTTGAACCCCTGTCCCTCTGTGTGTGAAGCGTGTAGAGTAACCTCCACCCTTCTTTCTCCTCCCCAGGGATAAAAGTTGCAATATGGGTACAGATCGATGTCACCATAAGCTGCGAGCACTGCCACAGCCTGGCTCTCTGGGGTCAGACCACAATCTGAACCGAAACCCAGGTCTCAGCAGTTCACATTATGTCATTCGGTTGCAGTCACGATGACCCAGGTCGTGACACGCAGGCCTAGGCCCAAATTCCTCCTCAGAGCTGGGGCACAATGGTGCCACCTTGCTCCAGCTGAACGCAGGCTTCTTTCCAACTGATCTGCAAGCCTGCTGCAGGCATCTTCCAGGCTTTGAATTTTTAAAAAAAGAAAATTAAGAAAATTAAAGCCGCTTTTGTCTGCTCAGGGAGGGAAGGGCTCCTGGAGAGTAAACCCAGGCCCCTCACCTCACCTAAGCTGGGCGCACATGTGGGGTCTGGGACTCAGAATGTCCTTCAGCCTGCATTGCCCAGGCAGATTGTGTGTGATCTGGAAATGATCCCAAGAGGTCTCGTGTCAGACATGGAATAAAGCTGCCAAAAACCGGTTCGGATCTGGGCTGATGCCTACTGACGCCTCCAGGTGTTGGAGTGACATGCTGTGAGTCCACTCGCTGTACAGCTGGACCCGGTGGGGCTGTTTGGTCACAGTGACAGTTCACCCTCATTCCCACCCAAGAAGGTCCCCTCAAACCAACCTGCCCATGTGCATTCTGAACGTGGCATTGCCCTCACGGGGATGTTTCGTTCCTAAAGCATCCATCCCACACTGCCCCTGTAACCACTGGCAAAACCCAGACTATCGTTCCCTCCCCTTCCCTTCCCTTCCCTCCCCTTCCCTTCCCTTCCCTTCCCTAGGCAGAGGAGAGCCCACCCCAATCTTGATGTGAGGTCCATGAGCAGAGATGTGTGCTTTGGGATCCCACTCAGGGTTCCCACCAGCAGGTCTGCACCCGGATCCAGTACCAAGTTATAAGATGTGTATTGCTGATGCAATTAATAACTTTCTCCAAATTGTGGGAGCTCCTGTTATGCAATATTATGGCTTCAATTCTCACCTCAGTCTTTCTCACCTCGATCCACGGTCTCGCTGTAACTACACGGTGGAGGCCGAGTCAGTGCCCGCACCATGGGAGGCTCCTCTGCGCCGGGGGTTGTGGCTGAATCAGCGCCTGTATTTCCTCTGCATTTCTCCAAACCCATTTTCACCTGAACAAACTGCTGCATTTTTTATCCCTGCCCCTCCCATGGCCCCATGTCGTGTCTTCCATGTCGCAGCCCGTGCTCCTAGGCCTTCCCCTAGCAGCTGTCTCAGAGGAGGAGTGCAGCAGGGCGGATGTGTGTATATCTACACCCAGGAGCAGATACCTGCTCTATTCTGCCTGCACAGAGAACAACCCACACTTCAGCGAGCGATATGTTTATGTACCACCTACCAGTGACTCCACAGAGCCATGTAACAGAACTGGTTCCTTTTGTTTATTGTGACGCCAAAGACTGGTATGGACAGACAGCATCCCAGCATCCGCCCCGCCGCCCACTCGCAGCTACTACCACGGGCACATCCAAGATGAATTCAACTTTCTGGGAACCTTGGATATTGCTTAATCATCCGCAAAGGAACAAAGAATGTGCTTGATGACTTCGGTTGAATAGCTTTATTCCAGATCTCTCTTACCTACAGCTGAATCCAAAGACCTGTGAAGGACGAAGCCAGCAAGGCACGCTGGAGCCAGGAGGAGAGCTCTCCTCTCCCACAGCCCGGTAGGAACCACATGGTGTTGCCAAGAGCGTGCTGGCTTCGGGCACACCCCATGCTCTCCTTGCTTGTCACCATTACCTGAGTGTTTCTAAGGCACGGGGGAACTTTCTACTTGGCCTCTTTATATTTATTGACGGGAATTTTTATCGTTTAGATTTTTTTGTTTAAAAAAAGGCAAAGCTTGAAATGGTTTTATTTTTGTTTCTCCAGACACTTGTGGGGTTTAACCCCATATATTATCTATCGATAATTTATTTAATTTAGTCTTCGAGCAGGTCCGGGAAACTCTGTTCAGCCTGAATCCCACTGAGCTTCGCTTCAGCATTCAAATTCAGCCTGAACACAGACTGCAGGACCCAGCTCCAACGTTAATTATTTGTACCTATTTAATTCAATCCTTTATTAATTCGTTTGGCATTAATGTTGCTTATTTATCTGTTCTACTGTTGCGGCGCATCCAAGATGCGAAGCCTGTGTTAGCAAAAACACAAGCAGCGAGTGTTGCTTCATAGCGTGGCCAGGTTCTGTTACAGCCAGGAGGAAGAACAGGAATCTACCTTTAATTCCCTCCTTCAGTTCATTTTAATTGCTTAAATACCCAAGTTTAAATTATTTAAGTTAATCTCTTCCCATCTGATTAGAAAGTGTGACTTAACCTTTCTTACGGCCCGCAAAGCCTTCATAATATAACTTATTTATTTAACTTATTCCTTACCACCTATGGATGCCCTTGTATAGTTTTTATTTTTATTTAGGATTACCTCAAAAGCACTACAGCTGATTTTCTGTAAGAACAACAGAGCGAATTCTGAGGACGAGCAATGAATATTCAACCTGAAACTGTGCTGTCAGAAACAGTAGGGAAAAAAGGAAAAAGGAAAAAAAAAAGAAAAAAAAAAAGAAACAAACAAAAAAAAGACCCTGGGATAGTTTGCCTGAACTTTGTGGCTTCTTAAAACTTAAGCTGGGGGGAAAGATAACACATGCCAAGCAAAAAGAGAGAAACCCTTAAACTAGCTGCTTCCAAGAATGAACTTCTGTGTGTGTATTTAAAAAGGAAAAGAAAAAAAAAAGAAAAAAAGAAAAAAAAAACAGGAAAAAAGAAAAAATCAACCTGGAAAAAAAACCTTTGTATTTCTAGTGAGAACCAAAGAGGCTACCTCACTGACTTTTCCATTTGTAATTTTAATCGTGTTGATGATACCAAAGATACCAAAGATTTCTTTCTGTGCGGTCTGCATTCTGCTTGTGCTCTGTCACGGTCCCCACGGTTCCCTCCCCGTGCAGCAGCGTTCCGCTGCAAGCCACATTCCCAATAACTCCGTCGAGGGAGCTGCCCGTTCTGGTGGTGTGTTTTCTGTGTCTCCCCCAAGCCTTCCTGTTAGCCCCAGATGTTCCGAGATGCGGAACCGCTTCCCATCCCTCCCGCCCAGGCCAGGTCCGGTGGAAGGAGCCATTGTGTTGAGCTGGAGACGTGTCTGGGCGCCATGGCTCGGCCAGCTGCGTGGGGACAGGGGCTGCGGGCTGACCCCCCAGCAGTCCCTCCTTGGGCCTGTATGCGGGCCTTGCTTTGGTGGCCGCAGCCAGTGATTGCTGTGAGTGAGCAAGGCCGCGCTGGGGCACAATCTGACAGGCCGGCCCGTGGGACCTGTGCTGGCCCAAGGGTGGGCAACCCCACTGCATGTTGTCTGCGGATGCCAAGGCCTGAGCCTCCAACGTCTGCGGGTGTGCAGAGGCAGGGGCTGCGACAGACTCCAGCCTGTGCCAGCGCCCTGCCCTGCAGCTTCCCAGGGGACACTGCTCACCTTCCCAGGGGACACCGGCTCCCCTTCCCTGGAGCCTGTGTCCTGCACTGACAGGGCCTGTCCTGCACCAAAAATCAGCTTGAAGCAGGCGCTGGGCAGTACCTGGCCAAGAGCGAGGGAAAACAGCCCAGGATCCTCATTCGGGTCACAGGCACTCGCCTTGGCATACGAGAACACCCCCCTGAGCTGCCCTGCACGGGCTGCGCCTCCATTTAATGACTATCGATGCAGGCGACACCCACCCACCCAGCACATCATCCCCTGCGCCGTGGTGACTCTGTGTCACTGCAGAGACCTGATGGTCCCGAGGGTGCCAGGGCTGTGAGCCGGTGCTGCTGTCTGCTGCAGGGCCTGAGCCTCTCCCCAGGGCCCAGGCTGGAGCAGAGCCGGATGCCCACAGCTCAACACAAAGGCTCTCCCCTAATTAAATGTTGCCTTTTATTTCCTATTTCTGTTTGGGTTGAAGTCTGTATTGGAAAAGATAGGGGCTTGACAAGTGTGCTTTTATATATATATATATATGTGTGTGTATATATATATATATTCCTTCACTAAGAAGCTATAATGATTCTCAGGATGCCTTCTCGGCAGGGAGGAGAGGCTCTGTCCTCGTGGCAGGCGATGCCTCCCGCCGTGCCCCCAGCCCCGTGCAGCACGGGACACAGAAACCCCCCAGAGCTGGCAGGGCCCTCCGCAGCCATCGCGTTTCTCACCAGACCCACTTGCAAAGTGTGACATTACCACGGGACGAGTGCCTTGCTTGAACCAAAGCAACGACTTTGCCAGTCTAGACCTCTCTGTGCTTTTTTTTATTCTTCCTGTGAATACCTCAGCTTCAACTGGGCCGCCGAATCGTACCTGGTGGGCTTTTTGTACTGTGGTGCTTTGCAATGCAGCCCTGCAAAGAACAGAACTCTTAAGAATACCAAAGGCTCCTCTCCTCCTCTTCTTTATCCTTCTCCTCCTCTTCTTTATCCTTCTCTTCTTGTCCTTGTCCTCTTTCTCCTCCATTTCCCTTTCCTCCTTCTCCTTTTCCTCCTTAACCTTATTCTTTCTCCTTCTCCTCCTTCTCCTTCTCCTTCTCCTCCTCCTCTTTTTTCTCTTCTCCTTGTCCTCCTTCTCCTTCGTCTTCCTCTTTCTTCCTCCTCCTCCTTCTCTTCCTCCTCCTTCTCCTTCCTCTTCCTTATCCTTTCCTTCTCCTTCTTGTCCTCCTTCTCTTCTCCCTCATCTCTTTCTTTCTTCTCCTTTTCTCCTCCTCCTTCTTCTCATCTTTGTCTTTCATCTCCTCTTCTTCCTTCACTTTCTCCTTTTCCTCTTCCTCCTTCCTCTTTCTCCTCCCCCTCCTCCTCCTCTCCTCTTCCTTCAATGGTTCCAAAGCTTTAATATAAAACTGGGCATGTTGGCAACGCAGACCGTGCAATCCCTTACCGAATTTTCTCAGATATACCTCATAGAGAATAGTGGTTTAGAGTAATGTTATTATAGCGTATGTAAGAAATTATTCACTGTTTCTTTTTGGTAACTGTGATTTAAAGAAGAAGAAGAAGAAGCTTTATACGTTTTAGGTTGTGCTTTTGTAATAGACGGAAAAGGTGCGCTTACCAGTGTACGTCAGTCTTTCTCCTGCTGGGTTGGGTTGGTTTGGTTTCTTACAGCTTGGGGAAGAGTTGCAGAATGAGCCCAAAGTTTACAGTTCCATATTTTGCTGCAGAAACAATCTGTGTTAATTTGCTCTGTTGAGAAAAAAATAAGAGAAAAAAAAAGGAAAAAAAAAAAAAAAAAAAGATTATTTTCTACCTTTGTGCTCCTTGGTCTGAAGAGCTGATTGTCCTGTGTGAGGTGTCGTGTGATGATTAGCAACCGCCAAGCAGCGCTATCCTTGTTATGCATGAGGCAAACCCTTAGCAGTGTGATGCATCGTGGTTCTTCATGGCAACTCCTTGGTTGGGAGCCCGGCACGGGGCCCTTTGCTTCGGTGGTGTTTGTTTATGCATGGAGCCTGCCCCCCGCAGCACTCGTGCGCAGCCGTGGCGGCTGCCCTGCTGTGGAAGCACGCGCGGTTGGGCTGCCTGCGGCACGGCCCGGGTACAAGCTGCTGCTCGGAGCATCCCCTCCCACCCGTGTGTCTGAACACAGGGCCCAGGCTGAATTCCAGGGAGTTCAGAGGGGAGGAGTTGGCAGAGGGGAAACATTTGTCAGCCCAGCAGTGCTTCCTGGGCTGGTTCGCTCTGTCGGCCACCCCGCAGGGGCCCGGAGAGCACAGGCCTTGCTCCCAGAGGAGCCCAACTGCATGTCCTTTCCCAGGAGCGGGAGTTACTTTGGCTTTATGGCAGACCTGTGGTGAGGGGATGGACTGGACAGGGCAGTGTGTCTGCACCTCCTAGCCCGGCCCAGCACCCTGCATGGTGGGGCCTGCAAGGTGCAGGTGGGCACGGGTCAGTGGCGATCCCCCAGCCGCATTGCCTATCATGACAGACCTGTCGGGATGGATCAGCCCAGGTGGTGTGGCTGGAGCCCTGCATCCCTCCCACCTGCACAGCCCAGCCAGTGTCCGGGGAGGGAGTGCGGGCAGCTCCAGCAGCCCCGGCCTGTCTCCAAGGGTTTATCCCCCCTTGGATTTATCCCCATGCTCTGCCCTGGCACCACACTCAAGAGCTGGGCTGTGTGGTGCCGCGAGCGGACCCTTCCTGCAACACCGAATTGCTAACCATGCCGGACATAAAGCCAAAGCAACTGCTAAACACACTTTACTCTGCGTGGGAGAGTGCCACATGGGGAGCAGGAGCGCGTCTTCTAACGCGGCATCCGAAGTAATGTCGGTAGAGTGTTTATAGTGTCTGTCATTAAAGGTATATTAGAGATGTGCTTTCATTAGTGCAAAGAAACAGACTTTTATTTGGCCTTATACGGTAGCTCGTGGCGATGAAAGCTTTGTAATATAGTCTGTCTGGGGTTCTTTTTCCTTCTTTATCTGCCAAAGACGGTACCGGATCCGAGGATGTTAAATGGCTTTTTGTTTTTTGGGTCAGACAGGTGATGATTGTAACAGTGTTCAATCTTCCGGGAAGCTTCCCAGCTCCTTCCGCAATAAGCAGAGGTGGCATTTGTTCTGGCAGACTCAACCCACGCCGCAGCTCCCGGCCTGGGCTCGGGCAGCACACGGGTGCTCTGATACCCCCGGGTGCCCCCTGCTGCCCAGCCCAGGGCAGCGGGCATGGGAGACCATGACAGTGTTGGCTGCTGGGGCCCCGGTCGGAGGCCTGGCTTGCTAAGATTTGCCAAGGTTCTTGTACTATGAAATTTGAGGTATATTTTATTATGCCGTTTTATGTCATTTTTTAACTCCGTGGAAGGTGATATGTTGAACCGAGTGTAAGCTGAGTTTTTCAGACAAATAAAGTAGCTAAAGAGTGAATGTTATTTTATCATTAAAGGGTTTTTACTCAATGATTTGTGCCAATAGATGTCCTTTATCTTAACGACAAGTATTACATTGCTTTCAGACTTTTATTTATAGCTATCGATGTAAAACCCCCCGATATGATTTGCCAAAGTTCAATAAAGGAGGAAAACAATGCTTTTGCTTCCTTGTGCCATGAGAAGTTCCTGTCTGTCTTCCAGGTGCCTTCCGCACATCCAGCTACTCCTCCAGCCTGTCCCAGCAGGGTTCAGAGCGGAGCATGGCTGCTGGCCCCAGCCCAGGCTGTCAGCACGGCCAGGGAGCGCTGAGCCCAGCACAGCCAGACCGGCCCAAGAGGCTGCGTGGTGCACAGGGTCTGGCCAAGCGTGAGCTGTACACCCTGGGAAAGGACCCAACCGGGTCCCCGCTCGTGCAGTGGCTGCTGGGTGCAGGGTGCTGGGTGCAGGGTGCTGGGAGCGGCACAGCCCTTCCTCCCCGGTGCTTCCATCCTGGAAATGGGATCTGGGTGGTGAGGGTGGGATGGGCGGCAGCACCCGCATTCATAAGCCACAAATGGAGCCTGTGGAAAGGCTTCGGGGGTTTTATTATCTTGCATCCAACCTCAGCTCCGATTTTTAACCCTGGGGTTAATGAAACCACCCAGGGATTCCTTCCCATGCCCCCCTCCCCAGGTCCCTCTCTCACACTGAGCTGATGCTCCATTAATTAAATTTACGTCGCTTCATTTACCTTTGCCGAGCAGCTGCGGGCGCAAGTGAACGCAGAGCTGCCTCTTCAGTGGCTGCGTCCCACAACAGCCCTAATGCTGCCAGTCGGGGCTCTTTTCCTCTGGCACGGGGTGACAGGGGCACTCCCAGGGCAGGGGGACACCCCGTGCCCCCTGCCATGCTCCCAGGGACATCTCTCTGGGTGCTCTGCCCCATGCTTCCCTTGCACAGCTATGGCTGGTCCCTGCAGGGGAAGGGATGATGCAGCTGCATGTGAAACCAGATGGGACAGGGAAGGAGCCCTCCCCCATTGGGCTTTGGTTGGACTCACAGGTGCGTGTTTCCAAGCCCCCTTCCCACCCAAACCTCCCTGGCAGAGGGGTCTCCTCTGGGAGAAGGCCATGGCAAGGACTGCCAAAGCGAGGGCCTGGGCTGGCTGGGGGTGCTGGGGAGCAGCTGACTGCTGGGACAGTAAAAACACTTCAACAGGAAAAGAGCAGTGATGACACAGAGTAATGCTGCCCACATAGGTCACTTCCCTTTTGCTCACTGGATGGATCCCCCAGGAATGTGCTTCCCAGGCACTTAGCAGGGGGCACAGCTGGGAGGAAGGAACAGGGATGCTTCCTTTATTGGACAAAAGCTGCAGGATAACCTGGGCGTGTGGCAGTTCAGCCAGGCTGCAGTGGTACAGCACGCTGCTCTGCTGCTCCAGCAAATGCTCCCACCACAGAAAATCCCACAGGTGAAGGGATGGCTTCAGCCTGGCTGGTGCCCCCTGCACTGATACCAACACCAGCCTTGGTGGGCCCCAGGCTGGCCGTGGTGGGTGCAGGGATGTGCCACAGCAGTGAGCAGTGCTGCGGACACTGGGCATCACCCACCCATCACGGTAGTGGCTGGTGGCACCCGGCATCCAAGGGTGCCATGGCCAGGGCCTCACATAAACCCAGGGACTGTGCTCAGCTGAGGAACCCTGGGATGATGGTCTGCTTTGTGTTCTGCACACACACACACACACACACACACACAGAGCCTCCACCAGCGACTCCGGGGCACAGCTCAGAGCAGCCTAATGGCAGGAAGCCATAATATATTAAAACAGTAGATTAAAACAAACAAGAACACTTTGGATCACGTTACACATCACTTTCCTTGTGCCTGACAACAGAAGAAATCAAAGGCAGTAAAAGACAATCGTAGACCATAATGGGCTAATAACTCCCCAGTAAAAGTACTTGTGGGAGTTGGCTGCGAGGAGCCGCAGGATGCGGAGCCAGCCCGCGCCCCCAGCATCGTGCCTGAGTGCTCCTCCTCGGCTGCCTCCCAGATGCAAACGTAATTAGGCCTCAGTTGTGGGTGATGCTCACACGTTATGGATCATCCTTAGAAGTGACAGGAGGGAAGAGCAAGGGCTGTGCTGCTAGTGCACTGCTCCTGTGTTGGTCGGTCAGTGTCACAGGGTTCTAGTAAGTGTTGACTCCTTCCAGGGGTACCATTCACGTCCTTCTCCCAGCACTAGGTCCCCGTTTGGTCTCCAGGCTGAGGCGATGCTCACACCATGCTGTCAGCAAAGTATCTCCCAGGAGAATGCCAGTGGATTAATGCCGACTTCATCCGTCAGAGATCTCCATGCTGCTCAGCAGGCTCATTTCGAGATACCCCTCAGTTTCCAATAATCCACTGACAGATCTCGATGATCCACAGGCTCTCCAGCTCCCCCAGTCACTGGGCAGAGAGGCAGCAGCACTGGGAGCACTGGGAAGGAGCCGGCTAGAGCAGGGTGCTTCCCCAACAGCTCCTTGTCCTCAAGGAATGTGGCAGATAGAAGCTGCCTCAGGTGCCTTCAGGAGGAGCCTGGACACACACCATAGCAGAGGCAGTGGCGTTTGCAGTGAAAAGAGGCAGTGAGACCCAGGGACATGCTGCCTGCAGCCCCCTCCTCTCCCCTCCTTCCACACAAGCTCTTCATCGCAGGGAGCACACACAGACACACCTCTAACCAAAGGCTGCTTCAAACACAGCACTCAGTGCTTGTTTACCACGATCCCAACTCCACCCTGACCATAAAGCCAGGGGAAGGGAAGAGCTCAAAGCTGTAATCCCCTTTGCCACTGCCTGGAACCACGCTCCTTGTCACCTCCCGGCATGGCAAGACCCCACTGGTTCAGCAGGCTAAAACCCAGCTCATAATTAAATTCCTGGCAGTTGCAATTAGCAAACACATCTGTGGGGGACACCGAGATGTGATTTACTGCACACTGAAGGCCCATCTGTCCCCACCATGGAGCCTGAGCCCCTCAGCACAGGGCAGAGCCTTCACAGCCATGTCACAGAACCGGACTTTGGCTGGATTTTCCCTGGCCTGAGCTCTTTATGCCCAGCATGGCACTTGCAGTTGGGCCTAAGGCCCCCAGGCTGTGCCACACTGCTGGGAAACCACGCTGCTTGGCTGGACAGCAAGAGATGCAGGGAGCCTGAATCACACACACAGGCTCACTGAGCCCAAATCACCACTACACATCTCAGTGTACCTCAGCCCCAGAGTGGAAGCAGTTCAGTTCAAGACCCTGCCTCCTGAGCGGAGCGATGTCGGTGCGGTTATGTGAGTAGGTGTCTGGCCTGCACGGCCTTGCCCCTGCCCAAACTAAAAGCAGGAAACTCCCAAACACCAACCCAACATGTGCCACCCTCGAGTGGAACTCACATGCACACCGAGCGCTGCCGTTACACCGTCTCAGGTGGGCTGCACCTTGCCAGAACGTGCTGTGCTGCCAGCCTGGTGACACCTGTGGTCCCCACCAGCCTGGAGGACGATGTTTCATCCAGCCACCTCCCTTCCTAGCTCCATCGCGGTGGCTCATGACCTGTGGAAGCCTTGCTGGCACTGCATGAGGTGCCCCAGCACTGCGTTTGGGGAGCGGTTGCTATTTATAACAGCTTTTTCCAGGCCCTGCAGCAGCCTCCATGCAACCAGTATGCTTTCAGCTCTGCCGGAGTATTGCTGCTCTCCACTGCTGTGTCAGGGTTTCGGCGCCACTGGGGAGTGTAAATGTGTCTCCACGTGCACTTCCGAGCGCCCCTAGAAGCCATGCCATAAATCATCAGGAGGCAGCAGCTCCTTAGTGCTTCAGGGATGATGTATTTTGACATCCAGGTAACGAGACACAGGTTCCACTCGGAACTCCGCATCCTTTGTGGTCGGGCTGTTCCTGGGAGGGATGAGCCCTGGCAGCCGGCCCCGGTGCCACCGTGCACTACTAGAGGCAGCAGGGTGTCCCCATCCCTGTGACATGGGCCTTCTTCCTGGCCCATAAGTGATGCACAGTCCCCTCCTCTGAGAACAACAGCGGTGACACCTCCAATGCTTCCTCCCCACCTTATGGCCTGGTGATCTCTTGGACTTTGGGGTGCAGATGTCAGCGGGCAGCCGCCCCTGACGCAGCCCCCGAGCCTGGGGACAAAAGGCCACGCATCTGGGAGATGATCCATCTCTGTGCAGCCACCTCAAGGATGCCGTTCAGTTAGGCCAGGGGGTGCAAATCAAACAGCCTTTTTCTGGTGCTTATGGATGAGCTCGAATTTAGAGGAAACAAAAAGGTGGATTTTAGACCTGATCCAAACATCACAAATCCCTGTGCTTCACGTGCAAGATCAGAACCTGCCTGTGAGGGTGATGAGCTGCGGGTACATCACTTGCCCAGCAGCCCAGGGCTGTACTGCTGAAGGAGGAGCGCTTCTCCCAGAGGACACGGTGCAGCCTGTCCGTGCTCAGAAGGCCGCCTGACCCGTCTGGGTGTACAGACTCCTTGAGCTGCTGACCAGCCCGTGCTGAACAAGGTGGTGTGAGGACCTGGCTGTCGGCAGAGTGGGATAGGTAGTGGACATGTTACCTCTGCTGGGAGGCTCGCTTGGAGCAGAGGGAAGGAAGGGAACCCAGTCACTGCTCTCCTCCACACTACCCATGTTCCAGTCACACAGCACGCTCCTCCACTGCAGCCTAGCAAGAAGCTCGCTAATGGATCCGCTTAAGCACAGAACAGCTCATGGCTCCGCTCTGGAAAATAATCAATCAGGCACTTAATTTTTAACATAAGAAATAAGCTGCAGAGAGCCCATTAATAGAGAGCTGAATAAATTAACAATCACAGGTTTCTCCCCATCTTGAGCCCGGACTTAGCGGCAGCTGGCAGAGCCCGGCCCCCTGCCCCTCACCTCGTCCCTGTGCATGGCTGGGCCTCGGCACAAGGGATCCACCTTGCACACATCCATGGATTTTACATTCCATGCCCCCCAAAGCGCTGCTCAGCAGTGCCCCAGTGTTGGGAGAGGGTGGCACTTGGAGCCAAAGAGGCAGCAAGGAGTAACCCACCTCAGCCTGAGCACCCTCATGTACATGGGAGCTGCACCCCGAAACACGGGCTCAGCCTGAGTTAGAGTACCCGTGTGGGTGCCGCTCTCCAAGCCCAATTCAGGCAGGTTCCCATGGGAAAGCCTCCACCAAGGGACAGGAAGTCCCGGGGTGAGACGGTCTGGGAGCACCCAGTCCAACTGCCAGAAGTTTCCGTACACAGGCAGCTCTGCACGAGCACAGCAGCAGCTCTGAGTGCTGGGGACATCGGCTCCCCAAACCACACGCCAACCCCAAGGCAGGCTGCTGCTCACACGCTCTGTGTTCCTCCAGTGTGGGGAGGACATCGAGCGCCACCACCAAGGGCTCCGACCACAGACACACAACTCGGGGGTTCTTCAAAAAAGTTTAATTGCAATCCCATCGTTATGGCAAAGGAGACACAGTGACATCATACAGAGTGTCCGTGTTACGTTACATGGAAGTCCTCGTTCAGTGTGAGACATGTGTTGGGCTAACTGCAAGCATTCCTACACATCCGGCATGGAACTCACACAGCACTTGTCTCTCTGCTGCACCTCAGCTCAGGCTGCTTCCCAACCCTCGGCATGTGGCAGAAGGGGAAGCAAAGTGAGCTCTTGGGTATTCCGTGGGAAACCCCGGCCCTGCTGACCTGGCCTGCAACACCCTCTTCTGCAGGGGAGCAGGAGGTGCGCTCGGATGCTGCCCACACCCCCCAAACATTCCAGCACCACGTGTGGAAGCTATCACAGTCTCTAAAATGCAGCCAGCAGTGAGGGAGAGTTTATAAAGCCCACAGAGAAAAAACTTCAACTACATGACAAGAGAAAAGAAAAAAGAAGCAAGCAACACTGCAGAGTCAGATCAGGAGAACAGCCTGATCATGAGCAAAATTCTTCCAAACACTGTTTGCAGACACCTTCACTTCCCACGGGACACCAGGGGCTCTACAATGCTGCTGCCTCAACCCATCAGGTCAGCTCACTGCCCCAACTGCCCGTCCCCAGGGCAGGCGTACATGAAACAAAGTACTGCCAAAGGAGCAGGGCTGATAAGGGACGAGTCAGGGCAGGCTGCTGGCCGAGGCCCCCTGACAGTGACACTGCCCAGGCTCCAACTGGAGCAGAGCAGGGTGCTCCGAGCGGGCACATCTGGGTCCTGAGTTCGTAGCACCAAAGGGTTAAGAACCTGCCAGAGGGGCAAACCGAACCCCAGGACAAAGGCTGTGGGCTCCCAAACGCAGCAGCTACACTTCGCTGGCAGAGTGCTGAAGAAGAAGGCACATAAGAGAGTGGGATTCATCTCCCCTCGTGTTAAGACATGAGCAGGGTGGGTAACTCCCTCTGAGCTAGCGTGTCACGCTCCCCCCACAGCCAGAGGCAGCCAGGCAGTGACCCTCACCCATCCCGCTGCGGACATGTGCTGCCAGAGACAAGCAGTTACCCACAACGTGCCCTGCAGCAGCTTTCTGACCACCAGCAGCACCTACGGGACCCGCTCAGGCAGCCACAGGCAGGTCGGAAGCTCTGAAGCAATAAGGTGGGCTGAGTTCCACCCTTAGCTCCCGCAATCAGAAATGCTCCCAAAGAGACAGCCAAGGGCAGGAAGATTTCCACAGCAGCAGGATTCCCACCATCACCTTGATTTCTATTAAACACACGAAGCGGAGCTGCTGGCTAACTCCAGCTTGTCAGCAGGCTTGTGATGCTGTGCTAAGCGAGACTGAGGTGTTAAGCAGCAGGAGAGCGTGACGTGAGAGGATCTGTTCCACAGCCTGAAGAGCCCCCCGGCTCCCACAGACCAGATCCATCAGCTGAAAGCCAGAAAATTAAGCGATTTCCACGTTACAGCCTAATAGCAGCAACGTGCTTAGTAATTATCTCACTTGTGGTTAGCGCACTAAAAAGTGTATTTTAAATACCTTCCATGACTGGGGACTCACGTAATGCCTGGTAATTAGTGCTGGCTAATATTGTCAGGACTCTCTCCAGCATGGAAATAAAAAGCCAAACTGTATTTACAGTGTCACATAACTGACATGACGTTAACCTTCTCTTCCCAGCTCCAGCCACAGCTCTCTGCGAGCTGGTGGCAGCCTCAAGGTCACTGTACACTTCAGCTTGCAGCAGAGGGGCACAGGCAGGAAGGTGCTCCCAAAACAGGCTGTTTTCCACTGACCCTGAAGTGCTAAGCAGGGAAGGGGTAACAGGGAAAGTTCTCTGTCCAAGGAGAGGCATAAGGCCAGCATTCCCTTCCCAGGCATTCTGCAGACATTTCTATTCTCTGCCATCGACCCAAGGCTTTTCCATGAGAAGGTCAGCCTCCTGCACACGTGCTGCGATAACCCCACCTACCCCAGCCGAGCAAGGGCAGGGATCTGCTCTGCCTTCATGCTTCCTGCCAAGGCAGCGAGCAGAGACCACAAAGGGAGGAGGAGGAGAGGGAGAGGCGAAGCCCCAGCTTCAGGCTCCCTGCCACCCAAAGAGGCACAGGTTCCGAGGGTCAAGGAAGACTTCTTTCTGCTAAAGTGACAAGGGACGGGGGTAACACAGGCAGTTCTGGCACTGAGGGGTTTAAGTCTCTCACCACAGTCACGCTCGGAAGCTGCAGTATGCCAGTGGAGACACGTCAATGGACTCCCGAGCCGTAGGAGGCCACAGGCCCTGTGGAGGCTGCCCAGCAGGATGCATGGCTCCATGGCAGGGCCTGGCCCAGCGGCTGATCCACACAGCATCCCCCCGCTTCTTCACCCCGCTCCACGTGGATCGCAAAGGGACAAGCCCCCTTACACCACCAGAGGGTATTTGCTTTTTAAACAGCCCTACCCTTGCAGGATCAGGGGTTCCAACTGTCTGTGCCTCGTAATTACCTCAGCAAATTAAACTGCCCGAGCAGCATGGCATCTGCTTCTCAGACGTCACGACTGGCTGAGCCACAAGCGCCAGGGAACGGCCTGCGCTGCCCAAGGACTGGCATTTCAGTGCTAATTACGTCAAGTAAACATGTATACCCATGAGCTGACAGCTAGGCTGCTACCTATGGCTCAGTGCCACAGAACTGTCACAGCTTTGTCCTCCCTCCTCCCAGCCAGGAGGAGAGGTCCCTGCGCGAGAGGGGCTGCTGTACTTCTGTGCCAAGCTCAGGCACGCTGCTGGCCGCTGCTGGCCTTTCGGAACAGCTCCCTCCTCTCCCCAGAGCAAGCTGGGTGTGGTGGGTGAGGGCACGCTGCCCTAACAAGGGCTGGAGCCCTACAAAACCCCTGGCACCAGGGAGCAGATTCAGCAGTCCCACTGCAGCCAAACACCTGCCAAAACAAGCATGGAGTTCAGCTAGGATGCACAAGCACACAGCTTTGGGCAGCAGGGCTGCCTGCTCTTGGGCATCTGCAATGTAAATTACTCCTGACTCATCACCTCAGCTTTAAATAACATCATCAATTAAGCTAGATCAATTGTACCTGTGGAATCCCATCGGTATCCCACAGAAACCACAGCGCTGTGGCACAGTAGAATGCACAGAGCAGATCTCTCTTCTGGAGAGCATGCCTGACGTCCCAAATCTACTCAGCCAACCAGAGGAAGCCCTTCTCCCTAGCCAAACAAGCCACTTGGCTTAGAGGATACGCTGCTGATTTGAAGCACTCTGCCTGCTCCACCTAAGCTTGCTCCCCAGCAGCACCCAAGCAGGCTTGCTCCCTGCACATTACACTTTGCAAATGCTTTCCTGCAGATAATGAGGGGATTTCCTAAAAAATGTAAACAAATCTTGTGCGTTCTACTACTCCAGCTAAGCTTTCACTGGAAGTTTCTGGCAGGAGCAAAAAAACCAAACTAAAACAAAGCCTTATCTTTATGTCCTAACAAAATTATACACGGTATTTAAAAAGCATTATAAGTCACTTATCTTCAAACCCATCTGGGAAGATCCCTCTCAGATTGGTGACTACACTGGCTATACTGTACCTTAAGCATAAACAAACCAAGCAATCATGTGCTGAATGTAATGCACCCGTGAGGAAACTGCATACAAATAAATCCCTGCATAGGAAACAGAAGCTACTCTGTAGAAAAGGTCCTGGAAGTTTTTCAGTGCGTACTCACGGGCTCGTGCCAAGCCTGGCCAGAATCGGATGAAACGAGATCTTTCCACACCTCACATCTTAGTTCCCTGGTTTCTACAAACTCTTCTCAAAGAAAAACATAAGGAAAAAAATAAACCAAAAAAAAAAAAAGTCAAGTTCTCCTGTCTGTTAGGTGAGATTAATGTCCCAGGAACAGGGGAGAGTTTGGTCGAGGGCTCCTTTCCTTCGCACGGCGTTGCCGGGGCAGCTCCCCGCACTCCCAGTGGCTCCGGACCCAGGTCAGGGCTGCTGGTTGGTGAAGAAGGCTTTGGTCTCCCTGCAGACCGGGTTCACGCAGAGTGGGCAGCAGAGGGTTAACTGCCGGGAGCAGACCTCATTGGACTGGATATGTGAGCAGACCAAGTCTGCCAGAGCCTGGAAGACAGTGAATTAAGAATCAGCAGCAGGCAAACCTGGCTGCAGAGCACAGAAAAACACCTCAACGTTTTTGCTCTTACACCCAAAGTACTTTAAAGGACAGGAAGATCCTCATTATCTAGTTGAAAAGACATAACTGCACGTCTGTAGCAAAGGCCATACCTTGGAGAAGAGGGGATTTCCATTAAGGGACTCTGCTCTCCTGATATTTTCAACTCCACACTGCATGAAAAGCGAGGAGAAAAGACTTCAGACTGCTAGATCCTTCTCCAGTAAGCCCCCCAAATCTTCCTGCCTACTTCATTCAGAAGCTGCCCCAAAATGGGGGAATTAAACACAGTACATGCTTTTCAACACAGCAAAAGTAGCTACAATGTAAAAGGTCACTCCACTGCCAAAAATCAGTGGTTCTTTTTTAGCAGTGCCTTAAAGAGTTACACCTAGAAAGACAAATCCTCTGGGTTTGTGCTGCTAAAAATCAGTCTGAAGTCCATTCAGATTCATTTGCAATCTACAGAAAAATAAAATTTGCCCCAAATCACACCACAAGAAGCAACTACCAAGCAAATTCTCAAACAGGAGAGGTAAATTCAGAGCCCCACTTCCCAAATAGCTACAGAAACTAAAGAACATTCACCTCATTCGCTAAAACTTGGGCATACTCAATATCCAGCTCATAAAGAGTTTCAATGTGGTCACTTGTAAAGGCTATTGGGACCAGCAACATGTTCTTCTTCCCTCTCTGGCACAGCCCTTTAATGGTCTCATCTGTCTGTGGCCCGAGCCAAGGCATTGGTCCGACCTGTTGGAAAAGGGGAAGGGCAGTGAAGAAGAGCAGCACTCATTAAACCACCTTACAATGAACACCCATGTTTTTTTTTAAGCAGGGCAGCACAGGTAAGCAGGGAGCCAGTTGTGTTGCACTCCTTGCTTTTGGCAGTACCCCTTGCTTCCTCTGTTAGTTTTTATGAAGACACACTGTCCTGTCTCTTAACCCCACAGAAGCAGAACTGGGGCTGGTCCCAAGGAGACTCTTACTAGAATAAATAAGTATGTGCATGAAGGCACACTGGTTTGGGCTCAGTAAACCCCTGACCACTACTGCATGGGGTTCACCAGCTTTCAGCCTTCTAAAGAGGTTCCCATTCTGTGCCACAGTGTCCTTTTCCCTCCGCTGTCTATGAAGTATTCTGTGCTGATGTACCATAATATGCACCTTAAAGCAATGATAGGTATAACACCCTTGAGACACCAGGTGTGGCTGGAACCTGGTAAAGCTTATGCTCCTTGCTCATTGCAGTAGTAATGCTAAGTACAAGGTAAGGCAAGCCGTCTTCGTCGAGACAAACGAAGCCTGTCTGGATTAGGCTCGTATCACTACCAAGGATGCCTATACCACAGTGAGGACTCTGGAAAAATGCTCAGAGACCCTCAACACCTTAAAACTCCAGGGATGCTAAGCTCTTCCTTCTGATGGAGAGAGACAAATGCCAAACTAGGTGCTATGAGACCATCGGTTTTCTAACAGATACACCAAAAAGTCTACTTCAGAACAGTGTAACATACAAACGAGGGGAGAGGCTGTGCATGGAGTATCTGGAGAGACTGAGCTGAGTAAAAGATGGGGGTTCTGCTGAGAGTGGGAAAAGGCAGAGAGATTAGGATCTTCTTAAACTAGAAGATCATGAACTCCATCACCTGGAGGCGATGTGGCAGCTGGCTTTACAGCTTTCCTGAGCACGTACCTTGGACTGCCACACGAGCCTGTAAGGGTTGGAGTAGTTCAGCTTCTCCATGACTCTCTGGACAGTAGCTCCCACTTCCTGAGGGTATGGATCACCACGGTTCACCACCTTCAACACAAAACACCAGACCTTTTTCTTCCAGTGAACATGTTTGGGCAAAGACCATCTAAAGACATTGTGTGTGATGTGGCCATGCCCGGGATGGGCCACATTGAGTGCCTGGCCTACAGAGAAAAAACCTGTGCTCTTGCCCAAAAAAGCCTACAATGAAGTCGCTTTATCAGCCTTTGAGTGGCAGCTGACTCACTCGCTTCCACCTTTCTCTTTGTGTCTGGCTGGCACTTCCCCAGCTGTGGCCCTGCCCCATGGTGTGCAAGCCACACACCTTCCATTGAGCCCAGCCAGCATGACTCTGGCTAAAGCGACTGAACCGGCCTGGAGTAACTCACAGACATGGGCAGCGAGTGAGCCGAGAAGAGGATGACCACGTCTTTCCTTTTGTCAGGTGGAAACAGGTTCAGCTCCTTCTGTATGTGATCGGAGAAGCACTGTTCAGAAACAAAACACAAAGACCTGGATGAGAAACAATAAGAGTCATGACATGACCTCAAATGACCAGAGACAGGCAGCTTCAACACTCTCAGTAGCCTTAAGAACTTCAGAATCCCTCCTGGTATGTGCAGAGCAACAGCCAGAGACACCATGTATCACGTACTGCCAAGTACACAGCATCACGCAGCGCCCAGTCCCAACATGCCATGGGCCCCCGGGAACTTCTGATCGTCCCAGGGGTGTGAGGATGCTGGTAACACACTGAAAGAACGTGACAATTCAACCCAACTCCCCTCTACCACCACCAAAGAGTGTTTCCTGGGCCATGGAAGGCACACATGTGCAGCTGCTAGGGCAGGGGGAGAGAGGAACGGCGAACAGGCACAGCACAACCACTTTCTCTTGTCCAGCAAAACCCAAACTAGAGCAGCTCCCCCACAAGGACAAACCCCACCATTTTCTCTGCACAGAAGGAGCCAGGAGGTTTCCCTTAACTGCCTCTGTTATGGCCTGTGCTGTGCCTAGAATTCCCTCTCTGCTGCCAGACCAGGCTCTGACAAACCAACACAAGCCAGTGTGTGTCGACCACAGACCTGCTCTGAGCAGGAACAGGGACTGTGGACCTCGAGAGGTCCCTTCCAGCCAGCCCTGCCATGACAACACGACCGTGCTTGTAAAGCAAGAGGTGGACAGTGGCCACTTCCACATGTTATCAGGCCAACACACCTAGCATGAAATAACCATCCTTCTGCTTCACACACACTGGACAAGGCTCATTTCATTACCATAACTAAACTGTACCCTCAAATTCAAGTGTTCCTTTTATTCTTCTCAGATATTTTTGTTAAAACTCTATGAACACAGCCTAATTCAGCAAATAGGTTCATCTTTCAGTACATTCTATAGTTAAAGGTCTTGGGAGCTTTGTCAGAAGCACAGACTTGATCCAAGAGAAGTGTTTCCTCCATGTTTTTGCTGCTTAACACTATACTGTGTGAAACTCAGTCAACAGCTGCATTTACGTAGCTCTCTGTTCTTTTAAAGCCAGCTGGCAATGCAAAGATACTGAGTTTCTCCTGCAGCAGCCAGTGTGGAAAACCCCAGGGGATGTCAGCTTGATAAGGTATCAGTCCTGCTCCGTTCCCACCTCCCACTCTGACCGCCCACTTCAAAGGCTCCCCTACCAATCCGTACCTGAATGAGGAGGGGATGTGTGGGCCATCGGTCGATGATACTCCACTTCATCTTCGGCTTCTCCCCTTTTTGGTTATAGTAGCGATAAATGGCATTTAAACTGCTTCCTGAAGGGCAGAAAATTCTAGCTTCAGCCAAGGCATCAGCAACTTCACAGCAAGGAGTTAAGAGTATTTTTAAGTGCCACGTGTTTAAACCACAGTGGTAAATCAGAACTGGGAGCCCCAAATGGGAACAGTTTTATCAAAGCTTATACAACGTAAAGCTGAGAACAATTTTCTCAAGCATTCTGTAACTGAAGAACAACTATTGCTTTAGTTTCCATGAAGAAGGCTCAGTCAGTTGTGTTCCCGAGCCTTATGTCTGTGTTCTCTCACAACAGTGGCAGCATACAGCTTCAGCCCTACCTCAGGCTCAGAACGACAGCGAATACAGAGGCCCTTGACGCAGCTGGGGAAGGGGCACTCTGAGGGGGGCACTGGCACTCTGCAGGGGGCACTGGCACTCCGCACCATCCCCCGAGGCTCGCAGACACGGGCTGTTGGCCCCTGCCTCGCCCTGCTCCCACGGGCCCCTCACCTGTGGTGGAGCAGCTGTACTGTGGGTACTGTGTGAAGGCGATGGCCCTCTCAATGCCGTCCTTCTCCATCTCCTCGATCGCCTCCTCGGTCAGGGGATGGACGTAGCGGAAGCCGATGTAGTACTTGTGAGGCGCTGCCAGCACAGGAGAACAAATTGCAGAAGAGACCCAGGAGCTCTCAGTAACACACCATTAACAAGCACGGAGAGACAGACAGACTCAAGCAGTTAAACTTATTGACAACTTTCTGGCTACTTTTCAAAACCACTGTCACACAAACACATCTTTCTTTGGCCAAGTGTTTTCCTCACTGTGCCCTTACTAGAATTTAAAAGCGACTGGTGCTATGGTTTGCTTCTACAGGAAGCATAACGCTTCCTCTTTTCCTCAGCTTAGCAGGGGTGTGGTTTCCAGACTGCACGGAGCTGTGCCATTTTACTGGGCAAGCCCTCATATAAAGGGTGTGTTGGTAAAAAAGCATCACTATGAGATGCTATGTGAACACTACTACACCCTGACAGACATGCTATGGCTTCCTAACGACACAGCTCAATTCAACCATGGAAATCAGAAGTCAGATGTTCTAAATACTCCATTAGAATTAAAATTCCAAAACCTTTGGAAAGACAAGGCCTTCTTCATTCTGGCACACAAAGGGAAACACGCTGCTTGAGCAGTTGCACTCACAGTCCGGTGAATTTCATCTACCTAAACTTTCAAACATGACTGGGGGGAGTTTTGTGTGCCAGCACTGAGGTTCTCTGCTCCCCTTGGGGAAAAGGCCCTGCACCTTACAGACACCAGCTGCCTACAGTGCATTTCAAGGAAATTTCAAGGATGGATTTAGCCCTTTCACGCCCCAGGTGCCAACAGAGAAGCCATCACATCAGGATGGCTCCAGTGCCCCAAGGATCCCTGTGCTGTGCCAGGGCATTCCAGCAGAATTCCCAGGCACCGGCCACTTGCTCCACGTGCCCTCCCTTCCTTGCCCTCTAGTCCTATTTCAGCTTCAGCAAAGACCCAGCTCCCTTGCCCTTCCTTCAGTACTCCACCTTTCCCCTCATCGTTTGATGCAGATACGATGCTCCTTCACTGGCCCCTAGGTCACCACACAAAACCCCGATGCCTTGAAGCACTTCCTTTTGGACACAACATCCTCCTCCCCAAGGACAGTGTTTTTGCTCTTTCCATTTCTCATCTCCAGCTGTTGGGGTGCTGGCTCCAAGGTTTAGGCAGCATGGTTTGGTTAGGGGGAGGGAGGGCATGTTTTATCTTGGGTTTCAGGGTGGCTGGGTTTTTTTAAGTAGAGGACAGAAGCTCTTAAGAGAACAAAAGCTAAGTTTCTTTTCCAGGGTTTCTGCCTCACTAGCTCTGAAATAACATTGAACAGGTTTCTGAAGGAAGCAGATGCCTCCACTCCATCCATTTACAGAGGATTCAGAAAACAGGTTTAGTCAGCCCCAATTCTCTGCAGGAGGCAAGAGAGCTCCAGGCTGGGAGCAGGAGAATAACCACCCAGCTTCAGGGGCCCGGAGCCAGCAACCTCATCCACAGAGAAACAAAACTCTGACTAGCCAGAGCACAGACAACAGGAGTTTAACCTGGGCAAGGGCATACTGGGAAAAAACAGGGGCAGCTTGGAAGCTTCTTGCAGTACTCTGCAGGATTATGTGTTGTCCTGGATCGCGGGTAGCAGAGGAGAGCGCTTCATGCCTGTGTACGTACTGGTTCTGTTAGCCAGGCAGAACTGCTGAGAACAGAGTGACATCCCCTTCCACAAAGGGCTGCCAGTGAAGAACAACGCAGCCCCCCACTGCTCTGTGGCCAAGGACACCTCATCTAAAATACAGCTGGTAAGAAACACTAAGAAATGCTGAAACTACAACTAACAAAAAGCCACCAGGCAGCGTAATTACCGCTGCAAGTCATCGCCCCATCTGATGCCAGCACTGAAAACCAAACCCCCAACAAGTGAAACAGACTTTCCATCACCGTGTTCATGTGACTTGGTCTCTCAGACCACCAAGCCTAACCCGCTCATTTGGGGAGAGGAGCTCCTGGTCGTTTTCAGACACCTGCCTGTAACAACAAAGCTTCATTATAAAATGGTATTGTTCCTAGATGAAATGAGGCTCTTCATTTACTACTAGATACTAGTCTCATTGCTAAAGTGTTAAGCCAGCAGACTGATTAACTTCCATAGGAGGGGATTTCAGAAGTGGTAACTGATCCTAAGAGGAGCCCTTCCCCAACTGCAAACACCGAACTCTGCACCCCAAAAGTCCAGAGGAAGGTAAAACGGGAGTGCAGAGTATTCCTGCTGTGCCACGTGTTTGAGGTCTCCTCACCACAGCCTGTGAGTTACTCATTAACGGGGTGCAGTGCTCAGCAGCACTACCTGCACACACGTGGTGCTCCCAAACGTGTTAGCTCGCTCCGGAAGCACATCCCTCTGCTCCAAGCTCTTGTGAAGGGACACAGTGCTCCCCAGCACTGTGAGGTTACCCCAAGTGCTTAAGGGAACATTGAGCCCTCAATTCAATTGTCAGCAGGGGCTGCAGCATGTGGTGCTCAAGGTTTAGACCTGCAGCTACCCTTAGGTAAGGAGGACGTCCCCAGGCCACTTATCCGGTGTAAGAACTGCACAGAGGCAGGCGTGACTGCCCAAAAGCCATCATGGAACAAAAGCAAAGGGAGTGGCATGCTGAACAAAGCAGATAAACTTTCCAAGCTTTATCTTCAGAACCTGCTGCAAGCCTGACCCTTCAGGGGCTCCTGCTGCTACACACTGCTGCCTCGGTGCTGCAGCCTGGCGCCGGTTTGGTGTCAGGCTTTGGCTCTGCTCCACTTCCCAGTTTACCCAGTGTAACTATGCCCGAGCAGCAAGCAGCTGGAGCAGAGGAAATTCCACCATGAATGCACTTAACCCAGGTGAAACGTGACTTGTGGGCCAACGTGGTTGGGGGGCTCAGGAGAACACTTGGATATGGCTGCCTCACAGCGCATTAACGTGACATGAATGACCACAGTTGCCTGTTTGCACACCCAGCCCACTGCAATAGCACCATAAAACGTGCTGGCTGAAGCCCTGGGTGCAAGGACCTTCAGAGAAGCACCTGCCCCCATTTCCCATCACACGAGTGCCAGCAGGTAGCTTGGCAGACGGTGAGCAACGTTCAGAGAGATTCTGTGGTTTGGAGAGAAGGAAGGGAGGTGGTATTCACCTTTTCAGTCTTCTATCAGCAAGGAAGAACTGGCAAAGGGAGCATCTACTCCCACCCAAGCCAAACGGTCAGGCCTTATCTCCTGGTCAGGCCTTATCTCCTGGTCAGGCCTTATCTCCTGCTCGCGTCCTCGGGTGGGGCTACCACTATCACTGGGCCAAGCCCTGCAAGTCCAGCTGCGAAGCCTGGCCTCCTCTGCAGGCCTGAAATCAGGCCTCACCGGTGTGTGGCCTGTTACCATTGTTGGTAGCTGCAAACTCAGACAAGCTCCAAAAGCTCTGGCACATCTGAGCAGCAATGGCAGCGGGGTGTATCAGGAGGCTGAAAGCCTGCCTGTGGCTTTGGAGAAGTCAGACCCCTCATTCTGCCCTACACTGTTACCTCTCCTTTGGGCTCAGGCTGGCACAACAGAGGCAAAGAGAAACGACTCCATAGCGTGAGGCCTCGGAGCTGCCCTACACCACAGTCCCTGAGCAGGGAAGGGCACTCACAGAGCAGCAGGAGCAGGGAATGCCCCACTCTCCTCCCAGCCCTGACAGCAGGGCACTGCGAGCGTGTGGCAGCCACAAGAAGGTGTCTGTGTCTCACAGCAGGAGATCCCACCCCTGGTGAAACTCAATAGCACCAGCACACAGAACATGAACGAGCAGGAAGCCCGTTATCGACAGGCCTGTTTCGCTCCGTGTGCACAGCCTAAGAGGATCACCACTCTTCCACTCCACCTCTGTGTAAGAGACAAGGGAGTTACAGCAGAAGACACCCTGCAGTGACACCCACCAACACAGGCTCCTGTCACCCAGCTTTAGCCAGCAGAAGGCAAGACATTTTACCTACCATGATCACAGGACTTCCTCCCGTGAGCAAAGGGGAGGAGGAGTGCATATTTAGGAGGAAAGCCTGGCCTTTGACAATGACCTGAACTGAACCACCTTCTCCCCAGTCCCTACTCCCTCTCAGTGACAGGGGCGGCAGAGGCCACCCGTTTGGGCCAGATGCCCAACTCCCCGATGGCTGACATGGGATGTAGTGTGCCCACAGCACCTCCGGGTGGATGTAGCAGGGCAGCTTTTAAGCTAGTTACACTGGGGACAGGCAGAGGTGGCAGCTGGACCACAGCATACATGGGATCCACCCAGAGAGGGCAGGTAAAGGTTTGGCTGTTGGCTTTTGATGCTATGCTGGGCTGCTGCGGGTCGAACGAGTCCAGACAACACTCTCAAAGCAGAGCCATTCTCCGATGCAGACACAGCACAAACGTTTGCATGCGTGGGGACTCCGTGCTTCTGTACCTGCAGTGTGTTTAACGAGGAAGAACTTCTGCAGTATCTTGGCCACGACTTCCCAGCAGGGCTGAGAGCACTGTTTGCACTCACAATAAAAAACAGAGTGCAAAACCTGCTTTACAAGCACACACTTGCAACACATGAAGCCAACTAAACTCTAAAAGGAACAGTAAAGAAGTACCAGTGTGAGGAGACATGCTGTCCAGCAGCTTCACCATGCCTTCTCCTTGCACTGCCGTCCACTTCTTGATGGGTGACCCGCCTCCAATCCTGCTGTACTGCTCCTGGATTTTGGGTGTGCGGCGTTTGGCGATGAACGGTGCTAATTTACTGCAGCATTCAGAGGGTATGTGTATTAGTGTCATGTACCAGAGCACAGACCACCCTCCCCTCCCCAGACCTCCCCGACCTGCAGCACACCAGCACTGTGTGGGCTGTTTGATGCACCCCATCACCATTCCCAAACCTGCTGGGTGCAGGACACCACAAATTGCCATTAGAAGACAACGATTTGGGCACGTCTGTCTCCAGAGAATTGTAACACTGCACCCTGCGCTGACTGGTCCCAAGGTGAGACTGGACTTATGAAACGCTGATACAGACTGAATCAAAAGGTTTGAGCCTACAGCTATGACAGCAGCACCCAGCACTGCCTGTAACACAGGAGCTGAGAGCGTTACTCACTTTTGAGCTGGAAGTGTCATCAGATCTCTGTCCAGGAAGAGACGAAGTAAGAAATCATGCACATCATCCAGCCGCTCGGGACCTCCCATGTTTAACATCAAGATTCCTGTTTTAGGTTTCCTAGGGAAGGAAAAGGTATTTCAAATCCTAGTGAATACTGCTATTATTATTGTTACAATAAAACAATCAGCTTATCCTTCTGCATTTGTCCTTTGCAAAAGCAGCATCCTATTTAGCAGCTCACCCTGCTTGTGCAAAACCATGAGCAGCCAGAGAACAAGTATTTACATGATCTTTACTTTCTCAAAAGAAACCACTGCGCAACTCAAGAGTTTAACTGGAAACACACCAAGAAGTTATCTCACAGCTGAAGGCTGTAAAGGAGCTTATAAAACAGGGTCTAAAGAAATTTCTCAGCTGAACGCCCGCTGTAGATTCCAACCAAACCAAGCAGCAGCTCCCAGTAAAACCAGATGAGCTACACACACAGGAGTTTGTCTTCATTACTTTGGAGACACATCTCATCTCCTGAAGCTGTAAAAGCAGCAGAGAGCCATGCTGCCCAGAAAATAAGCACAGGGTTGGTTTTGTTTGGGTGTTTTTTTCTCTATACTGGCTCTCCTATGCAGGTCCAGCACACTGTTCCAAGGCTAACATTGTGGTATCAGCCTTTAAAGGGCCTGCTGATCACAGCTCTCACCCCAGGGAGGGATTTCCCCATTGAAACAGTTCCACAGCTGGAGCGAGCCCAGCAACCAGGAGTCCTTACCCCCCAGTCAGGCAGAGTGGAGGTTGGCACGAGGAGCTCTGCCCTCCTCTAGTTAAGCCAAAGTCTTACAAAGGGGCACTGAGAGGAGCCCATGCCTGCCACAACGGGTCAGGACCTCAGTTCCCATCCCCTTCCTCCTGGAACATCTATCAGGAGCTTGTGGAATAAACCCCCAGAAGCAGGAACCAGAACCTCAAATAACAATAACATCCCAACGTTTGTTCCTCTGTGCTGCCTCGGGCCCTGCCGTGGGGCACTGTGTCCTGCAGAGAACCAGGCAGGCAGCCCTCACCCCACCACATGGCCGGGCAAACAGGAGGCTCAGTGCATGCAGCCAGCCAGATAAAAGCAGTTACACGTGCACAACCCCCCTGTGACTGCCACGCTTTACTACCTGACCAGCTCTGCAAGGCGAGCAGAGCAGTGCCCTGTATCAGGGAGGGGCAGAGGGCAGGGGGGCAGGCCGTGCTCCCCCAGGCCCCCACACACTCACCGCACATCTGGCTGAAGCTCAGGCTTTGTGCTTTCCGTCACTGCGGCCGCGGTCGCCTGACCCCTCCATCGTACCGGGACCCTCAGCTGGCTGCTGCTCCTCACCACTGCAAGAAAGATCACAGCACACTGGTAACCTTGCAGAGGGGTCCCTGTCCCCAGGCAGGCACTGATCCCTCAGCAGCTGCACAAACATGCTTGGCAGCGCTGTGCCACCTGGCATTTTCTCCCTGGAATCAAAGTCAAGGAATTGCAAGCTTCTGCCTTTCTTTAAGCCCTCTGCGCACCAGCAGCTTTCCAGATACCAGGAACTTAAAGCCAAACACAACACAAGCCTGGTTGATCTGTAAGTTCTGATCACAAGTCCAACACAAGCAATGCCAACACAAGAGAAACTGTGCAGGGCCGAAAGTGTGCCAAGCTGTGTGCCCCCTCAGCGTACAGGCACAGCTGGGCTGAGCCTAGCCAAGCCAAGGGTTTGTACACCACCTCTACAACATAGATTAGACGCCAGCAACATCCTCAGCACCTGCGAGCCACGAGCACAGCAATTCCCAAGTCCATTTACCCAGGGCAGCTTGCTGTCTCACTTCCCAGCTACTGACTTCTATTATTCCAGGATCTCAACACCAGCCCAAGCCCAGGACGCTTTAGAAGTCAAGTCTTCCCCCATGCTGGCTTTTTCAAAAGCACACTTTGTTTTCCTCAGGAGCTCATAGTCATTATGTGACATTCTTCGTGCAACAATAGTGTGAATTGCCCAAGATGAAACATAAAAAAAGGTTAAATTCTGCATCCTGGGCTCTCCAGCAATCGTTTGGTGCAACACTTCCCTCCTCAGACTGCAGGAGTTCCAGCAGCAATCGAGCCCAAATAACACAGAGCTCTTCAGCAGCCCCTCCGCCCGCTGAGCAGAGCATCTTACGGTTCACAGGTCCCTAATGACATCCTGAACAGATGCTGAATGCCCTCAAAACCTGCTGGAATCAATGACAGTGAAAAGCATCTTACACATTCAGCTTCTTACTCTGGATTAGACCATGAAGCTGCGTCTGCCTGTGTCTGCAGCAGTACAGAAGGCTGCAAACCAAAGAACTTCTGTTCAAGCATCGCTGACGCCTGAAAGTCTCTTTTCAAGTATTTATATTCTTCCAGTTCTTATGCTATTACTTGCTGAAGCTGTGACTCTGTATGCTAATTACACAGAACAAAAATGAGAAGTTTAAATGGCTGTATTGATCCTTCTGTGCTATAAATAAATTCTGGAAAGCATTTGTTTTACTTAAGGTGAGGTTTGAACACGTTTCTATCTGCACCATAACGCCCATGACACAGACCACACAGAGTCTGCGATGATCCCGGCTTGATGTAAGACTGACAAAAGTGGGGATTTTGTAAGTTTTAGAGATGGCATTATCGTATTAGCCTCAGGGTAAAGCTGCTGGCGGGTGCCTCTTGGTATGCACGTGGACTCACAGAACCCCAGACTGGTTTGAGTTGGACCTCAGCCCCCCCAGTTACGGGCAGGGACACCCCCCACCAGCCCAGGGTGCTCAAAGCCTCATCCAACCTGGCCTTGAACCCTGCCAGGGATCCAAGGGCAGCCCCAGCTTCTCTGGGCACCCTGTGCCAGGGCCTCCCCCTCCCCAGGAAGGATTTCTGCCTCCCAGCCCCTCTCCATCCCCCTCCTGCAGCTGAAGGCCGTTCCCCTGGGCCTGGCCCTCCCTGCCCTGGGCACCAGCCCCTCTCCAGCTCTCCTGGAGCCCCTGGAGGGCCAGGAAGGGACTCGGAGCTCTTCCCAGAAGCAAACACCTCTTCTCTGGGCTGAGCCAGCCCAGCTCTCCCAGCCTGGCTCTAGAGCAGAGGGATCCAGCCCTCGGAGCATCCCCACAGCCCTCACGGAGCCACACAGCAGTAACTGGGCAATGAACTTCATCGACAGAGTGCAGGGAAGAGCGCACAGCCCTGACTACCAGCCGGGAGGGCTGGGACACACCGGTGCATCCACATCCCGCACACAGCACGCCTCTGGAGCGCTGGGACGGCTGCGGGGCTGGCTGCCACCTCTGCTGCTCACGGCTGCCCGCCATGCCCAGCCTTATCTCGAAAGGGCGACCTGCGAGCTGTTAAAGGAGGGCGAGTTTTGCCCAAAACGCTGCCTGGAAAGGAGAGCGGCTCGCTTACAATTGGACCATTAAACTCCTGAGAGGGAAGGGGGGCGCTGGGCCGGGGCGGGGGGAGCTCAAGCAAAGCGAGCAATGGAAAGCCGAGCCTGGGATGGATCCAGACGATCCCGAGGTCGCTTCCAGCCCACCCCAATCCCACCCTGTGAAGCGCCGGGTCTCTCGGCCAGGCTACGAGGCTCCCCTCGCTGAGAGGAAGAACCATCAGCAGCCGCCCACGCGCCCCGCTAATTACCGCGGGCTCTCATTAAGGTCCCCGCAGCGAGGTTTACCGCAGCGCAGCGTGGCGACGCGACCGACCCCCTTCCTCCCCGCCCCGGGGGCAGCGCCGTCCCCACCGCTCCACGTCCCCGCAAGCCGGGCGGCCGGAGGCCCCGGTTCTGCCGGCAGCGTTACGCAAAGGCACCTCCCGAGCGTTGTGTAACGAACGCGGTGCCGCTCGGTACCGCTGCCCTCCCGCCCGTCCGTCCACCTCAGCAGCGAGCCGGCGGCCCTCGGCTTTCCCGCTCCCCACACGCGCGGCACCCCCCGGTTCCCGCCCGCGGACTCACAGTAACGGGCCGCCCGGCCGGCAGCGGCAGCAGCACCAGCGGCGGCGGCCATCTTGGCGGCGGCCGCCTGCATTCCCTCAGAGAGCCCCGCCACCGTCCCTCGGCTTCCACCGCCCCGGAGCCGCCGCCGCCGTCGTTTCCCCCCTCCGGCACCGCCCCAAGGGGCGGTGCCGGGGAGGGGGAACGACGGCGGCGGCGGCTCCGGAGGCTCCGGACCCCGGAGCTCCCTCAGGCTGTCCCTGTGAGACCGTTACCGCAGGGCTGAGCAGTGACAGCTCAGGCAGCCCGTGCTTAAAACATGAGGGGCTCACCCGCTGCCTCAGAGCTTGACCGACCTTTGCGGTTATCCAGCCCTCCTCTCCTCTCCTCCTTCGTGCCATCCCAGCCAGCCTCTTCCACCCTCCAAACACTGAAATTTTGCCACTAGCCATTATCCATCACACCAAGAGCTGCCCCATGCCGTCACCCCAGCTAGTCCCATCTCAAGGGATGGATAAGCCCAAAGCTTTGGGACCAGAAGTTACCTGGCTTGGAAAGGGAAGAACATGGATAGCCCTCCTGCACCAGCGTGCAGGCACCACGTATAGGGTCCCAAAACTGCCCAAAGTTCATCCATGTGCACATTACTAGAAGACATACATGAAGGCAGAGACATGGGCCATGTTTAGGTCACGCATCATTCATGATATTTCCTTCACATGCTGAGAGAAACAGTGTCTCTTTTACCTACCATTATGGTACAAGTCGTGCATCTCCATCCCAGCGCTGTTTGCAGATGCTAGGGATCGATGGCAGCTTTTGGTGGGCACAGAGGTAGTGCTGGTCCTGCTCTGTGCACCCTGGGGCTCTCTCAGTGCTGGCCCTAACCCTACAGTCCTCGTCCATCTTTTTGGTGTCGAAAACGTAGACAGCAGCACTGCAGGAGCTGTGCCTGAGGAGCAGCATGGTCAGGAATTGCTCCAGCTCAGGCAGAACCAGACTGCTGTGGTATAGGGCAAGGCTGGGCTTCTGCCTTCAGGCCCCGGGCTCGGACACGCTGATGCAGGAATGCAGAGTTTGCCTGGCAACCTCCCATCCTGGGAGAAACTCAAAGAAACACCAGAATGGTTATCACAGAATCATAGGGGTTGGGAGGGACCTTCAGAGATCATTGAGTCCAACCCCCTGCCAAAGCAGGTTCCCTAGGACAGAGATCCTTATCCTGCACACAAAGGTTCGATTGCAGCCCACATCTGAGTAGCAGTTTCAGTTGCCCTATGGAAAGAGAAGGGCCAACGACAGCCCCAGCTCTCACAGCTTGAGGCCTGCAGCACCACACTCCTCCTCGCTCCTGTAGCTGTTTCGGCCCCAGCTGCCCAGCAGGGAAGGGAGCGAAGATGAGAAGCCCCACACCTGTGAAGGATGCTGGACTCTCCAGGACTGTTAGTGCCACACCATGGGCAAGGAACTTCAAAAGGTCCTTACAAAGGGTGCCATGAGGAGTTTCACCACAGATAAATATAAATTAATGCACATACAGAGCTATCATCTAAACAAAGCAACATGCTAGTGACCTCAAAGCTGCCGGTTACAAGGCTGAAAGGGCCAGTTTACCAGTCACCAATCCAGTTACCAATCTGACTGCCTCGAGATACCTTGAGGGAAAATGAAAGTGGGAACGAAGAGAAATACCCATTGCACATTTTCTCTTCTTCTGCAGCTTTGTTTACTCATTCTGATAAAAATAAAACCAAGCAGTCTTGCAGTGCAAGCAGCTGCAGTGCCTTTCTAAGAGCTATTACCAAGCAGTTTGTGAGGGCTATGCAGGAGCTCGCAATGGAGCCTGAGGGAAGTGCTGCTCCCCCTCATCCCTGGAATCCCAACAGCCAGCGAGACCAAGGAGCTGCCTCGCTTCCCCAGCTTCTGACCTGTATTGCTCACGTATACAGAGTACCTGGATTAGCAAGGAGGACGTAACCATCCAAATCGGATGTGAAGCCAAAAGAACACAAGTACAGCAGCAAATGTGATTAAATCAGCTCTCAGTAAGAAATAACCTACAATCAAAAAGCTTTACTGCCAGCAAGCTTGGACAGAAGCTTTCTGCGTAGCTGCTGGAAGCACACAGCATCATAAACAGCTTTACATCACTGGAGACATAATCACACTCAGCAGCTTCCACAGAAGGGTGGGGCCTGGCAGGGTCCTCTTGGGATCACCCAGTCCAACTCCTGCTAGAGCAGGGTCCCCGACAGCAGGCTCTTTGCAGAAACACAATCAAAACCAGAAAGAAGGCACCATAACAAATCACAGCTGATGGCACATAGAAATAAAACCAAGATACATATGTCATTTTTCAACTTCTAACTTCTTAAGAGATCAAATCCTTGAATTGAGCCTTGGTGATTGATGAGGAACTACACCAATCCTGTTTAAGCGTGACAGGTAGTTTTGGAGCAGCATTTCAACATGACCACACTCTTCTCTCTGGGTTTTGGTGGCTGCCTAAGGAGTTCCTCCTCCCTACTCCACCAGTTGTACACTCAGCACGGGGCTCCTTCCCATGCCAGTGGTTTGCCCAGCACCACCTCTCCTCCTGCAGATCAGGGAACTGCACAGCAGCCTCCACAGCATCTTTCATCCCCATCACCTTTAAGCTCCTTATCTCATCTGCCACTTTCAGGAGTGCCTCTTAAGTTCTCAGACCTTCCGGGAGTAGCTCCCCTGATACAGAGGCTTTCAACCTTTACAAAGCAGCTCAGCCCTGCAATCTTTAAGGACAGCAAACTGATGGCAAACAAGGGATGGATTCCTAGCCGTCTCTTTTCCCAGCCCTTCTCCTCCCATCCCATCACTTCAGGCACTTGAAGGACAATTTTTCTAAGTCTTTACAAGCTCCCATATAAAGCTTTTGTCCTCACCAAACCCCACAGCACAAAATCCAGATGTTTAAGAGCAAGCTAGCTATAAAGGCTACGCTGAAAGAGAAGGGACAGATGTCAAGAACTACCGTCTTTCACACCAAGTTATGTTGCCAGAATTTATTGGTTGCTGATTGAGACCAGTTTAAGTATGTAACATGCAAGATGAAGAAAACCAGCCACTTGTTACAAAACCAGGGGCAGCACAGCACAGCTCAACAACTCCATGAGTGGGCCAGTCCAGGCCACCTCTCATTAAAAGAGCAAATGATGCACCTACCAGTGTTTTTATTTCCCTCCAGGAAAAGTAATTCTTTATTTAGGACTAAAATGCACACAGGATGGCTCAACAAATGAAATATTTAACTTATCCTATTTTGGTGTCTTGATTACAGCCAGAGAATCTGCTCAGATGCAGTGGCACAGGAGAACATGGAGCCAGTGAGGAAGCATGGAACTGCTCTAGAATACGAACACCCTTCACAGGACATGGGGAAGCACTGCTCACACCACAGCTCACCTGGAGGGCAGCAGAGCAGCCAGCATACAGCACTGAGCTCACACTGCCTGGCAGCTGCCAGCGTTGCTGGGCCTTCAGCCAGACACTTCTGGTTTGGAGCCAAGAGCAGAAGCTTAATTTGGAAGGTGCCACAAGCATCCCAGCGTCCACAAGCTGACAGAGTGCGAGGTCCCACTACGGCGCTTCGCCCACAGGTATCAGGAACAAGCAGCAAAGCCTCCCGTGCCACTGCTAACCAATAAATAATCAGAGGGAAAGAACCAGCCTCAGACCACCCATGTCTCTTGCAGTGAGTTCTGTGCTCGATACTACACACCCCTTGCTACTCGATAAACTCAAAGAGAACGTCATTAAAATCAGCAGGAGCTAAAAGAGCGCAGCGCCTAACAGCATCATTCCCATTCCAACACTTGGTCGAGCTCTTTAGACAATGTCTCCCCGTACCATTCTCAGAGGTCAGCATTTGGGAATTAAAGAGATTCAACTCTGGATTTCTCTAGCAAGACAGCACAAGAGGAGATGGATTAAAATTAAAGTAAAAGAAGAAAATCAAATGCCCACCATATTTTCTGTAAAGACACAGGAATTAAGAGCAGCAGTGTATCTTGTTTTTTAAACGACAGGATCTTTGCTTTATGTTGACTTGAGAGCATAAACACACCTACCAATTTTTTCTAAGACTTCTTCCAGTTAATTAGTTGTATTTTCCTTTTAAAAAAAGGGGGTTATTTTCTTTTTCAGCCCCTAAATTAGCACTTGTAATGGGAAGAGGTTGTAGGAGGTCTTGCTCTCTGGCAGGCTGTGGTACAGCAGAGTGTGTGGTTCCTTTCCCAGGCTCAGCTGCTCGGTTCTCTGGGTGGTACCTCGAGGAGCACTAAGGTTTGCAGCGCTGGACGAAGCGCGGGTAGAGACAGACATCCCGGATGTGGTGTCTATTCAGGATCCAGGTAAGGAAGCGCTCCAGCCCCAAACCGTATCCACCGTGCGGGCATGTGCCATACTTCCTCTGTGGAATTCAAACCAAGAGAGCAGGTATTAAACATGTTCTTATTGTAACTGCAGTAATACCACTGGGAAAAACCCCTCACACCCTTCTGAGAATTTCCTGAACAAGGAGGCAAAGGGACTATCTTCAGCGCAGATATCTGCGGTTGGTTGTCCTGAGTTTCTCAGGGCAGCGTATGGATGAGAAAAGGGAAAAAGGAAGGTGAAAAATGACTCAGCTCCCCTTACACCAGTGACAGCTCAGCCACTCCAGCCTGGGAAGACCAACCTGTACCTAAGACCAACCAACGCCACAGATGGTACAAGAGGAACACACTGTCAGAGCTCAGCCTAAGGAAGGTGATGTGGTGAGGGCAGCACAAGCTGCAGCAAGCAGCAGCTGTTCCTCCAGGAGGGAGCCACTGTCCATCGCATTCTGCCATTGGGCATGTGATTATCTACTTGGGCCACCACAGATACGCTTCCGATTCCGACTGCCCCGGATTTAAAAAGCCTGCCCACCGCCCTGTCTGAGGAGCAGCACATCACAGACCTGATCAGTGTACCAGTAGTACGGCGTGGGATCAATGCCCTCTCTCTTGTAGCCTTCAAGTAGCTCCTCGCTGTCCCAGGTACGCATAGAGCCTCCAACGATTTCCCCAACGTTGGGCATCAGCACATCGACCTGCAACAGGCGACACACTGTCAGACTAGTACAATTAAGTTGCTGCCTGCAGGAGGGGGAGGAACAAAGAGCCTAAACTTAAAACTGCATTTCTGTAACACCCTGAACCATGTAGTTGTAACTCTCTGTGACAGCAAGGCAGGCCATTCCTTCAGACCCAAGCTGGAGATGGAATAAACTAACTTGAGTACTCTAACTTTTATTTGTAGTAGTCCCACCCACACCAAACTGCAAAAACCCCATCCAAACCACCCACCCCAAGCCACCCCAAACCCCAAAGCCCCACGCCCAGGCGCCGGCAGCTCCTGTTTCGATAGAGCAGCCTCCAAGGGCGCCCGCTGTGATCCACTGGCGTTCTGTCAGTCCCTCAGAGCTCCTCTATTTCTGCGGCATCAACGAGCCGTGCCAAGAGACACCCACATCAAAGCCCAGCGAGAATTCCCGTAGCCCCCACTCGCTTGACGCTCGCCTGCGCCGCCACGGAAGCCTGCACCAGGCTGCAAAGCACCACTCACCGACTCGGTCAGTCGGGGATCGTCCCGACAGCGCTGCATGTAGAAGGACTTTATCTCTGCAGGAAATCGGCACAGCAGGATGGGCTCGTTAATGGTGTCTGTCATCAACCTCTCCGGAGCCTCAGGAATATCCTACGGTTCAAGAAGGCTTTCTAAGCATTTAAAGCCAAAACCACACCAGTGCCTCGAGTTCCACATGGATCAGGCATGAAGCAGTTCCAGACCACAGGCACCCACACGTTCATCCTCACATGCGTACACTTCTAAAACAAATATAGGCAATTTATTCTAAGGTAAAACACGTCAGAAAAAAATAATAACCCGTTCAATTATGAGGCAAGTCTACCTCTTTTCTCTGCCTGAAACAATGGGAACACTTAACTGGAAATGTGGACTTCCCAGCCAGCAGCAGCAAGCACTGGAGAGCCTTGTCTCCTTCCTCCCCAGTAAGTCTCTCCAAGAACCTTTGGGCTCAGACACTGAAGAGTGTCTTTGTTACATACACGGGTTGTTCTTTAAAACCTCCACCTGCTGGGTCACACAGAGGAGGTGGGTTGTACCCACATTCTCTGACTGGAACCTGACAAACTGCCAAACACCCAGCAGAAGTTTCACACTGAGCAGGTCAGCAGCTTTAGTCTCACACCAGGGGGAAGCGAGGGATGACACCATGGTTACACCAATGTCAGGGAACACCAGCGATGATGCCACCATGGCTTGCCACACCGGCACACCTCACCTCGTCCAAACCTGAAACTGTGGGAAGGTTTGGCTTGAACCTTTATTCAGCCAGTGGTATCAAGATTTGCTTAGATCCTGAATTAAAGCAGGATTAGATTATTCTTTCCCAGGAAAAGCCAGCCCCACCCACAGCTGCTTTGATGCTGCTGCACACAGCATCAGGGGCCCAGCGCAGGAGCAGGCCGCAGCACGTGCAGCGAGGAACACAAGCCCTGTGCAAGGGAGCTCAGGGAGCCAGTGCCAGCCTGCCACAGGAGAAGGAGTGAGAATCCTCCTTTCCCTCCCATCAGCTCCATCTGCTTCGGTACAGGCGGGAACACGTGAACAGCAAAAGCCCGGCACTTTCTGAGGCTCCCTCAGAATTCACTGCACAGGCTTTGGCCCTGAGCAGTTAAACCATCTGCTCCTACAAACATCCCTTCTCCCAACCTCCCTGGTGACTATGGCTGGACCGTCAGGTTCTCCAGAGCTCCCACACGTAATTTTGCCTGCGTGCTGGGAAAGGACTCAGTTCCAATTCTGGTTCCAACTCCCGGAGAGCCTCGCAATGACTTACCTCCCCAAACTCGTAGTACGTGCCGTCCTCCTTCTTCACATCGTGCGCCTTCAGCCACTCGATGGCTTCCGAGTAGTTCATCCGTCGGAACGGGCGCTTCGGGGGCTGGAAGCCCTGTCAGCACGAGCAGACACATGCACAGTTGGCCATGTACCATCTGAGAAGAGCTTCCCTAGTTATCAGCAAGCCTGACTTGAGGCAGACACACTGCTCCTTCCAACTCACGCTGCCACAGACTGTCACTTAGCAAATAACCTCACCAAGCTCTGCGCTGGGAAGCCAGAGCCAAACACAGCAAAGCTCACAGAACGGATCCTGCAGGCAGGAGCCTTTGCAGAGACATTTCCTTCTCTGTACACACACAGAGGTGCCCAGAGCCATTTGTGGAGGCTCCATGGGCAAGGCCACAAAAGGACATTCCTGCTCCCCTGCACACTGAGGACCCTGTCCCTGCGAGCTGGGTTGTGCTTCTGCCATTCCCTCCCCTGGCCCAGCCCCTACATAAAGCTGAATCTCACAGCCCTTGCCAGGAAAACAGCTCAAAGCAACAGGCATGGCCGAGCTTGTACGCACTCAGAGAGAAGAGCTGAAGATGGAGGTAAAGCTAGTAGTCACTTAAAGCCATCTGCTTTGCACAGGCCACAGAAGTCAAGGGGTCTCTACCAAACGAGAACAGCTTTGGAACTCCACGCTCCAGGCTGGACAGTACAACACCAGCTGGTGCATCTCTCCCTTGCACTCAGTCAGCAAATACCAGCCGATAGACACCATGAGCTCTAGGCAGCGGCTTCTGTCCCACCAGCTGCAGGAAGTCCCAGCATGTGGCTGGCTCTTGGGACCTGCAGGCAGGGAACTCCTTTCCCCACAGTCCCCTGCTGCTTCAGGAGTCAATACCAGCCTTGCAGCTGTTTCATTCTGTTCATGTTTTTTTTAATATGAACACATATTTAATATGCTCACATATTATATATGTGAGCAAGCGGGGCTCACCACCCTGCCTTCCCCAGGTGAACGTGCTGAGCAGGAACAACCAAAGATCCTCTTTCCCTGGCTACTCGTGGCTGTCCCACATGGCTGCCTACCGGGTTGAGGTCATACAGCAAGCTCGCTGCAGGTGATTTCAGGACTCTGTCCACTACATCACAAACCAGGCTCTCCAGGCGGTCCAGCAAATCCTCAAAGCTTATGAATGGGCATTCGGCTTCGATGTGAGTGTATCTGAAACACAAAGCCACATGTTACAGAACCACAACAAATCCTTACCTCTGAATAAAACCCCACCACCCAAACCCACAGTTCTGTCCCCTTTTCAGTTCTCCCACTTCTACAGTGGAAAGGAAACAAAGCCCTAAAATCCCAAACAAGGGAACAGTGGTATGGCCTGTGCTCTCTGAACAGACAATGCTTCCCAAAAGTTTATCAGCTGTTTGGCTCACATCTTGCTGCATGAAATGGCAGTGCAGTAAGAGAGCTGGGGGTTCATCGAGACAAGGTGTTACCCCACCAACACCCTTCCTCTGCTTGGTCTTTCTACACTGCCTGGTCACGGTACATAATGTCATCCACCCGCCTCAAGTCCCCTGCTTCATGAAACCAGGGACACAGAGGGCCACGAGGTCCCCACGTACTCTGCCAGGTGCCTGCGGGTCCTGGACTGCTCAGCTCTGTAGGACTGTGCCACGCAGAACACGTCTCCCAGCGCGGGAATGCAGGTCTCCAGGTAGAGCTGGGAGGACTGCGTCAGGTACGCCTCTTCGCCGAAATAGTCCAGCTTGAACAAGGTGGAGCCTCCCTCCACCTGCGTCTGGACTAACGTCGGGGGCGTGACCTGTTACAGAACGGGACTGGCATTACTGGGTGAGGGTGACAAGGCCTAAGGGTGACATAAGGCACAAGGACAAGGTGATGCAAGGCACAGCCTTCCAGAACACCACCCACAAAGGTTCTGTGTGCCCACGTGCAGCCTGACACCCTTCAGTGCGTTCAGAAGAGGTACACAAGCTGTTCAGGCATCACACTCTAACACTTACACGGCTCAGAAGTGTCTACACACCCCCAAGAACCACATCTATGCCAGCAACCCAGTAAGACTCTCCCCAGAAACAGCTTCTGCAGGCAAAAGCTCGCCTTGACATCAGGACATTAAAGCAGTCACGTGCCAACAAGGGAAACATACTTACCTCGTAATACCCGTTGGCAAAGAAGTGATCCCTGAAGGCCTGCACCACCATGGAGCGCACCTTGAAGATCTTGGACATGTTCTCACCTCGAATCATCATGTGCCTGTTGTTAAGTTGCACATCGACCTCCGAATCCTCATTGAGGAGATTGTCAGCCCCCCTGCGGGGGCCAGGCCGATGAGCTCCCAGTAATCACAGTTCAGCTCGTGGCCTCCCGGAGCCTGCGGGTTCAAAGAGAAACACAGGCTGCACAAATCCACCTTCCTCCTGCCCCTCGGATGTCCCCACTGGTGTCACAGCAGAGATGTGCACCCAGCCTAAACGAATGCTGTCCAAATCCTACCCACAGCCCTCAGGGAGCTCTTGCTGTGGGACTCACACCAGGCCTGGCAGGGCCGGCTCTACCCCCTAAGAGTGTCCTCACCTCTCGACCAGGGGATGGAGTACTGCAGCCAGCATGGGGAGCTGGGAACTCCTGAGTTTATTTGCCAGAGTCACCAGAGCTCTTTCTGCACATGGGAGCGCCCCAGCTCCACCAGCTCCCCAGCACAGGCCCAGGAGCCTTCTGCCCCCAAACACCGCCTAGTTCGCTCCCAGTATTTTCAGGTGCAGCTTTTCAAAGTCTAGCCCAGAGATCTGTAGAAGCCCCAAGGTTTTGCTCACTAAAAGCACTAAAATCCTTCATGCTTCCTAAGCAGTATGCTATGAGCAACTCACGATCACTGACCCAGCCATTTACTAGAGGTTAGCACGCTTACTCACAGGACCAGACAGGAGAACGTGGATCGCCAACCCCCACGGAAGAGCAACTCTCACTGTGAGAGCTGACGGAACCTACAGGTCTAAAGGGGGAGCTAAGCTTACAGAGTAGCAGGACTAAACACACCCGTTACTGCTTTGCTTTCTGCTCCAGACATGAGGACACCGCTCTAAGCCTCCACCAAGAGCTCGGGCCTGAAGAAGGACCACTTCAGATCCAACCAGACCGCACATGGCCTGAGCTTGCTCGCTGTCCCTGTGACACAAACCGACCTCGTGTGTCTTAGTCACCCCTGAATGACCACGACAGAGGTCAGCAAATACCCTGATGTAGCCCTGCACATCCCAAGGAGCACAGCGAGCTGCTGTCACAGATACCAGGGCCCAAGAGCTTCTCTCCAGTCTCCAGCTTGGCCCCTTTCCCAAGGTTAGCTGCTTCAAAGCTGACAAACCTGCCTCGGCAACACAAGAGAGCTAATCACAAACTCTTCCCCTCAGAGAATAAAATCTGAATAAACCCTTGTGAGGAGCAACAAAGCTTTGTCATTTAACACACTTTTCCATGGTTACGTGCTAGGAAATCCCTATGGGATGTAGTAGAAGCCTGTCAGGCAAGAGCAGAGCAGGCACCCGCGTCACACCGACAGCAGCAGCTCTGGGAGGTTTGTTCTCCCTGTGCCAAATTCCTACCGAAATAAGCTGTTAACTATTGCCAGCTTCGCTTCTCCTTCCACCAGGAAAGCGATAACCTGCTGAAGGAGGAGAACCCAGACACACCAAGCCCGTACCTGCTTGCCTTCAGGAACCAAGGTCAGCGTGCCGTACACCGCAACGCTGCTCTCTGTGGAGAGGACCAGCCCGTTGTAGCACTGACACTGCAGGGACACACAAAGGCTTAGTCAGTGCTGCTCTCTGTTCTCCTGCGGCATCTCTTGCAGGGGCAGACCAGGAGCTAAACAGTCACCACTAAATACTTCTCATGTTGACCAGAAATCTCTCGTGGCAGGAGCCACAATTAACAATGACACAACTTAATGAGTAGGTTATAGGGCACTTCCATCTGTCTGCAAACAGGAGAATGGAGGAGTGGGAGTGCTTATTTAGTGATGGAACAGAACAACATCATCACAACTTACCAGCTCGTCTGAGAGGACACACTGAAGGAACCCTGTGCCATCCCGCAGAACAACAAACATCAAGTTTTTTCCTAGACAAAAGAGAAAACACAGATTACCTCAGCCTCACCCACCGACCCCTCTGCCCACTCCCTACAGACACTCATCATCGACATGCAGTCACTGGGGAAGGGCTGCGATCCTGGTCCTCCACCCTGAACACCAAAGCAAGCCTGAAGCACCAGCAGCACCAGGGCAGCTTTTCAGAGCTATAATTTGGAGCTGGGTTTAACTGGCTCTACAACTGACATCAGCAATGCTAGGGCAGCACCAGGCCCTGAGCTCAGGTGTCCCTCTGGTCCAGAGGGTCGGTCGGACTGCAGGAGCGCCAGACCCACAGGACATACAACGGGGACAGAGTGACATCCCCCCAGTCACTCCCGTCCACAGAAACTTCCAGCTACAATACCAACTTGCTAAAGACTGCTCGTGATGTTCAGAGCCACAGCGCTCGGTCAGGCCCTCAGCCATAGCCTGAACCAACACCACGGAGCCTGCACCAGCTCTGCCACACTCCTGGGCCCCGACCAACGCCACCCTGACAGCTACACCACCATCATTCACCAGCACGTGTAGCTCGCCAGGCTTCTTTTAAAGGAGCGATGCCACTTTACACAAACTCTAAAGCTCCAACTGGAACTGGCCAGCTTTGTGGTCTGCAGGGCTGGGTTAACACATACCAGCTCTCTTCTGAAGGAATTCCTCAGGACTGGAGCCCAAACTCAAAATCCCTCAACTAGAAACGGCCACGTGCTCACACCACGCAGGATGCGAAGTGCTGTGGAGACCACTGAGATAAGCCAAAGAGAACTTCGACCCAACGGCTTTAAAACTGAAGAATAGGTGATGACTAATTGCTTCTAAGTGTCCGAATTTTGAAGGGTACTGAATTTGTTCCACCCTTTCACCCAGGCTCAGTAACTTCTAACCGCTCCTGGTTTACCTTGTCTCCGTAATCTGTGAATCCAGCCAAAAATCTTCACTCTCTGGCCTCTGTAAGCCTCCAGAGCATCGATCTTCACCTAAGCCAGGAAGAACAGCCATTGGGGAAAGGATTCACCATCCAAACAGTGGACATAATACCCCTCTCCCCAAACAGCTCCTCCCCACAGCACCCAAGGCTCCACCCAGGGTATAAGCACAGCTGTCAATCCTGAACAGGGATCTGTAGGGGAAGGGCTGTCGTGACTCGGATCGAAGGCCTTACTTCTGTTGGGTCAGCAGCATTTCTGGGCTTTGTAGTGAGCCCCATCCATTCAGCAGGGGCTGTACAAGCTTTTAGAGGCTCACCTGGCATCCAATGGGAACACCCCGCAGCTCACGCTTTAAGACTACCCAGGTACTACAGGAACCCTGAGGTGTGGTACCTCACTGCACCTCGCGACTGCTGTGGCACCACTGTGATGATGCCAGCATGGCTCAGCCCACTGCCCCTTTCCCCAAGAGTGGCCCAAGACTATGGGGCTCCCAACAAAACCAGCCTCTACCCACGTTGGGAGGGACCCGTTCAATGCAGGGTCTGCCCAGATACATGTCACAGAGCAGCAGATGTAGTGTCTACTCCAGAACTTACACATTTTGGCTCTGGAAGGCTAGGATCGTTCTTGATGACAACTTTCTTAGCTTCCTCCAGGTTCTTTTCTCTTCTTAAGAGATCTTCTGCCTGGAGTAACGAAACATCAGAGCATGAAAAAGCTGCAGAGCAGGCATTGTGAGATCCTCCCCTCACTGCTCCTGGAGCCTCGCTCGTACAGACACAGACGCCATCAGGGCCCTGAAATGGCCCCACCGGGCCCACACCTGCCCCAGCTCAGGACTGGGATGAGGAATGATGTGCAGATGTGCTTCTCATTTTGTACCCTCGTTCAAAAGTTGCCTGGTTTCTGCCATGCTCTCACCCTAACCTGAACAGAGGCAAGCTGCAAGTAACGCACGTGTAAAGCAATGACACAGGCAAAGAGCAAGCTGAAGCTTTTTTGGAGGGGTGGAAATAACAATTCTTTCATGTTTCTGGGAGAGGTGGCATGGCTTCCCCTGCCTGGCACCACCTGCAGCTTACCTCCTTCTTCTCCTTAGCCTCATTCTTCATCTGTTCCCTGTGCCACAGCTTCTTGACATTCTTCATCTGCGACTTTGAAATGATGGCCCACCTCTAAGGCAATGTGAGGAGAGCAGAAGAGACAAGGTTACACTGGTGCCCCTTCCCACACAGCACATTTGAGGCAGGTCTATCAAAGCCCTGACAGGACAGCACCTCATTTTCCTTCTGCGAATCCACGTAAATAGTGGGAAATGGTTCCTTTCCTGCCGTCATCAACGCCTAAAAGGGCAGAAAAGGCCAGAATCAGCAGTGCCTCAGTGAGGGGATGGAACAGACCCGCCTGCTCAGAACGCTCCGGCCTCAGCTGCGGGGCAGGGCCGGTCACAGGGCCGGCCGCCCTTCCCCAGGTACCTTCAGGACAGTCTTGAACGGCTTCTTCTGGGTCCCATCGCCAGTGGAATCGCTGCCCTCCCGCTCGGACACGTACAGCTCCTCTGCAACACACGGCAAACGGGCACCCCTCAGGCACCGGGCGCTCGGCCACGGCCGCGCCCAAGGACGGACACGAACCGCCCCGGCTCCCGGCCCTGCGCGGGCACCAGCAGCGGGGCGGGGCGGCAGCACCTGAGCCCGCGGGAGGCGGAACCGCCGCCCGGGAACCGAGAAGGAAGCGGCCTCCGCGGGAGCGGCAGCGCGGCACCGGGCCTGGCTCCGCGTCCTCCCGCCGCCCCGCCCGAGACTCCCGGCTCCGGCCTCCCGGGCCCGGAGCGGGACCAGCCCGCTCCCCCTCCCGCCAGGTACCGCCCCGGCCACCCCCGGCTCACGGAGCTTCCTCCCCTCCCCCCTCCCCGCAGCCGGAGCCCCGGCCCGAGCGCCGCGGAGCCCCCGGCCTCACCCAGGGCGAGCGCCGCCGTCCTGCCCAGCACCTCTCCCGCCATGGCCGCAGCACGCTCTGCCGCAGGGCCCGCCGGAAGTATCGTCACCGCGCCGCCGCGTTGCGTCAGCCGCCACGCCCCGCCCCGCCGCTGCGGCACCGGCCGGGCTCCCGGCGCGGGTGACGCTGGGGGTTCCGCACGGCCCCCGCGGGGAGACGGGGCTCCGGCAGCGCGGACTAAGAGCGCAACCGGCCCCGGCCCCGGCGAGGGGCAGCGGGCGAAGCCGGCGGTCCCCGCCCGGCCGCCGCTCACGCCCCGGGGCAGCCGCGCAGCGCTGGGCGGGCCCGGTCCGCGGCACCAGGCCAGCCCTGCCCTCGGCCTGGGTGTCACAGGGCCGAGCTGGGGGCCAGCGCCGCGGGGCTGGCTCCTCCTCTCCCTAAAGCCCCCCCATTTCCACTCTGCCCCCTTCTGTCCTGATCTGCACCCCGATGACAGGCACAGCCGTAAAATTGAGCATGTTTATTTCATCACACATCTGAAATGTACATTCCATCCCTCGGGAGCTGCACACCACCATTCCCTACTGAAAACCCCTTCCGACATCACCCTCCCTCTGGGAGCAGGGCACAGGGGTGCGTGTGACACCCATCTGGACATCCCCACCTGAAAAGTGCACACGTGAAGGTGGATAACACGCTTCTCAGGGTGTACAAAGGGACATGCCAGCATGGGAAGCAGCTGTCCAGCTGTCTGGCATTGCCCACTGCCATGGACAAGAGCCTGCCAGCTCCGAGGGCAGCTCCCCGCAGAGCAGAAGAGCTGCCTGGAGCTGCACAGCCTGAGGAGCTGGAGGCTGGCAGAGAAGCTGAGAGCAAGGGAGAACTTCCAGGTGACTCTCTATTCCAGGGAATCAAGGATGAGCCAACGCTCATCCTAGTGCTGTGCAGGCAGCAATCCCACACCAGCTGGTGGGGAAAGGGGAATGAATAGGAACCACACACACAGGTGTCAGAACTCCTCATGAAATCCAGCACTGACAGAGTCCATCACCCGCTGTGGTCCTGGCCTCAGACCTCAGAGCCGTACCCGGGGCCTGACCAACAGCCCAGCAGCTCACATGCTGCTCCGGCCACGCAAGGGAAGGAAACGGTGCACACCAGGTAACTGCCAGTGCACAGCTCGCTTCAGACACAAGGTGAAATGTAGCTGCAGTGTTACACCCACATCTTATTAACACCCAACAGGCATCGCTAAAAAACAGTGACACTGCTGGGGTGTCACCCCCCAACCACATCCTTCACTTCCACATCCAGCAGGGACCAGCTGCACCAGGACGGGGAGCTCTCTGGGGAACCCTGGGCCTGCCTGTGTCCCCAGAGCCCACACCCACAGCGTTCTGGGGGTAAAAACATCCTGAGTTTGTTTAAAAATTATTCTTCTTTTGTGCAATTAAAGGGCTGAAAAGCTGCTCCCCGACAGCAGCAGGTCAGCTGGTTTCAGGAGCATCCCTGGCTGCCGTCCCGCTGCCGCCCAGCACCGCGTCCAGCGGCGCCCGCTTCTTCCGTATGCTGCGGCCCGAGGCGATGAGGTCGGCGTAGCCCCGCTGGTGGGAGAAGGCGTAGGCGGAGCGGCGGCCCGACACCCCCCTGCGGAAGGCGCTCTGCCGCCGCTTCCACTGCTGCTCCTCCAACAGGTACTGCTTGCGGTTCCTCTGGATCTTGGTGCATGCAAAGACAGAGGGGTGGGTGGGTTACACGGGGAACAGCCTGCCTGTGCTTGCTGCCCGGGAAATGACCAGATGCTTTTCCACCACCCGGGAGCGCTCAGGGTGAGGGAGGGCTCTCTTCTTTCAAGGCGATTGTTAGAAACAGGAACATGGGCAGTGACCTGTCACCGCTCTGGGAAGCCTGACTGTACCACTTCCAACTCTCTGCATGCCTTCCATGGAAGCGTGTGGAACTGAACGCTGTTCCATACCCCACACTGACACTCCTTCAATGCCTTTCTCAGCCTGAACTATTTGCAAAGCACCCCTGTGCAGTTTGCCAGCTCAGGGCAGAACAGAAGGAAACAAGAGCTGCCTGCTACACCAACACACGCCAGCGGAACACCAGCACAGCCCCAGTGAACCCTGATATCACACCCTCAGTGCCTTACACCCAGGTTGCTGTGGTTTTACCAAGTGGGTGCTCAGCCAAGGCACAGGATTAGCCCACACTGAGCTGCATGCCAAGCCTGCATGTGTACCTCTGTGTCCCTCAGAAGCACTCAAGGAAGGTACTGGGAGATGAGGATGCACCACGGCAACACCCTGCTTTGGATGGCAGGACCTCACAGCACCGCTTGTCACCCAGGGAGAGGCCTGGTCCAGCTCAGGGAGCCCTGCTGCCACCCACCCTGGCCACGGGTCTTCAGCCCCAGCCTACTCCAGCTCTGCCTTGGGCACGGTCACTTCTCTATCTCCAGTTATCAGCACGTCTGGGCTCCTGTAGGTAAGCATGGGCCAGATTAACTGGAATAACCCAGGACTGTACTCACTCTGTCGCTCTCCGAGGGCCAGACCGTCATTGCCAGGAAGCGCCGCGCCACCACGGGAAGCAGGCACACAGCGATGGAGAGGATCATGGTCAGCCAGAGGTAGGGCTGCCTGAGCGCGTTTGGAGCCGTGCCTGGGGATGCAGGAGCACAGATGAGTCTGTGACACGTCAGCCAAACTACTTATAAACCACAAATAATGACACTAACAGCCACGGGTGGGGGCACCCAGGAATTCTGTGGCCACCACAACAGCAAGGCCATAAGCTTTCATTCTGAGACTCCTCCAAGGGAGTCCCTACACTGGGCAAGGGGTCTGTGAAGCAGCCCTGGCACAGCCAACCACACTCCTGTCACAGTCTGTCAAGAGCCACAGGCACTGCAGGACAGACACCTGGCTGGAGTGCACAGCTGTCACCACCTGACAGCATGCAAAGCAGAAGGGCCCCTGGGGATCGCTGCCATGCATGTGGCCCAGAAAGCAAGCAGATTTAGTAGCCAAGCATGCAGCCTCACAGAACCTTCTGGCAAAGTGAGCAGCAGTCATGTCTTTCTAACCTTCCGAGTGCATAAAGGATTCAGGCAGAGGGAAGCTGTGGAGGAAGTCTAAAGCATCGCTAAAAGGCAAAGAAAAACACTGTATCAAAGGGGTTCAGCTGAAAGACCAGAGCAGGAAATGGAAAGGGTTGTTATTTTGGAGGACACAGATCCAAGGCAACCTATGAAAGATCTGTCACTAGCACAATTAGGAAGCACAGTTTTCCTCAAGAAAAGAAATTCCAACTGGATGCTACTGAGACCTCCCTGTTCTTCCAGTGAACTCCCAAAAGGAGCTGCTGGCAGCATCTGGCTTCACCTCACTTTGGGGTCCTGAGAGCAGCACAGCAGAGGCCCACCCTGCCAGCACACTGCTCTGCCTTTGCTTTCCACTGCCCCACCGACTCCAACTGGGCACTGCAGCAGAGCTCCAGCCCATCCTCCTGAGGGGAACACTCAGGGAAACAGCCTGGCCCCCACCACAAACACCACCCTTCCCTGAAAGCCAACCAAGCACTGAACACCAGTCCCTTTGCACAGGCCTTGGGCTCGTGCCACGATGCCCTGGCCACAGTTCTGCTCCAGGACACAAGAGCACAAGGACTGACCTGTGAACTGGAAGCCCGAGGGGAAGAGAACGTGGATCCCAGCACTGTGGAAGTCAAACGTGATGCCGAAGTAAAGTGCAATACTCCCAAATACTGAGAAGGCGTTAACGAACGTCCAGTAGGATGTATCCAGGCCAATCTGAAAGCAAACACAAGCTCCACGTCAGTTCATCAACCCAAACCGCTCTGCAGGCTGACAGTGTTCTGGCCAGGTCACCCCTCATCCAGTCCCACATCAGCCAGAGCACCTATCAACAGAGAAGGCAAAAAAAGAGGAGCCCTTTGCAGATCCTTGTGTTTTTGGGAGACAAATCTAGAAACACAACCAGAAGAGTTCCCAGAGCCAGGAAGCTGGGCTTTACTTGCCTGAAAATTGACGACAAAGATAAGAGAAGACGCTGCTGTGACAGCAAAGGACTGATAATCCGAAGGGGCTTCTCCATCCTGTCCCATGGTTTGGAGGTAAGCTCCGTAGGGTATGAAGAAGATGATCAGCGAAGTGACAGCTCCGTGGAGCAAACTTAGAAAGAACTTCTTGTAGTTAAAAAGTAAATCTTTCTGTCCCAAAACATACAGGCCAGGGAAACGGAGACTCAGTTTGTCGCTCACATCCTTAGTGAAGGGGGAAAAGAGAGAGAGAAAACAGAGAAGTTGGTGAAACCACTCTGTGATTCTGTGAATACTTTTAACTCACTGGAGACCTCCAAGCCACTTCACCTGGGCTGTTCCAGTACCCTCTGCTGACTGTCTCGTTACTTCACACAGAGGAATAAGATTTTAAAACCCGAAAGACCAACCAACACTCCCTCCCACCCCGTGCCTTAGTCATTAAACAAAGCAACCAGTTTAATTAAAGACATGATGCTAGATGCCTTTGGAGTCATCTGTGGGTAACTATGTGGAGAGTACCTGGTCAAGCAAGCCAACCAGCAGCACTGGGAGGCTGGAATACAGCACGTTGTACAGCGTGATGAACCAGTCTTCGTATGCTGTCTGCAAGAGGAAGTTTCAGGAGTTAACCATTTCTTCCTGATCACACATTTCCCTTCCAGTTCCTGAGGAAGTTCCCAGGTGCTCTCCTATGCAGTAAGTTACCTGTCCCCATGCTGACCCGAAAGACAAGTAGCCTCTTAGCTCAGAGCGCTGGTGAAGCTACTTTTAGCCTGTGTAAAGCTGCCCAGCTCCTTACAGAGCACCAGCCTTTCCTGGCTGGAAACACCTCACACCAGTGTTGGGCTGGTGCACAGCTACGGGCCCCCCAGCATCCCATGCACGAGGCTGGGAACCCACGTCTCTGCTCCCTGCGAGGCACCAGGGTGCTGTCCCAGGAGCCAGCCACAAGCAGGGCTGTGACTTCAGCCCTGAGCCCCCACACAGGGGGATACACCATGACTCCTGAAGTGCTGGGATGTCACAACCTTCCAGCACCCTACAGGCTTCACACACTGCCAGTTCCACAGCTACATTTCAAGCCATTCCTGCCAGCAGTTCAAGATAAAACCCTTCAGGCGTTGTTTCCCACTGATGTACTCACTGTCCCACCGCTCTGAGGAGCGCCCTCAGTGGCAGGGCTGGGAAAGCTTTCCCAAACCGCTGCATGACAACCTCTCTCTTCCTGTCAGACACTGACTCAAGTGCTGACATAGTGACCAGCTGCTCGGCTGGTAACACCTTAGCTGTCACCTGTTCCCTGCAGAAGCCACTGATGGGAACTTCCTAGGTCAAGCCCCTTCTGTTCTGCAGTGACAGAGAGGAAGATGTGCCTTTTAACACCACACACCATCACACCTCCCTACCTGGGCAGAAAAGCCGTTGAAGAACGAGTACCAGATGTGGACTAGGGTAAAAGCAAAGTTTTTGTAGAAGAAGTATCTCAGGAACTTGCACATCCGGATGTAGGACCATCGCCCGTGCACCAGCAGCAGCCTCTGGAGGTAGCGGAACTGCCCGAAGGAGTAGTCACTCGACATGACAGCCTGCATCCCCTCCTGGCCACTGATCCCAACTCCAATGTGGGCAGCTAGGTTAAAACAGAAACCACACACTGTGTCAGACAAAGGGAGGGGAACAGTGTGACCAAGGGAAGTCTTCCTCGGGTTCCTATTCTCCCCTTCAGGTTCCCCTGCTCCATCTTACTGCCCCACACCACAAAGGCCACATTACAGCCTGATACCAAGGTGCACAGGCCCTTCCTTGCCCTGCCATTCACTGCTCACATCTCCAGCAGCGCTGGGATTCCCTCTCAGTGCTTGTTCCATCAGACTGGATGCTGGGAGGTGCGACCCAGGGAGAGCCAAGCGATGAGCCAAAGCAAGCAAACCCTGAAGCCACTGGCCAGGCAGTTTACAGATGTGCTCCTGACATTAACCATATCCCAGGAGTTTATTTCCCAGTGGAATTTCTCAGGGAGCAGTTCACAGAGCACTGATTGCAACACGGGATGGCTCATGCCTCCAAGCAAGGGGCAGCTAAGCTATTGCTTTGTGCTTTATATCACTGTGTAACCCACAGTGCAGGAACAGATGGAATTCCAGTCCCTTCTCAGGGAGTATCTACAGAAAGAGCTGGAAGGTATCAGTAAAAGCCACTAACCATGTCATAAAGGGCTCCCTCACAAGGGGAAGCACGGCACAGAAGCTAACAGGCCCACGTCATGTTAACGTGGACAGCGAAACAGGCGGCAGAGTCTTCTGAAGAGAGAGGGACAGTGAAGAGACTGCAGAGGAACGCCCAGAATGGCTCTTCCCTACAGAGAGGAGTCCCACAGCTGCCTTACTTTTAATCATGTTTACATCATTGGCACCATCCCCAATAGCCAGAGTAATGGCCTTCTTGTACTTCTTCACGAGCTCCACCACCATGGCCTTCTGCTTCGGCGTCACGCGGCAGCAGATCACAGCCCTGCACTCACAGGCCAGATCAACAAAGTTCCTCTGCTGCTGTTCCTTGTAAGCCTCAGCTCTTCTTCTCTTCTCACTCTGCTTTTTTTTCTCCTCTGCTGTTCTGGGGAATTTCAGTTTAAGTTTCTTCTTCTTCTTTTTCTTCTCCAGCAGGATTTCATTCTGTGTAACAAGAATGCATCATGTTCCCTTCTACAAATTACACTCCAGGGCCTGCCAACGCCAGCACACCACCACACAGCACTCATCACCCACTTGTAGTGAACACAGAGCTAAAAAAACAGTGAGGAGAATATATTTGGTGGGACTAACAAACCCAAACTGCTTGTATCTAGTGCCACAGCAACTCTTGTGAAGTATGAAGGGATTTTTCTTCTGATGGGAAGAAATTCCCTTTGGAAAAGACCCTGGTGTTTGAGCATCCCTCTCTCCTATTTCCCCACCTCCTAAAGGAAGCCCAGCCATGTCCAACACACATGGAAGCCTCCTGTAAATTCCTGGGTTGGCTCTGGGGCAGATCACCTGGAGCAGGGGGAGCAGACCGTGGCTCCTGCTGGGTTACCTTCAGGCATGCCAGCCTGCTCCCCACGCCGCTCACTGCTGTACATGTCTTTCTGGGGATAAAGGTGTAGGGCTGGGGGCTGACACGCAGCAGGGGGCCCTTAGCTGTCCCTGCACCTTCTGCTCTGGAGGTGGCTGTAGGAGCTGGGTAAGGCATGGAGTTACTGCCAGCCACCCCTCTGTGGGAAGCTCTCTTCTGCTTTCTGAGCTCCTGAGAGCGCACTGTCCTGCTCAGCCTGCAATGAACTGGTCTGTCGCTTCTACCCTTTCACTCCTTCACTGATTTAGCAAGCAGAGTCCTAAAATCCCAGGGCAGGACCCCTAAAATCTCAGATACAGGGGGAACTGCTCTTGTGCATACCAGCCAGGAGCCAGTGATTATTAAGGCCCGATCTCTGCTCCCCTGGAAGAAGGGCTCGTTCATCCTTAGAGAGGAATGTGCACTTGACCCAGCTTTGTTCCTCTGGTTTTCCAGTCTAGTTTGGAGAAGAGCACTGGGAAGAGATGGAGAAAAATCAAGGATAAGCTTTCACCTACATCAGTCCCAGACTGAAAAGTTCAAGAAAGAGAGTGCAATATATGCTGCATGGACCCTTTTTGCCTCATATTGGCTAGAAGTGCTAGACCAACAGCAAAACGAGGATCACACCAGTTTGCAAGTAAGGCAAGAGTCTGGATCCCACATTTTTCAAGGTACAGGACAAATTTAGTATCAACAGTTTTTGATCTAGAATGTAGAACCTCCTGCAAATAGGCTTTCAGCACCTTTACCCACAATTAAGAGGTTGCCATGTAACACTAAAATTCTGTAAAAGCGAAGCAGCAATGTACAGCTGCCAAGAAGCACTGACTGAAGAGTCACTGGGGATAAGCCAGGGTTACTGCTGGGTTAATTCTGAAAATGGAACATTTAAATTCCCACAAAAGAAACCCTTTGTGCTTTCCACTTGCCTGATATCTTCTCCATAGCAGATTGTTGTTTCATCTGTTAAGAGTTCACAAGAAAATCCAATGTTTTCAGCTGTTTCTACAACATAAAAAATAAGGGAGGAAAGTATTTACTTAAAATTCCATCATTGTCCAGAGATGTTCTGGATGCAAAAGCTGTCAGTGACCTGGAAAAGCCCATCAGCAATAAAACCATGGAATCAGCCCTCTAGGCTCATCTACTAAGGAACAGAAGTTACACAGAAGCCCACCCAGTAACTCTGGACTGGCAACAGTGGGATGAAGTTCTGCATGATACAGGAATTCCTCCAGTTGTGCTGTAAGTGCACTTTCACACCAAGCTTTCCTAGAGCACATGCTTTATTTCTCATCTGCACTTTTCCTGGTTTATCTTCTGGCCCTTACCCTGTTTCACCAGGTCCTGGCTGTAAAGTAACCCACCTTTTTTGTCACCAGTGAGCACCCAGATTTTAATGTCTGCTTTAGAGAGCCTGGAAATGGTTTCTGGAACTCCATCCTGCAGTTTGTCTTCAATAGCTGTGGCACCGAGCAGCTGGAAGAGATGTGGAATGCAGGCAGTCAGCAGGATAAGTCTAGAGAAAATGGGCTCATTTTTCAGTCAGGGATTAAACTGTTCTGGATACATCTTCAAGCCAAGGCACAGCTCAAGCAGAGGAGTCAGCAGAGACAAACTCTTGCAAGTGGAAGTGACCACATGTGCTAACCCACACTTCCTTTCATTCTGTTAAACTCTCAGATCTGCTGTGGCTCTAGAGCCAGTAACACACTGCAAAGATCTAAATCCAAACAGCCTAACAAAATAAGGACCATTTACTTCCAGAGATTGTCTTTCTTCCTATATTAGAGTACACTAGGAATGTAAAGCATGACTCACAATCAAGTTCTTTTCTATTTCCTCATACACTCTGTCCAGGGCTTCATCTCTATTCGTTGTGGCTACACTGGCCTCCACACACTTCTTATTCCAGGCTTCAAACTCATCATTACTGATGTCCCTGTAGCACAGGCAGAGCGTCCTCAGAGTTTCACTGGCAAAGATCTGAAAGAGAATTAAAACAAAACTCCCAAAACAGGCCCCTTCATTTTCAATCCTAATGTAAGAGTTTAGACTGTAAACATCTGGTAAGAAACAAATCTGCCTGTGCAGTTAGCCCTGGGTATTTGAGAGATGCCCAAACTAAGGCAGTCTGACCTGAGGGACTGAAGGTAAACAGAACAGAGCACAGTGATCTCAAATACTGCTGAGATGGAAAAGCACTCAGACAGAATTTAAGCTCACTTTTCACACCAAGACAGTGAAAATGCATGAGGACTTAAGATTACTTTTATTATTTCTCAGGTTTAGGGTGCCTTGTAGAGCCAGTTATAGGTCTGCATTTGTTTCAATAGCTTAGGGAAAGGAAATCAGTAAGATTATAGTCAGAAATAAACCATTATAAAATGTAAAGCCAGCTTATCAAATACAAACTTACATCTAGTGCTTCCTCTGTAGCTTCTCTCTTCAGATTCCTTGGGTGCAGCCGTTCATAGATGACAGTATCAGCCCCCTTGCAGTACAGCCTGATATTTCCACCAGACTCTCTTACTGCAGAGTAAAGCGTGAGAGATGGGACACAAAGAGAACACTGAAATCCAGGAGTGGCTTCAGATCAGAGCTTTCAGGCTACCCTGTTAAGTACCACAGCTACAAGCTTATCTTCCCTCTTCACCTTCATCTCTAACACTGTTCTTGTACTGTAGGTACCGCACTGTCACTGTAAGTAGTGTGGTGGACAAGGGCATTTCCTCTTCTCTTTCACGACAGGGGAGGGTATTTGGTGGGGGGATTGGAACTGGGAGAGCTTTAAGGCCCCTTCCACTCGGACCACTCTGTGATTCCAACTCCCAAGGATTGCCTTTCCCACAAGGGTTGATACAGGATTAAGGTCTCACTTGCCTGCAGGCAGAGACACACTCTAGACATACACACCCTGATCACAGCCTCCAGAACAGCAGATCTCTCAACTGGTTCAAGGGTGACTTCTCTCCAGATAGTTAAAATCAAGCCTGGAGAGCTATTTATACCTCAGGCCAAATACCTGGTGTTCTGCTGGTTAGAGGAACAGACCTTTTGTTTGTTCTCTGAGGAAAAAGGGAAATGAATCATCTCTGCAGCCCTCCTCCCAGCTTCCACCAAAGGGGCCTGGGACTATTTTCAGCAGAGGCTGGGCCTGAAGAGGGGACACACCTGCACCTAACCCCAGGAGTGTGTGTAACACAGCCATAATTCCTGCCTTGCAGGCGCTCTGCCTCCTCTGAAGCACACGGGAGCTCTTCCCTGGGGCTGGGGGCTGTGGCCAGCTTACCAATGACAGACATGCGCTTCCTGTCGCTGTTGAAGTCCAGGATGGCCAGGACATCGTAGGTTCGCTCCACCCCCATCTCACTGATAGTGATGGTGTTCTGTGTGCGGGACAGGAACACGTAGCCAAAGTTCCTGGCTGCTGTGACCAGGGCTCCTTCATCCGGGGACGCTGCCTGGTAGTTGAGATGACCTGGGTGATGGAACAGGGAGGAGTGAATGTCAGCATGTACCTGAGTGTGACAGGCACCCCAACACTGCAGCTGGACCATCACAGCCACTCTTCGGGTCCTTCCCCTTCTGAGTGGGGTGTAACACTGCTGCAGACCCAACAGCAGCACACAGAGCAGACAGGCTGCTAGTGTGTGTAACTTCCAACCTGGTAAGTCACTGAAGGCTCGTCCCTCCACACTGGTTTAAGCTGGGAGAGCATTCATTTCCTCCCCAGCAGCAGGTACAGTGCTGTGGTTTGGATTTAAGATAACACTGATAACACACCAATGCCTTAGCTGTTGCCAAGCAGTCAAGGACTTCCCAGCTTCACGTGCTGCCAAACCAACGAGGGCGTGGGGACACCCAGGACGCTGGGAGGGGACAGGGCCAGGACAGCTGGCCCAGAGTGAGCAGAGGGATATGCCATACCACACAGCATCGTCTCTGTCTGTACCTGGGGGTGGGCTGGGAGGCAGCAGGGCTCAGAGCAGAGCGGCTCTGGGCAGTGAGCAGCTGTGCTGTGCACCACTTGCTCTGTATGTTCTTTTAGCACTTTGTTGTTATTCTCTTCCTTTTCTGTGGTATTAAACTGCCTTTTTATCCACCTACAAGTTTTCTCTTTCTTGCCCTCGATTCTCTCCCTGGCCACTGAGGGGAGCGAGTGAACAGCTGTGTGGCTGTTTTACCTGCCTGCCAGGTTAGACCATGACACACACATAAATAAACCTTCTCTCTCAAAAATAAATGTCACTTAAATGTCTTAGTTTCCCAATACATTCACTGAAGCATTGTCAAAGGAAGGGCCAAAAGACAAATCTCTGGTTACAGACACCAATACACTGCAGTGGAAACAACCCAGAGCAAGGACAGGAGACTGCTGGTTTTGGAGATCTTGCAAAGGTGGGAGTAAAGCAGTGCTACTTTTTAATTCAATCTTCCAACCTTATTTTTCACATTCATAAATTCTGCTATAGCCATTCACTTCTAAATTTAGTTTCTGTCGTGACGTTGTTATGTGCTGTGATACTCGTAGGACAGACAGACATGAGCTGCACACATCTACAGACCTGTGCTTCAAGGAGCCAGAGTAAGAAACCCTCATGCTGAAATCACTCTTTCTTCCACCCTGCAAACGAGTTTCCAGACGTGCCTGTACCTCCACATGCACATGCAGAGCCAGAGATCACGCTGGTGTCACTGTGACTGAGGTCTGTGTGAATGGAGAGCAGACCCGTAACACCACAGCACAAGACCTCCTTGCAAACCGCTCCCCATCCTGCCTAAAGCTGCTGTTACCTGAGATGTGCATTCACATCTGCCATGGTCACAGACAGTCCTGCTCCCATAAAGGGACAGCAACGCAGCACAAGGAATAGCAGCAGCTCTTGCTTTTGTTTAGTTTAAAAGAGCAGCTTAACCTCCTCACCTATGGGATGGGCATTAGCTGTGGACCTCTCCCTCATGCAGCTGGATCTGAGTTACTGTTTCCCCTTACACAAGTGAAAAAAACCCAACCCAAACCAAAGATACTCACCATCAGAAGTGTCAACCATGACTGTGTGGCAAATGGCAAGCAGAAAAAAGAACTTCTGGATTTCTGGGTCCTTTCCAGATTTGATTTGCTCTATCAGATAGTGATCGTAGAAGGAGAACTTCCCGTCTGCGTACGTGTTCCAGCTGAAATCCACTTGCTGCTCAGGAGAGAGGAGAGTGTGAGTGACCTCCTGTGCCACTGCTCTGTGCCTGCCTGCATCTCCTCACACTCAGCAAGGCACCAGTCCCTGTGCCACAGCGCCAGCTCAGACCCACCTACCTCTGGGTGACTGCGTGGCTGCCCCGCTGCATCCCGGCAGTCTCCTGCAAGGCAGACACCAGCAGTTAGAAGGTGCAGGACAGAACAGCAGAGTTCTTATCACTATAAGATACAGGGAATATCCACTGCACTAGAAGAGCTCAGGTTTTAAAGAGCCAGTTGATTCACAGCTGCAGTACCTCTGAATGCCAGCGACACCAAAGCAAAGACAAGAGAACGAGCCCATGGTGGGACTGCCATAAACCATCTGACAGCTTCCACTGTCAGAAGCTCCTCTCTTCAGACACCAGGTGTTTGGAAAGCACACAGTGTAAGGACGCTGCCTTTGTGTTACCTGAACTGACTGCAGGACAGCTTTGGGACACATACACTGCATACTCCAGGTACTGAAACCCAGACAAGCCTGAAGTGGAAGTAACCAACACCAACGTGAAGAACTGCTGCTCCTGCTTGTCGTCTTTGTCTCCAGGTGAGTTTTCTGCCTTTTCAGTTGGGCAGCTGTAACTCTAGTCCAGCAGTTTCCCCCTTTTAAAGGGGAAACCCCCCACAATTCCATTTTACAGGAGCTTTGCCCCATGCCAGGGCTCACAACTAACAAGACCTGTGCACCCCGATTTCAGACAGGCATCAGAACTGCTCCTTTTTCAGACAGGCGGGTCAGAGGCTGCTGGCTGGGCTGTACCAGGACCCACAGGTTCTTCCCCGTGCTCCTGGCAGAGCCACAGCTCTGCTGCAGGCAGCATGGCACAGCCTTACCGTATCTCTGGCCGTTGATGCAGCACTTCTTGAAGGTCATGATGTTCTGCGTGAGCGTGCCCGTCTTGTCAGAGAAGATGTAGTGGATCTGCCCCAGCTGCTCGTTCAGCGTGGTGGTTCTGGCCTTGGCAGGCGTGTCCTTCTCAGGGTAATACATCTGCAGGTCCCAGTTTATGAAGTAGCTTTGGCCCAAGCGAATCACTTCGACGCTAGAGGAGAGAAAACCAGTGTTCTCACTCCCAGCTGCCTCTCTTTCCAAAACAGCCACATATGAACGCACCCAGGAGACTCTCCTTCTCCAGGACTCGATGGCTGGTATAGCCCATGAGCCAAAGACAAACCAGTTCCCTTTACCAGCCCACTACAGAGCAGCATCACCACCACACTGGCCACCTGCACTGATGCAGGACCATAGCTCAGCCTCAGCACCACCACACTACCTGGGGCAAAGCCTCTACGGGCTGCACAAGCCAAAAGCATCACTGCCACTGCTCCCGTACCACACAGAAACCCCACCTGCCCTTTAAATACAACTTGAGGAGAGCGAGGAAGAGGCTGGAGGACTTGAAATACATTACAGACAGGTCTGTCAAAGGCAAAACCATTCATGCCTCGTGCAGCAGCAAGGCCTTCTATCTGAGGAACAGCTTCCTTCACGCACTGCAGGATTACACTGAGAAGGTAAATACTGGCAGGATCAAGGGTCCCATTGCAGCAGAGATCGCTGCTCAGGAGGGTTTTTCCCTCAGCTGAAGCACAGAGCAGGTCTGCTTTGTATTGTAAGAAGAGCCTGAGATCTTTAAACTCTGAGTCAAAGATCCGTGAGTGATGATTTAACATGAAAGCAATACAGATCACTCTGTGTGGGTCTCAGCAAAGAGGTGAGAGTATCCAGTGTCTGTGCAGGACGACACAGAATTAATCTGCTTTCCCATCCAAGGTGAAGCTGCACCTGGTCCCACCAGTGGGAAATGAAGTCCCTTCACCCCATAAGCAAAGCAACTCAACCTCACCACCAGCTCAGCGGTTTAAAGGGCAAGGCATCTACCTACCTGACATAGAGGGAAATGGGAACCATGGTGTTCAGGACGATGATGTAGCCCCAGAAGTTAAGGAAGCCGCGGTACGGGGGCTGAAGTCTTGCTCATCATAGAGGTACCAGGACGAGTTGCGGATCTGCTGCTCCCAGTAGGTGTGTCCAATGGCCAGGCCAGCTGACAGCAGGATGAGGACAACAAAGATCTGCAGCACACAGAGGCCTGTGACACTTCAGCAACATTTTCCTCACATAAACCCCAAGTCCTCACGATCCAGAGAGAGTATTATGTGTATCTGTAAGGAAGGAGGGGAGCAAGCCTTTCCCACAAAATGATCTCTCCAAATTACCTGGGTTCTGGTTTTAGTCTGTTCCCCAAGCATCACTTTCATGTTTTTACCTTTACTTAAGCAGGCAGCCAATAGGGTAACACAACATACTCGGAGCAGGGGCAGAACCACAGTCATGCTGAGCTAAGTGCCTCTGCCTGCCTCTCTCCCCTCCCAGGGAACCCCCCTTGGCAGAGTGTGGGCTGTACGACAGCCAGTGTTGCTCAGAGACACACCCCACGGGTGCCAAACAGACCTCCCAACCAGGGTCCTCAGGTCTCTGCCCCACTGCTCAGTCCAGATGAGCAGAAGCACCTGCAACACTGGGCTTGAAGCACTTTTCTTCATGCAGGCTGTCCTACACCAGCAGCTTAGGGACACAGATTCCACCAGCAAGGCACCTTTTTAGAGTCCCTCCTACTCCATCCCAACTTATCAGGTCACAACAACACAGACTTATTGCACCAAAAGAAGAAAGATGTTTCCTAAATCTGCATACAGTCTTTTCACTTAAGAGTTAACTCAATAAGCAGAAAGGCTTACAGTATAAACCATGTAATTCATAAGGGAGTCGATTTTTGTCCTTTTAAATCTTGTCTTTCCACTATTTTTCATTATTTTTGTATCAGCACCTAAAAGTAAAGAGAAAAAAACCAAGGAAAGCTACAAAATGCAACAAGCATGAGCATCACTATTATCCAAAGCTGGGGCACAGCATACAGTCAGTGTCTGTAGGACAAAGACATCATTCCTCTCTCTAGGGCATGCTCGTGGCTGGCAAGTGCTCCCCATATTCAGCTCAGAAGTACCTGCAAATATGACCAGGCCATGGCAGGAGTCAGTGTTCCTGATTTTACACCCACGCAGTAAAATCTTGTCAGCATCCAGGGAGTACCTCATGTCTCTCCAGAACAGTGTTCCTGCAAACTTATCCAGGCGGTTGTTGGGCTCTTCGCATTCAATCAGACCTACACATGCAGAGGAGCATCTGTTAGGTACCTGGCAGTGACACAAACACACACTGATTTGCACCTGTGAGTAACTGTGAGTGGGTTTCCTTCACAAGCTTGGCTCTTTGAGGGAATGACTGTCCTGAATGAGCTGTTTCTTTAGCGACCCGGAGCGTACAGAGGCTCCGTGCTGCATCACTGACATTTTAAATACAGGGCCTTAGGGGGGTGTTTCGCTTCCAGACTGAGAGAGCAGGGAGAACTCAGTTCTTTTTGTTCACCTTCTCTTTTGCTACCCCAAGTTTTAACAAGTGCCTGCCCACCAGAGGCTTGTCTCTCCGGATCTTGCGCTGTTTTGCCCAGCAGCAGTCTCCTTTGTGCAACCTGCTCAGGCTGCCTGGTGAGAGGCCAGGAAGGCAGTGACCAGGAAGGCAGTGACCAGGAAGGCAGTGACCCCAGAGCAGAGCACCGCTGGCAGCACTTCCATCCCCACCCACCATCCTCTACTTGTGCCCTAAGCTGCCCGAGCGGCGCGTGGGCAGCTATGAGGACATCACCCATACGAACCATTGAAGTCTGCCAAGGCACTTTCCTCTTGGAGGTGTCTGTGGGTAACCTCAAGGGCCATTTTGAATTTTAAGTTGGTCTCACTGGGGAGAAAGGAGAAAAGGGTCGTTTTCCTCAAGGCTGGGATCCAGGAAAGGAGTGTGAACAAAATGCAAGGGAGCCAGCGGCTGTGCCACACGTACCAGCCTCCCACTGGGAAGCAACACGCGTTGCCCTGGGTGGGGGGCAGTCCCACCCTAGTTCCTACACTGCCTGCTCCTCCTCATGCCTGAAACCTTTCCCCTCCACCTCTGCCCACCCTAGGGAAGCGCAGCTGCCCGCAGCCCCTGCAGCACTGAGGCAGCAGTTAGGTGTGAGGCAATGGCTGTTTGCAAGCAGTGTTCAATAACCAGCACTCTCAAAAGCTCCAGTCTGCAACAGACCACTGGCAGCACAAACACATCCTTGCTCTGCAGGATGCTGGAAGTCATTGCTTTAAGATTACTAAAGGTTATGTACACTGCTTTTTCAGAAGAACTGATTCCACCTGGTTGGGTGAGGGCCATACCACCCCCTGTATGAGTTCAGCACTACTGACAGCAGAACCACAGCAGCATTTGCAAAGCAGGAGGATTTCTGCTCTCTGAGCAGTTTCTGTGAAAGGCTTCCCCAGAGAAACATGTGTTGGTGTTTTCCCACTGACAGGGAAGGGGGAGTTTAAATCACAGGAAAACCCAGGCTGGAAGTGACCTCTGGCAACCGGCAGCCCCAGCTCCTGCTGGAAGCAGGACCTGCAGTGAGGTGAGCCAGTGCCCTGCCAAGCCAAGCCTCTACTGCTTCCAGCCAGAGACACTCCTCCTCTTCTCTGGGAAACCTATTCCAACAGTGAGCATTATCCACCATGAGAGCAACTGCTCTTGAATGCAGACAGTTTCCTCTGAGGCAGCTTGTATCCATTGCTTCTTGCCCCATAGATGTGCACCCCTGAGAAGAGATTACCTGCTCTGTAACTAACTCTGAGATACTGGGGGACCAATTCAAGCAGCCTTCTCTACTCCAGGATGAGTAAATCCAAGTCCCTCACCCCTTCTTTGCACATCATGTTCTCCAATGCTTCAGACACCTTTGTGGCACTGCAGTGGACCCTAACCAATTCTTAATGATCCTTAAACTGTGGGAATCAGACACTGGACAGTGTTTGGACAGTATTCCAGGTGTAGCCTAACAAGTGACAGAGTCTGAAATACATACTTCTTGCTCTTCTACCAGTAAGGAAAAGCCAAATCCAAGAACTCCTTACGAGAGCCTTACCCATCTAGTTCAGATGTCTCCACATAGCAGAGACTGTTTGGTTCTGAGCTGGAGAGCAGCAAAATATCAGCCTAGAAAAACAAACCAACAAGCATCAAATAAGCCCCAGAGAAGATTGGTACAGAGCTCTGTGCAAACCAACCCCAAAGGTAGCTGAGGCACTTACAGGAACAAAAGCATTTTTCTTCAGGCGAAGGATATCCCCAACTTTAATATCTTTCCATTTGGTGGTTTTGAACCTAATATCAAGATAGTTCAACAGTCATTACTATTTAATCTGGGAACACTGGCACTCTGTACACCCTGAAATACTGAACTGCAGTACAGAAACAGCACATCCCACCATGGTGTGCTTTTTCTTTTGGAAACTGCCATTCAGCTGGGGATCTATAACTCAGAAGCCGACCTACCTCTTCAGCTACCACAAATCTCTGTCTCCTCCCCAAAGAAGGTGCTCTTAGCACAGATTTATTAGTGACACAGAGTTAAGTTTAAATTACTCCTTTGGGCAATTCTCTTCCATTTTCAGACAGAGTTTCCCACAGGCAGTAGGGAAAGAAGCAGAACTTTCCCTAGCACCTGTGGTTAAGGTCAGCAATGAAGCTTGGTAACAAACATTGTTGACAGAGGCAAGAAAGGAACAGCACAAACCTTCCATCCCTGATGACTTCACACGTCCTGTTATTCACCTCATTGTCCATCCTGTGACGAGCCTGGAAACCAGGAGTAGAAAGAAGTTCTCCCTGCTGCGTACCACAAATAAAGACATGACCCACAGTGGGGTCTTTCCCCTTTCCTGTTAACAAAAGGTGTTCCTTACAATGTCATCCACTAGGTCCTTGACTGCTGTTATCCCCAGCACCAGGAGTAAGGGCACCAGGGTCGTATACCACGACAGGGTGGTTATCTGGGGAATCGACTGCAAGAGACAAACAGAATCAGTCCAACACAGGATTATCAGTCACACTCAGACACGTTCAGTAGGGATCTGACTATAAGGTAAGAAAGAACCCAAATGTATCAGAGAGAGAGTTTTAAGTGAGGTTGTGAGGAGGAACAAAACCCTCAGGAAGAATTTGACTGTGTTGCCCAAATCAGCATCACCATCTCTTTAGCAACTGCAGATGCTCCTAGTTTCTGCTGGAGCTTCCAACTCACAAGTGGACCTTAAGGCCATCATGTTTTACCAAGCAAAAGAACATCCTTTCCCTGGGAAATACCAGAACTCTGCAGCTAGCTCATCCTACCCAGTACAAGGCTAGTGCAGGTCTTTCCCCATTGCTGTGCCTTTGGGCTTAGCTCTGGCAGTGCTTCAGATGCAGTCCCTTACAAAGCACTCTGATGACAGGGCAGCACTGAACTGTCTCATGAGCACTGTTCAGCTCAGGAGATCAGCACCTCAAATTCACCCCAGGCTTTCTCTCTTCCTCCTTACCTGCAGAATGAGAAGCACAAGGAAGTAGAAATTGGCTGCTCTTTTGAACTGCTCAAACAGATTCAGTGGTAAAAAGGTAACAGGGTTGTACTTGTATGTCTGGATTGCATTGCCCTGTTGAAGAGGAGCACATGTCACTCACCACAGCAGAGTCTTTTTGCATTACAGATGTATGATGCAGTTCAAGTTAAGCATTCTACTAGTGAAATCTTTCCTGTGAGCTTTATCAGAGCTGCCCCCTTCCTCAGCAGTTTAACATGGGGTCACCTTCTTAGTAAGGCAGAAAAGGTCTGTTCCACTGAGGTTAACATACCCCCAAAACCACCTCAGACTGCAGTTTTAGCTACACTGAGGACTGCAGGGCATTGCACAGCCACAGTGGGCAATGACACAGCACACAGGGCTCTGAGCACAGAGAGGGGGAGGAAACTCAGGGGCTCTCCTCCCAGGCAACCCCCTGGGTAATACCTTTCCAGGTTGTTTGGTCACTGCTCTCAGGCACAAGATCAGGAACCCAGATACAAAGGATTGTTAACTGGACTTGCTCAAGGGGGACTATGTCAGATGCAGCCAAGGTTAACCCTCTGAGTGCCAGTCCCTAGCTAGTCCCAGCAAGAGCCAATTCCATTTGAAGAGCTCCACTTGTAGCAGGTTTACTAGTAAAAGTTGATACTCATGCCTTAGACAACCCCAACTGCCTCAAGTATGCCAGGCAAGTACAAGAGAGCCCCAGGAGCCAGTGCAGCACAGATAAAGCCTGACAGTCCACGTGTAACCCCACCACACAAGCCTCTGTCACTCCCAACCAGCACCACATGCAAGCATCACAGCTTTCATGCTATGGAAAGCTGAAAATTAGGAACAGGAAGATAACATCAACCTTTTGTCTTCAGACAAAAATACCTCCTGTATCAGGATCAGGTGGATTGGGTAGGACACTGCCTAAACGACTAGACATTCCCAAATGGCTATTTTTAAGACTGACCCAGTCTAGCTTGAGCAGGATATTGCTTAATACTACACCAGGACTTCTCATGTGAAAGACGACACCTGCGTGGATGTTTGCAACAGCTCTGAGCAGATAAAGCTGGAATTTGGACTGAGGACACCTGGCTTCTAATTCTCTCTCATCTGAAAAAAGTCTCTAGATACCTTGATTTCTATTCCCAAACCCCACACCAGTCACACTTCCCCACCTTTGATGGGATACCTAAGGAAGTGTTAATTGTGGCTTTTACACCCATCAGCAGCGGTTGGAAAGATCTTACTGAGATACAGAAAGCATCCACCCCAACAAGCACCATCAGCACACAACTGAGATAAAGAAAACTTACTGCATATTTGCTTTTGTTGAAGCACAGAAACACTGTTCTCTTGAACTGGGGCTGCTGGTAGAACTGTTCATCGTTGGCTTTAACCTGCCAGCTGCAGTCTGGAAGAGAGGAGGCCAAAGGGTCAGTGCTGGGGACCTGAGGGAACACCTCTGCCAGCGTGGGGTTATCACTCAAAGGTGGCATTTGAAGGACTTTCAGTGACACAAGGCGGGTCCCTGCTTTGTATTACATCGTCTGGTAAAGGGTTTTTGAGAGGTTTCCAGACTGTGTGTCTTTATTAGCAATTAAAATGTAACCTGAGGTAGGAAGGAGTAGTGATTAACAGTTTGGAAGTTCTAGGGGAAACTGAAAACCCATCTGAGTAACGTCTATATGTGCTAAGTTCCCTCCTTTCCCCTCTTCTGGTTTGCTTTGCTACGCCTGTGAAGCACTGAGCGCCCAAAACAGGGCTCCCAACAGTGAACCCAGTTGTTTCCTGTAACCACACTGTGCAAGGGGTGACACTCACACCCACACAAAGGAGGAAAACTCTGAAGTGCTCATGTTATTCCTTCAGCCATCAGTTTTGTTTGATTGCTTGAAAACTCAGGAATAGGAATTGGATCCTGCAGGGAAACCTCACAGACCATAAACCAGCTGCCTGCAGCAGCCTTCTCAGTTCTGGACCACAAACTGATGAGTTTGCTCTCAAAGCACAATCTTGCTTTCAGTGTTCAGCATTTACACCCCAGTTTGACATGAAGCCTCTGGAAGGAGAAGCATCCTGAGGACTTGCCAACACACCATGGGCTCTATGGTTAATCCAAGCCCTGTGAAGCCCACCTTTAGATGGGGTTCACCTGGGGTGCGCACAGTGTCTGGCTGCATCACCGGTTCCTGCCTGAATGCCTTCTGCTGCCAAGTTACCTTCCATGCCACCTCTTTCACAGGAGCCTTCAGATCCCTTTCTGGCCCTGGAGCCAGATAACCAGGATAGCCCCATCTATCAGTCCTGCTGCCCACATCAAAGGGGCTCATTCAGGAAGCTTTTGGGCTGAGTCACAGGAGGCTTTGCCTCTATTTTACTTTTCTTCTGCTTATACTAGAGCAGAAAGCAAACTTGTGGCTGCTGGCATACTGTGTCTGAGAAATAAAATATCTGGGGGAAAGGAAAAAAAGAGAGGGAAGTGGGGAAATAAGAGAGCAACAGTCATGCTGGGAACTCAATAAAATCTGATGGATTATGAGAGACTGAGAAAGCTGTGTGTATTCTAAAGGCTACGTTACCTCAGTCATTGTAAAAAACCCCCAAACCAAACGTGTCATAGGTGGTTATAAACTGAAAACACATAATAGGTGGTTATAAACTAAGAGGTGATCAGCTGCTCCCTATTGCCACACAAACAGGAAGAAATCTATACAGATTAAACAGGCAGTAGTTAAGCAAAACTGGCATTGCATCACTGGAAAGGGTATTGAGGGGAGTTACAGGCTTTCCTCAGACAGGAGTGAGGGACAGGGATGTCTGGAACATGCCAGAGATGTTCCTCTGTTTCCAGGCTGGCAGCAGCAGACAGGCTGCACTTGAACCTTTGCTTTGAACTCCTCCCACTCACCTCACCTGCCTGTGATTCCAAAACTGCACACGGAAGATCACCAGGCTACAAAGTGAGCACTCCCTGCGGGAGCCTTGGGAAGCAGAAACACACAGGAGCCACCTACTAAACACAACAAACTGGGTCATGCTGGCTCCAGTTCTCAGATGCTGGGGAAGATGAGTGTCTGAAGTCCTGTTTGAGCCCTGCTCAGACCACGGGCTGCGTACACCTGGGTACTGCCTTAATTAAGCCCAGGTCAGGGCGCAGATGATTGGCTTTGCGCAACCAGCAGTGGCACAGAACCCTGGCTGCAGACTGGAATGAAGCCCATTCTCATTCTGACATTGTTAAACTGAATTGCCACCAATTACTCCTCCACAGATCCAGATAAGCCCTTCTCAATCCTATCTAAGGAACAAGCATCCGAGTGATCCCCGCATGGCTCAGTCTCCGCACTCAGGATTGCTTCCACCCAACTCAAGTTCCTGCCAGAGGTACCTTTTTTCTGTGGCTCCCTGCTCTCCTGGGTGTCCCTCTGGGCTGGGCTCTGTCCCGGTTCCGCCCCAGCCTGCCGGCTGTCCCGCTCGTCCTCCGTTTCATCGTCACTGTATGGCATCACCTCATCGTTGGGCTGGGAATCCTCATCGAAGGTGGTCTCTGAATCCCTCTCTGAGATCATGCTGCTAGTGTCCTGCAAGCATGTTACACAGGTGAGGGAAAAGAGTTAGCACAGCGAGTGCTTCAGCTCTGCCTCCACACCAGGGACCTCTCCAGCCACAGCTGGGCCTGACCCTTGCCCCGAGCGACACATCACCTCCCGGCCTGGCCCCGGCCCGTCTCCTGACAGCTGGACTCCAGCTGAACCTGGTCACATCTCGTGGTCTGTCCCGCTTGCCTCCGGAGCCCCGGGCCCCTCGTCCATTCGCTTTCCCACAGAACAGCCCTTACTCCTCCCCAGCAACTCCAAGCTCAACCCAAGCTAAAGGGGGGCCGACGCCAGGTACCAGACATGCACAGCAGCCAGCACCACCACGTCCCGCCGGCGGCAGCAGCCTGGTTCTGGGAAGGAAGGTCAGTGCCCCCCACAGCCCGCATGCTGCTGCTGAGACCAGCAGTCACGGGGGCCAACACCAAGCCCTGCTGACAGCCCTTAGTTTGTGCTTTTGCAAAGCTGAACTGCCTTCTGTCTTTAATATCTCTTATGAGAGAGACATCAATATTACATGACCACTTAATATGCTCCTCAAGTGACAGGACTGCTGGCCGGGAGCCCAGAGCACCAACGCTGTAGTGCAGCACTGCAGTGCTTGCCCAGCTCACAGCCTGAGGGTCCCCAGCACAGGCCAAGACCACCAGGTATCTTATGAACACACAGCTCGGCGTAACAGGCATTAACAGAGCTCCCCCCAAACCCACTCAAGCCATTAGAGTTTGCTTGCCGATCCAATTTGCCAGGAGTGTGACAGCTAATGCACGACTAACACAGCTGTGGAACCCAAAACTTTAGGGAAACAAACGGAGTTTTCACAAAATAGCCTTGGAGTGACAGAATTCACCTCAAAACTCAGGAGAGTCCAGCTCAAACGCAGGCAGCTGAATACCTCACCGTGGTATTTTGAGTATTTTTCAATCCCAAGTTGTTTGGATGTTAGACAAAGTCCTTTCAGAGCAGGAGGTAACGCTCAGTTCCTCTTTGAAATACATATAAACCACCAGAGCGCTGCAGCAGTGATGGATTCTGCCCTGCCAATACCTCACGTGGGGACCACTGGAGGGGAAGGGTCTGTGACCCTCCCATGGCCAGTCCTTAAAACACAAAATAGCACCACATCTTCGAACTGCTCTCACTCCAAGACAAGTAAAATGAGCTCATACCCCTGGCACATAGAGATTCAGCCTTTGGTCTATTAATCTTTACTCATTAGCGGCTTAATGATTAATGAACTAATTAATCAGGCAAAGGATTAGATGTTAAAGAACACTATTATGGATGCAATAGCTAAAAGGAAATACCTAAAATACAAACAGAGCACAAACATTCCCTGTGATGCCAGCTGGGAACGCCAATGACACCACTTGTGGGGGGAAGTTCAAATTAATTGCATTCATGCCCTTTACCCCCTGAGAGAGCTAAACAGCCAAGTGGAAACCCTGCTAATAGAGATCTCATTAACTGCTACCTGCAGGCAGCACAACCCCGTCCCTCCGCAGAGCTGCTCCTGGGCAGAGCCGCCACCACTGCCACAGGCAGCACTGACCGCACACCGTGACTTCAGGTGGTACTTCCTAACAGCCCCGACACCACAAGGTGCAGAGGACACTGTCACTGCGTCCAAAGACCTCATCCCTAACATCCCCTGCGCTGCACATACCGCACCCCGTCCTCGGAGACCAGCAGCGGCCCAGGGGATGGTGGTCTGGGGAGCACAGGCAGGATGGAGCCCACAGAAAGGCACCCGCGGCTGGAAGGAGCGGAGGAGGGTGCTGCAGCCAGAGGCAGAGCAGCCTTCCAGCCACGGGGTGACAAACTGGTGCAGAGTTAAGTTTCTTGACACCTAGTCCGCAGGAAAAGGACTAGCAGGGAAGTCAGCCTGATGTCAGGAGTTCAGAGGAAGGGGGAGCATGATCACAAAGTGAAAGAGGAGACAGGAGGAGCCAACAGCACCGAGCTGCAGAGATGCCAACTAACAGTGAGCCAGGAGGAGATGGAAAGAGAGGAGAGCACACATCCACCAGCACCTGGAGGGGAATGACACCTGACAGGAAGAGAGGCTGCTGCTGCTGCTGGTTTTTGCAGTCGTCACTATTCTGAGGAGAAAAAAGGCATCAGAGTTGAAATGAAAACAGGGTAACAAGGGTACAGCATGCAGGAGAAACGAGCTGCTTGTGAAGCACGTTGAAATAAACCAAAAGCAATGCTGCATTCTTAAAAGGAGCTCTGCTCAAGGACCTTATGTTCAGTAACCATCACTTATGAAACGGTCTCTCAGGGAAGGCAAAAAAAAGGGTTTGGTTTGCTGGAGCTGGGGGTAAAACTGCTTCAGCCAAGATCCCACCTGCTCCTCCCTCTTCCCAATACTACAACCCAGAGCCAACACTGCTTTTACACATCCTGCACTGAATGGACTAAGGAAGAGCTACAGACAGACAGGCTTTGGAAACATCTCTGGAGCCATCATCTCTCACGTCAAGCTGAGATTCAACCAGTAATTAGCGATGTCTGTACATCCACGCCAGTAAAGAAAAACAATTAGCAAACCATAACTAGTACAGGAGAAGCTGCACATCTGAGATGGGATGAGCATCCCATGAAGCAAGGACACGTGCCTACACGTAATGCAAGGCACATGCTTCAGCCTGAAGGGTCCTGCTGCTCAGGGATCACACTGTGCATCTCCAAGGGCAGCAAACTCCATCCTGCCAGCAGCACCACACACAAGGAACTTCCCTAGATTCCAAATTAGTTTCTCCCGCTGCCAAACTTTACAGGAAGAGATTGTGGTGCCCGTGGAAAGGGTTCTTGGGAGGGCCTGAGGTGGAACACCACAGTTGTTACACAGTGCTTGATAAGATGCTCAACACTCAGCAGAGTCTGTTCTTCATCAGACCTTCCTCACCTCCTAGTTCCTGGTGTGAGGAGGGTTCCCACTCCATGTGGGAAGGCAGAAGCCCTTACGTTAAACAGAACTTGAGTCTAGAGAAGCACCAGAAGAAATCGAGAGCTCGGCAGCCACCAGGTCTGTGCCAGGAGGACCAGCCCTGCCAGGCACCAGCCCCTGAACCCTGGCCTGCAGCAGAGGCCAGGCCGGGGCACCGCGGGGCCTGGTGGGCAGCGGGCAGGCGACGGGAGCCAACGCCTGGCTCCCAGTAACAGCAGAGCAGGCACAAGCCAGGCTCACGGCCTCCTTATCTGGGAGAACCAGGCTGATCCAACAGCAGGGCTGATGTATGGGGAGGTGAAAGAGAGGAAAATCGTGTTCAACATCAGTTTAATTATACCTGCCTGGCTTTATTTACTGAAGGGGCAGAAAACTCAGGTGCAAATTCCACAGTGCTTTGGTCACTCGGGGTTTGTGTGTCTGCTTATGCCTCAGGGCGAGTACCAGCCAGCTGGGAATAACTTAAACCTTGTAAAAAACTATTTACTGTATTGGTCTGAAGGCAGAGAGCGACAAGAAACCAACCTCACTCTGATTTCTCCCCTGGGAGTCACTGCACAGGACACTGTTGCAAGAACCTGGAGTCACAGGGAGTGTAACTTTAACACTGCAAATCAGTCTGTCACCCAAAGTGCCCTGAAAACCAAGTTACAGATCCATCTAGAACAAGTCATGTGTATAGTAAAAGAATTAGTGTCATTGTATTTATTGTGGATGTAAAATCCTACAACGTGAAACAGAACACCATTTCACACCAGTTCCTTTACAGCCTGTGGCCTGCTGTTGCCTCCTCAGCTTGCTGTTCTGCATGATGATCTGACGCCTTCCCACCATGCCCACTGCCAAACCTCCCCACAGACTGATGTTTTAGGGCATAACATCAGTGTTTTAAGCAAGAGCTGTAAACCAAAGTCAAATAGTGCAAAATGCAAGCTCAGGAAGACTTTTCTCCACTGCTTTAGGACTCTAGAGTTAAAACAGGGGGAAAAGCCACATCCAGATGTTTCACTGGTATTTAACTATGTATTAAACAAGTAAATAAATGAAAAGCCTGATCCTCAGGTATTTCGGTTTTGTCCCATAGTTCTTATCTCTGGAAGGATCACAAGAGCCATGACTGCACAGTACGTTGAAGTCCACCACCCAGAGAAAGCACACATATCCTGCCTCTGATGCCCCTGAGCACAGTCTGACCTGGGCACCTGTGGAGAGGATCCCAAGAGGAAATCTAACCACTGCCAGGCAGAAGGTGAGCACTGGAACCTCCACCACTGCACCGACTCCCCTTGTGTTGAAGTAGAGTCATCTCCTGCCCTTAACTGCACACCCCAAAGATAAAGCTCTCAGGCTCCACACTGCCCTGAAACAAGGAAACATGTTTTGCCAAACCAGCAGTAGGGAAATCGCCTTCCCCAACAAACCAGCACACACAGCAACATCCAGCATCCAGCTCCACAGAACAAGGACCTGCTTCAGTCCCAGTGGGATACCCGGTCCAACACTGGAAGCCAGCAGCCTGTCTGGAGCTCCAGCAGTGAACTGCTCAGCTGATGCATGTGTTCCCTGTCCACAGAAGTGTTGCAACAGTCACAGGAAAAGTTAAAAAACAAAGAAAAGGGGGGTTGAAATTTCCTCCCCCCCCCCCCCCAGGTAGAATTTCCACATTCCCCAGTCTGCATGTTCTTAAAAAGCTTCCCTACACTACTCAGGGTGATTTCTTTCCTAGGTGTTACTGGGGAAAGCAGCACTGAAAGCCAAAACCTACTCACAGGAGGATGGAATACAGACTGCAGCGAGCACACCATGCCACCAGTGATCTCTGGGAGCGGGTTTCCCCCAAGGACTTCCTGGGAGATGCACAATTACTCCAATTACACTTCCCCTCAGAGACAGAAGTAACTATTCTGCCACTTCAGCTGTAACACACTGCTCGTCTTGCCAGTAACAGCCATTTTCAGCTAAAAAAGGAGCATGGAGCAAAGAGCCTGTTAGGCAAAGAGAGTGCCTGAAGGAAGGGATGCTTGTGGGACGGCATCCAAACAACCACAAAAGGAATCAGAGCCCAGAGCAGGCTGGAGGCTCCCTCAGATCAGGCACCTCTGATTAAGGGACTCAAGTCCGTACCTGAGCCTGTATCTCCACAGGTTTAAGGACAAGTTTTCACCCATGGGTGCAGGTTTAAAGAACAGCTCCAGCCATGCCCGAGAGCTGCAGGCTGTCATTGAAGGCAGCTCAAGATCCACACTTGGAGAAGTTTCATTTCAAATAACCTGGTCACCAGCATCAAGCCCTGAGCAAGCCAAACACACCAGCCACTTCCACTGTCCCTTCAGGCAATGCAGACAGAAAGTGTTTAATCCAGGGGATCCTTTTACAGTGCTGCCTTGAGGCACAGGGGCTCTGAAATGGCTGGGCAGGGTGCACCCAGACAGGACTGGGGCGATTAATCCCCAGCTCTTCTCACTGCTGACAAAAACCAAAGTTGTAGGTGAGCATCCCAGGATCTCCACAAGAACCATCCCCTGGGGATGCTGCATGGCAGTCTCCCTCCCAGCCCGATAACTATCAGATGGGTAACACAGGTCCTGTTAGTGCTGCCACAGCTCTTGTAATCCTCACAAAGCAGCAGGCAGAACCTAAGCCCTTTTAATAGCAGGATATTGCATTTCTGTTCACTCCAGTGATCCCAGTCAAACGCTTTAATAGAGCACCATCCTGCATTAAAAATGTATTAATCAACTAACCTGCCTGTAACAAGAGCTCCTACAAGAGAACACATCATAAAACCAGACTCCTCTCCAAAATAGACAGATTGCACATTGCTCAGCACAGCTATGAACATTTCCTGGTGACAAGGGCTTGGACAGGCAGCAGTATCTTCTGAACATCTCAAAGCTATCTAATCTTTTAAGAAAAAAAAAAAAAAGAGGGCTTAGTTGAAACAGCATGAATCAGCACAAACAGGCCAAGGAAGTAACCTTCATTCCAAACCCTAGGGAGTTGAGTTGGATTGCCATGCAGATCACACGCCTATCAATTTATGTAACTACTCTGAAGCACACTGGCTTTTGCATGCATCCTCACAGTACACCATGAGTGTGGCACAGCCTGGCTCTTCCAACACCGTGCAGAGAAGCAGCCTGGGTAACTATTTAAGGGAGCCTGGTGTGCTCTGGCTCACGTGAGGCAGCCCCCATCAAGCACCATCACCACAGTGCACTGGACGCGTGGCACGCTGGATCCCCACGCTGAAGTCTCAGCTCCTCCAAGCCAACCAAGTACACTCTGCATCAGGTAAAACCCCACAGCTTATAGATGAGAGCACCCTGCATGCGGTGTGTGCCCTTCAGCGTCACCCTAAGTGCTCAGAGGGGCCTCAGAGTGGCACTGCTGGTGTGTGGTACAGCTGACAAGCTGTCTCTGCCCAGGCATCGCTGACAAAGTGGTCCTGGCACTCCCAGCGCTGCTTCAGGAGAGCAGAGCTGGTGAGTGCCGACACCTGCGCTGCAGGCAGGTCAGCTTACAGCCCCAATGGAAGCGCCTCGGAGCTGAGGACAGGAGCAGAGCTTTGCTGGTCTGTCCGAGCTCCCACAGCTCCACAATTCCACCTGCAGTACAGACATGTGGGGTCAGACATGTGTCTCTGATAGAAGGATGCTCAAACCACGCTCGGGAGCATAAGCTAATCAAAGCCCAGGCAGTAAGGAAACAGACCCCTGGCCTTACACACCCTCTTCATCACACTGTGACCCCAGAGAAAGCTCCCACTTCAAGGCAGCCAACACGTGCCTATCACGAGATGAGGCACAATCCCCACCAAAAAAGGTTAAAATGCAAACGATTGAATAATAACCAGTTATGATGTGGATCATCAATTAGGCTGTGGATGAACTGCTCGTGGTGAAGCAGCACACCTACAAATCCCAGCACACACGTCCTACATGATGAGCCCTGGATCTCCACCACACCAGGGAGCCACCAGAGCTTCAAACAGCCCTTTCCAAGCTCAGGCTGTCAGGGCAAGATGAGGAATCCTTGGGGAACCTGTTCTGTGAGGAACTGGTCTCCAGTGAGTCAGCCTGGCTGTATCGCCTATTGCTGCCATTCACCCAGCCCCAAGGTTTATACACAGTCTAGGTATAAATACACACATGCAGAGGATGTTTCATGTATAAATAGATAGTTGGATTCATGACAGCAACTTATCTCACAGAACAGTTACAAAAAGGGTTGTTTCAAGCAATTTGTGACCACAAATTGTGCAGAGGTTACTTGGAATTTAGCCCAAACAGCACAAGTTCATTTTACTTTCCTCAAGCGTCAGCACCATAGAGTTAACACCATGTTGTATCTATGATTAACCTATCTTACACAGTGTGTAAGCTAACAGATAATGAACAGCAATATCAGCATTAGTACTTATCAGGAAGAAGACCCAAGGATGGTTAAACTCTAGTGAATAACTGATTGTCTCCCCTTACCACCAACTTGGAAATTTTAGCACCAGGATGGAAACCAGTGACTCCCACAGAGCAGACAACTGATGGAGAGTTACACTTCCTCAGCTGTGCAGTAAGGCACCCTCAGCCCACTGCACCTCACTCAAGGCTTTAACACTGTGTCTGTCACTCACCCATGTCTGAAGTGGGAGAAGTGCCGTCATCGTGCAGAAGGAGGGAGCTGGAGGAAGGAGGACATAAGCCAGCCGGCACTGTTACTGCCCCCTGTACAAACAAACAGCCATGGAAAGCGTGTGTACCAGCGTGAGGCCCTTCTGCCAGGCCCCAGAGCCTTGGCCCGGCCCTGGGAGGCACTGACGGCGTCCCTCTCGCCTCGCGCTGCGGCCGGAAACACGCACACCCAGCACCGCGCCACGGTTCCAGGCCAACCCCTCATTAAACAAGGTGTTTCCAAAGAGGTGGTTCAGCTCTGCCTTTTAAATGGTGAGGATCAAGGGCCTACTGAACTGATCGCCAGCTCCAAGAGGCATTTTTATTGGCATCGTACACAACCTAGTAATATCCACAGCTCCAGTCCCTCATCCGACTCCACAACGACCCTAATCACCTGCACCATCAACAGGTAAGCACCACTGTAAACCTGTAATCCCTGGGTACCACCAAGCTCTGTGAAACCTTACTTTCAGCAAAAGCTGTTCCTTCCAAACGTGGTTTTTCCTCCAGTGAACATACCAAGGACCAAACTAGCTGAAGCACCAAAATGCTGAGACCCCCTCCAAGGGGAGTGCAGTTTTGCACTGCTGACAGATGTCCAAAAAAACATCAAGGGGGAAAAAGAAAGAGGAAAAAAAAAAGCCCAGGATGAGCAGAAGAAAATGAAGACATGGGGGACATCAGCTTCCAAATGCCTTCACTCCTAGAGCTTCCCATCTCAGTTCTGTGTGAACAAGCACCTCATTTAGAAAACCCACCACACCCTCCTCACAGGGGAAGCACTAAAATTAAAGCAGTGGCCTTGTGGGCTCACATAAAGCTACCGTTATGCTCTGGCTATGTGTGACGGTGAATGCAAGGGACACCCCAACACGAGCGACCGGAGCACCATGAGCCAGCAGGACTGTGCAAGGAAGGGACCAACCAGTCACCAGCACAGACAACAACAGGGAGAGACCAGGGCCTGGAGTCTGAGTAGCCTGAGGCTAATCAAGGATGGCCAGGCACAGGCCACTTGCAGAGACAGAACAGAAATGTAACCCGTTATCTGCACCAGGATTTTTCATTAACAGATATGCAGACTTTCCATCATTTAAAGTCCAAGTCAAGACAAGTTATCTTTGCAGAAGATAATAAAATTGGCAACCTTTGTTCAACACTGTGAAGGGGTTTCAGCCTGCCTTTTGCAGATCGTTCTGTTGCCTCTCAAGCTGCATGTCACAGAAGAGGCTAACTTTGTTTTAATAAAGCAGAAAAGAATTATCTCTGTGTACACAGAAACCATATTGCTTGGCATGTGATGATTTTTGGAACTTTAAATAGCCTTATTCTTCTAGATATTGCTCTCCTGCATGAAGGTTACTTCCTGCTACCAAGGTTGGAGATTACAGAGTAATACCCCTTTGCTGTCAGCATCTGACACTAAAGATACCTTCCTAACCTGACCTTTATCCAGCGCAGTCTGGACTGAACAAGGGTCTGCAGCCTGACACACCTGTGGCCTCAGCACAGAGACCACCAGCTGCTCACAGCAATCCCCTGTATCAGGCCTCGACTGAGGCCCCATCTGTAAGGAAACAACATTAGAAAATGGTTTCTTGGCTGACTTCCACCTCCTGAGACTATGTGCACGCAGCAACACAAACTTTCTATCAGGCAGATCATGGTATTAACTTGCCTTGCAAAGATTTCTTTAAAAGGAGAAGCTTCTGGCTAGCCCTCCAAACCCTTTCACACTACCCCCTCTTCCCCCTCTCAGGCAGAGAGTAATTTTGGCAAATGACTTAGCTCTTCCCTTGATTTGTTTCCTGTTTTCTCTATGCTGCTTATTCTTAACCCCCTTTTCTTTCTGATGTTGCTTGTTTTACACCTCCCCCTGCATAACTGTGTGCTGTTTTGTAAACAAGGGCACCCCTGAACTTGCTTAAATTGCCCATCTCTGCCATCAAATGAAACAATCTATTTCTGGTTCATATGAGAACACACAAGGTAAAAACACCACAGCACCCCTCTACATGGTACAGAGAGTTTTAGGCTTCCCAAAAAGCAACAGAGGAGCAACAGTGTGCTGCCACAGAGCACAGCATCCGTAAAGCTAGGCTGGAAGCTCAGGCACCCTCATTCTCCTGGGGGTATAATGAGAACCATGCTCTTCACCCTGACAAGCACAGAAACACTGAGAGGTTAAGTGATTTGCCCAAGGCCACGCGGTTAAGTCCCGGGCAGAGCTGGGCTTAGGTTTCAGAAGCTCCTGGCTAATAACCTGCATTCGATTACACGTACACAGAGCAGCTCGTTTAACAAGGGGCAGGTAAAGGAAACGGCCAAGGAAGAACATCATACTCCCTCAAGCTCAAACCAAAATAAATCAAGCCCTTCCCATGTTTAGGGGCAGGCAGCACCTTGCACTGAGGCCCACTGTGGTTGCCTGTGCCATCAAAATAAAAACACAGCAGCAGCATAGCACAGAGAATAAGTTCAGTGACTTTAAAGAGAGGGCTTGGACACAAAGTGAGCAAGGTGCTTTTTGAATCTGTGGCCACAAACTGTGAAGCGAGGGACTAGAGCACTCACAGGCTGTCTCATGAGGGAGAATGACACCAAGAGAACCCCTCAGAGGTTACTAAAAGTAGCTTATGTGATACCTACACACTAAGGAAGGGACAAACGGCAGCCACACTCCAAAGCGAGCAGCAACGCAGCAGCTGACAGGGAAGAACACAGAATGACCAAAGAGCACCCCACAATCCCTGAAACAGACCTCGAAGAGACAGACAAATAAAAGACCAGAACCAAAGGGAAAGCTGTGAGCAAGCTGGAGCTGGTGAGGACCCTCGGGCAGGGAGTTCAACCCAAGGGCTCCAGAGGCAGCTGCCAAGGTCGGCAGCGCGGAGGAACCAGGCAAGCCCAGCCCCAGGGCTCTCTCCAGCCAGTCCCACCCAGACCCCTCACCTCATGTGAGGTAAAAGCCGCTGCACCGTTACTCGCACTATTCCTTGCCAGAAGCTCCCCGTACAGCCGGCCCTCCTTCGGTTTTGAATCGCTCTGCTGACATCCAAGCCGGGGGCTGAGGGCAGGGATGCTATGGAGGCTACAGACACAGAGCAGCAAGAATCGTGACTGAGATACCCGCTTCTGGGGCTCAAATGCCGCTTCCCACTGAGCGAGCGGTCCCTTCTTCAGCATCCTCTGCTGCAGAACCGCGACAGTTCCCCAGCGAGGGCGGCTGGTACCGCTCCGCAGCCGCGTACGCGGCGAGTCGCCGTCCCCCAACCGCCACAGCTGCCCCCTCCTTCACACACACGGGCGGCACAAGCCGAACCGAAGCCGGGCGCCGAGCAGGCAGCCCGAGGCCACGGGCGCCAGCGGCGGGCCCGGCCGAGCCGGGGGGAGCCGGCCCGCTCGCCCCGCGCCTTACCTCCCAGCAGCACAGCGGCTCTACCAGCCCGGGGCTCCGGCCGGCTGCGGTGTGGCGACTGGCTGCCGCGGGGAGAGGCTCAAAACCCTGCGGGGCTCCGAGCGCCGCCGCCGAGACGCGCTGTCCCGTCAGGGGACGGGGGAGACGGGACCTTCGCCCCTGCGGCGGGCGCCGGCGGAAAGGTCCGCGCCCGCGGCGGGCAGGGCAGGGCGGCAAAGGAGGGAGGGCAGCGCAGGGCAAGTAGGGCAGGGCGGGCAGGGCTGCAGGCGGGCAGGGCGGGGGGCAAGCAAGCGGCGGGGCGTCACCCGCGGCCCCCGTTTCCCGCGCTACGGGCTGGGCGCGCGCGGAGGCCTCACCTGCCAGCGGCGCCCCGCCGCCGCCTCACGCCGCCCCGCTCCGAATGAATGTTTAATGGCTCCAGCACCCGCTGCGCCGCCGGCCCTCCCCACGCCAATGGAAAAAGAGCTCCCGGGGCCCGGCCCCGCCCCGGCGGACAGCGGCCGCACCGGGAGGCGGAGGCGCCGCCGCCCTCACGCCCGAGCCCGGCAGCGTTTCGCCCGCCGCCTTCGGACTCGGCGCGGGAGGCGATGTTGCGAGCAGGGAAAGCGGCCCAGGCCGCCGGTGGCCCGACGGGGCCGACGTACCTGTTGGGCGCCGCTGCTCCGGGGCTCCGCCGGCGTCCCGGCCCTTCGGCACGGCGGCCCCTCCGGCCCGGCTTCGCTGCCGGCGCGCAGGCGGGAGAGCTGTCCCGCGGGTGCGGCCGGGGCCCGGCCCCGCTCCCCTAGCGCCGAAGCGCCCCAGTTCCGGCAGGAGCCGTCGCCGCCCCTCAGCGGGCACAGCCGGCGCTCCGGCCCCGGCCCGCCCACGGCACCTGTGGGCGCGGGTCCCGGCGCTCAGGCCCGCTCGGGGCCCGCTCGCGGCTCCGGCGGCACCGCTCCTGCTCGGCCTTCCCCGGAGCCGCCGTCAGACCGGACGAACGGGTTCCCCCAGTTCGCCGGGCCGGCCCCGCCGCGCAGAAGGGCGGGAGAGGCTGCCCCGGGCCCATCCGTACGCCTGGCTCCCGCGCGGCGCGGCCGCTCCCCCCACCTGCCCGGCAGCCCACGGGCGGGAAGGCGGCGGCCGGACCCTCCCGCGCAGGGGCCGCGGCTCCGGTTACGCGGCACTGCCGTCTCTCCCGGGCCGGGCGGGGCAGCGCACCGGGCCGGTCTCTGAGCCAGCCCCTGCTGAGGTGCCCGAGCCCCTCTCTCGTCAGGGGAGCACCCCACCACCCCCCATTCCCAGGGGAGGCCAGGCTAGACCAGCAGTTCGCAGCAGGACTCAGGAAGGAGCCGGATAGGGAGGGGAGGGGAGGGGAGGGGTGGGGTGGGTAAATACCGGCAGCTGGTATAAAGGGCAGCATTACCCATGCAGACCAGCCTTGACGTTCTACTGCCGTGGTCTCGGTGCGCTGAGCAGTGAGGCTGCCTGCTCTTGGGCCTACGGCCGCATCACCGTTAGTAGGAGTGGGTGGCCCCGGCAGTTCCTGGTGGCACATGGGCTGTCCTGGCTCAGTGGGCCTACACAGGGACAGCTTGTGAGGGGTACAGGATTTCACACTCCGGGCCTTAGAGCAGACCCTTGGCTCCCAGGCCCTTACAGGGTGGAGGCTGCTCAGCGGTGGTGGTGTTGTTAATACTCAGCACTGATTGCTTATTAATTAACAAATCCACTATATTGGGGACTGGCAGTAGGGCAGCTCTGCTATGCGTTGCACCTTTTTGCAATCCATTTTATTTTTCTTCCTCTTTCAGGCTGAGCACAGCACGTGTTGGCACCTTGGCAGCCTAACTGAGACTCTCCAAATGAAGGTGACAAGCTCTGGTAAGCTGCTGTGAGTTTTCATGAGCCTTTGTGATGCTGATGCTGCTGTACATGGCTACTGGTTCCCCTGACTTGAAATCTGGTGATGGGGAGGTTTTGCTGGTTTGTTTGTATTCTGGGTTTGTTGGTTGGGTCAGCCTGTGGCAAAGGCCTTCACGCTGTTGTTTTGCTGCCGCACACATGCAGATACACACCTGGCCTCCTGTGCAGCCCTGGCAGCTATCCTGGTTGTGAGGGTGTCTGGGAGCAAGCGGCACCAGTGGCCTTGACCTCCACATAGGTTGCTGTACACAGAAGAGAGTCCTTCACCCAGGAAAGGGTTGAGAGGTAGAGGCTAATGAGAACTCAGGACAGTGTGCCAACAGGGCAGTTCTTCCCCAGGCACCTGGATCCCTCCCACCTCCACCTGTGGTGCCTCCCCTGACCATCCCCAGCAGCTCCTCCCTGTGTCCTGCAGGTATCTGGTGTTCCCTGGGCACCAGCCCCATCCACCTGTACAGTTATGGTGACCCACTGCTATGGGTGTCACGCCCACGCCTCAGGGCTGGTGGCTCTGCTGTGGCTGCCCTGGCAGGGGCTGCACAGAGGGTCTGCTTCTCTGTCTCATTTGGGTGCTCCTTTGTGCCTGAGAAAATCAGGATTTTAGGGTGTAATGTAGGAGGAGGAATTAACCCCCACAAATGCCCTGGGTGTGCCAGGTTTGAGTGCAAAGTGCTGATAGAAGCCAGCCTCTTTTTATTATTTTCCAGAAATATGTTTCCTGTAGTGCCATTATAACGAATTTTAAAGTTTGTTACACAGCCCAGTGTAGAGCAAAATGATTGCTAAATGCTCCTAAAGAAGAAATACATTTCTTTTAAATTACTGTGGAATTTTTGCATGCACTTTTATTCACAAATAATGCATTTTATGGCAAGTGAAACGCAGATATGTTTACTGATTTAATTAAATAGAGAAAAAGGAAAATACTAGCTATCTTTTACAGTCATGATGGGAATTGTAACATAAGCCAAATGCTTTAGTATTTAATGTGCTCTTTCTGCAATGAGGCTCTCCATTTTTTGCTCAGTGACTGCTTCTGTGTGCTTCTGCCGTGTTGTCTTTGTACACCAGCCCAGTTTCTTGATTTTCTTTGAAGTTAAATTTATTTCTTTTATTTATTTGACCTTGTTTGTGTAAGTAGAACCTTGAAAACTTTGCTGAAAACCACTTCCCTGCATTCTGTGCCCAGTTGTTTTGTGCCACCCACCCTGGCAGCTCTGGTTGTGGGGCTGTGTATGCTCATGGGAACTGAGGCTAATTCACCAGCAGCCGCAGCGCTGTGTCTGGTTAAAGACAGGGTAAAAGCTGCTCCTTGTGGAACCATCGTACCTGCTGCTGGTGTGTGGATCTGTTCTTCTTAGGGGTGTATCTCCCACGCTGGGTGCTGCCCAGCGCTGCAGTACCCGGGCACAGAGAGCTGAGCCGTGCCACAGGCACTGTGACCAGGTTGTCTTTGTCCTGCTGCTGCCACACAGAGTAGGTGTCTCTGCTCTCCCACCTCGGCTGCGCAGTGCCAGCTCTGTGTAGGCCCTTGCTGTCAGCTGCAGAAGTGACCTGTGATAAGGGGGCTAATGAGGCTGGAAAACGTCACTGCTGCTTTTTTGCTGGGTGAAACTTCACCAGGACTGGTTCCGTGCTGTGGACTGTCTGTGAATGATGTTTGCAGTGCACGTGTCGGGCAGAGAGCGGTGCAGTGGTGGAGGAAAACAGTCGGGAAGATGCTCGGGACTGGAAAGATGTAACACTTGGGCAGCAGTACTGGTTTAAATGCACACCAGGTACGGCTTGGGGGTCTTTGCTGCACTGTTGGTTTGCATGGTTTGGGCTGGTTCCTCCCCATGAACCAGCTGCTGCATTTCAACTCCATGTCTTACCCACAGAACGCAGTGTGCAACTAGTCCTTGTAGGAATCTTCAGTGTTGTCATCCACTGTAAAACCAGCATCCACCTCCCCCGGGCTGAAAGCTTCCACATTGATCAAACAGAAGTGGAAGGAAAAGGTTCATACAGGAGAACATTTCAGTGGTGTACAATCCTCTTGTTTTTCCACCAGTAGGGAGGAAATGAGATTCCCCAGAAGGCATCTGGTTTGCTCCCCTTCACACAGACCCCTCCTGAAGAGGACGTTGTCCCTGTGTGAACACAGGGTTCAAGTGGCAGCGTCCAGGAACTAGTTTCCTTGCAGCTGTGGCAGTTCCACCATCTGACATGTTGCACCTTTGTTACTCAGATCACACTACAACAAGGAGTAAGACCACAGCAGGATTTCTTCTGTTCTGGAAATGAGAAGCACAGTTTCTGCCTTAACACTTGTTCTTGCTTTGGCTCAGCACTGCTCTTATCAAACAAGTATGCAAGCAGGAGAGAGTAAGAAAAAGGCTGGTACCTTGCAGTTCTTAATCAATACAGCATCAGGCCTTTTGATCCCTCACTGCAGGCTTAGCTAATAAAAGTGTGTTTGATCCTTATGTGTTGTTATGGGAGAACCTGGCTGAGGGTAACACTGTTTAGCTATTCTCTTCTCTGGCAGAAATAGGAGCTGCAGCTGGTGGATGCTTTGGTGTAATAAAAGTGATCTTTGTTGTGGACTGACAGATATGTAAGACACGGCTGGGTTTATTTTTCAGTAGCAACAATACTCAATTTTCCAGTGCCAGAGAAAGTCTTGTTCAAGTAGACTCTTCTTCCCTAGACCTAAAATGCAATGCTGGACTCCCAAGATGTGTCTCTCAGCACCTTTCTCATTTGCTACCTGCCTCAAATTCCTTGCAGAGGAATAAAACCCAAGTTAATTAACATCAGTAACACTTTGGCTTACCAAAGCAGCAGAGGTTTACTTTATGCCTTTGACAATTCCATTTCTATCTAGGAAGTTAATTCAGTCCAGGGCTGAGTGTTTGGTTTCTACATCAGTTTTCCTAGGTAGCTGTGTGCACAGGTAGGTTTGCATGAGGCCCTTTCAGGAAAAAGATTAGGAGAGATAAAAAGGCCCCTTAGCGGTGACTAATTGCTATGGCAGTGATTAATGGCCCAGTCCAAACATTACTTCTTACACTTAACTGTACTGGTCCCTGCTTGAGGGAACTGGAGCAGCTGTTAGGAGAGTTGTGGCTGTGATGGAGGAACTCCTGGTGCTGCTGTTCACAGAGCCTGATCTTGGTTTGTCTCTGCTTTGGTCCTGGATTTTCCTGCTCTATAGATCCTTCCTCTCTTATTCCTCCATCCATCTTTCACTCAGGCTCCTCTGCCCCAGAGTAGCAACAGGCTCTAGACAAAACTGCACTTGTTTCTGCACTGTTCCAACATCTCTCTCTCTTTTCCTGTACTCAGGGTTCCAACTTGTCCAGTTTTGTCAGTGTTTGGGATGCTCCATGTCAGATCTGAGGTTTCCTGGGAAGTCAGGAGGACTTGAGCAGGAACAGTCCTTGCCAAGCCTCTCCTTGCTGCTGCCCCTGTCCCTGGGCCAGTGAATGGATGCATATTTCAGTGTACAGGGTGTCCAGCCCCTGCTGTACTCCTGCTTCCCAGTCAGCTGCCTGCTCTGGGCTGGAGTTCCTAGGACAGGGAGCACAGAGGGTGAGGGTGCATCCCATGGAAGGATGTGACCCTTCATAAGGAACCGATGTCCCCCTTGGCCGCTGCACAGAGCCTCCCAGAAGGGGTCCTGCCCCTGAAGTTAACTCCTGGCATCCCTGAATTCCATGTGGCTGGAGATCAGGGTGGGTTTTAATGGACATAAGTGCTCAGATAAGCACTCTGGAAACAAGCACAGCTACGGTAATGTTTTGAATCTGCCAGGCAGGTTATTATTTGATAAGCTATCAATCTCCTGCAGGTTTCTGCACGAGCCCAAGGTGAATGTAAAGCTGTGTGACCTGAGCTTGTTTGGTTTTGTTGTAGTCCTCCTCACCAGGATAGTTTAGAACTTCAGACTTCATTTCTTTTTTGAGAAGTGGGAATTGCAGCCGTAATTTTTTTTAAAGGGGGAAGAAAAGAAGGTGACACGAACACTGAACTTCTTTCTCTTTAAATCACACTAAATTTGCAATTGCACCAAAAAGTTTCTGAGTTGGTCTAGTCTCTCAAAACCAAAACTAACTTTTATTTGGCTCTTCAATACAGTCCTTTTCAAAATGAGCTCTGCAAAATAAGTAGAGTTGCAGCAATGACCCTTGGTTATTGGTTTTAATGTTGGGCTTTTTCTTAAAGCAACGAGCAGATCTTGACTCAAATACCTGGGCACAGGGCAAGTTCCCTCTTGCTGCTCCTCACAAATGCTGCCAGGCACTTGATTGGAACCCAGCACTGGTCCTTGTTCCTGTCTGGCAGGGGTGATGGGTCTCAAGAAAGCAGTTCTGTGGCACAGGCTTTTCACTCTCTCAGCTGAATAATCTCCTAATAGGCAAAAAACGGGGAGTGATGTGGCTTTTCTCTCTAGTCATGTCTTATATCTAGCTGCCTTTTTGAGAGCTGCGGTTCAGCTGGAGGAGCCCTTCTGGGGGCTGGGGAGGATGTCACTGTCAGGGCACGAACACCTAGGGAGCCAGGTAACAACGTTACGCCACCCCGGTGTCTCCCAGCTTCCCTTGGCTGGGTTTATCAAGCAAAGGCTGACTGTAAGTTTGTGAAATGACAGATTATTTCTGTGCCAGAGTTCACCTTTGGGGATGGATTTCTGGCCACCAGCTGGTAGGACTCTTTCTTGTAACGTTCCAGGAAGGACAAGGTCCCCAAGCCTTGTCCCTGTCCCATGGGGCAGGACAGGTTTCTGCTCCTGGCAGTGTGACTTTGGAATTTCCAGGTTGAAGTTTCCCTGATTCATGGGCTGTGTTCTAAAAACAACCTTGTTTTCCCAGAACATCTCCCCGTTGGTTTCTCTGCTGGTTAACCCACATGGGGAAGAAGATACCTCTGTATCTTAACTGGAAGCAAAAGTAATTTAGTTGGTATTTTTAAAAATTATTAGTTTGAGGGAAATGTGGATGCTGCAACTCATGGAGTTTGTAAAGACAGAAAATAGACTGACAAAACTGTGTGCTAAAATAACAGTGTGTTTCCACCTTGATTAAAGTGTGGGAAGGGTGCCCTGCCCTGCCTGGCTGAAAGGGTGCAGTTAAAGGGTTTCTAGGCTCAGGGATAACTTCTTGCTGTACCTTCACAGGCAGCTTTGGACGGGTTGGATTTGTTACCAGTGTTCATAAAGATTAAATTGATTTAAAATACTCTGATTTAAAGTGCTCCTGGCATGGATGAAGGTTTGGCTGTGGTATTTTTCAAAGGTAGGAATTCTTACTCTCTGTGACAGTTCCTCATACAAGCTGTCTGGCAAGGCAGGGTTTCTGTAGGCAGTGGTTACATGTGGAATGCAGGGGTCTGGTTCTGTTTGCTGGGCTTTTTCCTCAGGCTTGGTCTAGGAAGCTTTGACTAGGAAGTCTCTGCTTGTGGATTATGCTTTCCAAACGGTGTATGTGTGGTGTGGCAGCCGTTCAGGCAGCATCACTAGGCACACTTTGCAATGTCACCAGTGAGCACCAGACCCTCCCAAGTGATGCAGTCATAAACTTTATATATAAACTGTATCCATCCTGTAATAATGATAACTGATGGTTATGGCTATAAGGAAAAAGCAGGCTTGTTCAGAGTCAATATTGTCTTTTATAACCACTCTTGTTTCTCAAGAATGTCATCTTTTGGGGTAACTAAGCCCTTCCTCAGTTCTGGAACAGGAACAGAAGTCTGCAGGGTAGGTGCAGCCTGGGGGCAGCATCCAGGGCTTAACTGAACAGTGTACATCGTAAACGAAGCTGAGTGTTCCTAACCTGTACATAGTTTGGTGTTACTGGTTCTCTTTTAGATCTGAGCAAAGGTTTGGGAGCCCTGAAGCAGTCTCTCTCCTTATACTGTATGTCTTTTACATAGCACTGCTCGCTGTGGGTTGTGTTAGTCCACAGCCTGGTGGATGGAAGCAGAAGATAGGCAGTGCTTAACCATCTGAGGCTCAGAGCTAAAGCTGGAAGTGAGGTGTTTGTAGTATCTACATTTTTTACCCCTTTTTGCTTTTTTCACCTTTTTCATGAAAAGCTTTCAGACAAAATGAATAGATTAGAAGTCTTCCTCAGTCAAAGCCCTGTCTGAGTGTCAAAGGGGCTGAGTCCAGATCTCTTACTGCTTCAGTGTTGGAGCATTCAGTATCCTCACGTCAGTATGTAAAGGTGAAGGGACCAACAGATTGATAGCAGACAGAATTCTAGAGGTAATTCTCAGGGCATAAGAATACCTGTGGCTTCATGTCTCTGCACGTGGCAGTGTGATTTCAGGTGGAGTATTAGTCATTAAGCTCAGGAAAGGTGGTTGTGTCACTTGTGCCCAGGCTGAAACATTCTCTTCCAAGAGAGCCAAGAACAACGGGGGCTCCACGCATCGCTCCACGCATCGCTCCACGCATCGCTCCACGCATCGCTCCACGCATCGCTCCAGCCCTTGCAGAGGGTAGAGTGAATTTCCCATTCCAACTTCACAAAAATGGAATTGTGTCCTGTATACTCTGCTTTCTGACTGTGATCCATCGACGTATGCACTTGGATTTTATAGATGTCCCTACAAAGAGATGTTCTTCCCACCAAGCAATCTCTGGATCCAGTTTCACATGAGGAGGGCAACCTTTTCTCCAGGGTGATCTCAGTGTAAAATCGGGGCTCAGCGTCCCTGGCAGATGCAGAGGGAGGCTGTGGCTCCTCTTGCTTTCAAAGCCTGCATTGACATGGTTGGCTTTTAAAGAGAATGGTGCTTAATCTCATCTCCCAAAACTGCACAGGGTATTTGACGTTTATGTTCGCGAACAGCTAGCACAGACTGAGCCTGCTACAGGTCCGTGCTCACCCGTGACACCAGGCGTGCCACCGCGGGGTGATGAGATGCCAGCGTGCCATCTTCCCTGTGCCAGCAGCAGCTCCGTGCCGGGACCGGTGTTCTTCCTTCCTCTGGCCAACAGATGGAGAGCCACACCGCTGAAGCGCCTCGGCAAACTGACTCTGGAGCATCCACAGGCTTGCTGGCTCTCAGGTAGCTGCAGTTCCTTACGTTGCGCGCGTTGCCCCCCAAGGCAAGGTTACTCAGTCGTTTCAACAGACCGTAAATCTGCAGCTTCCTCGTACAGGAGGGCACGGGGGCTGCGTGCTCTTGCAGTTCCCTTTAGAGCGGCAGTAGCGTTTGTGCATCCGTGTGAGGAGCTGGACCTGCAAAAAGATGGAGCCAAGAAAGGATTCGATCTCTCCACCCCAAGACGAAAGCCGCCTCCTCGGCCGGAGCAGCTGCCAGATACGGCTTATCACAGGGCAGCTGGGACAAGCACGGCACAAGAGGGCAGGCGTGGGCACCCCTTGCAGCAGCAGCTTGGATTTCGGCAGAATGAGACTGATTTTTGTTGAACGAGTGGAATGCCTGGGAGATGCTGTGTCAGAATGTGGTCCCCAGGGGCTGGGGGTGCGGCCTGGCCCTGTTGCTGTGTTAAGCAGCTTTGGAGAGTCATGGCCATTTCCCTACCAGGGAGAAAGCCCCAAGAAGCCACCAGGCACTGAGCTGCCTGGAGATGCTTTCACTGGGTACAGCCTCAGGTGAAGCATCCAAAGCCCAGGACGGCTGCCTTTGTCGAGCATCTTGGAGAACCTTGGCTGTGCAGTTTCACAGTAATGCTTTAGGTTTATGTGCTGTCACTTAGGATTAGCTCAGGAGGCAGGAGGGAGAGGAAATCCTGCATGGGCTGGATACACTTCAGACACATGTTCAGCTGCTGTGGTGCCTCATGAGTTTCTGGAGTCTGGGAAGTTACAAACAGTGTTGATCTGAGTGATAACTTCAGAGCAACAGAACGTACTCACACTCACAGAGACATTTGGAAGTTAAAGGCACTTGGATGAGACCAAGGAATTGAGAAGGGAGTGACCTGATTTCTATGCCTGTTTCCAGCACTTTTCCTTTCTGAACTGGGGAGTTTGCCAGTGGCCACCGTTTGGGTTTGGCTCTGACAGCGTGTCAGGTGAGGGGGCTGTGCACAGAGAAGGGGAAGCAAAGCAGGGGCTTCTCCACCACCCTTACATGGCTCTGGAGACAGGGAGGCGTTTTCTACCCCTGCACCATGTCTGGACCTTTGTGTGTTTTGCCCCAGGTTCCTAATTGAGTATCTGACACAGCTTTCCTGGAAGGTAGTATCTTTGTCTTCCCCTTGTTTCGTTTTTTGCCTTTCCCCCAAAAAGAGCTGAGATGATTTACCCTTCTTGGGGCTTAGGCACTTTATCCCTACTCAATTCCCAGTTTGTGTTTCAGTGGGAACTGGAGCTTTGCTCTCAGATCCACCAGCATCCTCCATCTGCAGGAGGCAGCGTCAGCTCTGCGTGGCCCCTGCCTTCTGCAGGCACTGCTCTCTGTGTAGCTGGGTGACAAAGGAGAGGAACAGTGTGGTGTGTGTTAGGGACTTGAGGCTGTACCCACAGCCTTCGATTTCCTCATGGAACCGGCCTCTGGACCCTTCAGAAAACTCAGGAGCTCTGCCTTTTCCTTTCCTTCTCTGTTTTTCGACTGTGGAAGGATTTTCCTCCCTGTGAGCCCCTGTTCCCACGAATGACACTCAGCCTGCTCTGACTGTGGCTCCCTGCAGCCTGCACAGCAAGCTGCCTGCTGGGATCCTGAGGCGGCTCTCCTGAGGGGAGCACTGCTCCTGTTCAGCCCACGCATGACGTGTGTCCATCCCCCAGCAGCTGGGTCTGTGAGCTATTGATTTTGTGACCTGCATCGCTGGGTGCACAGAACTCGGGGTGTTTTGGGTGATTTGCTGCTTTCCTCCTTCCTGAGGGAAGGCGATGCCATGCCTGTTGGCTCGGCTGGAGAGGCAACAAAACCCCGCTATTATTTCCTGTGGCTTACAAAGGGAATCCATCTTGTGCTTCCCTGCAGCTACTGTTGGAGGCACTTCTGTGATCAGAGATTACTATAAGGTTATTTAGAGAGCCCTTTGTCTGGGGTTTACTTAGGGCTGTTATCTCAGATAGCATGCATCAGTTAGCATCCTCCTTACTGGCTGGCCTGCTAGAGAGATGGGAAAAAGGAGTCTGCCAGGCAATTCTGGCAATAATTCTATGAAAATTCACTGTAATAATGGAGTGCCCCTGGAGAAAGAAAGGTAATAAAGCAGTAATATTACTTAAAAATTCAGAGTGGTGCACAAACATTAAATAATCCTTACAGCAGTTGCAAGAGGTACGTTCCAGTGAAGCAGTTTCAGTGATTTAAATGCTGCTGCACACTCTGGCAGGCATGACTGTGATTATGGAGAAGAAAGCAGGAGAATCCCAAGGACAAATGGTTGTGGCTGCAGGCTACACATCCAGATGCTCTTCATGGATTATTAAGTCCTGGACTCATACCCTACAACTGCTCCCTGGCCACGCAGCCTGGCGTGCCTGGACAGGCTACCACAGGTTTAAGACATACAAATACGAAGAGGTTACGTGGACTTGTATTTTTTTTCCTCTTCCAAGAGCAGCTTGGAAGGAGGACACCCAGCCCTGTGTGGTAAGTCATATCTTCACAGGGACTTGCAGCCAGGGCAGCTGTGCAGTGTGAGGGAGCCAGGGCCGCTCGGGCCAGCCGCAGCCGTACCCGCACCCTCAGCGCTGAGCTGGCTCTGCCCGTGTCTCCATCCGTCACGTAGCAGCATCTCTGGGCTGTGCCAGAGACATGCCATGTGAAAGTGAGTCAGTTTGTTTGGTTTTAAGGGAAGTGGCTGCTTTTAGCAGCCTCTGAGGAGTCACTTTATGTAACGTGTTGGCAAGTGGGTTTCCATCCACAGCCGTGGCTATATATATTTTAGAGGCATTACAATCCAGGGGCCACGTACAGTCCCTCTAACAACTTGTCACAGCATCCTTCCTCTCTTCCTGTCTTAGGGCTTCCGTGGCTCCTCTGGAGGCTGTGTGTCATTTTTGGGTGCTGTGTTTTGTGTGTAGCTGTGTGCACACACAAGGAGAGTGGGCAGGGCAGCGGGCACGCTCCTGTTCAGCAGTTAGCTGGTCTGCTCAGATGAAGGAGGGTTTCAAGTGGCGACAGCGAGTTTGTGTCTGTGGAACTGTTGTCAAAAAGCCCACTGGGTCTCTGCTGGCATATAAGAAGGCAGGAGGTGCTGGGGGGTTGACTCAACCTGGTGGACAGTGAAATGAGATTATTTTGGTCTCTTTGCCTTTCCTGTGTCCCACATCTCACAGAGAGGTGCTTTATGGAGGTTAAAACGCCGTTCCCTTGAGGCATGCTTTGAGGCCTGAAATGAAGGGGAAGTACCACGTAAAACAGCCCCCCAGCAGAGCTCCCAGTGAGTTCCCTGAGCTGTGGGAGAGGTCAGTTATACTGTAGTGAGGGGAGGGAGAGGTTGTACCTGCCAGCCCTGGGGTGCCCGTGCCCCATTGTAAGCTTTAGCCCATCCTTTTGGAACTTGGACTGTGGCACCATTTTCTTGTGGGTTGAAGGTGGTGTTGGAGCCTCTGCACAGGATGCTGCAGTGTGGCATCCTCCACCTGGGCTCGTGTCTGTGTTCTCACTGACTGCTGGAGTTCTTCAGGGGACTCCCAAACTGCAAAGCCAGCGAGTCGTGTGTGTAGTGCTGTAGTAATGAGGATTCTTTGTCACCAGGTATCTGCACAGAAGTGTACCCCCACTCTGATTTGATTTTTTTATGGGCATTTGGATTAAATTCAAGATTCACAAATATGCAGAGACACGTGAGCTAACTAGAAATCCATTCATTCATTCAGGCTACTGAGTCCCCACTACCTCTTAAAGCAGCTGATTTATGATGTTAGAGGTTGATAGCATTCATTTGATTAAATCCCAGCGTGAGCCAAGCCAAAACGCCTGAGCCCTGGCCTGCTGGGAAGTGATTTATGCTCTGTGTGTGGTGCTCTGTAGAGATTCCATCAGTTCTAATGTAGACACATCCACATCACGTTTTTGCAGCTTCTCCAAGGGTGCTGCTCTTTGCACCAGCAGATCTTCAGTGGTATGTCTGCATTGTCTGTGCCCAGAGACATGTGAGTTCTCCCTTTCTCTTTGCTGATTTGCTTAAATACAGTGTCTTGGCACCAGGCCCTTTTATCCTGAGTTTCACAGGGGAAAGTGTGTAATTATTAGATTTGGGGAGTTAGTGCCTGCAGGCTCAGCTTGTTTCTGAGCTGGGGGGGTTGGTTTAATCGTGCCAGTGAAACTGGGCTGTCTCTGGTGCACAGTCTGGCAGCTGGGCTGCTTACTGGGCGCTGGGAAGTACAGCTTCAGGTCTGACCTGCGTATTCCCTGGCTTTCAACCCATCAAGGTGTGTCCATCGGAGCATTAAAACACAACTGAGGAAAATAAGGAGACAGGGAGTCCAGAAAAGAGAGGGGGAAGTGGTGGGGAGAGCTGGTGGGAAGGAGAAATGAAGGGATGACTCCAGTGGAAAAGGGATGATGGAAAGAAGTGGAGAAGGCAGCAGGTAGTTCTTTCTCTGGGACCAGTGGTCTGTGGACAAAGGGCTCTACCTGGGGTGGGACTACCCAGCGGTAGGATGAGGGCTGAGTGAGGGTGTTGGGGGTACAGAGGTGGTGCAGGATCCCCAGCTGCACACGTTTCCAGGCACAGAGCCTGGCAGGCCTCACGCTGCGGGGCAGGTGGGAAGCACAGCAGGCAGGGTGTGTTCCCCACGCAGGCCCGAGGGGGTGGCACCTCTGCACCCTGAGGAGTGCACTCTTCCTGGAGGGAGCAGCCCACCTTGCCAGTGCCTCAGTGGAAGGTGGTGTCAAGGGAACTTGTTTGCATGCCTGAGTTTTTATTCCCATACGATTTCAAAGAAGGATGAGGGTTCCTGGAAGATTGGAGAGGGTGATTTGTTTGCTCTGAAGCCAGAGGAGAGCTTTTGCTGAGGTCTTGTAATGGGTTACCACAGGGGGTTAAACTTTTCATGTAATGAAGCCCAGTGTTTTTATTTAAGATAATTAAACCCCCAGTTAACTAACCAATCAGCTTCGTGTGACAGAAGAGCACAGAAATACGATTAAGGATCAGGCAGAACCCTGTGCAGCTCTGACTGTGTCAAGATGTACAGCCATCCCCAGAGCTCCCTGTACTGCAGTTGTGACAACACAGCAGACTCAATACCTTAACTAGCAGCTTTCTTCTCTCCCCACTAATCCTCCTCCCACTCAGCAAGAAAATTACCTGCGAGGGCTTACACAAACGTCACGTTACAAGGCTTATTCTAGAACAGTTAGCAGGCCTCTGGAGAGTTATTCTGACTCTTGCTTGGGTAGGTTGTGAATCGGGTTCCCTGTAGTGTTCAGTCTGTATCCTCAGCTAAACACAGTGTTCAGGTTCTGGTGGACGCTGGCTGGTTCACCCTGCCTGCAGATAGTGAGTGTTTGCCTAGCAGAGTCCTCCCAGTCGTGTGTTTCCTTCCCAGAAACTGGCATTCTTGGTTAAGGTTCCACTTCCATAGTGGTGCTGCCCAGCTGGCAGCCCCACGGTGGTGCTGGGAAGCCTGGGAGCCGCAGGAAATAGTGAGGAAGTAACAGCAGAACCAATTCACCCAGATCTTACCTTTCCCTATTCTTTCAGCAGCATGTAAGTGCCAACCATCTTGCCCTCAGAGTTACTCCACAGAGCATCTCTGCAGAGCCTGACTTCACTGGATTGAGATGTCCTGTCCCCAGCTTCCCTCTGCCAGGTGTTACCATCCCCGTAGGTGTCAGCAGAAGAGGCTGTGTGTGGAATTTAAGATAGGCAAGCAAAGAATGTTTTTCTGGGAAAGAAATGCAAACCTGCTGAGCCTTAGGCAGCTTAAGACTTGTTATTTCTAATGGGTTGGTAGGTCTCCCTTGCTGGTGAAGATTTATCTGCAGATCTTGCAGCATCAGTGAGAGAGAGAGATCGCTCTTCTGAGCCGAGTGAATCAGGGAGATAGGCGCTCCCTTCCCTGAAGAGTGTGTCCTGCCATGGGCAGTATCTGCTACCTGCAGGGTCTTCTGGCAGGAAGAGGAACCACTCACTGTGTTCTTCTGGCTCTTCCCCCAAGCACACCAGATGGAGACCGATACAGGAATGCCAGGAGAACAATCTTCACGCGATGCTTAGCCAGTCAGGACTGAACTTCATCTGGGAAGATCCACATCTTGAGTCCTGAACTCCTTTTCAAAGAGAGCTGACACAGTGTTTCATCTTTGAAAGTACCAGAGGAGTTTTACTCTTGACTCTTTTGGGTTCATGGCTCTAGTGTGTTAACATTTGTACCACAGCAAGCCTTGGAACTGAAGAGCCAGGGATACAGTGCTGCCAGGACTTGGGTTCAGTTCACAGGAACTGCTCAGCTTGTTGTCCCAGCTGTGCTCAGCTTTTTTGCTCTTCCTGGTGTCCTTGGTGGAGAGAGGAAATCAGGGCTTTATCTCAGAGAGAGAGGAAATCAGGGCTTTATCTCAGAGAGAGGAAATCAGGGCTTTATCTCAGAGCAGGCACTGAATCCTTTCGTGCACCTGCGCCCAGGCTGGGACGCCCGTGGAGCCCAAGTGGTGGCACAAGTAAGCTGAAGTTCAGCTCCTCCTTGCAAAGCAATTAAACCTGGGCTAAGCTTGTTTATCGTTCTCCACATCTTGCAATTTCATAATGAAGCTGCCCACTTACACCACTAAACTCCCATAGGTGGTAATTCCACATACTGATCGAGACGCCTAGTGTTCCTGGCGCAGCCGTGTTGGTGTGCTGGGCACCTTATCTGCAGGTATGTGCTTACCTCTCTGCACGCTCCCCTTCCCACACGTGCACATCTGACGTTCTCTGCCTGTGGGGACATTCCTCAGGAGACCAGCTTGGGCTGTGAGGAGGTAGAGCTGTGGGCTGCAGAGCAGACCTTACATTTCTGGTGAAATCCACTGACTCTGAATTCTCACACATCTAGGGGAGACAAATTCCTTTTATCATCATCCTGTACTGTGCCTCACTATCCTGTGCTTACTAATTGAATGCATGGAGGAGGAAAGGCCATCCAAATCCAGTCTGAAAATATTTACATATGATCATCTTACAATCCTGCAAGGCTTTTGGAGTAGTTCTGAGCTGTAGAAACATCTCCCCCAGTTTTCCACAGGAAATGCTATGTCCCAATTTAGCAGCATAAATACCTCCAGCAGCTTGTGTCAGTAACACTGACTGCAGGTGTTTTATCTGTGGAAAGATACCCACTGGTTTTGTTCTGTTGCAAACACTGGTAGAGGAGCCCCAGTGCCTGGGCAGTGTTTGGAAGCAGAGCGCTGGCGGTGCAGCCCTTGAAGGAGAAACCTTGCCAAGAACTGATGGGGCAGAAAGTCCTGACTTGTCTCAAAGCCATTCCCAAGTGTGTTTACCAAGAGGAGGATGAGGAGAGGGATTAGTCTTTGCAACAGCTCCTCAGCAAGGTGTGATGGAGGTGGTTCTGTTTAGCCAAGTGTCCTGATTGAAATTGCCCCTTGGGAGCTGTGCTTCTGCCACCTCTGCTCTCTTCCCTGGGAGCCACATCAAAGGAGTTAGGCTCTGCAGCCCGTCCTTGTGCTTGCTGGGCACAGGCCTGTCCTTTAGCTCTGCTCCCTCCCTTCCTGCAGCCCTTGGCAGTGTGGGGCTGGCAGCATGGCCCTGCCTCTCCTCCCCACTGCGGCTCTTGGATGCTGCGTTCCCCAGCGCTGGCGGGGACGGCAGGGCTCGTGCTGCCCTGGTTAGTGGTTGCCAAGCACTCTGCTTGCTCACGCCACCCCTGCAGCTCCCGTGTTTCTCTAAACACACAGTGTTTCATTGCAGCAGGCTCACTGGTAATCTGTCTTATTTTCAGGTAGAACAGCCAATGCACTCCAGTAACGCGGAGGGAATACTTGCCAGGAGATACTGGGAATTTCTACCCACGCACCAGTTCCTGCTTGTCTCTTTGCAGGGTGGATAAACCATTCTCCCTGCTGTGTATACACAGCCCAGAGGCAGCACCTCTGGCGAGTGAGGAGGAGCAGCAGTGAGCTGAGGGGTGTCCGGTCCCGGTCAGCATGGCCAGCGCTGCTGTGGCAGGTGCTGCTGCTGCTGTGATGCTGCACTTTGTCAGCTCAGGGATGGAGTGGCCAACACCAAGGGGCTTACAGGTTAGGAGAGTGAACTCCAGTTCCCAAGTCTTCCAGTCAGGGAAAGTACTTTGCTATTAACAAGTCCTCCAACGCTGCGCAGGGGTGAAGGAGGGTACTGGGGAAATAGGAATGTGGAATGAAATCCTGAATTGCTTTCAGTTCTGGAATGAGAAGTGAAATACCCACTAAAGTACCTAACAAAGGAAGCCAAATTCCTCCCTACCAAAAGCTGTACCTGTGATTCTCTTTGCAGCACAGAGGATGAGCAGCCCCATGTTTAATGCAGGGCTCTGTTTTGAGATGCTCTGGTTTGCAGAGCAGCGGTGGTCTGCAAGTCCATGGCTAGCTGGAGGCAGATAGCCCTCCTACGCATGGAACTTCAGAAGGGTCGTTGCAGATAGGAGAGCATGGTGCTCCAGGGACAGCATTGAGGTGACCGCTGTCCACAGGCCCAAGAAGCTTAGGAGATGCTGTAAAGAAGTGTAAACTTAGAAAAATAAATAGCAAATGTAGATAAAGTTTTAAGTCAAGAGAAAACACCACAGGTTTCACACAATCTGGTTTGGGGCGTTTTCTGTTTGCCAGGTTAAGTGTCTTACCTCCCTGTAGGCTTGGTGAAGAAAGAAGTGTCCATGAGTGTAATTCAGAGGTTGGTGGATTGAAGTGCTCCTCTTCAGAGCCCAGCCTTGCTCCGTTTGCTCTGAAGAGCTTGTTTCTCAGTGGGCTGATGTGCCAGTCTGGTCCTGGCCGTCACATCCCCTTGGCCCTGCCTGGCCATCCCAGGCTGTGTCTGTACACGTGGCCTCTGTTTTACCAGGAAGGTAATTTCTATTGCTCCCTGTTTTGCAGGCGTGCTTAGGAGAAAGACATCCCTGCTCTGAGGTACACAGATACCTGACTGCTGGGGAGGCAGAACCACGTCGGGAGGAAAGTAATTCCACGCTCTGAAGACTTGACTTGAGTGCAGTGTGAGACCTGTGGGGCAGCGGCAGGATCCCCAAAACACAGGCCTATGTAAGTCCAAATTCTTCCTTTTTCATGGTGAGAAATGTAAAACTGAGTTTTTCCATTTAGCACAGTGTTTGATCCCACGCTTTCCTGTGCTGTTCTGTGCACACCCTGGACCCCTGTAGCCGCTCAGGCTCACATACGTGCTGTGTGACTCACTCCTTGAACGCTTCTTACCCCACAGAGAGGAACGTCTCTCTGGCACAGTGTTATTTGCACAAGTTTTTGTGTGAATTAAAAGAATCTGGGATACCCTTTGTAGACTTTTTTCATGCTTCAGTGTTTGACTCACGACTCTGTAATCTGGTATCATCTTCATGGCTTTATGTACCTCTCACCCGCCTACGGCTCAGATTTATTTTCCTCCTACTCACCCTTTTGCTCACTACACTCCTCCCAGTTCTCCTCTAACTAATCCCTTCATCTGATTTTTCCTTTTCTGTTTTGCTTGTTCCCTCTTCTTCCCTTGCCTCTGGTGCTTGGAGTGTCTAGCTGGTAGGATGCTTGGCCAGGGGTGAGTGAAGTGCCTTTCTGGGCTCTTTGAAAGCCTGACACTGAGTGTTTTGGTGTGTGTATTGTTTGAACTGTTACTCCTTACCCTACACCAGAACTCCCTTGTCATGTCAGTCCTGAGTAGCAAGACTTCTGGCTGGCTGTTGTCAGCCTTAGGGTATGCTTACAGAGCCGTGCAGGTAACGGTGATGCGGCAGCTCTCACAGCTATCCCTGTGAGATGTAGTCCCAGCGTGCTTACTTCCCGTGTGCACAGTGTGCTTGGAGTTGAGAACACCTGCTCCTCTGTGGGGTTGTTAGAGGTGGCAGTGCTTGGAATAGCTGCTGCTGAGTCATCTGGGGTCCACCTCCAATTTGCTCTCTTGGAACAAGGAATTAGTGCAGTTGCCTTCTGCTTTGGGTGCATAAAATGCCTGTTCAGATTGTACCCCATATCTGCATCTTCTGCCTTGAGAAACCAGCCTAAAGGCCTTGGGGTGCAGCCCCTGAGCAAAGGGGCGTTCCGGTGTCCAAATAGGATCCTTGTGGAAGATGAGGCTGAAGTACCACAGAGCAAGGTGTCAGAACTGGTTGTGCCTTACAGACAAAATGTGGGAGAGGTGAATAAAATACCAAATGGCTTGGATTTTGAGGATGTGTTCCATAACTAAATTCCACAGGCAATCTAATGTTAAGAAGGGTGAGAATCATGAAGCAACGTGCATACTGTTAGCTTAAGTACAGAATCAGATGTCCCTGTGATAGGTCTTTATAAAGGCTATGGGGGGAAAGAGGTTTTAATTAATGGCTAGAAGGGTCTGATTCTGTGTTTCGAGGACCAACACTGCTGCACACAAGTCTTCATCTCCAGCTCTGGGGAAGGAGGTGTTTTCTGAGTGGATTTGTGAGGGGAGCAGTGGGGCTGGACAGGGGCTGAGCCTCTGGCCCACCACTCACACCTCCAGCTGCTGCACAGGGATGGATGCTGGCCCAGCTCCACAGCCCTGCACAGGTACTGTCCCTGTGCTCATTGATGAGCAGACACACAGGCTGTGTGTACAGCTCGTAGTGTGGATAATACACAGGCATGTTCAGTAGTGTGGGTAACACAGAGGTACAGCTCGTAGTATGGGTAACACAGCTTGGGTTTGAGTTAGACAAACAGTGTGAGCAAACAGATGGGAAACACTGTGGATCCATACCCTGCATCCCTGGTTTCACAGCATGCATCCCAGCTTCCTCAGCCTGCAAGTGAGCTGCTGGTAACGATAATTCCACTGGCCTTCAGATGACTGATTGATTGCTTCTCATGCTGCAGTCACCCTAATGAGAATGACTTGGAAATGCTCACAGGTTTATCCCACGTTCTGGAATATTGCTGCTGCAGTACTTGCTGCTGTGCTGTCCCTGGGCTCTGAGGTTCCTTGAGAAGCTGGTTTAATTAATTGTGCTGTTACAGTTCTCCCTGGATGAATGCACAGAAGTTCTTGAAAGCAATACGAAACTGAATGGCACCAAACAGCTCATTAAACACTGATAGCTAAATGCCTCTGCCTCAGCTGATGGGATTTATGCCATATCCTGACAGTCACTCTGTGGGGCTGGAGCCTAACCTCCCTCCCCTTCCAGGGCGATGCTCTCACTCCTGTGCCTGAGGATACTCCAGGGCCTCCTGGCCAGTGTCCTGCTGCTGGGCAATAGAGAAGGGAGGTGACTGTGCCTTCCCAAAGTGCTTTGCTATAGGTAGGAGACAACTAAACCCTTTGGTTTCACACACACACACAACCCAGTGAGAATGGCTGTGCTTCTTTTAGCATCACATATTTTATTCAAGAGCAGGTCTTTTCTGAAAGATTTTTGTGTGGGGACATTATTTGGAGGCAGCCACAGAAGGTCACTTTATTCCAGATCTTCAGAGCCCTGCACTGGCCTGCTCCAAGGCTTTTCACCTGAGCCTTGGAACTCCTCTGGTCTTAATTTACATACTGAAAAGGAGGCATGGAAGTGGCAAAGGTCATTGCTCCCTGAGAGAGGGAGGTCAGACCTTTCCCCTTAGGACAGGGAATAATAAGGTGAGGCTGAAATGTCTTGACATGGTCCTTGAAATAGCATGCCTGATACTGATTGTATGTTTGTCACCTTTTGAAGGGTCTAAAAGGTCCAGTTTGTGGATGGCTGCTGCTCCTCCTGAGCCCTCAGCCACGGTCAGGCGGGGCTGCGACTGCTGTGAGGATGCAGAAGGTTCTGGAAAAGCTCAATTTTCACTGACCTGTCTTGAATTCTACCAGAAGCAAATCACTGAGGTCATCTAGATTGAGGTAAGCAATCCATTTCTCCTTTGTGAAGATGCATTCAGGGAGTGGGGATAGCCCTAATAATGCATCTAGTTATTAATGGAGACTGACAGACACTAGGTGGAGGGTTGGGTTATCTAATCAGCTTTGCCCAGCTTCAGCTTGCATGACTTTCCCCATCAGTCTCTCAGGGCAGCAGTACCATGCATTCCTCGTTCTTCAGTAGCCCTCTGACCTGGGCTGGACTCTCCCTAGAAGCAGTGGAGCTCTGTGAGTGAGAACCAGGGGAGCGGTCGGTACCCTCAGCAGCCCCGCAGCCTGGCAGGGTGAGGCAGGGCTCCTTTTGGCAGGGCCCTGTTTGCCTGGAGGCTGCTGACCAGCACTTGCCTCCTGGTGCTGATGGATCACAGCAGTTTGTGGTTCCTCTCTGGCTTCCTCATCCTGGTGCAGATGGTGCTGCGTGCTCAGCAGGGTGTGTGTAGCTGCCTGTATGGAGCAGTGACTACACACACACACGTGCCCTGTAATCCCCAACACCGCTCTGTAAGGGAGCTGGTGTGCTGCTACAGGCCACTCCTGTCGTAAGTGGCTGTACACACACCCCTTACAACACCTCCTAGGGCAGTGTTAGCAGCACACCTAACTACCTGGTAGTAAGGGATGGTTCTGCTATAAAAAAGCTCTTAAAATGAAGAATTTCAGTGGCTGTAAATAGGTTGTTAAAGCAAATTGAATTGATTTTGATTGAGAAAAAAAGTATCAGATAGTAAAATATGTATAAATGTCCTGAGTGATGTCAGTCAGATCTCATGTACCTGCATGTGAGTGGGGGTATTAGACACCCCTGCGGGACCTGGGTGTGCACCATGGGCTGTCTCCCAGCTCCAGCCCCAGCCCACACTGCTGTTGGTACTCAGGGCCCATGTCAGGAAGGATACCTGAGCCTGTGGGATGGAGTCTCCACAACACACTTTGGCCTCATCCCTTCACCTGGGTGATGGTGGGAGCAAAACAACGAGCACACTTGCTGTGCAGTCCAGTTACCAGCCTAGAAATCAAAGCATGAGTTACCCCAGAGAAAAAGCTGTGCTAAAACCACCCCAGAGCAGGAGATGGACTTGCCCTGACATGGATAAAGCTCTCCACAGCTACTGTGCAGCCACTTTGCATTTGGAATGGGAGAAGGCATTCAGTACTAGGAGAAAAGATTGTCATCTGCAAGACAAACACCCACATTACTAAACCCAAAACACAAGGAGAGATCTCCACCCCGAAACAAGCGTTATGCATGCCTGGTTTGGAATTCAGATGGCGTGGGTGGGGTGGTTTTCCTAAGGTTTGGGCCAGGAATGATAGAGGAGAGGCAATTTAGATAGGCTGGGCTCCCTCCAAGCGCTTCCCAGCTTGAACACAGTAATGTCCCCTGGAGAGAGGGGTTTTACATGGTGTGTGCTCAGAGACCTGTGGCCAGAGGGGCTCTATCTGGTGCCCAATGGCACAAGGCTCTGCGTTTCTGAAAATAAGTGAATGAGTTTATCTTGATGACTTCCCACCAGTGAAACAGCCTGCAATGCAAGCTTCAACCACTGCTCGTTGGTAATCTGCAGAGCACAAGCAATATAGGCACCGACCTGGAAACTTCCCTGAGACCTAAATTCTTGTGTCCCTTTCCCATGGGCAGGACTCCAGAACTGGAGCTGACCCTTCTCCTCCTTTCTTCCTCATTCCAGTTGGCCCGAGCCCAGACTGGGTTGCAGCTGGCTGAATGAGTGGTGTTTATTGTGTAATTCCCAGCAGTGAAAGGCAACTTTCTCTGCAGATAGCTGGTGTGTGTCGCAGCCCAGCCCAGCACCGAGAGGAGAATGGAAGCTGCTGCCCAGCTCTCTGCATCAGCAGAAGCATTGCTATGGGGCACTGGGGTGAGCTGGACTTGCTGAAGTCTTGAGAGTTCTATTTCTCAGAGCTGAGATGCCTAAAATTGAGAGCTGGAGGTCGGTGAGCGTTGCAGACACCAGCTTGGGATTTTCACTGTGGCTATGCCAGCCAAAGCTATCACTGCAGGGCCCTGGGCTCAGAGTCCTACCCTCAGCAAGCACATGTCAAGCTTAGACAGTGTGCCATCGTACCCATGTGTTGGAGTGGCATTGTGCCAGTTCTCAAGGTGGTACACCAGCTTTAACTGGACATGTGTGCTGAGGAGAGGCGTGTTCAGTGGGGCAGCCTCCCTGATGCACCAGCCACAAGTCCCGTCTGTCCAAAGCTGCAGGCACAGGGCCGTGCTTATCGGCCTATCATTTCCAGGCAGCCAGCCTGTCAAGGGCCAGGAGGGGATACAGGAGGATATGCTATGGTTAACAAAAGGAAAGAGGATGGGGATTAGAGAGACAAAATCTGTTAATAGCACACAGGACAGCAGAATGTGGTTGCACAGTTGCAGCCTCAAGGCACGGCCCGTTAAGGCATGGCAATGGCAAATAATGACTTTGGGGAGAGAGATATCTCTACAGCCCAATAACTGTCTCCTAATGCTCAAGTTATGCATTTGCCATGAAATGCAGGAGGCCAGCAGAGATGTAAAATACATGCTGGCCTGAGCGTGGGGTATTCTCAGTCTTGAGCTGTGTGCCTGTCCCCAGGACATCACCCACACCGAGCACAGTATTTGCCATCGGTTGTGACTTGACTGTTCCATGGGCAGAAGCTGCCCTTTCCCAGTGGCTGATGGTAAGGACAGGTCGCCTGCCCCCAGGCTGCACTCCCACAAAACCTGACAGGGCATTGGTAAGAGAAGCACCTGCTGTCACCATGAAGCTGGGAGCTGGCTGGGTAGGAGGGTGGCAGTCACTCACAGAAGTCCTGCGTGTTCCTGGGAAGGTTTTGGCTGCTGCTGTGCACAGGTGCTTGGACAGAGCAATGCTCAGGGACAGCCCTCAGCACACCCTCTGGTCCAAAGGCCTTTCCTGCACAGGATAGATGCACCTGGAGACAAAAGCCTGGAAAAGGTGTAAGAGACTTCAAATAAAAAAGGTGTGCTAGGGCCATGGAGATGAGCAAAGGCTGAGCAGAGGCTGTGCGCTTGGAGGGATGGGGCGCACTGCGGGTCTGCAACCTAGAGAGGGGCTGCAAGACACAGTTAGGAGCCAGTAAGAGCAGGAATCCTGGGAGAGGCTGAACAGCTGATAACTATTCCCTGCTAACCATAATGTAAGAAACAGGAGAGCTATAGAGAAGCAGACAGAGGGGGAGAATTTTCACATAGTATGTTGGAATTTGTTATTCCACGACCGTGACAGAAATTTACCTGGGTTCAAAGGGGATTCTGACCAGTTTGGAGAAGGAGAACGTGTGGAAATCTGCAAAGCATGGCAATGCAGGCTCTGGTTCAGGAGCTGAGCCATGAGCTGGGAGGTCAGGCAGTACAGGAGTAGCTCCATGCGTGCCTTGCTGTTTGCTCCTGGCAGAGACAGGATTCCAAAGCAGACGGGCCTGAGCATTGGTTACCCCAGCCCTGTGACTTTGGAACGTGAGTAAGGCGGGCTGGCAGCCAGGCAGGGTGCTGCAGGGTGGCAGGTCCTCTGACATGGATGTCTCAATACAGGCCTGGGATTCCTGCTCCATCCTCCAGAAGGGATGAAGCCAAGCATGGGCAGGGCTGTGAAAGTAACTTTGTGGGCATTGGACTCAGTGTGGTTTTAGAGCTTCAATGGTTCCCTGCCACATCAGTAGCACCTTATGAGCTGCTGGTGGTGTGCAATAGTGACTCTTCTCTGTTTGGAGCCCATTTTCCCCATTCAGAGCCATGTTCAGCCCTTCCACAGCTCAGTAACGCTTTGAGGTTGATGCTACAAATACAGACACACACCTGATAAAATATTAACATTCTTTACCCAGATTTTCCAGAGAAAAGAGCAAAGTTGCTGCTGCTGACAGGCTCCTCAGTGAGAAGGGCCCTTTTTTGAGCAAAGGGCTGTTAGGCAACACCATTAAATATTGAAGAGTGTCGAGGTGTGCCTGTAAACAGCCTGCTGCTGGCTCTCTGTGATTTATTCTCTCTTCTGTGGAAGTAATAAAATTTATTTTAAAGGAAGGACTGATAGACAATAGGATGAAATCGGTGGCTTTCCTTGGCACTTCTATGGTTTGTTAGGCTGGGTGGAAGGTTTGGTAGGCTGTGCATAGGGCGTTTCAGGAATCCCCTCTGAGATTGCTGGAGCACAGTAAGGAGTTACAGAAATGGAGGTGCAGCTCGTGCCCCATGGAGTGAGCTGAGGTCCCCTGCCCCTCTGCTCAGCACCGGCGAAGCGGCGGGAGAGGGGAGGCAAGCGCACCCTGTTTCCACACTGGAGGGTGTGTGCTTTGCTTTGGCCAGGCTGGGTGCTCAGTCCCCTCACTCCACAGCCCTCACTGGATACCTCTGTCATCACAGCACCAGTTAAATGGCCTGATGGCTGGTGCAGGCAGCGAGGTGCCTCCCGTGACGGTGTCACCCCGGCGCCGCACAGGGCCAGCGGTGCTGCTGCAGGGCCAGGCAGAGCACAAGGGAGTGGGAACGCTTTCCTGCTGGCCCCAGGCTTGCCACAGAGCTTTGGACAGGCTCTGGCAGCAGCCAGCTATCGTAATGCTGTTTGGTACGCAGAGGAAGCATCCATCCCATTTCCTAAAGAGCATTTTCTGCTTAGGCCGTGGCTCCATTAATCCCTCCCAGCCGGTTCCATAAAGCCCAAACCATCTGTATTTGTGAAGATCGAGGCTCACTTAGACTTTCTGCGTGTCTGCTGGCAGTGGGTGATGGAAAGCACGGGGGTTTTACAGTGTCAGGTCCCTGTATTGGCATGTTACAGTGACCTTCTGGTAGCGGCTCCCAGTATCAGAGTGACAGCCAGTACAGTTACGTCCCACAGAACAGTAATGGGACTAGTGGAGGGTTTGCAGTGCAGAGCAGCTGCAGACAGGGCAGCAGCAAAACTGCAGCCTGACACAGGCTTGTTCTTGCTGGGGCTTCTTGTTAAATGCACAGCAGCCTTTGTTTGGCGTGTCTGCATCTAGCACACGTGGTATTCCCAGGGATGGGATGAAGCACTCATGGAAGCTCTGTCCCAACAGGCTCCTTGAGGTCCCCAAAGGGGGTCCTGTAGGACTGTGTGAATATATTAATTAAATAGATTGGCACCCTGGCTAATCTTCTCGTTTTCTCCAGCCAGAGGAAGTGAGCTCTGCGTTCACTCTGGGGTTGCTTCTGCTGTGAAGGGCTCCTGGGCGAGCTCCTACAGCAGAGTCCCTCTTGAAAGCTGGAAATGTCAGAATTATTTTCCATATGACACCGATGCTGCCACTAAGGATTTGCTGAGGTGCTGCCACCCCATTCCAAGGTATAGTGGCAGCACAAGTAGCAAGGCTTGGGACGTCTTGTCAAGTCTTTTCATGTTGTTTGTTATAGAGAACCTGGTGGGACTGCTAATAGATGTGGTGTGTTCTCTTCTCTAATGTGCTATTGATGCAGAATGGTTGGTGAAACATTTCCAAGTTAATGTAAGAAAAGGCAAGAGCCCATCTCAGCGCCCTGATGTAGGGAAGAAACGGCAGCAGTGCTTGGCCTGAAGCACGCCCCAACCCCCTTTGTGTCTCGCCAGCACCCCAGTGTTTGGCTGAACTGTGGCCAAGCAGCTCTGGCAGGCGTGTGGCTCTGAGGGAGGGTTTCTGTCAGACACCTCTCCCTGGGGCCTGCTGGGGTGAGAGTCTGGGGACCAGAACAAGCTGTGTCTGGGGGGCACCAGCAGCCCCAGAGGGGTTTATGCCCCCCCTGGTTTTCTCTGTAGTTTGAGGCTGCTGATCCACCTGTGAGGAGATAAAATGCTCCGATTCCAACAAGCTGAAGGGAAATGCATTCTGAAAACACTGCCTTTGGCTTTAAAAACCATGAAAAGTGGGTGGGGCAAATGCAGGCTGCGGAGCAGGACAGTGCCTTTCCCACCTGCACCCTGGTGTGGATGGATGCCTTCCGTGGAGCTCGCTGTGACAGGTAGAGAGGTGTTTTCATGGTAACACTCATTTGACTTTTTGAGGCTGTCTGCTTCAGGATGGTGAGATGAATTGCATTTCAAAGGCTGCTGTTTCTCTCTGTTGGGGATGAAAGGATCCCAGAGCGACTAGGACAGATGAATTCCATCACGGTGCCCCTAAAAATGGAACTGCAGAAAGCAGCAGCAATAAAACACAGAGCTGGAGGGATTGAAAAGTAAAGTCTGCTTACTTCATTAACTTGGACACCTCTGTTTGCAGGTCAGAGAGCCTGTCATGAACCTTCCATAAACGTTTTCTCATAAAAAACCTGGAGGTTAAAAAAGTAGTTTATTTTTATTGTAATTATTGCAAGTGTAGTAATTGTAATTAATTGGCTTCAGACACAGTGGAGCTATGAGGTGTCTCACGCTGGAGGAGTTCATAACCCACAGGCTCTGAACTTGACTCCTTGTGGGAATACCAGGAGAGTTACCTGGGATGCACGGGAGAGAGCGCTGTCCCCCAGAGAGGCTAAAAACGGGCATATGCTCAGGTGTTTCCCTGACTTTTGTTTGCCATGGGAGGGAAGTCAAAGCCAGCAGGCCCTGGATCTGTGCAGGAGATCAGAGGTGTTTCTCCTGCAAAGAAGTCTGTGCTGGCTGTTTAGGGTGGGCAGAAGGATGGGTGGCAAGTGTGTGTGTGTATGTTAGAGGGCTGAAACTCTTCTGTCACCCAGAGCAGTCAGGGGACTGAGCTGCTGCTGGAGGACACAGCTGGGGAAGTGGTTAGAGCCATGGGGAAAGGATGGGGCATTTGTTTGAACAAGAGTGCTGCTCTTAGGGACAGAGGGCAAAGGAATTAGGAGGGCCATCATCCTCCAGCCCCAGGGTAAGCACCCCTCCCCGACTCCGGCTCGGCACTGCTCCTCCGGCTGAGGCCACTGCTGAGGATTCAGGAGAAGCACGAAGCTCTCTGCTGCTGGAGGCAGGACAGGACACCTCCCATCACACCTTTCCCTGTGCACCTACCAGGCAGCACCTCATCCTCGGCGCTCCCACCTGCATCCCGTCTCTCACAGCTGCACAGGGTGTGATCTCTCATCCAGAGCCTCCATCCATAATGTACATTTGATCTATTTTCCTCTCCGAGGATCTTGAATAATTAATGGGCCTTTGTTACATAAAGAGGCCGGTCGTAAATCATCTGGGCTGCACCTAAGGATCTCTGATGTCAGCTGTCTTTAAATGAATTACATCTCTCTGGGGCCATCTATTATTCCAAACACAATTCTGGAGAGGCATTATGCATGTAATGCTCACAAGCAAATAAACAACTAATCTCTGTCTCCGATTTGATGCTAAAGCTTTGCAATCCAATAAGGTCAGTGTGGTGGTGACAGAGCAGGCTGATTTTCTGCCCTGTCATCAGAGGAGCGTTCACTCCCCTTACGTGCACACAGGGTTCCCCTGGGGAGAACCTGTTGCTGGAGCCTGCTCTGGTTTCACAAACCCAGCAGCACAGATGCTGGAAGGTGGAAGTAAAAAGCCACCGCTGTGGTTTTGGGAGCTGGAGGTGGCCTGGCAGCACGCACACCTCTGGAGCTCGCCCTTTGTGAGCACGTGTTGCAGAAGGGGTATGGGCTCAGAGATTCCCAGCACTCCCCAGCTGCAGCGCTTGGATCGTGGTCCCATTCCCATCGTGTTGGGTTACAGTCAGCTACTTCACTTTACAAACAGCCCTGACAGCCTGTGGCAGGTTCCCCGCAGCCTCCAGCTACAGCTTGTGGTCTCAGCTGCTGCTCCGTGAGGATCTAGGACTGTGGAAATCATAAGCTGAGGAATCCTGAAACCACAGTTTGAGGTGCCCGGGCATCCCTTGAGGCCTTGTGCTCCCCTCAGAGCCCTGAAGCTGTGACACAAGGAGTTAAAGCAAGGTGGAGGGAATGACGGGAAAATCCCAGCTCTCCCTGGCATCCAGGGAGTGAGAGGTGGTGGAGCTGCTTCTGTTAAGGCAGCAAAGGAGGCGACTGAAAAGCAGGGAAACAACCTGGATCTGAGAAAGATCTGAGGAGCTGGGGAGTGGGAGTATCAAAACCCGCTTGAGAACAGCTCACAGAGCCTGGTGCCCGGTGCTGCTCCAGACCTGGCCATCCCAGGGGATGCCTCGAGAGGTCCTGGGGCCTGGCAGCAGCTGCACGTGAGGCCTGAGGAGCCCAGGCTGGCTGTGCCAGTTACTAAGGACATTGTATGCAGTTTATGGCCATTCCCATGAGGACAAAGGCTAATGTGGCCGTGAGCTGCACTTTAACAGCTTAGCTTGCCTTTCTGGCTCTGTCTGGGCAGAGGTCAGGCCCCTCCTGTCCCAGGAGGAGCTGCTGCGGAGGCTGGAGAAGCACTCTCTGGCCTTGGGACTGCCTGTGGAGTGTCCAGAATCAGGTGCAGGATGATACCTGGATGCACAGAGGTTGGTGTGTTGGCCAACACGTGCTGAAAGCTCCACTGGGTGATGGTTTTGCCTGGGGCCAACGTACCCACTGCTGTAAAACCACAGCGAGGGGAAAGCAGCTACTGAGGCACCGTGGCCATGCCCGGCCAGTTGCATCTTCCTCCCCTGGACATCCTGAGCACCTCGCTAGACCCTGATTGGCAGGAGGCAAGAGGAGATGCACCGAGTTCCTGCACGGCTGCACCTCGGAGCCTGCTGCACGCACGCTGCTGCCGTGGGCTTCCACCTGCCTCACCGGAAAAACGTGGCTGCTGAGGCCTGCTCCCGGCAGCGAGGCCCGAGGTGGCGAGGGCCGAGGCCGAAGGCAGCGCGGGCAGCTGCCTCCCGAGGTGTCGGGCCGGCCTTGGCTTGGGGTGCAGTGATGGAGGACTGTCGGGTGTGGCTGGCTCTGCGGGGCACACTTAGCTGCGGGCACAGTGGGACACAGCCATTGTCCTGAAAAAGTGTGAATGGGTCTGAGGGCAGCTTCCAGCGACCTGCTGCCCGCCCGCTGCTGCTGGAGCCCAGGGACAGGGAACGGGGATTGACTCAGGGTGGGCATGAGGCCCCGTGAAGGGAATCGGGAGGCAGCTGGGAACAGACGTGTGGCTCAGGCTCAGCCCAAGCGCCCTTGCTCCCAGAGCCTGCGCTGCGCTGGTTCCATGAGCGTCAGCGAGGGAAGCCCTGTGGAGGGCGACTCGGGCCGCCCGAGGCCCGCGGGTCCCACGGGGTCACCGGCACCCCGCAGCTGCGCTCCGAGCACGGCCCTGACCCGCTGCAGCGAGCTGCCCCGCCGGCTCGGCCCGGGGCACCTGGGCGGCATGCCCCCTCCCCCTGGGGTGTCCCTCTTCCCCAGTGACCCCCTCCCCCGGTGTGTGCCCCCTGCCCGGCTCCCGTCCAGCCCTCACGGCGGCCGCGGCTGCCCGGGGGGTGACGGCTCAGGGTAGTCCCGGCCGAGCGGCCCCGGTGACAGCGCCCGGGGGCCGCGGGGCGGGGGGAGCGGGGCTTCCCGGAACGCTCGCTGTTTCCTGCTGGCGTGCCCGCTCCCGCACCGCCCCGCGGCGCGGGGACCCGTCCCGATCCCGCCCACCGGGGGGCGCCCGCTCCTAGCGCCCGCCGCGGCCCGCGCGGATAAGGGGCGGGGCGGCGGCGCGTGAGGGGAGCGCTGCCCGTCGCCCGCGCGCTTTGTCCCGCTCCGCGCGCGCCCCCCGCCCCTCCTTCCCCCTCCCGCCCAGCGAGCGGCGGTGAATCGGCCCCGGCCCCGGCCCGGCCGTCCCCGGCAGCCGCCTCCGCCATTGGGCCCGCCCGGCCCGCCCCCCGCCGGGGCTCCCGGCCGCGGGGAGGGCGCGTTCCTGCGGCCGCGGCGAGCCTCGGCCGGCGGCGGCAGCGCGGGCGGGCCCCGGCGCCGCCCCCGGGCAGCGACGCCCCCGGCCCCTTCTCGCCGGCAGCCTTCCGCCGCCCGCGGGTGAGGAGCGGCGGCGGCAGCAGGCGGCGGGCGGCTCACCTGGCCCGAGCCAGTGAAAGCCCCCGGGCGCGACCGGGCGGGACGCCCCGCGCGGCGGCTCCATGGCGACCGCGGCGGTGGAGCCGGTCTACGGGCTCTCCGAGGACGAGGTGGGTCTGTGCGGGGGGTGCGGCTGGGGTCCGTAGGGATCGGGGCGCGGGCGGGCCCCCCAACCCCCCTCCCCGGCCGTGGGGTGACGGGCGCCTCCGAGCCGCGGGGCCAGGAGCGGCCGGGGCCGGCCTCCCACTCCCCAGGCCGGGCGAAGGTCGAGGGTCGGTCCGGCAGGGCGCCCGGCCCGCCTCCGCCCGGCAGCCGCAGCCGCGGGCGGGCGGACGTGGCGGCGGGGCCGAGCGGGGCGCCCCGTCCCGGCCAGCCCCGGCAGGTGCTGCCGCTGCCGGCGAGGAAGGGGGCCGGGGGCGGGCGGGAGGCTGCAGGGGTGCCGTCCCCCCCGCCCCGCGGCCTGGCTGCCCGGAGGCGCCGCGGGGCGGAGGGGGGAACGACGGCACGGCTGCAGCCTCCCGCCCGCCCCCGCGTCCCGGCTGCCCGGGGCGAGGAGCGTTCTGCTTGGGGAAGGGTGTCCGGCAGCCGGTGCGCGGCCCCCGCCGTCCTGGCCGGTCCCCGGAGCGAACAAAGACCGGGGAGGGAAGGGGAAGGGAAAGGGAGGGGGCGACACAGCGCTGCCGGCGCCTCGCAGCCCGGCGCGGCGGCTCTGCCCGTGTCCCGGGGACAGGTGGGGCTGGGGGCCTGAGGCGGGCCGGGCTCGGGGAGCGATCGCTGCCGGGCCTCTGCGTGCGGCGGGCCCGGGCCCGCCGGTTCCTGCCCTGCCCTGCCCAGCGGTACCGCCCCGAAAGGGCCGGGGTGCATCGCCGGGCACCGGCCGCTGCCACCGGGCACGTTCTTTGCCCTAGCTGCATTTCTCCAGGCGAGAATAGCCGCGGTTACAGCGATGCCCGTGGGACTAGACGTGCAGGGCCGCTGCCGGCCTTTGTGCGGGGAGGAGCTGCCTGACACCCGGGCTGGCGGAAGAAGCCGCCCGAGAGCTTATTCCTTGGCAGCTTATTCCCTGCTATCTGCCCCAGGTGCCGACCGGCTGGAGCCGGTGTGTTTAGGGTCGGGGTCGGTCCTGATTTCTTCTGGCTTGCAATGCCCAGCGTGCCTGTGAAGGTGGGGAGAGGGGAGTGTGCCGCCAGTGCTCCAGGGTCTGGGCACAGAACTGGGATGCACATGCTGTTTTCCTCCCTGGGCGTTCTCTGAGCCCTCCTGTGAGGACAAGGCCAACCCTCGGCATCGAGGCTGTGGGGTCCCTGAGCCACTCGCTCCAGCCGGACCTGTGAGCAGGAGTGCGTTCATGTTGGCCAGCCCTTGGGTAGCCAGGCTGCCGGGCCATCTGCCGCCATCCAGCCAGTCCCAGACTCCAGAGGAGCAACTGGGGCCCTGAGACGCTCAACCGGTCCCAGTTAACAGGCTTGCGTGGGCTTGGGTGCATGGCAAGCATCGTCTCTGAGGGGAAGGGAAACCCACGAGCTGCCCTACCGCTTCCTGAATAGATGCTGAGCACACAGCGCCGGGGCCTGGCTGCCGCTTGCTTTGTTGCCTGCGTACTCACTGGTACCTTTTGTGCCTGCCTCCCTCCCCAGCACGCCGGTACCCGCGTAGAATGCTAACAAGGGGCAAAGGCACTGAGAGACCCCGTGGATGGGGAAGCACAGGGCTGGCTCTGCGGCTCAGCATGCTGCTCCCCGCCTTGGCCCTGCGCGGGCAGGGGTCTGGGCAGTGAGGGCAGGTGCTGAGGGGCGGATATGCGTGGTTGCCCACGCAAGGAGAGGCATCTGTCTGTCTGTCACTCCCCTCCCTGGGTAGAACCCAGACGTTTGAGAGAGACCCGTTTGGGAACGCAAGCCTGCGGTCTGTCGGCGATGCCTGTGGTGGTCCTGCATCACAGAGATGGTGGTGACTGCAGCCACCCTCCCTCTGAGCGGTGGTGGCCCCACACTGGGCTTTCTGCATCACTACGGATCAGGATGGTGCTGGAGGCTCTGCAGAACAGAGCAGTGATCATCCAAAAATGCAGCAGGACATGTGTGGCAAACAGGAGTGTTGGGAGAGAGGAGGCAGCGTGCGACTGGTGAGGACAGGCACAGAGAGGAACACTGACAGGCTGTTGTGGCCATATGTCAGCAGCCTAAGCCACTGTGGGGACAAGGCACGGTGCTGTGGGGTCCCATCTCCTAGGGAGGGGCTGTAGGTAAGCTTCAGGAAAGGCAAACGTAATGTGCGGTGGGGAGAGGCTGGTACGTGTGTAGTTCCATCACGTGGGGCCTTGGTGGATGTTGACTTCCCGTTGGCTTGGACTCATCTCTGGTTTGGAAAGCAAAACCTGGAGAGGCCAAACCACGTGGGCAGGTGGGCACCTTCCAAGTGTTCTCCCTGTTCCCACCTCGGTGTGAAATGCAGTTTGTGGCTCTGTCGTGTGCTTTGCAGGGCCTCGCGTGCGGCTGCCTGGCTGGGCAAAGCAGCTGCTGAACCCTGAGTGGGGCTCGGTGGGTTCCTGTGACAGCAACAGCATCTCCCACAAGTAAGAGCACGCAGGCTGGGTTCTGACCCGCGCAGTCATGGTTCGTGGTAGCAGGCCTACCTCGTGTCTCCCATAAAGCGCCTGAGCCTTGTGCCTACGTTAGTCTCTGTAAATAGCTGTGATCCTCGGCGATACCTTCAGTAAAGAAGTCTGTTCCTGTTTTGTTCGATACTCTGAGGGGCGTCGAGGCGTTGGGGAGCGGAGGGACGGGCTGACTCACAGATGACAAGCCAACCGTTGCGTCGAGCCGCTGTCAGACGACGTTTCCCTTCAGATGTTGTTTTCACAAATCTGCCTCTAGACGTGAGCTATTCAGATGTTGGGTGAAGCTATTAGCTGGAACCAGCCATAAATTGGATCTGCTTCCTACGAGCTTTCTGCTGTGAGGGTGGCTTTGACCCTGGTGTGGCTGCCGACGGGCGGCAGAATGTCCGTGCCTCCTGCCTTGGAGCTGCTTGGAAGCTGTCTGGGCATGGTCCTGGGCACCCAGCTCGAGGAGGTGAGTGGGCCCCACAACCTCGGGGGTCCCTGCCACCCCCAGCCACTCAGAGGTTGTGCCAAACCATCCCTACACAGGCTACTGGGAGCTTCCGTGGGCCCGTGTAATCTTAAAAACGGGGATGTGTACATCCACAAATGTTCGTGGTCCTACACAGAGTACTCCTCCTCCTCCTCAGCAGAGCACGCGTCCATCACACACTCTTGGTTGGCGTGCTAGTGGTGACACGCTTCTATGGGGACACAGTGGGTCTTCGTCGCTGGCCTTGGGGCAGCAGAAAGGGAACGAACCCCAGAGCAGCATCCCGAGTGGCATGAGCAATGCCCCCAGCTCCCGGCGTCAGGGGGAAGAGTCAAAGTCCCACCTGTCGCAGTGATGGTTTCATGGTGAAGTACAGCCCAGGCCATGAGGTGTCAGGGAAGTCAGTCTCCGTGTGTGATGGGGCTGCAAGGGCTCCAGAGGAACGTGCTGTCACACTGCTCATGTATCCATCTGGTTTCACTGCCCAGGAAAAGGCTTTGACTTCTCCCCCCGGCCTGACTCAGTGATGGAGCAGTGACATTGCGGGGTTCAGCGCTGGGCCCCTCTGCTCTGCGCTCTAAGCCAGTCCTGGATTTCTGACACCAGCCCCTGGTGAGTCACCAGGGCCGTGTTTTGGTGGCTGCAGTCAGGGTCCAGGGATGCTTTGCTGTCTGTCCTGTCAGTAGTGCCATCTTCTGCTGCTTGCCTTGTGTCCATACAGCTCCACCAGCTCCTGCTCAGCCCAGGATGGTTAGTGCAGACCCCCAGAAGAGAAGATCCCTTGTGCACATGGGGCTGCACAGGGAGGGCTCTGTGTCTGCTCCGCATGCAGGTCGTGCAGAGCATGGCTCTTCCCTGGGCACGCTAGCAGGGGCAGCACCCGCTCCGTGTCTGGGTAATAACCAGCACACAACAGCCACATTCTGATCGACTCTTTAAATGGGGGGAGGCTTAATTGGTTTTATGGCCTCTAAGTGCACTGGCTTCCCGGGGAGAGCACGCAGAGCCTTAAACGGCGATTTAAGAGCGCAGATAAGGAAGGCTCCCTCAGTGAGAGGGCTGGCGTGTCCCCTTGTTGGGTGTAACAACAGAATGAACAGGCTGTGGCCAGTGGATTTCTATAAAAGCTTACATTTTAATCCCCCTTTTCATGGGTTAGCAGCATGGTTTGGCCACTCTTACGCCAGGTGAGTTCTAGTCTTTGTGTAACATTCCTGTAAGGATGGCTGGGTGGCTCTGTGTCAGAGCACCGGTCTGAGGGAGTGAAGAAATGCCGGCTCCCGACCCGCTGTCCCGCAGAGCCAGCGGTTGTGCTGGGGATTGTTGGCTCCTCCGTGGCTGTTCGGAGCACATCGAGGAGTTTTACTGCAGCAGAGCCCGAAACTTGGCTGGGCAGCTCTGTCCCCTCTTAGGAAGCACCCAAGTGTACTGGGTAAACACGGCTATTTCGGTGCGGCCGCAGGTTGGGCGGCTGCTCCCGCTTGTGCAGGGCAAAGGAATGTGGTTTTACTGCTGGCGGCTCCGCTCGCTGCTCCCGGCCTTGAGCTGCTGCCATTTCGTTATCAGACCTGCCCGGGGTTTACCTCCGGCCGGACCGAGCTCTATCAGGCTCTCGGAGCCTTTGCCTCTCCCCTCCCTGCTGAGGCAGAAACCCCAACCCGTAGGAAAGGGATGGTTTTCTGCAAAGAAGCAGCAATTTACTAGCAATTAATTTTAAAATAAGAGCTGTGGTTAAATTGCACAGGCCTGGAAGCTAACTGCGGCTAAAAGAGCTTAAAAAAACCTGACCCAGCCCAAAACCAAACCACCAGAAAACCCCAAACCCCAACAAAACAAATCCAGAAACTTGATTCTTGAGATGCAGGATGAGATTTCTGTGTTCTAGGGGATGTCTGGGCAGCAGACTCCACGTGTGTAGTTCTAATTGCTCTTTATTCCTCCCTCCAACATTATACCCTTGGTTCCTGTGCACTGGCAGGATGCGATGCTCGTCGGAGCCCTGGTTTCTAGGAATTGGGACCTTGCTGGCTATGGGAAGAGTATCTGCAGTCCAAGAGCACTGGCAGGATGTGAGGAACAGTTCCATGGATGTGTTGTGCTTAGCAGTTATCTACAGTACCTCATTTTCCTGCCTGGCTGCGTGGATTAGTGTTTACTGGGGTCACACCAGCTCCAGGCGCTTTCCTGTTGCTGATGCAGTCTGCGTGCTGGGGAAGAGCGGAGCTGGTCATGCCGGTGCATGGTCAGACCGTCCTCTCCTCTGCAGCTCCTGCTTTGGAACGATCCTGGCTCTGAGGACAGGAGTAGACTGACTTGATCCGTGCCTTTCTGTGTGTGCTGTTAACTGGGAGCAGTGCGCTCGTACCCCGCCTGAGCATCACTACGCTGGTGGTTACAGGGCATTTGTGGTGGGATTTTGGAGGGATGGGAGCACTGAGTGGGAGGTGTGCTGGGATTGCTGCCTCATCGACCTCCTGCCCAGTGACTGGCATGGCTGGGAGGAGCTGGAAGGTGAACGAACAGTGAGGAAGAAGGCGGTGGGGATGTGCTAAAGGGAGGAGAGCCAAGGGGATCTGTGGGCTTTGTGCTTTGCGGTCCTCCTGTACCTATTCATCTGGGGACAGGCTGGCTGTGTTGGATTCCTCAGTCTGGCACAAGGAGGAGACCTCTTAACCCATGTGGCCAGCCCCCAGGAGAGGGCGTAGGGGGTGACTGGGACCGGTGACACCTGGTTCTTTGGTGGCTTAGCCTGCACGCCTCAAGTGCCAGGACACTTGGGAAATGGATTTGGGGTCAGCAAGCTGGAGTGCGGTCGGCAACTGAGGTGTGAGCGCCGGAGTGTGCTGCCAGAGGGCTGCGTGCTGCTGCTGGGGTTGCTATGGAAACCCAAGTGCTCATGCTGCTGGTTTTGGGGTGTTTAGTGCTCTGCACCCTGGTGCTTATGGGAGAGGAGGGGCAGCCTTGCAGCAGGGAACCGCATGCCGAGGCTGCCACGCCGCTGCTGCCTGGCACTGCCAGATGCCTGCCCCAAGGTAGCTCCCATCGGAGGTCAAATGCTCCTCAGATGTGTCTTGGGGCTGCTTTGCTCTGCTGGGTGCTTACAGCCAGCTCATCTCCTGGGCTGCTGGCAAGGAGGGTGAGCTGGGCCAGGGCCTATCTCTGGGCGAGTCGGCAGCTCGCGGTCCTGCTGAGCACCCCTGTGAGCAGCAGCTGGGGTTCTGCCTTGCTGGGGATGGAGCATGTGGGTAGCAGCACGTGGTGTGCTGGGTGTCGTTACTGTCTCTGTCTGGTGTCTCTGAGCACCCAGAGGAGATCCTGTGGGAAAAGCCGTCAGTGGCTCTTATTTGGCTCCATGGGTTTTCCTTGCTCTGGCATTCAGGCAAGCCTGTGTTTGCCTAGCAACAGCACTCTTCATTTGGGAGACCTCCTCCTGTCCCTCCTGCCTGGTGATCCTGCTGCTGCCTGGCCGGGGGCTGTGCTCCTGGCACGGCTGGGTGTCAGGTACTGAGCTGGGAACGAAGGGGTCAGGAGAGAGCCCTAGGGCCAGGGGTGCGTGAGGATGGGCGCGGGTCCCGACCTCCGGATCTCCTGCCTGACCCCAGCCCAGCCCCTGCTCTTCGCATCCCACAGATAAAGGAGGTGCCTGGCGTGGGTTCAGGGGAGCGTTAGGCCCTTCCCTGCCTTCCACCAGTGTAGGACTTAGTGCTGGTTCTTGTGGCTGGGTGGAGGATGCTCTGCTGGAAAATTACTGAGCTGGAAAGCAGTTGTGTGTCTTCCTCAGAGTTGGTCAGGCTGCAACAAGGCAAAGTTGTTGTGGAAGGCTGAAAGCTTAGTGATTAATGTGAATTCCTCACTGCTGTCACGCATCTTTGGCAACCTACCTGTTGTGCTGTGCCTTTTTTCTGGCTTAGTCATCTCCCTGAGCCTGGCAGTTACTCCTCATGCTTCACCCCGATGGCACCGCAGGAGCTTGATTGCCATGCTGCTTGGCTAAGGAATTTGGGATTGCTGTGCCCCCTGCTCCCTCCTCTTTCTGCTCCTTCCAAGAACATGCATCTGCGCTGCTCGGGGATGATGGATGACCGACCTTACCGCCGATCTTCGGCCATGCCCCGGGTCTCAATGTGGCTTTTGTTGGGCGCCGCGAGCTGCGTTGTGCACCCAGAACGCCTGGCAGGACACAAAGTCCAGCCTTTGTCTGGGGTAATGAGCGGTGGATATTTTAATGAGTGTTTCTTCGTCTAGTCGGTGTCAAGTGCCGTTTGGGGAACAAGTGGCTGAGCTAACCCTGGGGCTCTGTCCAGCAGCTCTCTGTGTTTATAGGATTTCAGAAACCCTTAAGGGGGTCTTGATGGGCAATTCATGTAGTTACAAACCAGGCCTTGGGTCAGCAATGTGCCATATCCCCCAAACACCCCCAAGAAAACCCAGACTCAAGCCTTCCACCCTCAATGTGTCCAGAAACTACCTCTGTGAAACAAAGTTCTCAGTAGCTGCAACTTTGTCCCTCTTTTCACGTGGGGCTTTTACAGTGTGGGAAAGATGAGCATGGTTTGGGTCTAAAACAAAAGCATTGGTTATTAACAGCGCTTCCAGGATGCCCGGCTCCTTTGGATGCAGCATGTTGCTCTCCAGCCCTGAGCTGAAGAAGCCATTTGTAAACTGTTCCCAAGGATTTGTCCTCCTAGCAGAAGAAATGTGTGTTTCTTCGCAATCCAAGTGATGAACTCGCCGTGCTTGGTTCTCTCTGCTGTGTATAATGCCTTCGGCGCTGCTGAGGTGATTCCCAGTACTTTAATTAGAAGAAAGACTCTAACAACTGCTCTTCCTCCTGAGAAGCATCTTAAATGCACGTTTGGGTAGGAGGTCACCTCAGCAGCTCCATTCCTCGGCCTCCTGCAGTGGTTGACAGTTGTTTTAAAACTACAGTGATTTTTCACGACACCTCAGCTTCTCTCTCCACACCTTTGGCTGTTGGTAACGTGTCCTGCGTGTCGGTGGCAGGGTTTACCATCCTCAGCAGGAGGCTCTGTGTTTGCTGGCTGCTTGGCTTCCCAGGTAAGCCTGAGCTGGGAGCTGCAGATCGTTCCCCTTCCCTTGTGAGTCACCGTGGCTTTGAGCCCACCAGCCCCGGAGTGTGCACCGACACAGCAAAGAGTCTGTGAGCAGGAAGGCCAGAGCTTTGTTCATGGGCTGCTGTGTTTTTGGAGGAGTAGGAGGGGATGGGGAGGAGGAGGTGGGACACAGAGCACGGGTGTGTTGGCAAGGCCATGGGCATGGCCAGGCTGGAACAGCTCCAGCAGCAGGCGCTTACAGTGGGTGCTGGTTCCTTCTCCATCACCTTGGCTTGGGCGCTGGCTGGAGCGGTGGGTTTCTCCTCCCCTCCCTGGGCAGGGACTGTCCCCCAAGGCCCTGGGGAGCAGCACCCATGGTGGGGTGCCGGAGGGGAAAGGAGGCGGGTGCTGCTGGGCACCTTCCGAAAAGGAGACTGGACGGAGCTGGAGGAGGGCGGCCGGCGGAGCGAGCTGTGGGGCTGACACGTGGATGTTGACGTGCTTCCAAGAGTTTCTTCACCAGAGAAGACTGGGACCTGCACAGCAGCGTTAATTAACAACTGCAGTTGGGAACTGGAAGATCCCATTTCATTTCTGGTTGGATAATCGGATGATTCATGCAAGAAAACAAACTGTGTCAGAAAATGGAGCCTCTGAGAGCTGATTCCTGCTCCGAGCTGAAGTCTGCTGCAGCTGAGATGCTGTGCTGGTTCAAGAGAGGGCAGCTACCGGCAGGTGATAAGGGCAGGCTGGACTCCCCAGCACTGGCTCTCCGTGCCAGGCTCTGTGTTGTGCTGCTGGCTGGCTCATTCCCCAGTCCTGGGACCCACGAGCCACACACCCACCTGCATCTCGCTGCCACACCGGGGAAACTGAGGCACGGAGTGGGAGAGTGCCCTGCCAGCATCGCCTGGCTGCTCAGGGCACACCCCAGGGCTGTGACACTGCTCTTGTCGGTCTGTGAGCACTTGTCTCTGCATCCTTGCCCACCCTGAGGTGGAAAAGGTGCCCTTGCCTTTCGCTGGGCTTCCCTCGTGTCAGTGCGGGAGGGGTGGGTCCCTCTTGGCCTTCTGCTTGCTCTTGCCACACAGCTTGGGCTGGGGCAAATGGAAAGGCATTGTGCTGTGCCTAGTGATGTCTGTGGGGTTAGTGGAGCAGTGACCTCCCACGGTGCTGCTCTCAGAGCCTTCATGGTAGCTTTGCTGGTGGCTTCATGGCTGGAAGGTGTGACTGTCCCTGCTTGGAACAGAAGAGAGAATCCAGCTCTTTTCAGAAGCCCTGGAAGCTTCTGTTCCTGTTGCTCTTCTCGACATTGGTTGGGAATCAGGAGCCTTTTCCCCTGTTGAGGAGAAGCGTGAGGGAAGGTCCTGTGTTGTGTCTGAGGAGGTTTGCTCATGCCCATGGACGCAGCCTTCTGAAAGCAGGAGCTGGGACGGGCGCCTTGCGGCAGGAGGGCGAGCGGTGCCGAAGCGCTGCAGGCTCTGCCGAGGTGCCCTGTGCGTGACTGTCGCCCCTCGTGCGGGGTTTTTGGAGAGCAGGAGCTGCACTGAGCTCTCCTTGAGCAGTATTCAGGGTTTTAAGGGTGTCTCTGGCATGTTCTTGGGGCTCAGCTTGGCTCTGGGGAGGGAGGCTGTGGCCTGAGGGGCGTGGGGGGGGGCGGAACCGGCCGTGTTGGGGTTACAGATGAACCTCACTTGTGGTTCATTGTTGGGCTGTGTTGTTATTGAACCATGTTCTGTCACTGAACAGTACAGCCATGATTAACCTGGCTGTTTGTGGCCTAAAATCATTAAACACTGAGCAAGAGTATAGACTCTGCTTACGTAAACGATGTGGGATCAGTTGACAACTAATTGGGCTACTGGGATGGATACAGCTACCCTCCTCCATTTGAGAAGAGGTGTCTACTGTTGGGGAGAGCTCTGAGCCCCCTCCTATCCCTTGAGGGGCTCCAGGAGAGCTGGAGAGGGGCTGATGCCCAGGGCAGGGAGGGCCAGGCCCAGGAGAATGGCCTTCAGCTGCAGGAGGGCAGCTGGAGAGGGCCTGGGAGGCAGAAATCCTTCCCAGGGAGCGGGGAGGCCCTGGCACAGGGTGCCCAGAGAAGCTGGGGCTGCCCTGGGATCCCTGGCAGGGCTCAAGGCCAGGTTGGATGGGGCTTGGGGCACCCTGAACTCGGGAGGGTGTCCCTGCCTGTGGCAGGGGGCTGGAACTGGAAGGTCTTTGAGGGCCCTTCCCACCCACACCAGTCTGGGAGTCTGTGATTTGGTGTGGGATCTTCTCTGGCATGCTTTGTGTGGGCAATCAGCCTTTCAGAAATGGTGGAAAGTTCAGGAGGTGTTTGAGATTTACATGTGTTTTTAAAAAACCCAACAAAACCCCCAACCTAAGCTGATGACCAGCACCGTGCTGGGGAATGTACCTTTCCTACACACAGCTGTGAGGTAACAGGTTTACTTTGGTTACCCACAGCCACTTCCTAAGCTTTTCACTAAGCAAGTGTGACCATGAACCTGTGGCACGATGCTGACAAACACTGGCTCTTAACCTCAGCTATCGCTGCTGCCCAGCCCGAAGAACCATGACAGAGTTTTCATAGAAGTTGCTGTAAACACTTGGTGTTGAGGTTAACGAGGCTGAGGTGAGGTAAGGTAGGATGGCATCATTTGCCTACGAGGTTTGGCTTTTTCTGCTTAGCTTGAAGAGTCCCTTCTGGTGGGAACAGGTACAGATGCGGCCCTGGGGATGTGCTGGGGACCGGGTGCCACTCCGTGTGGTGCTGAAGGCTCCTGCAAACCAGGCACCGTAAGGAAGCGCAGCCACAGCCGGCCTGCCAACAGGTAACCCTCCTGGCACCGGCCAGCACTGACCTCCTTTGCCACGGCTTTCAGCTCCAGGCAGATCCCAGCTGGTCGATCAGTCTCCTTGGAGCCTGCACCAGTCACTGTCTGCAGAAGGAGCCGGAGCTGATGCTTTCCTGGCTGCCCGATTCTTGCCCACGCTGGTTCTGAACCCGGGTTTCTGACAGTTGTGCCTCTATCCGTTCCCAAGCCATCTCCAGCCTGTCAGTTATTACTACTAGTGATATTTAAACTTGAACACAGTGCCTTCTCCGTTGTGCCCCTGTCTGATGGCAGTTCCTCAGCAGCCTTTGAGATGGAGGTGGCAGGACATGGGAGGAGAGGTTGGTATGCCCAAGGATGCTGTTCAGAGGGACCCAGATGAGCTGGAGACAGAGCAGTGGGATCCTTGGGGAGTTCAGCAGAGGGAAACACGCATCCTGGAGAGGATGGGTCCCACTGGGCCAGGCGATGGGTGTGGGCAGCAGCGTGCCCTGGCAGGGCAGAGCCAGCCCAGGTGGTGCAGCCTCTGTCCATGGGGATGTGCAGGCCGATGGGCACGGCCTGGTAGTGTTCATCACACCAAGCAATAGTATTCTGAGACCTTTAGTGTTTTTTAAAATGGTTAAAATGTAGCTGTACCAGAGGCTGGCTTACTTAAAAGGTAAAAACCGAGTAGTTGTGCTACAAAAGATGCTCTGAAACAGTCTGCAGTGTCCTTCTGTGACCTCCTACCCCAGGCGCTTCATGGGGAGCTGGGACCGCTCCCCGTCCCTGGGCAGGACTGTGGATTGTGAGGCGGCCGCAGGGGAATTGGATTCTCTGTGTTTCCCTTTGACTAATAGGTTTTGAAGTACTACCCTCTTCTGCGTGCTGGGGAGTAATAGATCTGGCCGGACACTGACCCGAGGGTAATGAGCACTGCAATTAAACCAGCTGGCCTTGTTTCAGCACTGGGCAGCCCAGCATAACACACTCAGCCTGCACGGAACCCACCGGCCCTTTCTCGGTGGCACTGGGCACTCCAGGGGCTGGGCTCCATGCTGGGAAGTCAGACACTGGTGGGAATAAAACCTTGGGGCTTCAGTGAAAGAGCTGTGCTGTGTCCCCTGAGGGAAGGAGGAGCGCTGTCCAATTCTTCCTGGGCTTCCTGTTTAAGCTTGCAGTAAACCCCTATGGATGCTATGGGTGCAGGATCGGGGTTGGGTGGTGGGCTTGGTTTCCCCTTTTCAGACCAGGGTCCCCAGGAGAGTCTCTTCCAGGGCATGGACTGGTGCCGAGGCCCCGGTGGCATCTCCTCAGAGCTGAGTTCGTGTGCTTTTCCTGTGCCTGTGCCACCTCCAGAGCTGAAATGCTTCTCCTGGCCTGTGCAGAGAAAAGCGGGTTGTCCTGCAGAAAGAACTTCCTACACCGGGACCGTAGGGTGTGCAGAGGTGGGTGCTTCACCAACATCCCTCCTGCCTTGGACTACACTGGATTTACTTCCCTTTGGGATACTGGCTGAATCCAGCAGATAGGAGCGATGCCTGTGGCACTGCAAGCTCCCTTTGTACAGTGTGAGTGGCAGGAGTAGGTATGTTCACCAGGTCCAGCCTGTTTCAGTGGAAACCCCATGAAATCCAAGTAACACCCCAGTCTGAGCACAGAAGGGCAGTAAGAGAAGGGCACGCAGTGAGTAGTGGCAGCCCTTGGGTAGAGATCCTGGATGTAATTGAGCTTGTTTTGGTTGTCACAGTCTCCACTGTCAGCTGGAGGGGGAGACGGAGGCTCTGGGAGTTGAATTCCAGGCAGAAAGCCGTGGGATAGGAGCTTGTTTCTTTGCTGGCACAGCTGGATCTAGAAGGTGCCTGTGCAGGAGGCTGCTGGAGTTTGGGGAGCGAGGTCGTGCAGACAACAACGTGTGTGTTAGGTAATTCCTCCAGCGAGCGATATAAATAGGCCTGGATGTTAAACAAGGGGAGCGCAGCGTGTGCGGTACAGCGGGCCCATTAATTCAAAGCACTTTCCATCCTCTCAGGCATTTGGAAAGAGCACAGGTGACCTGGTTCCACATGCTGGCAGCACTTGGGTGTGTCTAGCTGCGCAGGGGCCACAGACCACCAGTCACCGGGAATGCTGAGCTGCCTTTTTCTGGAACAAGCAGTAAGGATGCCTTGTGTGTGTGTGGATTTTCATGGCTGTGATCTGAGCCCTCTTCCAAAGCACGTTCCCACGTTGGGCTGGGGTTTTGGGTCCTGGCTCCTGAGCCCCCGGCTGATGCGTGGGTACCATCCTGGGGATGTGTGTGACACTCGCTGCTGTCAGTTTGTCTGTGTGTAAGAGCAGTGTCCTGGCATGTCCCTCTGAGGAGAATTCCTGCCTCTCTGCCACTGCTGTTCCCAGCCCAGGGAAACACGAATGGGGCTGGTTTGATCCACCAAAATGTCAAAGGAAGAGCCAGCATCTGCAGTCTGCCTTGTCCCCGTGGCCTCAGCTGCCACAGGTTGAGGAGCAGCCTCACATGCTTGGGCTTGCTGTAGGAAACAGCAACTTTGGCTCTTTTTTAAGGCAAATCCCAGGTGATTTTCCACAGTGCTGGGTGGAAGAAGGAGCAGGTTCTTTGGGTGGCTGCATGTTTTTGTTTTCTCCAGCACTGGGGACTCTGTGTGTGTGTTTCCTTCAGAAGTCCCAGCAGTTAAACCATCGGGTTAAAGATCTGTTGCCTTTTCCATCCTCATGTTTTGCAACCAAAACACCGAGTTAAGGATCTGTTGTCTCTTCTATTTTATTGTGTTTTGCAAACTTCCAGGCACAATAAAGACAGAGCTGAGGAGCTCAGTGGGTGAAACCGGACTCACAGAGTCTCTGCTCGCAGGTAACTTTCCAGCGCGATCTGGTTTCTCCCCTTGCAGTCGGTGGAAATTTACCTGGCGGACGCCTATCTGGCTTTGGGATCAAAAATGTCTCTGCACGGAGAGGAGGGAGAGCCAAAGCCCGAGCAACAGTCCCCCGCCGTGGCTCATGCAGAGCTTTCTTCAGGTGAAATCCTAGATTGCTGTCCTTTCACCTCGTTGCCGTGGTGAGGGACATTTATTGCTCCATCAGCGAAACTTCCGCGTTGGCCGGCTGAGGCTGCCAGGGCCCGTCAGAGCTGCGGCCGTGCCGGAGCCTCACAGCGTGGTGCTGGAGCCTCGTGGTGCCAGAGCCTGTTGCTATGGGGGTCTTGTGCCGATGCAGCTGCGCAGCAGTCGGTAAGTTGGGCTCACGGTGCCGGGACGGTGCTGCCTGGGCGTGTGCGGCTGCCTGGGCTGCTGTCCAGCTCCTGTGTCCCCATAGAGGCGTGACGGAGGCTGCTGGGGTTTGTGGGTGTGGAGGTGGGGAGGGAGGTTTGTCTGTCTGGGGGGATTATGTCCGTCCGCAGGGTGGTTGTTGGGGGTGTGTGAGGTGTTTGACCCGCTCTGCTGTGCGTGGCATCGGTGCGAATACCAGTCTGCACCGATCGCGCTGGGTGCCTTTCACACGCGTCTGCTCCTTGGGGAAAGCCAGGTGTCTAATGCTACCCCGTACTGATGGCTGCTTCAGTGCCACGCTCGGTGTAGGCTGTATTTGGTGTGCTAGGGGATTTTCTGCCCTGCCAGGGAGTTGGTGTCTGCAGCATCCTCCTGTCTGCTGCTCTTCCCTCAACTTCCCAGCTCCCTGGGCAGGAGGAGCTTCTCATGAGGGGAATGAGGTTGGAAATGACTGCTTGTTGGAGTGACCGGAGAAGAAACATGAATTGTGCTCGTAAATACACATAGAGAAGTTTCTAAAACCCCGGGCACGCCTGTGTTCCCTCGTGTTTCCTGAGGGGAGCGGGCTCTGCTCGCTGTTGGCCTGGCCTGGTCCGTGCTGCTGGGTTGGCTTCTGGTCCCAAGTGTGGCTCCACTGGAATTGCACCCACTGCCATTCCAGGGGATGAGAACCCGGCCTGCGCAGAGGTTATCCTTGGCTGAAGGAGACACCGCGTCACCTCTGGCATGTGGGGACGTGAGGCTACAGGAGACCCGTGTGTTAATCATTGCCCATGGCAGCCGGGAGCCCACGGTGGCACTCGAGGTCATGCCCAGCCAGGCGCTGCGGAGCAGAGGGAGGCTGAGCTGTGTGGGGTGAAGGCATGAAGCGTCAGGCCTGGACAGCTCTGGCAGGCTTCACAGGCATCAGTGTTACTGCTTTGCTCCGCAGCCTCCTCTGCCTTGTAGCTGGAAGACTGTGGAGGGAGGAGCAGGGTTTTGGTGTGGGGCATGGCTGTACCGGCCTGGCGCCAGCGCCGCAGAGGGGCATGGCGTCCTCTCCACAGCCGGAGCTGCTGGCTGCTCTATGCAGCTCTCTGGGGGAGGAGGGAGTGGCAGTGCTGGGTGTCTCAGGCAGCCCTGGCCAGGCTCAGGGCACTACCTCAGGGCTTGAAGTGGGACAGGAATCCCTCTGAGGCTTAGCTTACAGAACCTTTTAAAGGTCAGAAGGGACTTTTAAAGACATCGAGTTTAACCCCCTGCAGCAAGCAAGGACACCTTTGACTCTAGATCAGGGTGCTCAGAGCCCCATCAAGCCTGACCTTAAGTGTTCCCAGGGATGGGGCCTCCACCACCTCTCTGGGCAGCCTGGGCCAGTGTCCCAACACCCTCAGAGCAAGGAACTCCTTCCTCAAGCAATGGTGCATAGTGAAAAGGAAGGAGTCTGGGTCAAAACCTCCCACCTGTGGTACTGGGGGAGAGGATAAGGGATCTCCTTGGGATAAGATTCCCATATTCCCCTCTGCGTTTTAGCACAGCTGCTGCTGGAAATGGTGTGACCGTGCACGTGGTTGGTTCTGCTGACAGAGAGTGAAGCTCTGAATACTGCAGCGTCGGATAGAGGGGCCTCGGGCCACCAAGTAGTCACTTGTTTTGGGTAGGTGAGGGTGGGTGGGGAGGCTGCAGACCAGGAACTGTTCCTGGAGGGCTTGTGGACTGCCGTGTGCTGGGAACGGCAGCTCAAGCATCAAGTGCCTTCTGACCAGCCCTCTGGTAAGGACAGTGCTGCTGCCGGCTGGGCTGAGCCTTCCCAGGCTGTTCCCTGGTCAGGCTCCCTGCTTCCCATGGGCTGGGGGCTTCAGACCCTCGTAGCAGCGGCTCTCCTGAGATGCTGTGTTTCGTGGTCATTGCCGAATGTGTGGGGAATGCCTGACCCTATTCTTAATGATTTGGTTTTTATCTTCCCTGGCTTAGAGCGTTCATGAGGAGCTCAGATTGATTCAAATAGAAAAGCTCTTCCTGCCTTTTCATTTCTCTTCAAACTGGCAGTTCTGTGGTGTGGGTGTGTTGGAGATGTATGTGATGATGTACAGTGTGTCGTCCTGTGCTTACTGCCTCCAAAGCTTCAGTGAGCTCACACGCTTCTGCCCTGCCCTTTCACCTGCCTGTTCCTCCCACCCATGGCCGCAGATCTGCTTGCTGTAAAGTCCTTCCATGAGCCTGGTCCCTCCTCCTGTTCCCCCTGGGGTTTCCCTGCCTGCCGGGAATGGGGAGCTCAGCCCCTGCAGGTCTGTGGGGTGGGCGCTGGGGTGCGTGTGTGCCGGGATGGTGGCGCTGGGCTGGCCATGCTGGGTGACTGGCTCAGGTCACGTGCTTTCCAGAGACATCAGCGCATGGAGCGGTGCGTGAGCAGCTGACAGGAGGTGTTGGCCTTCCTGGCAAGTGGTCCTGGCTTATAATTAGCTCATTCTGCAGTGGTGATTAAGACTTTGGCTTTTTAATTGTTATTTAATGCAGAGGGTGTGTCCAGATGACACAGCGCAGTGAAGACTTTCTCTGTGCTTGTACATAAAGACTTCCCCATCCTGGAAATCCAGGCATTCGGAGTGGAAATGAAAGCCAAGCCAGTGTTCTGGAAGCTCAGCGGAATGTTGCTCAGTGTTGCAGGCTGAAGCCAATTTGTGGTCTTGGTGCCCATGTGTCCCAGCACAGCAGTGCTGCCGCCTCCTCCTCCTCTTCCTCCACTCCACCTCTGGCCAGCCACCTCTTCCTCCCCTTGCCTTCGGTTTTGTTGGCGTGCCGTTTGAGGGCTCCACTGGCTCAAGGTGACGGCTAAGGTTCAGAAGGACCGTGGTGGGGATGGAGTAAACTGGACAGAAGAGCTGTTGAAGTTGGCAAGAAGTATGTGTGAGCATGTCCTTGGCCATGACATGCTGAGTGCCAAGTGCTGCCCGACCCCAGGGCTCAGGCTCAGAGCTGCAGAGGGGTTGCTTTGGTCAGGGCTGGATCCCGGGTCTTCCTGCTCAGGATTTCCCTTCAGTGGTGCTGCCTTGGCCGCTCTCTGTCCCTGTGCCCTGGGTACACATGAAAACCAACCCAGCGCCCTGCTGTTCTTCGTTCTGCACAGCCCTGCCAGCGAAGGGGGCGGAAACCTCTGTGGTGTGGGGCAGGGCTGAAGCTGGGCAGGTTCAGCGTTGCCTCAGGGGTGCTCTTGACCTTCAGTGCAGATCCCAGCACCACCCAGCGCAGGTACCGAGCCTGCTCCTCGTCCTCACTGTGTAACAGCCTGGGTGCAGTGTGGTCACACTGGGACAAACAGTGGGAAAGGGTTATTGTTTTCTGGGCAGGCTTCAGGGAACAGACTCGGACTATGTAACCGAGCTTGGGGTCCTGCGGGTTGGGAAGGTGTGTCGGGAGAGAACAGGGTAACTGATACGGGGACTGCACAGCCTGTTCCGTGGTTCCTTTCACATTTAATTCTGGTGGCCTCTTTGTGTAGCAAAAATGAACTAGTCAAAGAGAGTAGAGGGGAAAAACAGTAAAAAATGCCATTTCTACTGTGTTCCTCAGGAGCTTAATGTACCAAAGTGATAAGCCAGCCTGAGGCTGCCATTCTCGGGATATGCATCTTCGGGATTGCCACTGGAAGTGGGTTTGAGCTCTGTGTACACCAAGGTGATAAGGGAGGTTCAGACAAGGAATCCTGAGGACTCCTTTTTAGGTTTGTTAAACTGCAGGCACTGCTGTGACCAGGAGGTGTGAGCGTTCCCGGGCAGAATGGGTACGGATGTTTTCCCTTGGGTTTGGAGGGATGCTGGAGAGGCTGAGCAGGGTGAGCTCCTGTGGAGTGTGGATCTCTCAGGATTGGAAATGGCCCCACTTGGCAGATCATCTCCTACTTTTATTACTGCTCCATTGTTGCTCCTGTGACGTTATTCCTGTTATCTCCTCTTACTCTGTTTTTATTTAACTCTCAACAGCTCTGACCAGAGTTCGTTGCCCTTTGTGTCAGGATTCTGGCTGTTCTTTAGCAGGCAAAGTGTGTGCCTCCTCCCGAGAGGTTTGTCTGCCTAGGAGACACTCCTGCCTAAAGGCTGAGAGTTCGTTCACAGCTTAACCTCTTGCAGGGTGTGGAGCTTCAAAATGAGGCGCTGAGTAAACCTTAAACGTGATTTGCTGTGTGTTTTTTCTGTTCACAGGAGGAGTCTCGTATCCTCAGGGTAAAGGTGGTGTCTGGCATTGATCTGGCGAAGAAAGACATCTTCGGAGCCAGGTAGGTGTCCTGCGTTGAGGGGTTTATCATTTAAAGAGAATAAACCTAGGAGAGCAAGGACAATTTATACTTGATTGTTCATAAATGTGATGAGAGATCCTGTTACTTGATTGCAGCCGGTGCAGATTAGGGACTGTGTGTTGGCAAAGCACACCATTACTCACAGCAGCGGCTGTTCCTGCCCTCTCCCACTGCAGGGAGCCGTTCACGAGCTCACTGTCTGCCGGAGCTCTGCGAGGAGCAGCTCAGGCTTCCTCAGAATCTGGCAGTATATGAATGCCTCCCAGCTACCTCCCCATCTGCCCCACATAATGCAGGGAAGAGCAAAAGCCAGCAGCACCCTCTGTCTTAGAAACCCTGACTGGTGTGGGTGGGAAGGGCCCTCAGATCCCCCCAGTGCCCCCCTGCCACAGACAGGGACTCCCCCCAGCCCAGGGTGCCCCAAGCCCCATCCAACCTGGCCTTGAACCTTGCCAGGGATCCAGGGGCAGCCCCAGCTTCTCTGGCCACCCTGTGCCAGGGCCTCCCCCTCCCCAGGAAGGATTTCTGCCTCCTAGCCCCTCTCCAGCTGCCCTCCTGCAGCTGAAGGCTGTTCCCCTGGGCCTGGCCCTCCCTGCCATGGCACCAGCCCCTCTCTGGCCTTTTGAGGAAGCTCTGCTTCTCCTCTGGCTCTTGGTGCCGGTCTCTCTGGTGCCAGCTGTCAGAGTCCCTTGGCAGAGGGACCTGTAAGGATCGTGGAGAGACCATTCCCTCTCCACCTGGTAGAGAGACGGGCCTCTCTACCATTCGGCCTGTGCTGCACTGGGGCCGGCAGGGACGCCCTGGCGCAGCGCAGAGCTCCGGGTGACAGGCTGGTGTCACGCTTCTCTGCTAGGCCACAGCGATCTGGGTTTTAATTCCAGGTCAGCCTCAATCCACCTTGAATGGTAAACGGGAGGCTCGAGGTGGGAAAGAGAAGGGTTTGGGGTGGCTGAGGCAGTCTTTGTGTGGTTGCTTGGTTGGCGTGTTGGTGGCTGGGGCAAACGGGCTGTGGTTTGTGCTGCTGTTGGGCCGGGGTGACGGGGTCGAGTGGAAGGTGCAGGTACAGGTACAGCCGCTCCGTGCGTTCTCACGACCTTTGTTCCGAAGGAGTTAGTCACAGGGTATGAATAGCTCTTCTCCAAGCCGAGGCTTGCTGTGCAGTGACTGACAGGATGAGATCGGGTAGGGACTGGGGAGGAGCTGGTCCCAAAGCCAAAACAGACCAGAAAGCAGCCGTGTTTTCCCCGAGGGTTAATTCGGGTTTGACATTCTTGCTGTCTCAAGCCTAAGTGTGAGGAAGTTACTGCAAAAGCTCCAATCTACTTAGAAGTTGTTCAGAAGTTTGAAATGAGTGTTTTCCAATTTAGCTGTTACTGAAATGACTAATTTCTTCATGTGTGAATGAGCCTCCCTGCGGACTCTCCTGTGTTGCTTTAATGATGCTTACAAATTGTTCATTAGCCTGCGTGTCTAGCCTGAAACTACATGAAAGCAGCAATTAAAAGTTTAATCAACTTTAATTCTTTTTTGTGAACTCTGCAACAAACGTTCCTCTGGGTGCAGAATGTGGCCAAAGGGGTTTTACTTCCTCTCCCCAAACCTGCCCTTCAGCTCTGGGTGCTGGGCAGGAGCCCCAGAGGAAGCAGCTCGCAGGGAGCTGTGGTGGACACGTGGTTCTGGCTGAGGAGACACAACGTGGTGCTGTTCATGGCGTCACCACGTCGTCTAGAGGAGCCCTGCTCCCTGCACACGGCAGCAGCATCTTCCTCGGGCTCCCGCTGTTGGGGTCTGGATGCTGCAGCAGGGAGAAGAGGTGGGACTGAGGCACAGACCTGGATTGAATGCTGTACTTAGGAGCTGACTTTGCTTTTCCCAGATCTTGGTGGAGTTGGCCTTTTCATACCACTGCAGGGATTTGGTTTACTTGACAGGCTGGATTTTGTTTCCATGTTGCTTCCAGAGCTTTACCAGTTCTTTTGCCAAAAGCAAAGCTACAGGTCAGAACTTCAAACCTGCTTTAAATACTGAACCTGGGGAGCTTGAAATACTGAAGCGCATGGCCAGCTCACAGAGGTAAGCTGAGAGGAGCGGGAATCTCTTCAGTGTTCACCTGAGTCCTTGAAGGATGCTCTCAGAGCTTTCCAGCTGACTCCCCAGCGCCACGGTGCATCCTGCAGACATCCCGAGTCACAGAATCACTCCTGGGAATATTTAAGGTGTCCTGTTCGAAAGGCGCCGATGCATTTCAAAAATACCTTTCATCTTTCAGAATGGAGACGGTTAAACCTGAGGGCAGTTCCACCTGGGTTCTGTTGATGTGGCCCATAAATACTGAAGTGAACTGGCCTCAAGTCAGCAGGGTTTGCAGAGAAACAGTTAAAAGCCCATCCCCATGTTAACTTTACATTGTTAACTCTTTAGTACTTGCCAAGCCCCACAGCACAGCCTTACAGCTTTGGTGAAACACTTGTACTGCTGCCTTGGCCAGCTTCCAGAAAGTTCTTCTCTGGCTGAAGTTCCAGATTAACTTTCTGTTCGTCCTGGGGGCTATGCATATGAGAGGTAGGAACACTTCTGCTGCTTGGCTCTTGGGTGTGCTGCAGGCAGCGTCACTCCGGTGTAGCTGTTGGGAGCGTGGTGTCTAAGGGCTGTCCTGTTAACCAGGATTGCTGGGAGCAGACGAGTACATTCTCGTTTGGGGGGCAGAGGAGAAGCATGCAATGCTTGACCAAAGCAAGAGGATGAGGAAACTCTACGGATGTCAGTACTATACATGCAGGGTTTTACTGTGCAGAGTAAGGCCAGGATCCCTGAGCCAGCAGTCACAGCCCGTGCCTGTGTGTTTCTCCTCTCCGCGTGGATACAGACCCTGACACTCCGCTGCTTCCCTCCCCCATAGACAGTTTCCATGAGCTCACAGATCTTTCCCGTTGATCTCTGCGATGGGGCAGCTTCTCACACGCAGCCACAGGCCAATGTCCGATGCGAAAGCAAATCGTTGGAATCGGTAAGGGCCGCGGGCGCCGCGTGGTCACCGGGACCGGTCAGCAGGCACAGCGAAGGCTGGAGCGTCTCCCAGGGTGCAGCAGGCCCCTTGGGGCACCCCACAGCGCGGCTGGGAGGTGACTTTTTAGGACCAAGAAGGTCTGGTGACTGCTAAGTGTTTCAGAGAGGGACACACTTTGGAGTGAGGTAATCTCCAGCCAGTTGAACACGTGGTTCCCTGTCCTGGGGACCCTGCTTTGGCAGGGGGTTGAGGCCCAGCGAGCAGAGTGGCAGCTCTGCTGCTCTTCACAGCTTTGGATCCCTGATTTTTGTCTCCTTGAAAGTGATGTGCTGTGTTTAAAACCAGACAGAGCTCTGCGACTTTGCCTGCAGCTCCTCCTGGGGTGACTGGGTTGACAGCCCGGCCCCACTGGTGGAAGGGGACAGCGGCCCATGACCCGCTCAGAGCAGCGTGGGGATGGCAGAGCGTGCCAGGACCTCCAGGCACCTCGCTGATCCCAGCCCACGGGCACAGGGAACACGCTGGGCTCTGCTTCACGAAGCACCCAGTGGGACTGGGAAGCAAGGGCCTGTCCGGAACGCGTGCCCGGTGGGTCTGCAGGGTGGAGGCGGCAGAACAGATTGCAGCCTGCTCAGAAGAAACGTGCCAGGTAACAGATGGTCTGTTTATGAAGCCCAGCGCCGGTGGCCGGGAAGGAGCCCTGGGCTGCCGAGCGTGAGCACGCCTGTGTTGGCAGCAGAGGGCACCCGAGAATTTCCTCAGCGTCGCCGCGAGCTGGCGCTGGGTGCTCGGTGCATCAGGCTCTACTGGCTGTCACTGGCACCCGTAGGGGCTTCTCCAGTTGTATGGGTGGTGGTCCTCAGGAAGGCAGCACCGGGCACGTGTCTCAGTAGCTGTAAATGCAGAAATGCTGCTTGTTTGAGTATGGGGTCTGGCTGGTGAGTGAGAGGAGTTGGAAATGATTCCTGGAGTTTATCCTGTCATGGTGAAAAATAACCTCACCAGGTAATTGCTTGGAAGAAAAGTTGTTGTGTAGTTGTGTAACCTCAAAGTGGTTCTCCCTGTTGGGAGGAGGAGGAGGAGGTGTGCAGCTGGTGTCGGGCAGCTCCCCACCTGCTGCCTATCTGCCCTGATTTCCCGGCTTACCTGCACCCCAGTGCTCATCAGCTGAAGGGGTTAAAGGGAAACCTTTGGGTCTGAGAGCAGAAATTCTGCCTCAGATGTTTTTCTTCTCCTCCTGATCACATTAAACGATTAAGCAGAAAGGATTGAAACAATCAGCAGCTTCTGCTTTTTATACAGCTTAATTTTCCTCCTAAACTTAGTAAGGTCTCATATCTTGTAGTTGAAAGATTGCCTGTATCTGGCAGCTTCCCAGGACACATCCTGTGCTCATTGCTGTTCATTTGAACTCACTGGCAGCCCCAGAGTGAGTGTGGTGCTCCTCTGATGAGGGAACATCAGTGTTACTACTCCGCTCCTCAAGCCTGTGAGGATGCTCTCGTCCTGACTTACCGCAAGCGTCCAGCAGCCGTAGGTGCATGTCGTTCCTCTGGTTTAGCCCCCAGCTCTGTCAGACGAGGAGAGGCTCTTTTGAGGAGTTTCTCTGCATGAGACATTTCTTTCTGCCCTGCATTTTCAGGGCTGGGACTGTGCACACTTAGGGGTTGTGTGTGTTTAAGGATGCCTGCCATTTTGGATACCACATTGCTCTTACTCTGTTTCCAGTGTTTAATGAGAGTTCATGCTGGCCATCGTAAAACTGTTCTGGTGGTGAGGCTTGCAGGTGCCTAGCTGATGGCCAGAGGGACCGGTGCTGATGTATGTCCCAGGACACTCTGCAGTGCCATTTGTTGCACTGGCATGGATGTCCCCAGGAGGGAACAGGTGGGGCAGCAGCAAGCCCAGGGGTGGGGAATGTGGTACAGGGCCCTGTGGGTCCCAGACCATGCTCTTCCCCTGCAGTGTGACCCTTGTCCCAGCTGCTCCCTGGCCCCTCTGAAGCTGTGGAGTCTTCACCCATCTGGGACAGATCAGTGTGTCCAAACCATTGCTTCTGGGAAGAGCTTGCTCCAGGCTTCATGGGAGGTAGGGGCAGTGAAGAGAACACTGGTGCTGCAAGCAGCCCTCCCGTCCTGAGGGGACGTGGCAGAATGCTGTGCCCCTTCTGGCAGCACAGCACTTAAGGCTCTGTCAGTGTGAGGAGATACAGACCCCACATGAGCACATCAGAAGGGCTGGCGGTGCCAGGAGCCTTTCTCTCCAGGCAGGCCCTGGGTGCAGCCAGATGAGCATGTGGGGCACCAGGGAGATAATGAGCTGATTGCTGGTGAGCAGCACCTGATGAGGCTGTTAACAGCTGGGTCTGGGGCTGGTAAAGAGGTGGCTGGTGATGGGTGGTGCTGGCTCTGGTCTCAGAGCCCACCTGGGCAGTGGCTGCTGTGGTCCTGTCTCCCCACTGGCACGATCCGCTGCCTTGCCATGGGTGAGAAGGGCCTCCCTGGGTTTTCTGGGGCGATGGCTTGGCCAAGAGTCAGCCGTGATGAAAGCCACTTTGTAGCTTATGGATGTGGCATGTCATCTGGCTGCACAGGAAGGGCAGAAGGGCCATGGCTGCATGACACCGGGGGTGACTGGGGTGGACAGAGCTGTGCTGGAAAGGTGAGTGGATCCTGGTGGCTGGTTCATGACCGGCTGCAGCGCTGTGGGTGCAGCTGCTGAGGGGTGAAGGCCTCCTCCCCAGCACGGAGTCAGCCGGGCAGGGCAGGGGCAGCCAGCCCCCGGCGATGGCCTGGCACTGGAGCTGCCCTGGTGGGAAGTCTGTGGGAAGCAATGGGCAGTGTGGGCAGACATGGGGGGAAGAGAGAGAGGAATGTGTGTCCAGAATAACTGCTTTAGCACTAGCACTCTGCCCCCTGACTTCTGTGAGTAGCTGGAGCAGGTATGACGTGGGGCCCAGCTGGTGTTGGGTGCAGGTGGCCGGCTCGTTGGTCTGTTTCTGGTTTTGCTGCTGAACAGTGTAGTTCCTGTTGCTGTAGGTGCTTCTGCTGGGCCCTGAGACACACAACACTACAACGTGTGCTTGTTGGTGAGCTACAGATCTGTGTTGTTCCCCCCAGCTCCCTGATGGAAATCCTGCTGCAGGTCTAATGCAGAGGATAGATATCAGTCAGGAGTTGTCTGTCTGGGAAGCTTCATGTGTCCTGGTTACTCTTTGTGAGCATAAAAAGCAGTATATGAACACGTCTCAGCCTTTCCTGCCCCTGTCAGCCCATTTCTGAAACAGCTTAAAAAACAGGATCTCAGGGAGCTTGTACATGGTGGCATGCAGTGTATTGCTTCATGCCTGTCTGAGAGGAGGAGATGCATCGACCCAGCTCCCTCTGCCCGTGCTTTGGGAGACAATAAATTGTGGATTAGCCCTCTGATTTTTTGGATGCAAATTTAACCAGGATGCTGTGGCTGCTGATTTCTGTTGCTGTCCCAGAAGACTCCTGGGCTAGCTCCTGTGGCATTGGGGTGCACAAGGCAACCCCTGACCTGCTCTCTGGGGAGGTGGCTGTCCTCTGAGCCCCCCAAGGAGCCGGGTGCACACGGTGCTCCTGTGAATGTGTCAGGGCCCCTGGCTGTGCTAGCCCGAGAGCTTGTGCAGTCGTTGCCTGTGTGACCGCCCAGCTGTCACTTCCTCTTGCTTTAAAGCCTGTGTCCGTCCATCTGTCCTTCCGTCTGTCACCCCGGAGCAGTGGTGTTACTGCTCCAGGGCTGGGGCAAGGGGTGTGCTCTCAGCCTGGAGCTGTGTTTCAGACAACCTGCCAGGAACCATTCAGCCTTTCAGTGTGTCTCAGGCTGTGCTCTGGGGCTGTCACTGGGTGAGGTGGGGACAGGGTGGCAGCACAACTCTTGGTTCCCTTTTTTAAGCGATTTGTTAAACTGCAGAGTGTGCAAGTATGTGCCTGGGAGTGACTGGCTGAGGTGAAATTAGGAGAAAAATCCCCCATTTCCTTCCCCTCCCAGGGACAGTAAAGCCGTCCTGGGTCGGACATCACTGGTGTTCGTTCCTACGAAGCGGCAGCTCTTTCAGGCTGCAGCTTTGTGGCTGCAGAAACCCGAGGTGCTGCTGTTCTGAGGGATAAACACAGTCCTGCCTTTGGGTTGCTTTACAAGCAGAAGGGGTTTCAGTAATACCTGTCAGGTAACATTGAATATCCAGCTGTGCAGCAGGAGCAGACGGCCCTGAGGTTCAGCTCTCCTTTGCCCTTCCTTGCTCTCCAGACCATATGAAGGGGATTGCAAGGCTGGGCTCCTTTGTAAAGAGCTCTGCAGTAGAGATATGGGAGTGCTGTGCCAGAGCTGCTGTTTTGTGAATAAATACATAATCATTTTAACTGAAAATGAATGTGAATGAAGTGATGCAGAAATAGATCAGTAAATAACAATGCAATGAAATGTCATAAATTTTTAAGGCTGTGATGGTAATAAAGCAATGGGGCGTTGTTTACAGATCCTCAGAAGATAAAAAGGTTATTCTGGTATGGTTTAATATCTTTTCTCTCTACTTTATATGCACTTTAGCATAGAAATGAGCACAGCTATAATGCTTCGCTCCCAGCATACCTGGGGTTTGACAATTAGCTTACAGTTTGGAAAGCTTTAGATTTCATTCAGAAGTCAATTTCCCCAAACTCCTCTCTTGAAATGGAAGCCCAAGAGTCAGGCTGGTTTTCAGGGGCTGGTTCAAGTTCAACAGGACGGAGTAATCAGTCAATGGCTCTATCATTGAGCAGGGCCCCTGGAAATGGGGGCATTTCTCTTAAAATCATTGTTCTGGCAGCGCTGTGACTCTGTGGTGCGGAATTGGGCTGCCTGGCCTGAGAGCTGGCTGGGTCTTTCTGCACAGCCTCATCACGAGCTCTGGCAGGCTACTCCATCCCCTGACCAGAGCTGGAACACAGCTGTTTCACACAATGGCTTCTGAACTGCAGCAGTTAGCTGTGTGTCCGGGGAGATGCATGAATAGTTACCAGTGGGATGTTGTAGAGCTGCCCTGTGGGGCAGTCGCCAGGCTGCCCTGGCAGCATCCTGTCCTGTGCCTCCTTTTTCAGGCAGAGCTGTTGGGTAAGCAGAAAGTGTGATGGTGGATCTCATCAATGCCTCATGGCAACAACAGTGAGGAACAGCCCAGGAACAAAGCTGAACTCCCCCTTGGCGGTGTTTGATGGTGGTCCCAGAGCTTTCTTTTCATAGTTGGTGTCTGCAGGCTGCTTTTGCCTCCCTTGAAAGCAGCTGCTCTGTCTTCTGCAGGTATAGCTGCATAGCATTGACAGGCAACCACTAACCCCTATACACACAAGCTTTCCCAAATCCATCTTTGTAAACATGTTCTTATGACAAATAACTATCTCTGTGGCTAAGAACTTAATCCTAGGTGGTGACTCACGGTAAATTTCCTATCATCCCTAAAATAAGGAAGGATTTTCTTGGCTTGATTTGTTTTTTTCCTCCTTTTAGCACACTGAATGTTAGTGCTAAGCATGCTTCTGTTACTAAAAGTGGTGGGTTTTGCTGGAGGTACCTTGTGGGTTTCAAGATTTCACTTAGTTCCTCCCATAACCCCCTTCCTAATGGCACTGGAGCTGCTGAAGAGGTTTCCCTTTATGGGCAGTGCACCTGCCCTGTGAGGGCCACTGCCAGCTCTCTGCCCCACAAGTGCAGCGCTTGGAGGGCTCACTGTGCCAGAGCCTGCCTGGTCAGCATGGCACAGGCTGCTCCTCAGGCCATGAGCAGGGGGACCCATGAGTGGGGTTAATGGTGGTGTGGGGCAGCTGCTTTCAGTGGGGACACAGCGGGAATCGGCATCTCCTCGGCCTCAGACAAATGAAGCCTCTGATGGCAGCCATTCCCTTCCTCAGCATCCTGAAGTGTGGGCCTCGTGGTTCCTCTGCAGCATGAGGGCATTTGATACACGTCTCTTAGATCTGTTTGCAAGAAGGGTGCATACTGAGAGTCCAGGCTCCTTTTGTGAGGCGGAGGGGGTGTCTGTGGCCTTATGTTGGACTGCTGCCTTCAAGGTGAGCACGGTGGGCCTGCTCCAGCCCCGTCACAGAGAGGTGCTGCCAGCCACAGCTCCCCAGGTTGGCAACATCCCCCGTCCCTCCTGAACCCCCAGGACGACAGCTCCTGCCCCTGCATCTGGTTCTGTTTGGGTGGGTTCCATGCTGAGCCACTTCAGTTCGCTACCCCAGCTGAAAGCAGTCACCCTTCTTTTTATGTGGCAAAGGGGAGAGGATGTGTTTTTGTTGAGTTTCAGTGACAGTCCACCCGTGACGTGGCCTGCCGAGTGTCAGAGCTAATGCCAACTACAGTTCGTATCACTATGGCTTGTGGGGCAGAAGCAGCTTGTCTCTGCAAAAGCAATGTTAATGCAGCTGTAAAACGCTGTGGAATGCAAAGTACTCTTCAAAAACTGGATTTTAAGGCTGTCGCTGGCTGTTCCTGTGGTAGCCTTGGCCTAGGGCCTGGCTAAGCCCATTGGTGAGGCCAGAGATGCCTCTGGAAAAGTGGGTTTAACAAAGGGCAGGAACACGGGGCAGGCAGAGCAGGGAGGGAGGCAGCCCTGTGAGCACTGGGGTGCACCGAAAGCACAGAAAATCACTCTGTGGGGGTTTTGTTGGTTGGTTTTATTCCTTTCAGTGTCTTGGGTAGCTAATTGTGAAGCATGGAAAAATGCCAGCCCTCAGTTGCTATGGGTGTGGGGGGGCAGGATTGATTACTGCTTGTCAAATACTCCCATGCCCTGGAAATTGGAGCCTGAGAAAAGTCTCAGAGAAAATTAATCATCCAGCCCTCAGAACAAGGCTGAATGCTGAATAAAATGAACTGGGCAGCAATGAAAGTCGTGGGTGCACTGCATATGAGGCGCAGAAGGTATGGCTGTGGGAGACAAAACCACGTGTGACTGTGTGTTTGCGAGCTCACGGTACCTGCACACGACGTTCTGGCCCTCTGTTAGCTGCTCTGTGAACGTAACAACACATGTAATGCTGCTTCCAATGTGGTTTTTTTGTTATAAAAGGCAAAGACCTGTTGTTAAAATGCCTGGGGAGCTCTGGTTTCACTGGGGCATGGGGCATCCTGCCTGGCACGAGGCCGAGTTGGGATTTCTTGTTCTATCGACAGCGTTGGGTGCCAGGTGTCATGGGGACCTGCACTGTGCCGGTTTAGGCCTGGCACCACGCTGGAAGCGCGGCTTTGTGGGAAGGGCTGGTGTCAGCTGCTGGCTGTGGGGCTGGAGAGCCCAGAGAGCAAAGCATCGGGCTGACAAAGGACAATCTTAATGGCGGCTGTGCTGCCCTTGTTTTCACTGGTGTGATAACTGCAGTTGTTCAGCAGTAAATCCTGGTTAATTAAGCAGTGTTCTCATGGCACCCACAAGTGTTAGTTTCTGGGAACTGTTAGCAACCTGTGGTTCTCGTCCACTTGAGAGATGTAGGAAGAAACCTGATTGAACTGCACTCTTGGAAACTGTTGTGGAGAGCAAAGGCATGCTGCCTTGAAGCTGTGGCCATGTCTGCACCAGGGGATAAAAAAATTTAACTTAAATCATTCTTCAGATCAGGAATAAGATCTGTGGAAAAGTGTTTCTGGGACAAAGCCAGTAGGAAGGGGCTGCTCATCCAGGTGGAAGTTCAGCCTGGTCTTATACAGTTGGGTGAAGAGTAGTGTAGCATTTCATAGGAGTAATGAGTTAACTTGGTTTCTGGGCAATAAGTGCATGATCCATGTCTCCATTTCTGGTGGGTGGAGGCTTCTACCCGCTTGTGTTGCTGTGTCCTTCAGAAGCATTCAGTAAAGCCTGGCTTGGCAAGGCCTGAGAGAGCACGCCAACCCTGGGCATCACCACTGCCCTCCTGTTGCTTTCCTTAAAACTCAAACATTATAGAAATGTCATTTATTTGGTGAGTTTTTAGTTCATGTCTCTATCAGTGTCCTCTGGGGCTGCTGAAAGTCAAGCTTTAAAAGATGTTATGTGCAGTGCAGCGTGACTAATTAATTCTTCTGCATGATGCGGGTGACAGGGAGCAGGCGTGAGTGGCATCCCCAAAGAGCTGAAGGTACAGAGGTGAGGGAAGGAGCTACCAACCAGTGTTCCAGTTGCCTCCATTCTGTGCCTGACTCGACTCCATACAGACTTCCTGTGGCTGGCTATGACAGGCCGTGTGTGTCTCAAGTTGGTGTGGCTAAAATATCCACCAGGAACCTACACTGAGTTCTGAGACACTCAGTGTACGTGGGGCCTTTCTGAAATAACTCCGGATCCAGGCTGTAGTTTCTGGAAATAGGAGTAACATCGGTGGCTTAGTGAGATGTTTGCTTTTGTCAACTGACCCTTGTTGGGTTTGTTTTGTTAATGCTGAGAATAACAGAATGTGAAATAGTGTTATGTCTTTTGCACAGTATTTGCTGTTGCACTTGGCATGAGGTTTGTGGTTGAGAGTGACAGATGTAAAGGCTTCCCCTGGGACAGCTGGAACACTGAAGTTAGTGGTGTTTGTGCTCTGCCCTGTGAATTTCTAATGGTAAATTGTATTAGAATAGTAGAAACACAGATGGTGGGTGGGAAGGGACCTCCAGGACCCTCTGGTCCAGCCCTTCTTGGCAAAAGCACAGTCTAGACAAGATGGCCCAGCACCCGTCCAGCTGAATCTGAAGGACAGTGTTAGGTGAGGAGGGCTTTTTTCTTCCTTTGTGCTCTCTAACCTGTGATGGGTAGTGTTTCCCAGGCTGTGGGTCGGGCTTGAATGGTGCTGACTGGGGAGTGAAACGCGTTTGCTCTTGGCAAACCGTTCGTAGGGGAAGGGGATGAAAGAGCTGGAAAAATAACTCCATGGCTCTGAGCGTCTTTGCTTTCTAGTAGTATGTTGCAGAATAAGGAGCACTGAATATATTTAGATAAAAGATAGCCAGCTCCTCCTTTTCCACTGAAAGCCTCATCCATAGCAACCTTTGAAGTCTGTGTTCGGGATCGTTTTAGTCTGAGGTGGTTGAAGTCGGGCCTTCAGTGATCCCCACCAGCTAATGCAGCCGGTATTAGTGAGAAAATAGTGTGCCACTCTTAAGTTTTACCTCAGTAACCAGCGATTAGCATCAGACTCCAGGCAAGAGGGTTCCAAAGTTTTTGATGTAATTAGCTGATTACTCTCATTATGCAGGAGTGACTCGGTCCTTTTGAACCCAGCTAATTCCCCAGCTGCAGGGAATCCCACAGACTAATTGCATGTTTCCTTTGCCTTCTGCCTTTTTGCTCCCGTCAGGTGCCGTTCTGCTCCCGTGTCGGGACTCGGGGGGCTCCTGTGACCCACGGTGGGTGGATGGGCCCAGAGCCCCCTTGGGGTGAGCCAGCCTCACTGAACCACATCCACCTGCCATGTCCGTGCTGCCTGGGCCTTACTGGCATCTCCCCTTCCTTTGGCAGAGGCACAGGCAGCTAGTGGCTGCCTCTGGCTGGGCCTTTGTAGCGACTCGCCTGGCCCTGTCTGAGGGGGTGGCAGTGGACTCCTCAGGCAGAAGGGCCAGGCCGGGGTGGTTCTGTGCGGGACCCTGAGCAGGCCCACACGGCACCTGGCAGGGATGGGTCCCGGTGTTCTCTGCTGTAGCTGCTCCCCTGACCTCCACCAACCAGCACAAGCACTCGGGAGGCTCCAGGCGAGCCGGATGAGGGACCTGGGCTTGGTTTATGGCAGCCTGGCCTGAAGGAAGGTCTAGCCTGAGTTCACGTCCCTGCCTGCTTCGAGGCCCTTGTGTGAGGTACGTGTGTTGGCACGAGGGGGTAGTGTGGGGATAGGGCAGGGACAGGTGGGGTGAGCCAGCTTCCAGCAGCTAAGTTAGGCCGTTCGTCTCTGAAATCATGGCCTCTCTCGTTGGGTTGTGTCAGGCTGGTCCCCACCCCAGGAGTTTCTCGGGGAAGCTGCCTGGAAACCCTTCTGTTGGTCAAGTCAGGCATCATGGAACTGCCTTTTCCTTTTTCCTGCCAGATTTTGGGACTTGGTAAGATGTTTGGGGAGTGGGAAACAGGATCCTTAGGAAGGCTTCAGGTCTAGGGGCCGATGTACCCAGGTTCTCTGTCAGCGTTCATTTACCTTTGCCTTACAGTCATAAAAAACAGCCTCAAGGAAAATGGGAAAAAACCCCATCGCTGTGGGCAGGCTTGCACAGGGTGCTGGTCTCACTTTGTGCCTGTGGAACAGAGTGGGGAAGGGGTGACCCGAAGGGAGTGTGCCTGCCTGCCGTACAGAAGCAGAGCTGCCACCTCCTGCAAGGCTTGTCTCCTTGGAAGCAGTAAGGCTGCTCTGAAGCTCGGGGTTTGCCTCCACGGGACAGGCTTGGCACGCACTTGCATAACAAGTGATACTAAATTTTATATCTGGGGAGGCGGCTTCAGCTTTTAAAATAAAAATAGAGCAGCGGAGGGCTCAGTAGTTTTGTTGTTCCTTCACACAGGCCCGTGCTCTCCACCCCCTCCTTTTGAGGCTTCAAATAAATAAATAACTGTCGTGCTGGGTCGCTGGTGTGAGGCGTTTCCAGGCTTGCTTTCCAGGCTGTGCCGAGAACATCCAGCAAGCGCGATTCCACATTCCAGTGAGCAATAGGAACCCATCAGCAGGCCCCAATCCACAGCACTCTGAAATAATGGAGTTTCTAAAGGCTGCTGCTCTGTTTGGGGGTTTCTAATGTATTTTAAGTCATCAGTGCTTTCTGTTGTGCTCCAGGAGAAGGGAAGCTAGAAGCTTGCCATTGGAGGTGAGGGTGGAATCACAGATAACAGTTAAGCTTGAGCTTTTGGAAATGCCAAATGCTGGGAGTAGGGAAACCGTGGCAAATGGATAATTCTGAATGCCTGAGGGATTGCAGGAGATTGGGAGGAGGATTTCTTAAGACCTCAGATGTTTGTTATGACCGTGTCTCTGCCAAGCTGTCTTTGCACTAACATGTGATTACGATGAACATAACTTTCCTTAATGACATCATTCCTTAGCTTTCCAGCTTGTTCTCCAGAGAACTGTTACCAGCTTCAGAATGCTGCTAATCTGAGCTGGCATCGACATTCTCTTCAGGTTTAGGCAGGTCAGGTCGGGGTAAACGAGATTATTGGTTTTAATCATTTTGGGATTTTGTAAAGAGGAATATTATGGGTAGGTGTTTGAGAAATCAGCTCCCATTCATCTCCAATCGCTAGGATGGTAATGACAGGGCTCGTTTCTCCTTACAAAACCCTGACTTGAACCCCCTGCTTAGTCCTTTGAATGCCTGATAATACATACTGAATACATCCACTGGCTTCTGATATTAGTGGGTGATGACACTGTCGAGTATAAGAAATTTAAAGCATCCACAAGTGTAACCTTTCAGACTGAGTATAGCTGTGCCTGTCTCCTCCGCTGCCCCCAAGGGTTGCTTTCCTCCCCCTGTGCGTTGTGGGGTGCATTTTATTGGGAAGGCACCCGAGGCTGGTGCCTTTGGTATCATTCCTGCAGGAAGGAAGGAGCCCTGGAGCAGGCCAAAGAGGCTCCTTTGTACCTCACCCATCTCCACTCAATGTTCGTTACAGCAGTGGCTTCTCTTCCCTCCAGGAATGCCTTTGCAGACAGAGAGGCTGCAGGGACGATGCTCTGATCTTTTACTGATCTTTGTGGGGTCTAATTCATCCTCCATCTCCATGCCAGCTTCACCTTGCAACGATGCCACGTTCACCTAGAATATCTGCTTTTAGATGGGGCTTTGGGGTGCAGTTAGCCATTGTAAAGTTCCTTCAGGGCTTCTGCTACTGCTCTGATGTTTAGTGTCTGGGATACCTGTTACGTGTTTGTGTTTGCTACCCTAGTTATAGACATAACTGTGGGTCCTTGATTTGTTCAGCACTTTGCTCAGTGCTTCTCCTCTGTCTGCTCTCTGAGACTCAGCTGCTCTGTCATCAGTTACTTTTACTACCTTGTGTATTTTTTCCTAGTAGCTTTATTGGTCTCAGGAACTTCCTTTGGGCTACTTACAGAGCAGATGGCAGACATATATGGCTTGAGATTGCTTAATGACCAGAAGCTAGGGACCAGCATTGCTCTGCAGGTCTTAACCTGTATCTCAGCTAGGCACACGCTGTTTTAACTACTAAGACCTGGTGTGGCTGTACATAGTCATGGTGACAGGACAAATGCAGGGTTATTTAGCAGCTTTGCAAGATACAGTGTTGAGTGTTTTCTCCACAAGAACAGAAAAGTGCTGTTTGCCAGATGTTTAAAATACTGTGCATTTCCCCCTGAATTTAAGCTGTAAAAATTGAATTGGGCGAGTAAGGGTGACGAGGCAGGTTATAGTACAGAAGAGTTTTGATAGTCATCTCTTTCAGCAACCCTTTGGGAAGGTGAACATTGAATCCCATGAGTCTGTTTTAATATCCTTTCCAGAGCCTGAATTCTGCAGGAGTTTGGGGAAGTGGGACTGCTGTCTCTCCCTCCATACAGACCCATACGTTGCACCGGGAGCCACTGAATCAGCCACACATGAAAATGCAGTGGTTTGGTGAGGCTGTTGTGATCTGAGCCAGGTTCTGAGTGAGGAGTTCATTAAAAGGGTTACACAGTTTTATCTGTGGACTTCCAAACACTGGGAGGTTAATATTAGTTGGATATATTCCCGTCCCTGAGAGTTTATGGAACTGCAATGTAAAGAATTGTCTAATTATGTTTAAGGCTGTTGGAAACTGTCCTGTTGCTTGAGAAATCTGTTGGAGAATGATGGCGATGTCACAGGGTTGGCTTGCTGAAGCATGCAGCACAGAGGGGCCACGTGGCGACTGGGGAGTGGCACCAAACTGGAAGAAGAGGGATGAAGCGTTAATGTGCTGGATGGAGGAATAAGTTGCAGTATGGTTATCTGGACTATTCAATTATTCTTTGTCTGATCTAGGAAAATTTTTTTTAAATGTAACCAATTCCTTGACCACCCTTAGCCTTAGAAATACTCTTTTGGTTGAGGTGTTTACTGTAAATCAGTGAGCTGCATGCTGTGCATTTGATGCTTTGCATTTGGAAGGAGAAAGTTGTCACTTCTGCTGAGGTTCCCTGTGTGCAAAGAGCTCTAGACAGTGGTGGTAGCGATGGTAGGGAGCAGGTATGAAGCTGCTTGCTGTGAATCTAAAACAGTTCACAAGCACCTTGTCATCTGTGAACCTAAAATGGGATATGGGTGCTGGGGGTCCTGGGGGACAGCCGAGTGAGCGGCAGGGCACGGCAGCGTGCTCCCAGTCCTGTCTGGCAGATCTGTCCTGCCAGGCCAGGTGCCCAAGGCAAGCACTGAGCAGCCTGTTCCACTGTGCCAGCTCTGCTGGTTGTGCTCAAACCTTTCCCAGGCATTTGAAGTCCTGAACCTTTTGTCTTCACTTCCTCTCTGTGTTTTCCTTATGGAAGTCTGGAAAGACAGGTTGGGCATGGTGGTCTGGGTGTGTTGGGTTTGGGTCTGGGTTTGTTTGGTTTCTGTTTTGGTTTGGGTCTGTTTGCTTGGTTTGTGTGGGTTTGGGTTTGGGTCTGTTTGTTTGGTGGGTTGGGTTTGGGTCTGTTTGCTGGGTTTCTGTTTGGGTTTGGGTCTGTTTGGTTTGGTTTGTGTTTGCTTAGGTTTTGGTTTGTGGTGTTTTCCATAGCTGAGGGCAGGTGTTCTGGCCATGGATCCTGCTTCTGTGTTCCGTGGCTGGAGTAGCTGAGTGTTTTCCAAAGGGTTTTTACTTCCCTGGAACAGGGGTGGGCTTTTGCAGCTGCAGGCCTTTGAACACTCAGCAAGCTGGCTTTGGGAGAGGGCTCGCAGTCTCCTGTAGGTTTTCCTTAGGGAGATGTTTTGATATCCTTGGTCTCCTGTGTCTCTGCCCAGGGATAAGGTCTGAATTCCACAAAGCAGCTTTGCAGGTGATGCTCACTGGGTGAGCCTTCGTTTGTGGGGATGCAGCATGGCACCAGGGTGTAAGAGGAACACCACCCAGCAGCTCCAAACCCCAACCCAACAAACAAACCCCAGCCTGAACTGCTGTGAACGGGACCTGCTCTTTAATGATGCTTCTTGAGGAAAGGCCTTTGAGCTTAGGAAGTCTCAGGTTTAAAGTGTCAGAGTATGTTCCTAGCATAGAAAAGCAACAATTTACCATGCAGCGGTGCTTCTGCAGGGGCAATCCTTCCTCTTCAGAAGGAATATGTTCCTATTAGCATGCCTTCTGGCTCTGGGGTGTTTGCTTGTTCGAGCACAGCTTGGTGGGGTTTGGGGGCCTTGTTTAGCAGGAATCCATCAGGGGTTTCATGGGAGGGCACTGATGGGTGTGAGGGAGCCCTGTGCCCAGTGGACACAGCTGAAGCCTGTAGGCCACAGCAAGCTGTCCTGTTTGCACCAAGGCCCCTCTCTAAACGGACTAACGTGAGACCAGCAAAACCATCAGAGCTCACGGGGATGGGCCAGAATGCTTCCCTGAGCACTTGGCTGCTGTAGTCTCTCTTAAACCAACAACTAGTGTGCACGGTGCTTGAGAAGAAGCTTGGGGCTGTGTGTTCTCTGGGTGCAGAAGATACCCCGATTCGTGATTTTGGATGTCTGGTCTCAGCCCTTGCCGTGGCTCAGTGCGACCACCACGATGCTGCGTCCTGCTGAGGAAACACTAGTTACTTCCTGTAAACACCAGCTGCCTCAGTCAGAACTCTGTGGTGTGAGAAGCAACCTCATTGGGTGTTCCTTCTCTACAGCTAATTCCAAGTGGAGAAGCAAGCTTACAAGCTCAGTGTGCTGTTCTGTGGAGTCTGATGTGCGTGCTGACTTACTTTTTGCTGGTGTGAACACGAGTGGGGATTGTTCTTCAGAAGTCCTTTAGGGAGCCTTGGCCTGGAAGCCACCGTCTGCGAAGAGGTGGTGCCACTGCTGCTGAAGGGCTTGGTTTTGCTTCCTAGAGCTTTCACCCAAAGCTTCGCAGCTCTGGGGGACAGAGCAGGAACTCGGAGCACAGAAGGAAATCACCACCTGCCAGATTTGTTTAGGCAGCTGCAGCTTCCAGGCTGGAGTAGCCTTGAGAGGCATCCCTTTCCAGGGGAGGTCCTGATGCGCAGCCTGCTGTCGTCTCAAAGGGCTCTGGAGCTGCTCGCTGTTGATGGAGTAAGATGGTTGGCTTGTAGTTGTATTTATGTACCATCGGCGGGTGCCAGGGGACACTGCTCCACGCTCTGCCCAGGGGGTGCATTAGCAGAGATACCCCTTGGCTATGTGGTGTTATCTGTCTTCCCAAAATCACCGTGGGGCGATGCAGACATCACAGCTGTCACCAGTGGTTATCGCTTAATCCGGATTTTTGGGAGAGTCAGGCGGAGGTGGGGCAGCAGGGGCAGCATCCTGTCACAAACACACCTCCTCATGGCTCAGGAGCCTCTGCAGAGCCAGGCTTCACTGAGATGCGCTCGCTGGGAGTGAGGGGGCTGTCACTGTTGCCCCATTACAGGACAGGTGTGATGCTCATCGTGAGGTGACACTTGGCTGTAATTCATGCTCCATTAAATGTGGCCTCTTCTCTTGCAGCGACCCGTACGTGAAGCTCTCCTTGTATGTAGCAGATGAGAACAGAGAACTTGCTCTGGTGCAGACAAAAACCATTAAAAAGGTATGTATGGGTCTCTCTTTGTTCTGGTGGTTTGGAAATGATGCTGGAATGTAATAACACTGCTGTTTAAATTGTTGCATATGTGTATAGCAACTGAGTAATTGAGGGGGGGATTGTGGGCTTGGGTGTTTCCTCCCAAACCAAGAGGAGAGCAAGTGGGTGCATCTCCAGCATGTGTGAGCAGATGGCAGGACATAGTATGGCACGTATTATAATCTAAAACTGGGCTTACATCATTCATTACATCATCTGCTGTTCCTTCTATCAGTTACACCTTCGTGAATGATGTAGCTGAAATAAAGAACTGAGAAACTCTCTTTTAATTATAATTTATTTGATCTTTAGCAAAAATGATCGTTCTTTAATGCTCCCTTTCAAAATTTCCAGAGTATTTTCCTAATATGGGAATTGGAGAGAGCCAGGTGACAGGAGGTGGGCTGTGAGAGGGGCCTGGAATCGCACTGAGATTGTTTGTGAGGTGAAGGAGGTGGTTTATTTTCTTAGTTTAATTCAGACCATGTTAGTGACTTTGGGCTCAGACCTTACCCACTGCTCACCAGGCAGCTTGTTTGATCCAGAGAGTTGGGGAGGTCTGAGCAGCTGCACCCTGTGGGCAGTCTGTGCCTGGGCTGCCGTGGGCTGGCTTGCAGGATCCGTGTGAGGGGAGGCTAAGACAGCTGCTCAGCTGCCTGCTGTATAACACAACAAGGTATAGTAAGGATGTGCAAGTATTGTATTAGTTGTATGAGGGAAGAGAGAAACTGCTGAGCCTCGGTGCTGCCCTCGGGAGGAAGAGAAGGATGACGTTGGTGCCCCTGCCCAGCAGCAAACCGAGGGTTGAGGGTGGGGAGAGGAGGATGCGTTCCTGGACCTGCATCTGCCTTTCCTCACCGTGTCTTGTAACTGTCACCAGCAGCCTGGACTTTCTCAGTTGCTCCCATAATAGTATTTTTAACTTATGTATTGGAAACTCCAGTTACTCACTTGTGGTTTGAATTGTTACATTTCATCCCAGGACTTTGCTCCGGAAGCAGTGTTCTTCCTGGGCAGCTGTCAGCCTTGGGTTGTTCCATACACAGCCACCATCATTAGCACATCTTACTCTGCATCCCTGATTTTCACTCAAAACCTTTGAGCAAAGTCAGTCTGGGGAGTGATTCCCAAAGACATCGCCCACTTCCTCCTTTGGTTTCCTACCTTGTATTCTGACAGCATCTAACCCTTTGCTAGGTTCCTATTTTTCTCCTGGTTTTTGCCTTCCTCAGTCCGGCAGGTGAGATTCTGTGGTGTTTGACAGAGGCAGCAGGACGGTGGTTCCCCTTGCTCCTCTCCTTTCACGTCACTGTTGCAGTTGTCTGGTCTGTACCCCGCTGTGTAGCAGCACTGGTCCAGAGGAGGGGGTTAGCTACAGCCAGAGGGAGTGATGAATGCATGTGGTTCCCTTACTCCCTGGAAATAAAGGTATCAGAAGGATTTCAGACCCCTCTGATGTACCTCCCTGCGCACACACAGCTGCTCCAGCGCAGTACCTCATCCCTTCCGGAGCTGTTTCCAGTGGCCTGCTGGAAACACTCCCTCCTTTCTGCAGTGGAGAGAGCTGCCTGTGTTGTCTGCCACCTCGGGATCTTGTAAGATGCTCATGGTGGTTTTGAAATCACTGCTGCTGGGCTTGTGATTTCACCTGTCAGTCCAGTCAGAAGGCTGGATGAATATTACCCAGTTCCCTCGGTTTGCCTGCGCTGAGCTCTGGAGACTTCACATTTACATCAGCTGTGACAGTGTCCATCTTTACCAGTCCCTCTTAGCTGCTCTGCCTTTCCCATATGTCACGTAAAGCAGATTTTCCCATACCTAAACACCCTTTGTCTCCCCATGGAGCTTCATTGCTTGGTAGCACGGGCTTTTTCTGTGCTGTCTTTCTACTTCTATGGCTCAAACCCTTCTTTGTGCCTGTTCTGATATCCCGGGGAAGATCTAGCTCAGCTTGACTCTTGGCAGTTCTTTATCTGCACAGTACTTGCCCTTTTTAGGCTGTGGCTCTTTCTGCTGATGAGTCTTTTTGTTGCTGTTTCCCTGCTAATATCTTCATGAAGTTATTCATGTGTTTATTTCTGGAGCCTTACTTTGCCTGTGGTGTTCTCCTCGGCCAGGACTCTGGCGTTTTTACTCTCTGAGCTGACCCATTGATCGTTGGGCCTGTAAAGGTGGGAGACGTTTTTGCCAGCTCCAGGGCACTGACCAAAACTGGTGCTGCCTCATGCACCGAGTGTTTCCTGAGACCTTCACCTTGGCTAAGCAGTGTGCAGGATGGGTGTGTTACCCATGGACAGGAATGCCCAAAACATAGTGCAGGGCTGGGTGCCGCTTGCCAAATTGAGGGGGCCTCTCTTGCTGGTAACGGCCACATCCAGTGAACACAAGTCCTGGAAAAGTCACTTTTCTTATTCTTCCCTATTGTGCTGGATCCGTTTGTGCTCCTGAAGGCAGAAGAGCTGGAAGATTCTCTCAGCCCCCAGCCCCTATCCCTGCCCTTCGCCTGCACTCATGTTACTCCTTTATCTCCCCTCCCAGTAGCCTTTCCTTTCAGGGAGGGTCTCCTGCTCCATCCCAGGATGGGTTAGGATAGGCAGGTCGAACTTGGCAGCTCTGCGTATGGGTTCAGAGCTTCATCTTTCCTCAGGCTGTTGTTTCCCTTTGTCCCTCCCCCTGCGTTTACTGGTACTGGGTTGCACTGGTGACAGGCTCCTCGTGCCCTGGTTGGGGTTCAGCCCCAGCGCGGTGTGACTGTATGAGCACCCGCGGAGCTGCAGCATCACCGCTGTTTCCATGCCATGGAGAGCCGCAGCATGGTGCCCGCGGTGCCCTGGGACGCTGGCCGAGCGGGTCTGCGCCACAGAGTGAAGATGCACGGCCCAGCTTCTCCTCCTCCACTCTGACAGCGTTTGGGTGGGTGCAGAGCCAGTTCTCACTGTCAGCTCTTCTGGTGAATCTCTGCTGTGTGAGGGAATGATTTGGCATGGAAACAAAACCGTTGGACACAGCACGCTGGGGTTTAACCTTGCCCAAATTATTAATGCTTGTAGTTCTGATAGCTTTTATTGCTATAAAGTAATAATTCCTTTATAGCTTTTCTCAGATTCAAACTATATACATATTTTTTGGCACATTTTATTGAGGTGATTAAAATCCTCCATAGGCTGGGGGAGCTCAGGAAGGCAGTCACACATATTCAAAGGGAATAACCTTTCCTTCTGTTGGGCCCTTTTTTCCTGTTTAATTGCAGTATAAGTCTGTCCTTATTTCTGTACCCCTCAAGTTGCTTCATGTTTAAATAATACATTTCTTTTTTTTTTTTCTTTTCTTTTTTTTTTGGAATCTGGGCTTAAATGAATCTTGAGAAAGCAACATCTTCAGGTTTTGTACCTCTGGGTTCTCAGTGATTTGCCTTTTACTCATAGAATCCTATTTATACTTAACAGCTATTTTAGGATCATCTGACTCAAGTATCCTCCCACGTTGGGTTTACTCAGGAGAGAATTTCTAAACAATTTCATGGCATTTTTTTTTTGTCACTTGCATGCACATTCTGCTGATGGCAAAGTGGCAAACCTGAAGGCATTTACATTTATTTCTCTTACAGACACTGAATCCGAAATGGAATGAAGAGTTTTACTTTAGAGTAAGTTTCCCTTTACAATCATTGCTATGATATGTATGATCAATCTTATGGCATTTTATAAGGTTGGTAAGAAGTTTAGTGGGTTTTATTTGCTGTTTAGTAAAAATGCTTATCCTGATGTAATTACTGTTCTGTTTCTGTAGGGGAGAGTGATTAGCAGGGCTTGGTTAATGAGGAATGAGCTGTTCCTCAGAGCAAGGTTTCAGTTAATTCATCTGACAAATGAAAAAGTCTTTTTACTTGAAAATGTATTTTCAGCTGAGGATGTTTGCTGGGATTTTGGAATGCTAATGCCAAGGCAAACAATCAGCATTATTGCCCAGAGCTGCATGAAATTTAAGTTACATGTATAGAGGTGGAAGATAGGAAATGGAATTTCTCTTGACCTTTATGTTACTTGCCAAAAAGGTCAAAATATGGGGGTTTGGAGTTTGTTTTTAATCTCTCTGGAACTTGCTTGAAATGAAACCCATTTTTATAGGTAAAACCCAGCGACTTTGTTTAAATCTGAAAAAATAACGTTAACTATTCGGAAGTGCTCAGGGAGGGGTGAAAGTCGTGATTAGCTGGTTCCAGTGTTTTTCCAAGGAGAATGGCTGGATTCTGTGCAGCTGTAGCTCTCACAAAAGGCAAGGTAGGATTTCAGAGGGGTTAGAATGTAATCTGGAACAGCTGCCAGAGCGAAGCTGGGGGTGCAGGGTGTTACCACTGGTCCCCTGTGGAGTGCCGGTACAGTCCTGGCAACCAGCATCCCGCAGATCCAGGGATGCCACCAGGTTAACTGCTAGTTAACCCCAGCATTCTGAGGCTCAGGTGCAGTGCTTGGTGTTAAACCTGTGCCAGGGTTCCTCAAGACTGGGAGGCCCATTGCCAACCCCTAGAATCACCAGTCCACTGTGGGATATTTTGTCTAAATGTTGCTAATCCAACAAGATGGACACAGTAACCTGTGTCACAGAGTTCTCCTGAAAACAGTCTATCAAGCCAGTCAGATGATGAACAACTTAGTTCTTATTTAATTGTGTCTGGGTTGTGTTCCTGCCAGAGTTCCTTTGTTTCTTTACTTTTCCCTTTTAATGTTGGCAGTCTTTCTGCTCAAATTTACTGCAAGGGAAATATTTTTTCTGGAGGTATACTTGCTGTTCCAAGTGCTGGAGCGACTTCTGTTGGGCTTTCCATGGGCGTGTGGGATAAACGGGCTGGGAATGGTGAGTGATGGAGAGTTGATTGTGAAGACTTGAGAGGCAGGTGCTACACACCAGCCATGCCTCTCCCATTCGGAGCAGAGCTCTCTGGAGGAGAGATGCACCCAGCACAGGAGAGTGCCTTATGGTAACTGCTCAGCTGTTCCTAGTGGCAGCAGGGTTTAGGAACCATCTGGCTTAAGTAAAAGGGGAGATGTACATCAGACCTGAGTCCTGCCTGCCTGGGTTTAATGAGTCTATAATACAATTAGTCTCATCAGGCTAATCAACCTAAAGTGGTGTTTCTGACTTTTCTTACAGGTAAACCCGACCAATCACCGTCTGCTGTTTGAAGTGTTTGATGAGAACAGATTGGTGAGTACCTGTCTTGGTTGTGTTTCACTAATCCCAAGGTGCTCTGTAACACAGCTGATGACAGCACAGCACGCCTTGAAGCTCTCTTTCTGTCTGATCTTTAAGTGAAGGTGCTAAGAACTGTGGATAGAAGCCTGAAACACCTGGTTTGGGGCTTCTGGCCAGTGTTAAACACAGAGGTGGTACCCTGTGGGGTCAGCCCAGAGGGGTGGTTCTCTGCCCAGGGTTCTGGCAGCAGAAACCTCGTCACCTTCCCTAGGCCAGCAGAGTCCCAACCATTTTAGTCACTCACAAAGCAGCTGCTTTACCCCTGATCATTTTGGTGTCTCTTTCATGCACCTTTTAATACTTCTGCATCCTCTTCTGGGATGTGGTTACCAGCGCTGTGCCGTCTCCGCAGGATGTGGGCGTGTGAAGGTGTAAGGAAACGGCAAACCCCTGCTCTGTCACGTTTCCAGTGCTCTGCCTGGCAATGCCCAGCACAGAGTTAGGGGATTTAGCCTTGGGTTTAATTTGTCTGACGTGGCAGCTCTTCTGGAGAAGTCTCCCAACATCACACTGCTGCTTGCTTTTCTTGTGATGGAGTAGGTAAGGTTATTAACGTGTTCTTGGTTCTCTGCCTCTACTAAGCTTGTTTGCTTCGTGATGAAAGGATCAGTGTTATGAAGATCCTTTTATTCAAAAGCCCCAAGGAGCATAGAGACATGTGTCTTCAACAAAACGTTTTCTCTTCCTCTGTGTTCCTATTAAACATAGAACAAGGGGAAACAACCAAGCTGTCATCTTCTGGGGAGAGAGTGGTCTTACAGCCAAACGGCTGTACTTCCTTCAGGAGGAAGCACACTGGTCAGTCTGCGGTGGGGTGTGTTTAGGGTGATCTGACTGGGAGCATATTCACTGACATGTAGTGGTCAGGTTCACCTGGAGAAGTAGATGAATCTGAAGGCAGGAGCTGTTGGAGTGGGTCCAGAGGAGGCCATAAAGATGACTGGAGAAAGGAGGGCTTCAGGGAGACCTAATTGTGATCCCCTTCTGTAGCCAGTCTGCCCCTGTGCTCAGGCAGCATGTAAACCACCCTTCGGAAGGTGTCCTGAGCTGTCACTAACATGAGTACATTGGGGTTTTGGGTAGCAGATCTCCATCAGGCTGGTTATGGAATGAGGAGGCACTGAGCTGATGGGGTTGGCTTCACTTTGGAGTATTCATTGTCGCTGTTTGTGTGGATTTTACTGCAAGCACTTTGTTTCTTCTTCCCGCTCCCAAAGCACCAGAGTGCTGTCTGTCTTCGTGGTACTCCCTTGACTTTCTGTCCCCAGCCGAACTAGGGAGCACACGATGCGAGCTGCCGCTGCGGCGCTTGAAGGGGCTGTGTCCTCAGGTAATACCTTTGGGCTGAGAAAGGAGAGACACCCACACCTGTGCCTCTCCGCACGGCGACCTGCCGTGCTGCTGCTCCGTAGAGGCTGGTGGGGTGGTTGTTCTTCTTGGCTCAGGGTGCATGTACAACAAAAGGGGATTGTGCTGCCTGTTGGCAGCAAGGGCCTGTGCTCTGAGCTCCTGCTGCTCTCGTGTTTGGGCACCAGCTGGCTCTTGAGAGCAAGCTGCTCGCGAGCAGGGCTGTGCACATCTAGATACTGACCCTCCACCTACAGCGTCTCAGAGCCACTGGCAAAGCTCAGCGCCCACGTCCCAAAGGGAGGTCGCGGCTCGCACTAGCGGGGTTTCTTTCCTGGTCTGCACTAACAAGTGCTGCTGTGAGCACCCTTCCCCTGTGAGTATCAGTCTGATGAGTTTCTGCATTGTCAGAGGGCTGGTTTAGGGCATTTGTTTTACATCTTGGTGTATCCTGTCTGGCTGTTGTTGCTCTGAGGGCTTTTGGCTCGGGGAGAGCGTAACTGTACTCCATGCTGGCAGTCCTGCTTGTGGTAACATTGCTAGCTTTCTCCCTGGAGCCTGGCCAGCGTTGGGCAGAGTTTCTGGACTGTGTTTAGGACAAATCGGTACAAAACGACATGCAACACCCGCCTCCGGTTCTCGCTCGCCTTCGCTGCCTGGTAAAATGGAAAGAGAACTGTTGTCTCCTGCCATCTTGCACATCTCTGCCGCTTTGCTTGTGTGAGGAGCCTGCCAGGCGTGGGGTCGCTTTGTTTGCTGGATGGTTAGCTGTTAGAAGGCACATCGCAGGGGAGCATAGGTTAAGGAGTGTTCACAGGGACGGTGTCAAGTCATGGCTGTTTAGGGGCGAGGAGTTTGTTGCTTCATCACGTTATGAGCACAGCTAAAACTGAAAGCGTAACCATGCTATATTTACTCGTGTTCTGCCATGACAGCCTTGTGCTGTAACACACCAGAGCCTTGAGCCTGGAAGAATTCTCATCTGCATGTGGAGTCGACTGAAGCTTTTAACAGGAATTGAGGTGGTTTTGTGGCAGTTTACTTTTGTGTGTGTGCTCCCTAGAGCCGTGCCTGCCACGTGAGTCCATGCGGGATAGATTTATAGCGGTGCCGACTGCTCGCTGCCTTGGTCAGCTGCGAGAGCTCTCCCGCTGGGGCCGCCACGCTGATGGAAAAGCAGCAGCTGGGAAGGTGCCGTTTCAGGCTCCCGCTGGCATTAGAGAAAAAACAAAACCCCCACTAGCTTACATTGGAGAGAGGGAGCGCGGCCACGTGACACCCACCATCCTACCCTATGTCACAGTGTGTAGGAGCGCTGACTGCTCTTACCCAATCATGCCTGGAATGCTGCTTGCCACTTGGGCTATTTCTGCTATCTGTCGCTATCAGGGCTGCAGTGCTAACAGTTTGGCAGATGGGACACTTTTTCTCGGAGTTTATGTCTCTGGTTTTTAACTTCTGGCAGTGCCTGAATTGTTGCTGTTCTCCCTCTCCTTTTCTTCCCTCTGTAAAACCATGGCCCATCGGCTGCGGTTTCATTTTGGCTCTGGGCGAAGCAACACAGCCCCTGAATTGGAGATCCTCGACCGGGAGAGAGACGATGACTTTTTCATGGCATTCCACACTCTGCCGAGGAGGAGCAGCCCTCACGCTTTCTCCCGACACGGAGCAGAGTACGGTGGTGGCGGGGATCTGCAAGAAGTGGGCTCCTTAAAAAGGAGCACATCCATGTTTATCCCCCAGCTGCTGAACAGCATCGATGCGCGCCCAACAAGGAGCTCGTCGATGCAGATCTCTCTCCAGCGCAAAGCCGCCAACGGCTGTGCGGACGAGTGCGCGACCCTGGAGTCTCCTGAGGAGACGCTTCCTTGCAAGCTCTCTGACCTGAGGGAGCACTGTGCGCCCGCCCTTGAAAACAGCTCTTCTTCTCCCAGCAGTCCAGAGGTGACTCCTGAGAATTCTCCACCCAGGCCTACAGAAGAGCTAGGGCAAGGGATCAACGGGACCGTTTGCTGTAATCGCAGGATATTTCGTGCTGTCCCTCCTGCGAGCCAGAGCGAGGATGCTTCCGCCACCGCCCGAGAAGATGAGGTGAATGAAGCAGCCCCGGGCTTGAACATAAGCGGGGTGAGGATTCAGCACCGGGCGTCGAGTGTGGATGTGCCTCAGGTTACTGTGCTGCCCTTTGGGGCCGAGGCTCAGAGCAATGCTCCCACCCCTGAACCCCGCCGCTGGTCCCTGCAGCACATGCCGGATATGTCTGCAAATTCGGGGAAGAAGTTCTTTGTTCTCCAGTTGCAGCAGCCACAGGCGAGCAGCGCAGGGGCGGGAGGCGAATACAACTTTGGCTTTACTGGCACGAAAGGGGACAGGTTGGTCAGGTACCCTCGGATTCAGCTAGAAAGGAGTACCTCCTACCCTGTCCAGCCACCGGCAGAAGAGAGTAGCCCTGCAGGTGATGGATTGAGCTCAGAGCTGCGTGGGAATGGCAGGGACGGGCCAGAGATACCCAGAAGCAATTCAGTAGAGCGGATTCCTCAAGGGCAGGGATGCTTGTTTAAAATCAGACCGGATCAAAACACGAGGCAGCAGCACTTCAGAATTCTTGTCACCCGTGGTCCCGAGGATCAGAATCAGGGTGTTGGTAAAGAGGGTCATGGCACCCCGGGTCCTACGGCAGCCAGCGCCGCAGTAAGTACGATGCCGAGTGTGCTCTGCTAATGAGATACCGAGTTGCTGTACAAAGGCCTCTGGGCTCAGGGCTGGTGGTGACCACCAGAACATTCGGCAGTTCTCTGGAGCAGGCCACGGATCATCTCTGTTTCTAATTTAACCTAACTTTGTTCTCAGTTGTGCTTACATCCAGTGTAATATTTTGAGATCCTAGTGTCACAGGTTTCTTAATTCAGTCTTACATCAGCTGGAAGGATTTTTAAAAATCAGAACATTCAGATGGCAAATGAAGCATCTGTGTTAGTTTCCTTGGCAGAGACCTTGGTGCATGAGGAGTTCTGTATGCGCTCCAGTTTTAAAACAAATTTTTGATGCCTCCTAAGCATAATGTATGCGTGTGTACCTCTGTGTGACTTTAAATTGTGGGCTGTAATCCAGCAATAGCTAAGACTAATGAAATCTCACAGTACTTCCAGTCAGGATACTGACTCAGATAAGGTACCAAGGAGTTAGAAAATAACTTACAGTATTCTTTTTTCCCCTTCTGGAAGTTAAAACCCTGTCCTGTGTTTTGTGTGCCTCAAGTCCCGATGAACCAACTGCACAAGGGCTTGGCACAGCTTGGTAACTGCCTTGTTTGTAGCTGATTTTCCTTTAAGGTGACAGAATTCTTTTAGTGCTTTGTCTTTGTTCCTATGGGAGAGGATTTTGATGTTTATGTTTTTAAGCCACGTTTGAAAAGGCCAAAGTGGGAACGAGACCCAGGGTTTAGATTAGTCATTTGCTTAAATTGCTTTGCTGTGCAATTCAACACTGCCCGCTTGAGTTCCCCAGCCCAGCACTGCTGTATATAGAATAGTCAGCTCTGTCTCCAGCTGTGAGAGTAGATTCACTGGAGGAGCTGGCTCTCCGCTGCTCCTGCACTTTGCTCGGTGCTTCACTCGGTGAAACGCTGCTTGCTGCAGCCAGGCCCTGTGGTGACTCTGCAGCTTTCCCCTGAAAACCCGAACTGTTACTCCAGCATTGCCCTATGCTGAGCTCTTCTGTAGGCACTGGGAGCAGAGTATCAGCAAGCATCCCTAAGCTTTGGTTTTTAAGGAGGAGAAAGAGCAATCCCTTCCCACCTGGTTCCGTTTCGGTCCCCAGGAGCTGGCAGTTTGGGCAAGGGGTGCGCAGTGGCTTTCCTGCCAGGCACAGAACAGTGCAGCAGGGACAGTTGGTATGCAGAGCCGTTGCTGAGGCTCCCCTTCACTTGACTTTTCTGGATGCAGGAGAGCATGTTCAGTGTTCTCCTACTAAAACCAATCTACATCTCATACTAAAGATGAAGCAGGGAAAAAAGTCACTTCCCTGTTCATTCCCCCTCGCTGCCTCCCACTGCCAGCCATTGGTGGGGACCAGTGGTAAGGGGGAGCCGCAGGATGCCAGACCTCGGGCAGGGGGTAACGGATCTGTGCAACCATGCCCCCATGTCTCTGCTGCCACTCTCCTGATGGCTCTGCCCCAAAGGGAGCTCTTGGACCCTTGCAGCAGCACCCCTGCACATCCCCCAGCCATACTGCAGTGTTCCCAGGGCCCGACTGTGAGATTTGTTCCTGTGTGCTCCTCATGTGGTGCCCATGTGAAATCGATTTAGCCAGCCATGAAGCATGGCCGGCACAGAGGCGCTCCCTCCAAATGGCGCCCGCGTTCTTCAGCGCAGAAAGGTTCACAGAGGGGTAACTGAAACTGTAAACTGCTTTTGTGGTGGCTGCTTGTCTTTGTAGGGAGCCTGGAAATACCGTGGGTGAAGGTGATTGGCCAGGCAGGGTGCCACAGGATGGTGGGCAACGCGAGCCCTGCGGTCAGAGCTGGGCTTTGTTTGTCTGCATGTAGAGCATTCCTTGGAAAGGGGCATTTTTAGCCAGTCCCATGGAGGGTTGTTGGAGGACCTGGGGTGCTAGGTAAGGGTGTGCCTGACATACCTGTTCTGCGAAGCTGAGGTGAAAAGTTGCCGTGTTTTGTAGTGGTAGAACAGCAGAAGAAACTCTTCTGGAGTCTTCCAGGGAAACAAGCTTGTGTGTGTTTGATTGATACAGGGCATGGGCCAGGGGCTGGACGCAGCAGCTGCTACAGCCTTATTTATCTGGAGCACAAGCATTCGAGCGGGCGTCTGCAGTCCTACTGCTCCCAAGTGTTTATGACCTTTCAAATATCTCCTGTTTTAGACAGGAGCGGTTTGGGGCAGGCAGGATGTATTTCATTACAAGGCGTTATAAAATACTGAGTAACGTGTGAGCTCCTCTCCGATTCTGAGGAATCTTATTTGGGAGCCTTGTTAGAAATTCTTCTGGGGGCGCTGATCTGTGTGTATCATGAGGGGCAGGTGCCAAGTTTGGGTAAACACGGCGGCGTGTAACAAGCACTGACATTGTTTGTACCCGGGGTCTGCGAGCACATAGCTGTATTTGTGGGAAACACTTCAAAAATCTCATGTATCGGACAACTGCTGGAGAGAGCTGACAAAGGCATCTTTGTTGTGATAGGAGCCCAGGGTGCCTTCACAAACTGCCCAGCGGCACTGAATCGCATTTAGTGAACAAACAGGAATGGCAGCTCTGGACTCTGCAGGTCTGCGCTTCTCACCGCTCTGCTTGGAGATGGCTTTAGGGTGAATATTGTTGGGAAGGGACGGAGACTCAGGTGTGCTCTGAGGTACCAGCGCTGGGCTGTGTAAAGCCAAGAGCCAGGTAGGGCCAGTGCTGTCGGTGGTCATGAGGGGCCGGGCCTTGCGTGTGGGGTGGTCTTGTGGCCACGCTGTCTGGGAGACTCACTGCGGCTGCGAGTTGGATGTGCCCATAGTGAGCTCTGCATAGTCTGTGATACAGGTGTCACGGGGACACACCGTGCCCCAAGACATCCACAGTCTGTGATACAGGTGTGTGGGACGGTGGTTGCACGTCTGCGGGGAAGAATCAAGTGAGGGAACTTGGGTTTGTTCAGGTTCACATCCTGGAAGAAACCACAGTATGTTTAGATAAAAACAGCAGCTGGGTGAGGGGTGATGAGTGTTGTGCTGTTTTCAGCTGGAATATGTGTTCTGGGGGCAGTCACACTGCATTAGCACAGCAGCACTGTCATACTTCTACCCCTGTATATCACTGCCTCACAAGTTCCTGCTCAGCATCCTGTGTCGCTGTTCTCTTCACTGGAGAGAGTCACGTTTGAGGAGGGAACAGCTGGATCACCCCTAGATAGCTAAGCCTTCCCCACAAGGAGCAAAGGCAAGTGGAACAGCAGCCTTTTTGGCTGGATCTGTTGAGGAGCCATTGGCCGCACCTGCAGGCTGTATTTCTACCATGGCATTTCCTTTCCCTGTCTGTTTGGAGGGTCCGTCTGGGAGCATGTGGCTGCCCCACAGCAGGCAGAGGTAGGCAGAGGTGGGTGTGGGAAGGGCTCGGCCCTTTAAAAGCCTGCTTTCCCTTCCAGGGCTGCACAGTGGCTTTCTTTTTTCTGTTGCACGTGGCTAAGTTTGGAGACCTCCTTCAGGGGTGGCTGGCTGGACCCTAATTGGCATTTCTAGAGCATAATTCACGTTGCCCTCAGCCAGATGTTTAAAATAGCTCGAGTGAACAGGGCGATGAATTTCCATCTCTCCACTTGCTATACAAGGAGTGCAGCGGGTGTCTGGCCAGGCTCTGCTCCGTGCGGATGAGGGCCTCGTTGACACCTGCAGGTAGGGGGGTGAATCCCACCCCTCCAGGCTTTTTAAGTTTTCTGTCAAGGACAAACCCAGTTCTCCTTCCCTGCACCCCCTCCTCAGCAAACTGCCTCTGCCTTGCACTGACAGAAAGGGATCCTGACAGTGCCCGCTGATTACTGTTCTTACCCTCATCTCCTGGGGCTCGGCATCACCTTGGGCCCCTCGCGAGCCTTTCCAGTCGCTTGCACGTCTGGTCTCAAAAGATCTCCCTGTCCGTGAGGGGCAGCCTGTCATGCTCAGACACGGCACAGACCATGAGCCGGTGTTACAAGTACTACCCAGAAGCAGGGGGATTTGTGGGTTGTTTTTTTCCTTCTCTTGCTGTTCTTTTTAGTGTCAGGGGAGGACAGATAGCACACTAGGAGCACTGTAAATTCGCTTGCCAAATGGAGAAATCCATACGTGACTTTTACTCAAGCTTTTGGAGTCAGGAGTCGGCAGTGCTGGCCTGACCCTCTCCCTGCACATTCTCTGAGTGCCCTGGGAAGCGGGTCTGGATTTTATTAGATGCCACAGTCAAGTGGTTTTCTCCCCAAAAGCTGTAACTTTTTTGTATTGCTTTGTAAAGAAAGGAGAATTAGACTTTGAGTTGGAAATAACATTGCTTATTTTCATAGCAGTAATAAATTATTTGCTCCTGCATGGAAAGATTGTGTGCTGAGCTCCAGTACGCAGTGATCTCTTTAAAGCTGAGTTTACAAGCCCCTCGATTTATAATGGAAATGCTGACACAGTCTTAACGCTGGAGGTGCCAGCCAGAGCAGCTCTGCTACAGACCCAGCCAGAGAGAATTGCAGATAATAAACCCGATAGAGGCTGGAGTGCTTTGTGTACTCTTCAGCTGCTCTCTGATTTGAGAAAAGCTGTCAAGTAGTGCAGAATTCAGGACTGTGCGTGGTTTATGGCTGTTCTAATTCAAAAAGCTATCCTAAAGCCAAGGCTATCCTGTTCACCTAGTTTGCAGATCAGGTCTTGCTGTGAAATGCATTACCACATAGATTACTCTGAAAGCTGGGGCTCTTGTCCGATTTCTCACCTGCGAGGCGGTGTTGGTTGCTGCCCAGAGTCAGCAGATGTGTACAGAGAGCTGTGTCCATGAAACCAGCACGGTGACCATGCAAGTCCTGTCCCTGGAGAGAAGGGAGGAATAAAAGGGAAGAAACTCCCTTTTGCTCTGTTGAAATCCTCTAATGTTCCCAAGCAAGCAGAATGCTGGGCTGCACCTTGTACAGGTGGGAAGAGCTGGTTCTGGAGTTAGATGCTCAGGTGTTATGATACTGAGGAGCGTTGCAGTTTCCAGGCTTGTGCTGACTCCTCAGCCTTGGGCTAAGGGGTACGTGGTGTTGGGAGAGAAAGTTGAGCAGTAACTTCCCTGCAGTGAGCTGAATGGTGCACACAAAACACACACTGCACTGAATGCTGTGGGGTAAGTTCAGTCGCTCATTGCTTGGGTAGAAAGTTGGTCTTCTCTCCAGCCTGGCTTGGAAAGAATGACTTCCCTGGTGAGTAGTGGCTCCAGCGTGGATTCTGGGCATTCTAGAAAAGAGGAAGGAAACATGAAGTTGGTTAGGAGGTGGGAATTCTGTCATCAGTGACAGGGAGACAGGGCTGTGGATTTCTGTGACCTGACTGGCCTGTTCTGTTACTGGGTGAAGTCTTGCAGTCTTCATCCTGCTGGGTAAAGAGGGGTTTAATGGCAAGATGAATATATCATTGCTGCGTGTAAAGAAAGTTTTCAGCTTTAATAAAGCATCCTTTAATAAACCCCACAGCATATCAAGATGTGGTAACAGGAATATTTTTTTGAGGGATTATGTTAAATCAATTATTTTGAGTATTTTCATGTTGCTCAATAAAATTCAAAGTGTTATTATCAGAGTGTTATTATGGATATAAGAATTATATCCACAACATTCTGCCCGTAGCATCCCAGACAGTGAAAAACTCCTCTACTGGAAGCCTTGTGCCCTTTAACAGTGTTACCTTGTTCTTTTAGTACCACTGCTGTAAAGATTTACATCGCGAATCTGCTAGTCTGCCTAGCAAATCATGCCTCCAGCTAAGGCCTGCCTTCAGAGCATCACCTTACTGTAGGACACTGGTTTGCTTGGGATCCCGTGGCAGTGGAACCAGGCACTGTGGGTGCAAAGCCAGCAGCTTCCCTCACCGTACCCAGTCTTCCATGTTCTTCCCAGGCTGGGAGCTGCAGCCCGTTGTGGCTGCAGTGTTGCTGACGCCACATTATTTTTAGGAACTGGTCAGAGTGCTTGCCAGCACCCAGAGCCCTTGCAAACGGGGAGCTAGACTGTGGGGAAGGGCTGGTGGTGCCTGCAGCCTGCTGTCAGGTAGCAGCTTTGCAGAAGCCAGTTTCTAGCCCTGCGCCGGGTGTTCTTTGGGATGTCTGACATTTAAAGGCATAGGATTGCGAGGGACACCCGGCAGGGCACCCCAGTCGAGCTGCAGAGTAACTCTGAAAGATTGTACCTCTTTATTTATATAGTTTACAGTTCTTGTGACATTATCAGCTTTCCTGACTCCCTTGGACCTGTGGAATGCCCTTGCTGATGTCGCATTGTGCCGCCGCTTGAGTCACGCTGGCCAAGCTGGGGGTGAGTCAGAGAACAGGCTCCTATAAACCTGCCATGTGCAAGCGAGAGCTCACAGGGTGACGGGGTGGGAATCGCTTCCTGTGAAAGAGCCCATCGTCACCGCTCCGACCTGGGCTGCTGAGTGCAGACAGCCAGTGTGCCCGTGTTTGACCTAGGGGCTCCGGCTCACTGGTGTCTCAGCACACGTGTCAGACTCAGGCAGCACTGTAGGAGTTTGTCTGGTTTGCAGCTAAACCTTGGCCAGCATGACTTTATAGTGATCCTGCCGTTGACATCGGCATGACTGAAGCTGTGCTCGTGAACTTCCAGTGCCTGCAGCATAGGAGCCTCTTCTAAGGTAGGGGCAGCAGCTCAGGCTGGCTACTCAGAGGTGGCTTTCACCATAGGTACCATCCACAGTCCAGTGTTACTCTGTGTGTAAGCACACGCCTACCTGCTGGGGTGTGAGACAACCAAACCCACCCTGAACTGGGGATTGCGCTTTCTCTGAGCATACTGCTCTGGGGGAGAGCTTCGGTAACGAACACTGCAGCATGAAGATGAGCTGTAGGTGGGTGTTGGTCCAAGGGGACAATCTGTACCCTCGACAGCAGGTTGCTTCTGTTTGCGTAGCTGCCATTGGGGAGGAAAAACTGTTTGGAAGCAGATGTGCAAACACCTTCCTGGTGTTACTCAGGCATAAAGTCACTTTCCCTTCCTTCCCCTCCGTGCCCTAAGGACAGGTACAGTGCATTCCTGTGTCACCGTGTTTGCAAGTCTTGATTTTGGATTTCGCCCTTAATATGAAGAAAAACCATGACAGCAAACCCATGACATCAGACACTGCCAGGTCTGATGCCTGTTGAACTAAGTGCCACTTGGATCAGAGAGCTGAGGGAACATGCCTGGTGCCTCTGGAAAGGTTTGCCTGAACAAATGTCAGCATGCTTTATCCCATTCCCTTCCTGCTGTTGCATTTCTTTGCCTCCTCATATTTTCAGGGCTTGTTCTCTTCATTGTCACTGTTCTCTTGTGTTTAACCTCCATCTCTGCTTCTTCCATCAGCCACATGCCTGAAGTGCCGCATCATGGCCTGAGATAAACGTGTTGATGGGCCCTAATGTGATACAGCTGAATGCTTGGAGAAGGTGCTTAGTGTGCCTTCTGCTCCCGTTCATCCCTGGTGATTTATAGGACCATCTCTTAGGAGGAACAGAAATTTGGAAGTATTGCTGGAGCTCGTGCATAGCATTTTTAAACAAAAGCTTGGTGCTGCGCTGTTACTGAGGCTGGCTTCAGTTTTCTGTACTGTTGCCCCTTCTGTGCCTTGAGGCTGTGAGAGAGTTGAGCTTTGAGGTGAAGGCGCTGTAATTCTGGGAGCTGGGCAGAACCAGCGTGTCCTCCGGAGAATAGTAGCTTGGGTAAATGTTAGTGGTTGGTTGTCTGCCTCTGTAGAGCCAAGTATTTTATGAGGAGTTCACCAAGGGTCAGATGAACATTTAGTGGCTTTCGAAAACTGTCTCTGGTCATCTGAGCACGTTGTGTTATGTGGTCAAGTTACAGTGAATTTGGAAGCGCTGTGGGGGTTGTTGGGCTTTCGGAATGGGTTGTAGTGGCTGGTGCCCAAGTGAACAGCGTGGCTAAGGGGGTATGAAACAGCAGAAACCAGGGTGCCTGCTGCTTGGAGAGGTGGGGCTTCACTGGGAGTCATGTGTTCCTGTTTTACTGTTGCTTTGAAATTGGTACATTAGCGTACGGATTGAGTAGCAGGAATTAAGGGATACTGTTCAGTAGTAAAGGAGTATTACATCAGTGTACTGGTGCGTGTGATGGGTGACTGAAATATGATTTCTCTTCAGGGGCTTTTTTTGCCCCAGTGAATCAGTTCTTTGCACTCACGTGGGGAGGATTGCTGAGTTCGTGTGCCGTGAGCCCCAGGTCAGGGCCTGGCACTTCCAGCCTCAGACTTGGCGAGGTTCCTCTGCCTGTTTCTCCAGCCCATCTGAGCTCCTCTGGATGGCAGCATGGCCACCCACCCTGCCTGCTGCTCCTCCCAGTTCTGCATCATCCGCAGACTCGCTGAGGACACATCCTCTCCCGCTGCGGGAGCCAGTGTTCTTATGGACAAGGAACTGCCTGCACATGGTGAATTTGTTCTTGACTTCCAGCTGTTCTTTCACTTTTAACTTCTGGCTGGATCCATGTGGGCCTCTGTCTGCACGGTACACGGCATCACCTTGCCAGAGACCATTTGTCTTGAGCAAGCCTGCTTAAGAGTGTGCGTGATACCTTGGGAACTGATTGTGCCGTGGCTCATCGTTAACTGACCTGAATGGTTGGGAAGGATACCAGAGGACTGGCAGTAAATAAGTCTTAAAGTAAGAGTTGCAACACATGGTGGGTCTGGTTAAATGAGAACAGATTCACTCTGGTGTGCAGCACTGTTGGAGGGGTGTTATTAAATCACATAGAATAACACATACAGCCACTGGAGGCTATTAATACACCGGACATACCCTGCCTTTTGTCACCGCTTCGGAGTGGCTCCTGAGTGTACGCTGGCAGATGTGGCAAAGCTCAGCCTGTAGTTGGGTGGCATTGTTCACCTTCCCGTGTCCCCACAATGGACTTGGCTTTGCTTTGAGAGTATTGTGGAAGCTGAACGGTAACCCCCACCCTGCTTTGCAAGAGTTCTGCGGGCGCCGTTGGAGGAACGGGATCTGTCTGTGTTTGTACAAATGGATGACAGAAGATGATTGTTCAGGAAATAGAATAGTCTTTGTATCTGGCTCTACTTCCACTTAGGGATCGGGAATGGGAATCTCCACTGCCCCCAGGATTTATTCTGGGTTATTATGTGGTTAAATCATACCCCTTAAGAGTTGAACGCAAACACCGTGTAACTGTAGATTATTGTTGCATAGTAAATCCTGGCCCCAACCCCAAATTTCATGTAGAGCCTCTATCAGCAGAGCTATTTGTAGAAATGAATTAAAGGTAGAAAATACCAGCTCCAGAAACGTGTGCATCAGCAGCAGAACTTGTGTGACATACTGCTCTAAAATGTTTCACATTTAGAAAGACTTGCTGAGGCCTCCTTATTTCTTAATAAATCTTGAATGTTTTATACCACACTATCAGAAAAAGAAATAGTGAAAAAATCGGCTAGAGATGTAAAATCCAGCACACTTTGGTTGGGAAATGGGAGACAGTATCTACATACCTAAGGGCCCAGCTGAAGCAGCTCTGGATCATCCATGCTGTCGAGACCCCAGTTGCTAGTTCAGAACTCGCCTCATTCTAGTCCTGTGATCCTGAACAAGACAAGTTGGGTCAGGCACTCAAAAGATAAACTAGAAACTGGGGGTGAAAGTCATTTTCCCTAAGTTCAGCTCCTTAGGGATGAGGCATTCTGTGGCCGGGGACCTGGGGTTTGGCATCCCCTCTTTCTTTGGGGTGCCTGACTAGGTACAGGGTGAGCCCACGGCTTGGGGAGCATAAGCTGGGTCTACAGGAGCCCCAGGTCTGCAGGATTTATTTAGGAATTAGATTTTCTGGTTGTGTCCTTGCTATAACCTGCACAGTGGAGAGGTTGTCTTGTGTTTCTGCCATGCTCTGCCTGGGCAGAGGGTGTTTATCAGCCCGTAGGCCGAGTGTGGGCAGGGGATGCCAGTGTGGGATGGGCCCGGCTCCAGGACACGTGGTGCCCTGGCAGAGCGTGGCCTGTGAGGCAGGGCATACGACCAGCTTGGCTGTACCTGTGTAACGATGCAGCTTTAATAACAGCTTGGAATGGGAGTAATTTTACAAGGAGGAAAGTGTTTCATTTGGTCTGAAATGCAGAGTCAGTGACAGGCTTTTGTTTTAAGCGCTTTATCATGATCATGGAAGCAAGGAGAGACCGTGAGTACCCTTAGGCAAGTCAGGCATATAGACTGGCAGGTGAGGTGTCTCCCTTACTAGGAACCAATCTGAGGTTCAGCCATACAAATCTAGGTGGCTGTGTGGGAATAGGCTGGAATAACACCACTTCCAGGAACAGCCATGGGAGTAATCTCCAAATTCACGTCTTGGTAAGTGAGATTTTTCAGGTAAACTTTTGCAAAATCTGCGGAGAGCAACTTGCTGTCTTCCACATTGCTCTAGCACAATAACCACCCTGAATTTCACTCAGGTTTTGGACATCACTGTCTCAACTTTCTTTGGTCAGCGCATTTTCGATTAAGGACAGACTCTAGTACAAATCTTGGTGGCCAAGTGGCATGGGTTAAGGGCAGAAGTGCAATAGATTGCCATTACTGTCGGATGGAGAGCTGGAACTGTGCCTAGCTTGGGACGTAGGGAGCACTGCTGAAAGCTTTTTGCCTAAGAAAGGAGAAGGAGGTACTGGCAACAGACTGAATTCCTTTAGGTGTATATAAAGGAAAAGGGTTTTGTGCAGTTCAGTTAGTGAGGAGAGAGAAAAAATAGCGAAACTTGCCAGCTAAGACTTCAGTTTTGGTATTCTTTCCATCAAATGATAAATGAATATACTGAAATGATCCCTGTAGCTTTACTCATACAAATGAGATCAGGGAGTTGATGTGCGTTGGGTGTAGAAAGACATCTGTGATTGCTAATTAATAGTTTAAGATAACAGTCTGAAGCAGGATGTGGTTTGTTTCAATTACTAAAATCATGTTTTGCTGCTAGTTTCAAAACAAAACAAAAAAAATTAAGAATACCAACATGAACACAAATCTTTTGTCTTTCTGTTGCGAAACCGTGAGCTGTGTGAGACAGGCTTTAAGGCTCTTGGAACGCTTCCCTGGCACTAGTGCAGTGCCAAAGGCATACATCAAGAAATTTGCTGAATTCTTGCTTAATTTTACACGTTTTACTCTAAGAGTTTGGGCACTGAACTTGCTCAGTGGTGGCATTCAGCTCTTCACAGTCAGTCGCAGTTCTTTGCTGGGTTGGTTTGTTCTGCCAGTTTCTCCCAGTTCAGGCTGTGCTCTGAGCTTCTGGCTTTCAGAAATCATCAGCTTAAAGCTGGGTCGTGTGTCCCCAAAGCCCAGAGTACTTACTCTGCACCTTGAGGGGATGATTTACACGGACATACTGATCATTCCTTGCAAGGAAAGCTGCCAGCTTAAACCCGTCCCAGGCGGGTAACAGCCGCCAAGCCCTGTCTGGTGGTGGCAGGGCACTGCTCCACTGCAGGGACTTTCTCTTCCCCCAGGCCAGGAGCTTTCTGCATGAAAGGATGATGAGGAGGTAGAGATTTGACCCCGAGGCACCCGCAGGACATGACTTTACAATACCAAACATCTTGTGGGTTCTATTATCTAGCTCTGTTTGCAGCTTGAAGGTCTCACAGCAGCATGTCTCCAGGACAGCCCAGTCTGGGTGGATGAGCACAGTGCAGAGGTGGGTGCACACAGAGATCTGCAGTCTGTCCCATGCATGTACCTCTCCATCCCAGATGTTTGTGCTGGAGCACTGCTGGAGAAGAGGATCTCTGCATGGCCTTTCTCACCGCCCGAGCATCCTTCAGATCACTGCCTGCCCGGGTACCTCTGGTGTGACCCAGAGCCACCAAGTGAGGCTCCCATGAGTGTCCTTCACACAGCCATTCCTGTCACATTAGGTACTGCCCACTGATGCTTCAGTGATCTGAAAAGTTTGGAGATACCATTGCTTTAATTGATGTAGAATAAACATCAAAATTACTGTAGGGACTGTGCCACCCAGCTCCGAAATCAAGCAGTGTCTGGGCTGGAACGTGGCATCTGTTTGAATCATGCACAGAAATAGGACACAACAGCTTTAGGTCAGGTGTCTGGGACTCTCCTGATCAGCTGAGAATCTCAAGAGTATGGTAGGTGGGTGCAGTGTTATTACCAGGTCTGGATTTGGCCAGGGAACCAACAGATCTGAGGAACCTCTGGGCTGTGGATAACCACAGCTGGTCAGGACTCCCCTCCACATCACAGGGGCTGTCAGCGTGCAGCACTACCAGTTCTGTGGTGTCTTCTGGGTTTCTTCTCTTTGCACCTTGCCCATCTCAGTTCTGCCTTCGAGTGGTGATGAGACATGGCTCTGGTGGTTTGCAGGGGTTGCTGGTCACAGGCCGCAGCGACCAGCAGCCTTTGTGTCCCCACAAGAAGAGTGTGTGATGGGAACCTGTTTGGGATTGTTCCCTGCATGCATCTGTCCTGCTCCTCCTGGTCTGGCTCCTGCCTCTGTGCTGTGCTACCATCCTCCTCAGCTATGGGGTGAAATTACCAACAGAGTCACTAGATCAGGCGATGAACGTTGTGTTTTTAAAGCCAGCTTAACTCACTGCTCCAGTTCCGAAGCGCATCGTAGGGTCAGATGGTACAATACAGGATTTCACCAATGTCACCTATTACTAAATCACAGCATTAAAGTCTTTCCTCGGGAGGAGAATTGTGTGTACTGGGAATGTTTGTGTACACATAGGAAGTTTTTTAATAGTATTTTTCTGTTGACTGGGCTTTTCTTGCTTTTCAAGTTCCTCTCAGACATCTCAGTTGAATGATAATGTGTTAACTTACCATCTGGTGCTCCCTTAACTGTTACAGAGGCACAAGATGAAAATAAGAACATAAACCAGAAAGGTATGTGTGAAAACTCAGCAGGAAGGTCTATTTAAGAACCCCACTAACGGGGAAATTGTCTACTGGAAGTTGCCTGAGATGCGTGAGCTCGGCAGCTCCGTTTGAAGAAGGTTGAGTGTCTGGGGGTGACAGGCTGTGTGTGGGCACAGCTCCTGGGAGAGCAGCACTTGTGTCGTCTTTTGACATCATACACCAGGCACAACCGCACCATCCCATCCAAGCTGAAGAAATGGGAGAAGTAGGGCTTTTCCTACTGTGTAGCCAGGGAGCTGTTGGCTGGGTGATCGGGGCTGGAAGGGACCTCTGGAGATTGTCTAACCCAGCCTCACTACTAATTACACCTCATGGTAATGAAGATATTTAATGGTAGCTGTCTCCTAGCCTCGACCTTGAATGATACCATAGGTAAGGCACAGACAGATGCCACAGCAGTATAGCTATACAAACACATACTCTGTTCTGAACCTATTTTAAACAAGTGTCATTTTTTCCTGCCGGCAGTTAGTACCTATGCTGCTTGTCCTTGCACTCCTCTACTGCACACACATCCTTTTCTATATTGCTTCCTAAATTAAAAGGAAAATGGGGTGGCTGAACCTTGCCACTCCTGCTGTCCCCAGCAGCCATGCTGACTTCCCTTAGGATGTGAAAAGTAATTCCAAGCGTGCAAGTGCAAAGCCCGGTGCAACAGTTCCTTCGCGCAGAGCCTGTCTGTCTGCGCTGTGCCAAAGAGGAAGCAATTTGTTGACCTTGAAGTTTCCCGATGGTTTTTGGCAGGTGGGATGGGAGGGAATAGAAGGAATCAAGGAAGGCGTGAATCGTTCTTTAATTGTTGGGTGTTTCAAGCTTCTGCTGCGGTCTCTGCTCGCTGAGATATGCAGAAGGGTAGGGTGGCTGATAGCAAGTCACTTCCTCCTGTTGGCTTTCACTGTGCAGCATTAGTCCTTCCTGCAGTGGGGCAGCATACCCCTTGGGGTTTTGTGGTGGTTTTGGCCCTGGCCAGAGGCCAAATGCCCACCAAGCCGCTTGCTCACTCCCCCTTCAGCCGAAAAGGGGAGAAGATATGTTTTCGGGGGCTCAGGCCCTGAGATAAGGCCAGAGGGATCACTCTCCAGTTAGTGCAATGGGTACAACAGACTCGGCACAGAATAAAGGAAAGGAAAGTGATTTATTCCAACTATGACTGATACATTCAGTGAACCGGAACAAGATAAGAGTGAGAAGTGGCCAGGTCTTAAAGCACCTTCCCCCACCCCTCCCCTCCTTAGCAAACTCAAACTTCATCATGGTTTTACTCCCTTCTTCCCTCCCGTTGCAGCACCAGGAGGGGCAGGGAATGGGGAGTGGGGGTTTCAGTCCGTTCCGCCCGAGTTGTCTTCTGTCTCAGCTGCGGGGTGAATGGGCATTCCACACACACACACTCTCTTCCCTTACAGCACTGTGGGGTCCCACCCACGCCAGAAATCATATCCATGAACTTCTGCAGCGTGAGTCCTCTCCATCGGGGAGTCATCTCCTCACCACCGGCCTCTCAGCAGGACTTCTTTCCATATGGTTTCGACATTTGAGCCCCCGGGCTCCCCCGCAAAAGTCACATGTCCCCTGGCAAAATTCACATGTCCCCTGGCAAACCTGCTGAGGCTGGACCAATCTCGTCACAGGGCGTAGATGTCTCTGCTCCCCGTCCTCATCCATGGGCTGCGAGGGGACATCCCGCTTCACCATGGTCTTCTCCACGAGCTGCAGGGGAGACTTTCTTTCCACATTCCTTCCCCCCTCTCCTTCAGGGCCTGGCCTTGGCTATCGCTGCAGCTGGTCACATCTTCCCTCTCTGCGTTCCAGTGGCAAAGTGCCCCAGCCAGGAGGTTTTTTTTCTCGAATATGTGATTCCCAGAGGCGCTGTGAATCCTTCTGGGATTGGTCAAAAGTGACTTTGGCCTTGAATTGGCTCTTGTTTACTGTTGGGAACTCACAACAAACTGTAACTGCTGCTTTGCAAAAGCCACCTAAGCAGCACAGCTACAGCAAACTGCGACAGGTTCCAGTTGGGTTTTGTGAGCTTCGGGCTAGAATGGGTGGTTGGTTCTGCTCAGGGCTTGTGGGACCTTTAAGGGCTTGTGTCATGTGGTGCTCATACTGTATGTCTTTAAATCTGCCCCAACCGTTTCAGCGACTGCTCAGCTTTCTGGATCTTTGCATTGTTTTTGGAGGTGAGTCATACTCAGTGATCAGTTTAACTCACAGCTTGCGCTGCAACATTTACCATGAGATTCTATTTTAGCTTGGAGTTAACTCATTTGAGTAAAAGCAAGACCTAACCCTTCATTTTCCTGATGTCAGACATCACCTCAAACAAATGTATTGTGCTGGGTGGGTTCCATGGGCCCATTACCCAAGGAATTTGCTGGGTATCTGAGACTTTGCCTCCCTTGGGATTCAGTAGTGATGACCAGGTTTCATTGCAGTGCCTGTCTTGATGTAAGGGTGACGGTCACACCGTGTGCAGAGTACCCAGAGTGCCTGGTGTGTCCGAGCACAGGGAAGGAAATGAAAGGGTTTGTACTGCTTTTCTGGGTCAGTGCGTGAGTGCACTAGCTGGTGGGACAGATTTGGGTTTCCTAAACAGACAGGGTGTATTTCTGTCTCTGCCAGAAGATAGAAGTGATTGCCATTCCTTTTGAGAGCGCTAGCTGGAAAATAGGACGACACCTAATGAGATTTTTTTTACATCCTTTGTAAAACTGAGTAAATACCAGATGTAAGAAATAGCACTTGTTTGCTAGCTCAGATAGCCATGAGCTCTTTGATGCTTTGAAATACAATTCTTCTAAAGTAGCCTTTTGGCCTCCTTTAACTCCAAATTGAAATGGCTGGCAAGGAATGCTGCTCGGTCTGTGATGTAGCATGCAAAGTAAGACCAAAGCACTCTGGGAGTTTCTTCTTTACCAAGCAGGTTGGTTCGTCTTTTCACTGACTTTCTCCTTGTCACAAGTAACCATATTAAACCAGCCACGCAAAATCCCTCTGACATGTGGTCACCTGGGATAGAGTGGAACTTTTTAACTTGCTCTGGATAGCTAAAGGCTAAACGGGAAGGTTTGGGACAGCTTTTCTGTGCTTTGTCTTGGGATCTGCAGCAAGACTGTTGTAAAGCATCTGCCTCTGCCCCTCCCTGCGCCTGCTTCCCTGTCATACCTGGCCCACACAGAAGCCACATCACTGACAGCCCAGAATAAATCCCATGGGAGTGATGAGGTTTAAGCAGGGGGTGGCCCCTCTAGAAGGCAATCGGCACATGCTGGTGCTTTCAGGGCCCCTTCATGGTCCCTCCTGAGCAGTGCCGGGCCTTACTTCAGGGTTCATGTGGCAAAGGCAGGGCCGCTGTGGGCCGGGTCCTGCTGCTTGCTGCCTGGCCCTTGTGGGGAGCCCAGCGGGGCCTGGGGTGCTAGGGATGCTGGGCAGGGAGGCAGGTGTCCAGGGTGGCTATTCCTGAGCACTCCAGCCATTCGTGGACATGTTCTCATCAACCTGACACAGCGAAACTGGCCGGGAAGGTTTTGCTGGCAGCTGCATGCTCTGCCCAGTGACTTCCCTTTCCCTTGTTCCCTGCTTCCGCCATGGTAGGACCTGCATGAGAGAAAGGTAAGCGGGAAGCAGCAGAGTGACTGCACAGGCGAGCCTGGGGATCGGGTAGCTCCTCAGATGTTAGTGGGAAAGAGGTTCTGGAAACAGCCATTTTGATGATGAAAATTGAAGAATAAGTTACTGGACACTGAGTATGTGATGGAGTGGGAAGAAGGTTCCTGTGGCTGGGGAGTGCCTTTTCCAGAGGGAGGAAACCCCCGGATGAGAATGCTAGCATGGTGGAAATGTGGAGGCAGGCCTGCAAGGCAAAGTTCTTTTCACAGAGAAAGGCCATCCTAAAATGCTAAATATGAACGTAGTTTTTCTTACAAATGTATGTGTACAGACAAGTATTAAACAAAGGTCCCCACCATCTGTACCAGCCCACGGTGGGGTTTCCTCCTCATCTCAGGTGCAGAGGAAGGACCCTCTTCCCCACATACATCGTTAAACCGTATTGGTGTCTGGTCACAGATCTGTTTCTAACCGACATGAATGTTTTCCATGTCCATGAATTACATTTTTCTTCAACAAAATGCTGCTTGATCAGGTCTTGAAATAGGTAGGTATTGTCTTCTGAGTCGTTGGAATTTGAGTAACTGTATTGAAGCAGGAGGTAGAAGGTACTTAGTGGCTGCCTGTTAATGTTAATAGATTGTTAATTCTCTAAAACCAGTGTGTACTACCAAGTTTTTCCAATAGTTGCTAGGAAGAAGAGTAATAGTCAAAATTCTGTACTGAAAAAAAATCTATTAGCTGTTTTTACTTGAATTTGGGAAAAATGCAAGTTCCTTTGTGCAGCTATTTCTTTTGTGTTCCATGGGCAGTATGTGCCCATGCTTTGGGGATCACAGATGAAGAAGAATTCTTAGGATGTTATTATAAAAAATATGAATTTTAATATTAAACTTAATGCTCTGCTATGAGAAATATGTAAACTTGGCTTTGGAGCAGCAGTATGCACTTCCTGGAATTCTGTGCATAGCGCGGTTATAAATAAGTAGGAGATTATTTGGGAATCACTGGGGCTGATATCTGGTGTCATAAACAGTATCTGGGAGAAATTGTTTTCCCTGACAGGCAGTTGATTTTTGAAACATGCAATATGCTTTATTTCTAAAATCCATCTCTTATTAACAAATACCAAGCAAACCCAATCACATAGATGCTGTTTAATTACTTTATACCTCATCTGTTGCACATGCAGAAATCAAAGATTTGTATTCAATTAAGTAGGGTTTTAAAAATATTTAGAAAAGTATTCCTTTCGTTGTTCATGCTCTTAATGAACTCCACGAATCTGTGTTTCTGCTTCACTGTTAGGTTTTATTAACTTATCATTACCTGACATAACATCATGGCTACAGGGAAATGAGGGATTGAGTCACTGACAAAACAGAACCACCACGTTCAGAGGTGTAAATTTTAGGTGTCATGTGTTAACCAAACCCGGGTGCCGTCAGCAGGTGGTGGTTTCTCATGGAGATTTCTCTTTGCCCCCATGCAGGCACCTGGCCCTGTGACATCCTGGTGCTGTGGGCTCGATGCCACACCCTGCGTCCTCCCCTCTGACATGGCGGCTCCCCGCATTACAGCCTGCCCCGGCCTGCTTCACTCTGCCCTTCTCCCGGGCCATGCCACAGCCTGGGAGCCAGGCAGAGCTTGCTGCTCGTCCTCCCCTCAGCAGGGACATCTGGTCTCGCTCTCTGGTCAGCGAGGGAGGAGCAGGAGTGGCTGGGGCCTGGTTCATGCTGTGTGCTGCTCGTGGGTCAGTCTGCTGACAGCTCTCTGTACAGCATTCTGTTCGCCGCCTCAGGGGCTCACCCCGTGCACCTTTGATTTATGAAACAGGATCTGAGTTTCAGACCACAAGTTTCAGGCTTGGCTATGTTTCAGGTCGAAATTACTGTAAGATGAAGGGTTTCCTCTGTCACGGGCGGGCGGTGGAAGCGATAAGCAGTGACAGGGATTAAGGGTGCACAGGCGCCATCTTGAAGCACGTCTGCATGCCAGCCGTGGGGCAGAGCTCATGCAGCTCTGCAGTTCTCTCCCTAGATACTATCCAAAGGGTGTTGTGTGTGTCCAGTTGGGTGAGGTGAACATCTGTCAGATAAGTGAACTGATAAAGGAGACATGGGAGTGCTGATCTGGTGTCTGCACAGCTGCCCCTGGCCAGCACGCTGCCTCTAGCTGTCCTGCTCTGTTGGGAGCTGCATTTGATGGGAGTGTGTGACCTGCTGCACTGCCAGTGTGGGCATGGCCATGTTCTGAGGCACTTCACAGTCCCAATAAGATACACAGACATGGGGCATTTTGGGGTAAGACAAAGGGATCTCTTCATGCAGTGTCTGCCTCTATGAGCTGTGTGTTTTACTGCCTTTATTCCTGGATTGCTCTCTATTAATTGCCATCAGGGGAGATCGACTCACCTGTGTGTGTTTGATTCAGATGGGGAGATGGCCTGCTCTTTTGGTTGGCACAGGGATGTGTCAAAATGGAATGGGGTACTAACAGCCAGGGTTTAAAGAAAACTCAGCCCCAAGATTGAGGTTCACAGTAAAAGGTACCACCAGCATAGCTCCACTCTTTGTGTGAGGGAAGGTGGCAGTCAGACAGAGTGAAGGACGTACAGAAGCATGTTGTTTATCTGCTGTGTGGCCATAACTGTGCGTGAGGGAATTGGGGACTGTGTGGCCCCAGTGTCAATGTGACCACATCTGTGTGCTTAACCTAATGGCCAAGTCTTCGAGTGGGAGATGGAGGGTTACTTAAAAGGCTGGTTGTGAGGATGTGCAGTGGCTGTTCCTCACACAGCAAGCGCTCCGAATTAACAGAACAGTGTTCCTACAAACCAGGCAGTTCTGGTGCTGTGGTTTCTGTTTGGTAAAGTCAGAAACCACAGCATTACTTGGGGTGAAAATGCTGGCAATTTGTGCAGCTGTATCTTCACTGCTGGGCTTCTCTTCCTTGCCTGTCAGGTCTGCATATGAGGTTCTCGTTGAAAAAGTCACCAAACATGAGTGTTTTGATCACGTGGTGAACAGTAACTTGGCTCTGCAGTGTAATGGCTGTGAGGACTGGTTCATGGAAGGAGGTTGCTGATTCGTGCTTTGAATTATGTGGGGCAGAACGTGGTCTGTGCATAACATACTGTGGACTAAGAAGCGGTTCGGGTCTAGCACAGGAATGTGCTGCTGCAGTAGGTAAATTGCAGCTACAGACGCTGTGCAACAATAGAGAGGCAGATATTGGTAGGATAGTGGTGCTCAACCATCTTTGGTTTTGTTTCACTGTGACCAGATTGATGTTTGTCAGTTCTTTGCCCTTAAAAAGTGACTCCTTCCTCTGCCTTTTTTCTGTTTGACAGACTAGAGACGACTTCCTGGGTCAGGTGGATGTGCCGCTCAGTCACCTTCCGGTAAGCTGTGCTCTCCTGTCCCCAGGTGTGACAAGCCGCGATGCATCGTGGAATTGATGTCCATAAGCTGTTTCAAATTAAACTTCCTTACAGTAAGCATTCCCAGAACAGAGTTAGAGGCTGAAAGGAAAATGTTATGGACAGCAGAGCTCCCCATGCACAGGAATTCAGATAAACTGTTCCCTTTGCAGGGACAAGATGATGGTTGTTCTCCAGGATCTGTTAAATTTCCCAACATCCAGGATATTCACTTCTCATCCTGATTCTTTCTTAAAAGCCTTGTCTGTCAGAGTCAGGTCAAGAAGGACATATGGCCAGTAGACTGGTTGTTTCTCACCTTGCCCTGGGTGGTTATAGTCCCGTTAATCTTCTGGCTTCTTCCTTTTCATGGTTGTCCCCTACAGCTGAACCAGGTGTACTCTCCCTTAGAAAACTCACAGTTCCTCCAGCACTTTGTTAAAACATGGAAAAATAGGTATTTTTGGCTCCTGTTTTTCTGTCTGATTTTCTGTCTGTATAATTTTAAACAGTTTAAATAACTTATATGTGAAGATATATGAATCAGCTTTAAAAAGCTGACATCTGGAGGGGTTTCTTGTGTTTTTTTAGAAGTCAGAGTTTGAGTACTTGGGCTGATGCCTGCTGTCAGTGTCAAACATTCACAGATGTTTTCTGAAACACCAACCAGCATTATGCAGGTACCTCCCTCTGTTTTATACAGACAGGTCAGGTAAAGCCTTAGATACTGAGGTGTGATAACCTCGTGTCTGGCATCTCTGTTACACACAAGAGATGTGCTGTGGAGTGACTGGAGCTCATCAGCTTAGAGTTGCTGTAGCACTGCGTCTCCCTGCCTGTCATCAAAGAAAGTCAAGTGGTGGAACAAAGAGGGTCCACGTGAAATTCAAAGTGTAGGAAGGTTGAAGCTAACCTCAGATTGTGCCCACAGCAGATGAAGTCTCTGCCTTGTGTAGAGAGCTGACATTACACAGTGATGGGTCTCTAGTACTACCATCCCATGCTGCAAAAATGTCAGCCTCAGAGGTGTTCAGAGAAGCGAACGTCAGTTCTTCTTTGCATGGGTAGATTTGCTTTGGGTTTTTAGGATTGTTCTGTGCTCTGTCTCTTTTTTCCACATAGTAGAGGAAAATCCCAAATGAACTTTGCAGACAATGTTTCTGCCAGAAACCCATTTCTTTGGCTTTTTATGCTCCTGTTGTATTTTACCCTGTACTTCAAAGCTGAGTTTGATCCCTGACAAAAGAACTGAGGTTAGAAGGGCACAGGGCACAAAACATGAAACACTACAGATGGTTCTCATCTTTTTAAACAGTAAAGAGTACATTTTCTACCTCACAAAGAGTTGTAGTGAATTCTACATACATACACATGTATGTATGCAGTGGTGTTGTTAGGCTTGGCATACATGTTCTCTGGTATTCTGTCATGTTTTGGATGGCTGATGATGTCTGGACAGAGTTAATATTTTTAAAGTGTTGTGTTCATCTTACTGCCATGAGCTCAGAGGGTTTTGAAAGGAATGGTGAACCTGGGATGGGGGAAGTTATGCTTGCAGACAGATACAGGGCAGGTTTTGGCATGGGTGTTGCTATTTGTGCCGAGTTTGATTTCTTGCTACTGATGGATGTTACTGTAGGAGGAGAATGGCTTGGTAATGACCTTCACAGTGATGCTGTTGTGGCTGATCTTTTGGCTTGTACACTACCATAGGTGAAAAGTCTGGTGAAACAGGCGATCAGAAATGTATTCTGGTGAAAAATGCATCTGTCCTTTCTCATCTGAAGGAGCTCATGTCAGATGTATTGTGGGGTAGTATTTTACCTGTACCTGTGTGCATACGTCCGCTCATGTGTACCCATATATGCTGGCTAAAGAGCCTGGGCACAAGGGAGCAGAGGTCCTCCAGAGTCAGGCCATGTGTGTCCTGCAGACCATGGCTATGAAGTGCCAGTGATGAAGAACATCCCTGTTGACTCAGGTAGTATTGTAAAGTCCCTTCTGAGGAAGCATACCTCCCATAATGGCAGTCATCAGCGAGGTGTGGGATCTGTCACTCCCTGTTGTGATGAACTGGCAGCTTCCCATTCTCCTTCCATGCTCCCTGGGGAGAACACAACTCTCCTCTCACCAGAGAGTCACATAGAACGTGAGTGTGCATCTCTCTCTAGCTCATGTTTGAGTGGAATGCCAGTTGCTTTAAAGTGTTCTGGCTTTACAGAGAAGATCCCGGACTGTAACATTTCCTGGGTCAGCTGCTTAACTGCCACCAAAGAATAAACTCCATTACGCAGTTTCCTCTGGTTCTGTCAGCCCGAGGTACACAATTGGTTAGAATAAAGTGCCCCAAGCAGTCCACAAACATGTGTAGAGATTTCTGTTCCTCATACCTTGTCTGTTTTAAATCCCTGGGTTTGTACCTGTACTTGTGTTCTGCAGAGGTGAAGGATGAAACTCGTTTGATAAGAAAGCTGAAGTGCTCCTATAAGAGCAAGTTTTCACAGTCTAAGGCATTATGAAACTTGGAGTTAAGTGAGATCAGAAGATGGAATCTGTCAGCCTGGTAGTTGTACTTAGGTTCATCATAAAGTATTTCAAAGTCTTAATTATTTTTGAAAGTCTCAAGTGCTGTGAAATAAAACCTGACAGCCGCCTGAGGAGTTTTACCTCACCACTTCCTAACATGCATCTACTGCCAAAGAGATGCAGCCTTTCCTGACACTGCCATTGGGAAAAGGGGGAAGGGGTTTGTTTAGTTGGCCTCCTCCTCTGGTTCTGAGCCAAGGGTGTTGTGTACACTGAGGCTTGGCTCAGCACCTCTGGCCTTCGCAGGGATGAGGAGCAGGCAGCTTCTGTGGCCGTGCTCTGACACCTGAGGGTCACACTGGGGTTTGACATCTTCTCTAGTGTTCCTGCTGTGCCTGTGGTGTGAGCGTTGGCTCTGTGTCTCTGTGCTTGTGGGAAGCCCTTTAATTTGCCCTTTTCTTAAATGCTTATAGACTGAAGACCCAGCCATGGAAAGGCCATACACATTTAAGGATTTCCTTCTCAGACCAAGAAGGTGAGGGGGAGGACCTTTGTGTTTTCAAACATTTCTTACTTCAAGTTTTGTTATTTGCAGCCATGTAAGGGTTGTTGAATGAAACCTGCCTCCTTGTCTTCTAGCCACAAATCTCGTGTAAAGGGTTTCTTGAGACTGAAGATGGCCTATATGCCTAAAAACGGTGGCCAGGAGGAAGAGAACAGTGATCAAAGGGATGAATCTGAGGTAAGGCTTAATGCTTGTGGAAGCACTTGAGTTATTAGAGATTCAAGCATAATCGTGGAAGTTGTACCTTGAAGGAGAAATGCCTGGTAAGTGTAAGAAGCAGCTTACTCTCTGCTCTCTCTCCAGCTTTATTTTCCAAACTGTAAGCTGGTGTTTCCTCAACCATTCAAGTATTCGAAAGCATTGCCACTTCCACAGCGAGTTCTGGAGTCTGTGTGGCTCAGTTTGTGAGCGAGCAGAAGCCGAGGTCATGGCAAGGAGAATAATTCCCCAAGTCTGCACAAGTGCCTTGCGGACACGATGGTCTGTGCTGGGTCCCTCTCCTCCAGAGCCCATGTCAGAACAGGCGCTGGGGCGTTTATATTTCCTTGGCAGTGCTGGCTTTGCAGAGAACAGAGCTCGTGGCTCGTGCAGGCACAGCAGGTTTAGACCCTTCTCAGCTGTCTACTGGCCATCACCCATTCCCAGAACAAGCTGCGGTGGGGCTGGGAGGGGGAATGTCAGCCCAGGCTTGCCTCCTTACGGGGAGCGTGCAGCGGTCACCCCTAACTGGGGAAGGAGGGCTCTTGTCCCGAGCCACACGTCTCGGAGCTGAGCAGTTGGTTCTCTTTGCCTGCTTGACTGGGGCTCTGTGCCTTGCCACCACTGGAACAACAACCACCCAGCGGCTGTTGGTATCCCTCTTGTAACAGACTGATGGGTGGGGGGGTTGTCACTGAAACGGGGTGCACACTGTAACCTGGGGTCTGTGCATCTCTCTGTGGTTTGCATTTAAGTAGTTTTGGAGTTCTCTCTGGAAAATCTCCAGAGCCTGCACCTTACATGCTAATGTGAGGAACAGCACAATAGTTCCTCTGTGGAACTTTAACACTTTATTTCTTCTTCTTCTTCATTGCTAAGCATGGATGGGATGTGGTTGATTCCAGTGACTCTGCATCACAACGTCAGGAGGAGTTACCACCTCCTCCACTGCCTCCCGGGTGGGAAGAAAAGGTGGACAACCTGGGGCGGACTTACTATGTCAACCATAACAACAGGACTACTCAGTGGCATCGACCAAGCTTAATGTAAGTGGCAGTGGAGTGCAGGGATCCCTCTGATTGCAAAGTTATCAGGAAGGATAGTAATTTTTTTCAACAGACATAACTATTTTGAATTTACAGTCTCAAGGCTGGAAAAAGCCTTTAGTGAGACTCCTATGAAGGGGTTGTAAAGCTGTTTAGTTGCAGCTTCATCGGGGCTGTGGGGCTGTGCTGCGGGTCTGGAACTGCACTTGGTTCAGCAGCAGTTTTCCCAGGTGTACTGGTAAATAGGGAACCAAAGTCTGGGTCCCTTCAGTTAAAAGAGAAATAGTCTTTTTTAAGGAGGAGACACACTTGCCCACCCCCAGCAAATGACGTGCACACACAGTATTCTGGGAGATTCTAGGAAAGCTGAAGGAGTGGGAGGGAAGTCAGTGCATCAGCAGCATGTCTTAGAACACTGGGAGGCAGATGGGGAATTTTTCAGGAAGTAATTTACAGGAATAAAATACTTCTGTACAGACTGTTGAACAGGTAAGGGGGAAAAGTCAACTCTGTTTATCTTTAATGAAGTCAAAGGGGTCAGCTCTGAAGAGATCCAGATTATTACTCAGTCTGTAGGCTGCATTGCCTGTGTCCACCAGTTGTGCTGCTGCGGAGTTCCACTCCAGCCTTCCTGATGTGTTTCCCAGGATCAGATTCAGAGAGCTGTGCAAGCTCACACGTTCAAAGTATGGAGGATTGTCAGTGTGAAGAGCTCTGCTGAAACCATGGCTTATTAAACCTCTTGTGTTATTCCTCATCATCCCTCTGATGTACAAGGGATGCTGATGTCCAGTGTTATGTGACAAGTACAAGTTACTCCTGGGGAGATTCCAACTGGACACGAGAGGAACATGTTTCACAGTGTGAACCATTCAACATTGGAATAATCTCCCCAGGGAAGGGGTGGGTTCCCCAGAACCCAGAGGGTGCTGGGCCATCTTGTCTAGACTGGGCTTTTGCCAAGGGCTGGACCAGAGGGTCCTGGAGGTCCCTTCCCACCTCCTATCTGTGATTGTGTGACACTAGTCAAGCGCTTCTGGGTTTGTTTAATCCAGATTGAGGGATTAAACAGTCTCCTGCTCATGAAGCCTGACACAGGCAAGAATCATGATTTTTATAATCAAAAGCATTGATGATGTTTTGGAAGTGGAGCCGAGGCAGGGGGTTTAGTTTAACATTCATTGGTTTGTTTTTCTTTTCTCCATCCCATGCTTTCATTTCCCACTCCCCAGTGATGTGGGGTCAGACTCAGATAACAACATCAGGCAGATAAACCAAGAAGCAGCCCACAGGCGGTTCCGCTCTCGGAGACACATCAGCGAGGATCTGGAGCCCGAACCTATGGAGAGCGGAGACGTTCCTGAGGTAGGGAAAGGCCTTGGGTTTAAGAAGACAGCAAGCTTCAAACTGATGTGTTTCTCATTTGTCAGCTAGTTACTGTACAACATACCATGGAAAACGTTACTATATATTAGTGGGAGTTGCCTCAGAAAGATACCAGGGACACAATTCAAATCCTGAGCAGCTCATTTGGAGCTCCCGTGCGTTTGTGGCTGCCTGATCATGTCTGCATGTTATTAATTATGTTATTAAACGTGTGTAATTCCAAGCATTGCTTGTCAGAAATACACTGATAGACACACTTCAATATTCTGCCTGGAGAAACAGTGGAATGAGTTGTAAAAGGAAGGGAAACACACTGGCTGGAACTGCCACATCCTTCAGTTTTCTTTAGTGTCTTGATCTAGAGGAAAGAGAAGCTGTTGGGTTTTTCCTGAGGTTTTGTTAATTCGGGTGTTTAATTTAGTGCTGGACTAAATACATTTGGTAGATACTTGCAGGCTGAAGTGAGAGTCTGTGCACAGCTGTGATCCCATTCATTTTAAGGAATGTTTTGCTATGTGAATCACGGACAATATATTTTGTGAAAGCTCATTTTGGTTCACTGAAACTATTGTTGCACTCATCATCTGTTAGTATTTGATCTGCAAATACTAATAAGTAGCTTCTATTATACATTTAATTCTAAATTAAAATTGACAGTTGTTTTTTTCAACTTTCTAGTGAGAGTTCAGAATTAGTTATATTTTAAACAAAGTTCCAAATAGAATTGATTTAAAGAGCTCTTTCTCATGCATCTTTTAATCTGCATCATTTTGTGTGTTGAATCATGAAGTGTTGTGCCCTCATCAACATGAGGGCTGTCTTGAAGTCGATGTGGAAACCATTTTTCCTGTGACTGCTTGGCATGGAGTAGAGAGCTTGCTTGTGTGGAGTAGAGAGCTTGTTTGTGTGGAGTAGAGAGCTTGCTTGTGTGGAGTAGGGGTTGGTGTTTCCTGAAGTACTGAGGCTGATGGTCATCATGCCTGTCACAATGAGGGGGTGGTCACATCGAAGGCAAAGGGGAAGAAGACTGGGTCTGGCTGTACAAATCCTTAATGTAGCTTTTTCTTTTGCTAGCCTTGGGAAACCATTTCAGAGGAGGCGAGTGCGAGTGGAGATTCCTTAAGCCTGTCACTGCCACCTCCTCCTGCGTCTCCAGTCTCCCGTACCAGCCCTCAGGAGCTGTCTGAGGAACTGAGCAGAAGACTCCAGGTCACTCCTGACTCCAATGGGGAACAGCTCGGTTCTTTGATTGTACGTGACACGCTGCTCCTTCCGCACAAACCTCTTTCACTGTAACCTGTCAGTCTGACATGATCTGAGCCGTTCACATGGATGGGTTCTGGTTAGTGGGCTGAGGAAGACCTGGTCTTCCAAAAAATGCATGGTGATTTCACCAGAGAGTAAAGTGCCCTGAGGAGTAGAGTTCCTCAGTTCAGATTTAACATGTGCAGGCTCTACTGCTAGGGCTATGGTGAAACCACATACCTGATACTAGAGCGTCAAGCGAAGAGTTTGCAATGGAAAGAGGAAGAGCAGCCAATGCTCCTTGAACTCCATTCCACACTCCATGTCACAACAGGGTGATTTTACTTAGACTGGGGATTTGGACTGTACAAGCTGGTATTACAGCCTCTTCTTTCCATGTGGGTGATACAGAACTAGTGTATCCAGCCTGACCCTTGATGGTTTTTCCCAGACAGGTCTGACGTCTCTACATCCATGCACAGTTAATTTACAGCACAGCCACATTGCTGACAGAGAGCTGAGGGGTGGTTGGATGTGTGCTCAAGTGTTCTGTATCTGTGTGGTGCCAGGAAGCACTTCAGGCTTGCTGGTCACTGAGTTGTCAGACAAACCCTTTCACATTAACCTTGAGCAGAACATACAAATGAGGTGTAACACCATTCTTTCTGGGTGTTTTTAAACACTGATCTTTCAGCAGAGTGTGATCTTAGGGCTGTCGTGTCCATCAGGAGCTGGAGTTTGTGGTACGCCTCCCAAACAGTTTCTCTGTGGTGATGTTCCCTTATCTTTCAGTGCTGTATGTGAATGGCTACAAATAGGCCAGGTGATGGCTCCTTTGTAAGGGCACTCACGCTGCCCCGTTGATACCCAGAACAGGGTGATGCTGGTTACTCTCTGGTTAAAGAAGAGGTACCAGTTACACAACATAATTAGGCCAGGATTACCTGGGTAAATTTGTTCCTGTTGACATTTCTCCTGTAGAAAAGTGATGAGCCCTTTTTTCAAGTAATGTATATGAAGGGTCAGTGTCAACAGAGAAACTGTACATACCTGGTAAAACAGAAGTAGTTACTAGGTGTTTACAGGAGATCTTGTTACAACGAGGTTTGTACCTGTGAAGCATAAATAATCTGCCTAGTAATTGGGTATGTTCTGGTGTCCTTCTGGGGGCATTATTTATATTCCATCTCTAATGATCATTAGGACACAGAGTCCCATCCCTGGCAGTTGGTTTGGTTTGGGATAAAACTTGTAGGTTAACTCCAGCCAGCCTGAACGCTCCTCTCCCCTCCTCAGAGCACTTGAAAGCTGTTCCTAATCTTTCTGCAGAGTAAGCCAGAGCCCGTGTGCTGAGATTGGGAAATCTCTTAGTATCCAGCTGATCTCAGCAAGGCTCTGGGGGGGCTGCAGTCCCAGTGAATGTCCAACAGGATTTGCTGCTTTCTCAGGCTCAGGGTGTCAGAGATACAAGAACCACGTCATCTTCCCCATGTAGGACTGGCCTCCTCTGCGAGTACCAGATGCAGGGTTAGCTAGTGCAGTAAGCCACGTGTGAGTGTTTGCTACCTGCAGCCTGTTGGTTTTCCAAAACATGTCCTCCAAAGGTAACTGATCAGAGCTTTTCACAAGTTCCATGGCACTTTGATGCCCTGTTACATATTGAGTTAATCTTCCCCCTTAGTGCCGATTCCACAGCTGCTTGTCTCCTGCATGGTTCCCAGATGGGTTGGCCTATCCTCTTCTCTTACGTTAGGTCACTAAAACATTGTGCTTGGGTGCTAAAGATGAGTACAAGATGTGTATCCAAGTTTTTCTAGTTAATCTGAAACAGTCCAGGAGGGAATGCTCTGCGTGCGGAGGTTTCATTGCTTGCCACATTTCTGCAGAAGCATTGAAGCTGCAGACGCTGCTACATAAATATTTTGGGGGGTTCAGTTAAATGGGAGAAAAGTGAAATTACTGTATAAATGATGAAGTTTAAGGCACCTTAACTTAAAGACATGTTTCTCTTTTTTTTCCAGCAGAGAGACCCGTCGGCAAGGTTAAGATCTTGCAGTGTAACAGATGCGGTTGCTGAACAGTGTCAATTATCCTTGGTAAACCAAAGCTCATTTCTATTTCTTTCTGTTTGAACATTCTCTGATTGTGAATTGCACCTTTTCTTAGGCCAGTTCCAGTCAGATACAAATCAGTCACCAGACATGTGACTGTCCCAAATACCAAATGAGTGTCCTCAGGGTCAGCTGCTAAAATGAGGACATTCATGAGGGAGAAAAATGTTTTGAGCCTGAGAGTGTAGTCACACCAACTTTAGTTACCTGACACAGACCTTCAGTTCACTGCACTCTCAGTCTGCAGTCAGTGGAGAGAGAAAATTGGATGTTTTCAGCTGGTGTAGGCAAGGGCAGAGGCATCATCAACACTCTGAACTGCAGCAGCCATAGGACTCTCCCATCAGATAAACTTTGGTGTCCCATAAATGGATTTTACTTGGAACATGTAAGTCTGTACAACATTAAGAAGGATTGGCATTTTACCTAGTTGTACCTGAAAGGAGCCTTCTTCTGATGGTCATTGTATGATGGGACTGAAGAGAATGGCATCTGCTGTAGTTGTTTAACCTGAGCCCTTTGAGTCAGCAGTTTCTGCTGCAGTTTTATTGTTCAGGAAGGAGAAGGTGCAGAGGCAGGTTTTAAACCACGATTCTCTTTCACGTTGTAACCATGCACACCTTTGCTCTAACTGATGGAAAATTCTGCACGTTTTGTGTAGAACCCAAGTGGAGGGTTGCCAAGGTGCTGGGCTGTAGAGAGACTGCTCAAACAAGGCTGGGCAAAGTGAAACGCTTTTTGAGGGAAAGCGGTCATGTTCTCAAAACACTATGGGTTAAAAGGAGACTTCTCCTCCAGGGCTTTTCCTCCCCAGTATTTAGGGAATGAATCCACCAATAGCAGATTTGTGTATCTATCATTTTAATAGAAATACTGAGGAAACAGAGTCTGCCAGTAAGTTTGTTGCTAAAGGTGATGCATCCTTGGCTTGTGCTTTGTGCTGCTGTTGGACAGACATTTACAGTAAACCAGGTGTTTCTCTCAGTTTAACTTGTTTGCCTGTTGGAGAAGCTGTTGCTGTGTCCACACGTGCTGCTCGCAGCCGCACGCAGTCGCTGCTGTTCTCAGCACACATCTCTCTGCTCACCCTGGGTGAACAGCAGTGTTGTTTCCAGGGCAGCTCTGCCTTCACTGTCTTTTCTCTCAGCTCACCAGTTGAGCCCGAACGTTGCCTGTCCAGAGGTGTTCTGCTTCGTGACTTAATGCTGCCTTGTGGAGCCTGGGACTCTGTAGCTGGTGTGCTCAGGCTGGGATTGGGCATACCTCTGTCACTGGGTTGTCATAGAACACTTTCTCCAGCACACTGCTCTAAAACCAGATCTTAATCGTCTTTAATCCTGACTGAGCCAATCCCAGTTTATCTTCTAGCACTTAAACACATACTTTGTTGTTCTTCTCTGTAATAGTCCTTGCTGAAAGCTCACAGTACCAGTTCCACCTTTTTCATCCGACTTCTGTGCACTCACTCATGACCATTTTGTTGTTAAATACCTTGTTAAGGGGCAGAACATGCAAAATAGGGTTTTTGGGGGAAAAAGTCACATTACATTTAGAACAAATGTTGTTCTTATTCTCTTCAGCAATACTGAGTGCACAGAATTGGGTACGAGAACTCTTGTAATTAGTCCCTTGGTGGTTTCATATCTGACTCTGACTCAGCTATTGGTGATGGATGACTCAGGGTTTTTGCTATTATCTTCAGCATTGCTTCCATCTGATTGCTGTCTTCTAAGAAACTGGAGTGTCTGTGATCCCTTGCTTCTTATGCGACAGTAATCTGTGACCTTCATCAGTAACTATACTGACCTGTAATATATATTATCATTTAACAGCAGAGTGGCCCATCTGGGAGAGCTCGTTCTTCAACTGTCACAGGTGGTGAGGAACCAACGGTAATAATACTCTTTATCAAGCACTATCTCCAGATAAAACACGGGTAGATTGAGGTCTTGTACAATAAGAAGCTTCTTTCCACAGAGCAGCAGTGTGTTGAATGCACAGAGCCATTGAATCAATAGTTGTTGTTGTTTCAGATTCTCTCAGAATCTCTCAAAACACATCAGTTTGACTCAAACACCAGTGTTTGAGTGCTGTGGAGATGCCCTGAGTGCTAACAAAGCTATGCACTGAGGAAATGCTCTAGGCTTCTGAAAAATGAAAGGTACAATACTGAAAAAACTGGGTACTAGACACATGAGATCAGGGAATGTGTGTCTGGCTCTAGCTTGCGTCTGTCTCCCCTCACGCTCCATTAGGCTGATTCATTGTAGTTCTTACAGCTGATCCGAATTTGAGAACCCATGGAGCTGCAGTGATATGTCATATAGCTCTTAATGGTCTTACTCAATGCCAGTTTTCATTTCCCAGTAGTTGTTCAGCAGTCTAAGGCTGGGTTTTTACTTCATCATCCAGTGGAATTCTGGAAGTGCTTCTCTGAAAGTGTGATACAAGGAAAGTGGCTTCAGTTTATATTGAACTTTGTCAAAACCAGCCCATCTTCTTATAAACTGATTAAATGTCACTCTGAAGCAAGTTATTTCATGGAAATCATTTTACAGTAACTGTCAGAAAGGGCTTTTATGAAATAGGTGCTCCACAGTAATGTGTTTCAGGGAACAAAGTTTAATTCAAACTGGGTGTTCTGTGGTGCTGTCTGTACTTACTGGGGTTTAGAACCAGAGGGATGTGCTTAGATTTTGTTCTGGCAAATCTCAGACCTTCTTGTGGCCTTGCAAAACCTGTGTGACTTGTTAGGTGTTAGTTAAAATGTGCCCTACGTTGAACTGTAACGTGAAGTCTTCCGTGGGCAGAGCATCTCATCTTTGATTATACTTTTTAGAGCACAATATTCGTGGTTTTCTGCAAATAACTGAGTCCAAATTCACTAGCTTGTAATTCACACAGCTATGTCATAACCCATCATTCATACACAGACCCGTAATTCATACAGCTGTATCATAGACATTGAACCTAATTGCAGCTTACTGATGTGACCCTGTGCCCCCACCTTGCCTTCCTTCAGCGTGCACTGTACTCAGAGTTGTAGAGGACTTTGCTCACAGGATTTATTCTTTTTAAGTCCCTAGGGACCTTTACCACATCCACAGAAAATGGACAAGTAGGCCTCCCTGAACAAAGATCTAGGCCTGGATGCTGAAAGCACCTTCACATGCCCTGGCTTTGCTGCAGTTACTGATACATGGGCTTGACTAGAGATCAGGAATCCTGCTCTGGAATGGCAGGAACTCCCCTGTCTCCAACTCTTGGTACTTCCCTCAGTTACTGGAGAAAAAGCCTTCCCTGCCTACTCTGTATTTGTTTCCCTCACTGACAGCCTGGGTACCTGTTCTTAACATGTTACACAGGCGAGTGATCCCTCAAGAGGAGTCCCAAACCAGCAAGTCAGGACTAAGCTTAAAAAACCTGTAGATTGATGCAGGGTGTATGGTCTAAAAACAGTAACTGCCCAAGCATCCTCCCTTGCTAAGACACATGCAGACAGGGGCAGGGTTAAACATTCTCTCTAGGCTCTATCTCTTCAAGAAGCTCTGCTGTCTGTGTTACAATGTGGTTTTTTTTTTCTTCCCTCTGTATGTCCAGGAAAAAATGTCCAATTGGCTTAAGGCCTGAGTATTTTCCCCACAGGAGGTATGCAAGACCACCTCAGCAACACACAATGACATAATTGTTGTGTTGAATAGTGACATCACTTGCTGAATGACAATTAAACCGTTGTCATTTGGCACAGTTATCATTATCCTTGTGTTTTCCTGGGAACAATGTCTTTCTTGTGGAGCTTTTAGTATAAAAGACTTGGCACACTGAAGTTGGGGCTGTGGTTCGGGGTGTCTCCTGTGTCTTCAGGACACTTAGCCCTGAATGCAAGATTTGTAACCGTAACAAAGTGGTTTAACTTCAGGTTTTAAACCCCCAGCAGTTCCTTGCATCTCATTCACAGCACCCAGTGCTACATAGCAGAACCCGACTGCACAGTTACTGCAGCTCGTGCTTACCCATCCGTACCAATAAAAGGGAAAAACACCTTTTTAGGGTAGAACCATTACAACACAAAGTTCCTTTCTGTCATTACATGTAATCTAGAAATTAAACCAAGGGCATATGAGCTTAGCTGTTCCCTGAACGGGACACCTGAATCTGTGCAGCAGTGAATCACAAGATCTGCTGTGAGAAGGATGTGACTTGTGGGTACCTGAAGAGCTTACAGGAAATTAAATCAGAATTTACAAATGCTCTATGTTAACAAGTTCCTTTTTTTAAAACAACAGAATTACAGAATTGTGGGTTTAGCTGTTAATGCAGTACTTTCTTGCTTGCACAGCCATCCGTGGCCTATGTACACACAACACCAGGCTTACCTTCAGGCTGGGAGGAGAGAAAGGATGCCAAGGGCCGCACGTACTATGTCAATCATAACAACCGAACCACGACATGGACACGGCCTATCATGCAGGTATGGGAGCTCTTGTGGTTCCTAATTTAGATGGCAAACTTGTAGTAGGCATCGAGCATCATTTCAGTTGAAGCAGCCCCTCAGAACTCTGAAATACAAAGCATTATCATGACAAGCCAGGATAAGCATAAGAAATTGCAATGGTTGGGATTTTTTTGTTACTCTTTAGTGGTATTAAGGTACAGATTAAGTTGGTTGCTACAATGGGAAAAATTTACAGAGAGCTACATATGAACTAAGAACGTATTTGCTGCCTCCTGCAAGGAATTTGAAAGCTGTGTGGATGTAGTAATAGTCCCATATGTTGCTTGCCATCCCAATGGAATTAAATACCTGAGCTTTAAGGAAGTACATAATAAGAATAACAATAAACCTAGTTAGATCATTTTTCAAGTGTCCTAGCTGAGGGTGAGCTGTGTTTTGGACAGTTTGCTGACTGTGTGTTGCTTCTGAAATAGCTTGCAGAAGATGGCATGGTTGGGTCGACGGCGAACAGCAGCAACCACCTAAGCGAACCCCAGATCCGGCGGCCTCGCAGCCTCAGCTCGCCCACAGTTACTCTGTCAGCTCCACTGGAGGTAAGAAACGCTCTGACCAAGAGGGGTCACTTCCTTCAGACTTTCATTCTTTGCTGTCTTTCTACCTGTTCACCTCCTTGCTAGCGATGCAGCACAGCTCTGCTCGCTGTTACTGTTGTTTGCCCAAACACATTGCTGTTTCCTGTAGCCTTCAGCAGCATTAGGGAACGATGTGGTTTGTGTGTTGTCACTTGGTTTGGTCAGCTAAAATGGTCTCTGGGGGTCTGAAACAGACCTTGTTGGGACTCCCTTTGGGTGCTGAGAGTTACAAAATCAGACATGGTTTAAAGTTGAAACATTGATGCTGATAACTTTGAAAATAATACATGCAATTGAGTTTGGAAAATCTTTGCATTAAGATACTTGATTGCATTTTATAGTCCTTGTCTTTCCCAGGGGTGTTTAATTCTTTTAAGTATCAGTAAAAGTAATTCAGAATACTGTCAGATGATACTGCAGCACGTCTGAAGAATAACTTCATTGGCTTCTTAAACAATCAGACACAACCTGTGCTTTCCTTCTGAAAGTGTGATTAAAACTCTTGAAGCATGGCTGTGTTGAGGAGTAACTTCTTAAAGACTTCTCCTTCAGACCTAAAGTATGGCATCTTCTTTGTCCTCCTCTTGCCATCTCTTCCCTGCCTGGGTCCCCACTGCCCCTGTGAAAGGAAAGATCATAACACTCAGTTCATTGTGTGCATCATTGTTCTTTGCTCCTAACACTGAAGAGTACTCAGACTATGGAGCGGGTTGGTCAGCAGAGGTAGGTTATTAGGGGCCTGACTGCAGGGAGGTGATTGTGGCTCGTATCTAAAATAAATGACCTCTACTCAGATGTTACTCAGATAACCCCTCTAACAATGAACACTTAACACTACCCTTGCCCTTTTTAATGTTGAGAACGTGCTTGCTGTAATTTAAAGAGATATATTCTGAATGACTGAAACACTGAGGGTGCTCCTCTCCCTGCTGACACTTTAAACAGTGGAGCTGGTGGGAGACACTGAGTGTCTAAAACTGGAGCTGGCACTTACAGGCAGCAGCATCTTTCTCAGCTTCCCAGTTCTCTCCCCACTCAGAATGTTCAGCTAACCTGTCTGGTCAGGGCCCAGAAGCCACAAGGGTGCTGGGGAGCACAAACATGCTGCCTTACGCCCACCTCCCTCTGGGGTTGTTTTGGCTTTGCCTTAAAAGTAAGGCATAGACTCCTTAAAAATGTAAAAGGATGTGGCCACGAGCAAAAGAATTAGTTCAACTTTTCAGAAGTTCTTTCTTTTGTTTAAATAGTTATTTTATTGTAAAATGTTCAGCTGCTTCATGCATAAGATGTACAGAAAGCTTCTATTTCGTACATGGAATTTTGAGCACTGCAGCCTGACTGTTTTCCATCCCAATGCAGCTCAAAACGAGCCACAGGTAAGGCTAGAATAATTTTGGGAATAACTATATTGGTGCCTCATTTTCTGATACAACACTCAAATAGTGGCGAATAAATACAGGCTGAGTTAGAGCGTTGCCAACATAGGCACACAGATTTTACTGAGGCTTAATAATCAGGAAAAGAAGAAGAAAACAGACTTGCCCATAGCAGCTAGTGAGAGTGTTGGAAAGTGTATAACATTCTGGATATGCTCTGCTGTAGTGTGAGGAGTGCTGCACCACCAAGCAGCAGTGCTTTTATTTTATCTTTCCTTTGTAAAGAGATGCTGACATGTACAGGGCAGCTTCAGTGAAAGGTGCAGGCAAATGTGGGTGCTGTGCGGAGTGGCACTGGATAAAACACTGCGTCCTCATAGCAGAAGTATGTTGAGTATATTATAAGGAGCAGAATTTAGCCAGGTAAGTTCTAGGAAATCAGCCCCAGCACTTCCTTTGTCTTTGCAGATGTAATTACTCCTAGAATGACTTGCTGTGAAACCAGGTTGTATTGATTTGTCAGAATGGAATGCTGTTTGACACATCTCCGTGCCTTTCCTTTTGCTCAGGGCATGAAGGACTCTCCGGTGCGCAGGGCGGTGAAGGACACCCTTTCCAACCCCCAGTCTCCCCAGCCCTCACCGTACAATTCTCCCAAACCACAGCACAAAGTTGCACAAAGCTTCCTTCCCCCTGGCTGGGAGATGCGAATCGCACCCAACGGCCGGCCCTTCTTCATAGACCATAATACTAAAACTACAACCTGGGTAAGAGAAAGTCTGAGAATGAATGTGACATCAGTCAGCAGCTCTGCCATGTTCCTGTCCCTCTTTTCCTGGGTTTATTGCAGCGTTTCCCTGCCTCTGAGGGGGATTTCTCAGCCTGACTTTCCAAAAACAGCCAGCCTTTTTGTGATAGATGGTGTGTTTCCTTTCTGTTTGTAAGAGCCAAAAATGTGCATATGTACCTAGTGGCACTAATGGCACTGCCTGTGTTCCTAAGAACAGGGCTGTGGTTCCTGAAACACCTCTGGAGTTTAAGCTTAAAACCTTACCTCACTTAAGCCTTTCCTCACCCTAAATAACACTTAACACTTAAAAAATCATTTCAGTACATGAATCCTGATAAAGATGCAACACACACGAATATTAAATGTTTTATTGCTTGTCTGTGTTTTGGTTTATATGGTTTAGTATTTAAAAAAAAGAATAGCATAGGCAGATTTCTTTTCCAGATAATTCTGTTTGACTTAGTATGCAGCTGGAACCTGGTCTGTTGGAGTCACAGTGCCCTGTTTGTTTTACAGGAGGACCCGCGACTGAAATTCCCAGTGCATTTGCGATCAAAAGCATCTTTGAACCCTAATGATTTGGGCCCGCTCCCTGTGAGTGACACTGGTGATGTATTGTAAGATACACCTGCTGTCTTGCATGATCTATCTGTTATTGCAGCCATGTATTGTATGGGGACACATAGGTAGCCATCCTCTCCCTTTTGAAGGTATAGAAGCTGTGTTTATATATAGCACCAGAAAGCTTTATTGTGAACTTGAATCGGTCAGGCTCTGTGAAGCCAGCCCATAATAGTTCTGAAATGACTGCGTGTTTCTTTGCTTATCTGAAGCTTTGAGCTTGGCTTTATCTCTGACCATGTGCTTTTAGATAACTGCCTCTTGTTGGAGCGGAGGGTTCAACGTGAGCTCTGTTAACGTACCAGCACAGGCTGGCAGGCAGAAATGGAAATAAATTGGGATTTCTGGGTGAAACTTCCATAGTCTGCTGAGAGGATTAGCATTTAACACCAGGCAGTTGTCACACCTGTAACCAGGGGTAACAGGGACTTACAGCCATGCCAGATGCTTGCTTGGTTTTGAAAAAGCTGCATCCCTAAGGGCAGAGACCCCCCTGGGAAAGCAAGCACTTCACCTGAGGTGGGATGTTCAGCTCGTTGCTGCGGCAACGCTAAGCCTGCGCTTGGGAAGAGGCCCCTGAAGTTGTAGTTGCAGCAGCCTCAGTGACAGCGAGGCACTCTGGGTGCTGCAGGAGGGCAGCTGGAGAGGGGCTGGGGGTCAGGAATCCTTCCTGGGGAGGAGGGAGGCCTGGCACAGGGTACCTGGAGAAGCTGGGGCTGCCCCGGATCGAGGACTAGGTTAGACATCCATGTCCAGCTGCAGTGGCAGACTGGTTTATATATTTACTGTAAATGGCCCGTGCGTGTTTCAGACGTAGAAGCAGAAGCTCTCTGACCTGACCACTGATGGACAGTCTGCTCTTGGTGATCATTTCCTCATAGTTGGAAATGGGCTTAAACTCTGACACAGAGATTTACCATACTGGATACACCTGCCCATGCAAATAGCTGCTCCTCTGCATCCCCCTAGATTTTTGCCCTTCACATCGTGCTCCTGTGATCATTGTGTGGTTTCTGCCTCAGAGGCTTGCATCACCCAGCTGAAGTAGGCACAGATGAAGGATTGCTGTGTCCCCTGGGGGAGTGCTGCTGTTTCACTTGTTTTCTCTCTCTTTTTTCTTTTTTTTCCCTTTCCCAATTCCAGCCTGGTTGGGAAGAAAGAATACATCTGGATGGAAGGACGTTTTATATAGACCATAGTAAGTAAACACTCCGGTACTACAGCAAGTAGACAAAGGGAGGTAATAACTATTGAAGTGAAAGCTTTATAATTTTACTCTTCATTTAGGAAGCCAGGTGTTGATATGTGGAGACATTGATACCAGAGACTTAGTGCCCTCGTACGGTACTGTATATTCACTGAAAGCTTGCTTTAATTGGCTCATCAAGCTTTGTCCCTCTCTGACTTGTGAAGCATTAACATTTCTTCTTTGTGGTTTCTTTTGTTCTTGTTGATATTTTGGATTCGTCGTCGTTGTTGTTGATGATCCCATGGCTTATTTGCACTTAATAAATCAAAATACACACTAGGAATAGAAAATAAGATGAGAAAAGATCATACAGCCACACCTCCACTTACAGGCAGTGGAGAAATGAGCACGGATAAGTACTCTTTCCTCTCCTTTAGAAGGTCTTGTGGCAGTGCGGATTCTGATCTTATTTCCTATTTATAGCATGTTAAACTGCAACCAGCCCGTTAATATGACTCAGTTCTGTTAGTGAAGTTCTAGTGTAAGTGATGTCTCATTGTAGACTTGTCTCACTACAGCATCTCAGAACTACCGTGTGAGTTGTTGTTGTTGTTTGAAAAGAAAGCAGCCCAGAAAAGTTGGGGTGTAGCCGCCGCCTCCTCTTGTTATTTTAAGACTTCAGCTGGACTTTAAATGAGATATTTCTACCACTGGCATAAACTTTGCAGAAATAGTAACTCAGAAAACCATTACAAGAGGGTACATCCACCACATAAAACTGCAGAATTAAGCTTAAACCCCTACACTTCCTGGATAGTGTTAGACTTTTCCTTCAGTGTCAGTAACGCTGACTCCGATCTGTAGCTGTAGCTGTATGCGTGACATTGTTAAATCACCCTTAAAAGGCTGTCTCTAAAGTAATGCAAATTTCAAAATCCTATCAATAGCTTTAAATAAAATTAGAAATAATACTCTCATTTAGCACAAGATGGGCCTCCTTCAAACAGCAGTACAGAGTTGCTATTCCTTGGACCTTCTGTAATTGTTTTTCCCAACAGAAACTTGAATGTGGCAAATAATCCTGCAGTGCTCCCGCCCAAGAGCCACAGAGCAAAACTGTTCTCCTGAAAAGAGCTGTGTAATTGTTGAGCCTCCCAGCCTCCTCTGAAAAGGGGTCTCAGTCCCCAAAGCCTGTGTAAGCCTGGGAAATGGAATGCTCAGGTTGTACGTTAATTAGAGTTCCCCAAAGAATTTATAATCATTACGAAACTAAATGTATTTGCATCTGAAACCCCTCTCTAGTCCTGTTTTGGGTCTGAGGGGGTTTCACCTCTTTGTATAGCAGAGGTTTTTTATCAAGCCACTTGTTCCAGCCTGGAGCCGCACCGCTGCCGCTACCGGTAGCCTCGGAGCAGCAGTGGAGCCGGCGGTGCTGCAGCGGAGGCTCGGCTCCCGTGTGGGCACCTCATGCTCCGGTGTTTGGGGAGCAGCTGCAGACTCAGGGCTCGGTGAGGTGGCTTGAGCATTTGCTTCCAGAGGACCAGTAAGGAGGCCGATGACTGTGCCGCAGCGATAGGTTTGTGACCAAGCCTGCTGACTCCTGCTCGTTTCGTGGCTACGCTGCCGTTTAGTGATGGGTGCCGTCAGCCGTGCTCACCCCCACGCACGCGTCTCGGTGTCCATCACCGTGATGAACTCGCCACAGGGATTAGTTAGGATGCACCAAATGCAGCTGAATGGTGAGAGTGTAAACAGCTTCAGCTACTGCTGACGTCCTGGCTCCCCGCAGACATTCTGTAGCCCTGCATAGTTACCCAGTGCTGTTAGTCTGGCTTTGGAATGCTTTCCTCTGTACAGAGCAACACAAGCAGCACAGAAAGCGTCTCTTGGCAGCGGCACGAACTGCTGCTGAGCACAGGCCCTTGAACTAGGAAAGCAGAGCACTGTTAAATACCTCGGGCATTAGGGGTAGTGCAGTAGCCTGAGAGCAGAAAGCTTTCTGATTGTGCCCATGAACAGTTCCCACCTCTGCAGTGGTCAGGCTGTAACAGAACCCGGAGTCTCTGTTATTGGTCCCTACCTGGCCAAGTCATCATTACCATCCGTGAATGAAGCAGCATTCTGTTTCCATGTGCATGGCCCAGGAGCCTTGTAGAAAAACACCATTTACCTGTCAGAAGATACCCTGAGGGAAAGCAGAGAGGTTTGCCAGCCATATGCAGAATGGCATCTCTGACGGAGGGATGGAGATGTATTACATGGGTTCCCCTCAAAGGCTGTCTTGCATCCCCCATTTTCCAACATATTCACTAGAAACTTGAGCAGCAAATTAGGCAGAACGTACTTATTAGTTCAGCAGAAAATGTTACTCAAAACGGGAATAATTGGCAGAGTTTTGCTTGGAAAGGGCATGAGAATCTCATCAGCTGGACATGAGTTAACTCTCCTGTGACATATCCACAGGGGTGTCTTAAATAAACCCTGAAGTCACCCTCCTCATCTGACCTCAGTGGTGATGTCATGGCGGTGGCAATGCCACAGCTAGTGCGGGGTCCCCAGTGTTGGGAAAACAGCACCCCACTGGTGAGGGGCCAGAGGAAGCAGGGGGATGAGGAACCCCTCAGAGGCCCTAGAGCCCAGTTTGCCAGCACAGTTCAAGTGTTGTGCTGGGGTGAGGACTCAGGAGAGATGGTGGATTTTCTAATGAATTTGTTACCCACATCCACTTTGGAGTAGAGAACCCTGAGCTCTGACTCCAGGTAGGGTGGTTCAGGCGAGACCCTTCTCATTGTTGGGGCTTTAAGCCCTGCAATAGATGTCAGGGTCCCTGTCACTGAAACAGCATGGGCAGAGGCTGGTCAGCAGCATCGTACGCTCCTCGGTACGCAGGGCACTGAGAAAGGATTGATGAACCTGGAGCCGCGTCCAGGTCTGTTACCTGTGATCTCGGAGAAGATAGCCACCGTGATGCCTGGTTGTCAGGGTCAAGGAGGTACAAGCTGTGAATTGGTATACAACCCCTAAACTTCACAGAAGGGCGTGTGCCCGCACAGGGTGGCACAGGATGCAGAAGGCCGGGTACGGCCTCATGCGCGTATGGCAGGCCCCGGCCTGCGGGTCTCCCGTGGCTCTGGAGCTGTCGGTCTGACAGCCTTCCCCTGTAGTTTTGATAAGCACTAAGTAGCCTTCCTGTGTAATGGGAAGTAAACCAGTGACTTAGTATTAAATTAACAGTAGATCCAACTCTTGAAATGTGCTTGGGATCTTGTTACGTTCTGTTCAGTTAAGGATTAGCGAACGTCACCTTTCAAATCCCAGTCTGTTCTAAAACTTGCTTGGGACGCTCAGAACCTGGGGGCTTTTCCAGCTGTAGGGACCTGGAAAATTCTTGTGGTTTAGTGTAATCGGGTTTGGTTCTTCGCTTTCACCCAGGGCAGCCCCCAAACCCTGAAACACAGTGTGTTTATTCCCAAAGCTAGCAATTGCAAATCTGAAAATCTGGACTACCTTCTTAATGCAGTGGAAGCAGTGCATGCACCAAGCAGCTGTGTATTGCTACCCTGCCGGGGCAGGACACGGGTGACTCAGACCTTGCCGTCGCAGGTGGCATCTAGTTTGGTTTTTGGAGCATTGTCTTACTGTTGCAACATCATCGTTTTGTTGTGATTCTGTCGTGTTCAGAATCTTGTGAGGAGCAGTTGTCTGGAGGCAGGGAGAGTTGCTCAGTGTCCTGTACAACCTTACCTATCACCCTCTGGTGCTCTTAAAAGCTGTAGAGAAAGGAGCTGGGTTCTCTCACGTTACTGGCAAAATCTCCTTTGATCAAATCTGAATGATCTTGTACAGCTTAACTGCATCATTTGCCTCCCCTAATGGTCCTGTAACCTTCTCATTAAGGCAGCACCTACAGCTTTTTTCTCTAAGAGATGTTACTCCCTCCAAATTTAAACACAGGCTGTCTTTTACAAGCAGTACATTTTGGCTGTCTTTATGCAAAATTCCAAAAATTAAATTTAGTCTGTCATGTGACAAAGTTTTGGGGGTCCGAAGGCTGTGTGTTTCTAATACAAGTTGAATCCAAGACCATGTTCAAGCAGAACATGGTTACTACTACAGGCATTGAAATACAAGTAAATACACTGGGTTCTGCTGTAGTTTGGGGTTTTTGGATGAGTGTTTTTGACTAAACAGTGTGTTGGGGCTCTTACATAGGTGGGTAATGTGGCCTTTTCTAACCCTGACATACGCAGTGGTGGAAGCGGTAGGGAAAACAGGTGTAGGGAGAAAGAACCAGCATGAATTCACAGTTCTGTAGCAGGGAAGTAACAATGCTCTCTGTTTTGTTATTTACAGATAATAAAATCACACAGTGGGAAGACCCCAGGCTGCAGAACCCAGCGATCACTGGTCCAGTAAGTATCGCTGTGGGCTTTTGCCATGAAATGCCGTCGCTTTGGTGCGGTCAGGAGGCAGCAGGTTGTGCCCACGCCCCAGACCAGGTCAGGCTCTGCCCTGGGAACAGACCCAGAAGCAGGAGCTCTGCCTTGCTCTGTCTGTCTCCCTGCCTGACACAGGAGGCTCACAGAGTCTTGAAGGGCAGGGCGAGCTGCCACGACACGTTGTTCATCAGTCAGCCTGACAGCAAATCGCAGGGCGCGCCCCTTGCCAGGGTCACTGCTGGCAGTCAGGTTTACTGAGCTGAGACACTGTGCCGTTGGGTTTTGGGTTTCTGGGTAATAAGAACTTGCTGTGGGAGGGTTGTGACTGTGAGGATTCTGAGGGAAAAAAGACAAAGATTGGGTGTGGCAGTGTGGAGAGACATAAAGCTTCCTGCAGATAGCAGAGGTTCCAGGGCACCGGCCTTAGCAAGGATACGCAGGTGCGAGTTCAAAACATCACGTGTGTGGGGTGGTTCTCTGACCGTTCCATGCTGCTTTATGCCACTCAGACACTCTGAGTGATCCAAGTTTCCAGGTGCCACAGATACCTTTTTACTTTGGGTAAGGCCTCAGGATTTGTAAGGGTCTTGGGACACAGCAGGTAACTGCTGCATGGTGTGATTCTGATTGCTCTTGTTTATTGATAAGAGTAAGTATAACCACTCCTTGGCAGGTAATTGCTTTTGGAGGGATTTACCCATTCGTCACACACCCAGTGTTTGAGATGCTGATACAGAGTAGCTGTACAAATCTCTAATGTGGGTTTCCCAGAAATGTTAAGCAGGAATGACAGAGGCTGTCTGGGAAATTCTGTTTGAAGGCAGTGAGGGTAAGTCATGATCCCATCAAGTAAATAACAGTTACTTGTGTGTGTGGTGGTTTTTCTTAAAGACAAAACAAGATCAAGCCCATTTTACAGCCGCATAAGCATTAAGGCTTCATCTTAACGTTTGTAATAGTATTCTTGGTGCTGTGACAGAAAAGAAAGAACACCCTAATTGCATTTATTTTCCATTTAAACAGTAGCAACATGTTGAAAGGTTATTTAATGGCTGCAGTATTATCATCAGAGTAAAACAATTCAGTTTGATTTTTTAAATTTTATTTCCTTTCTTGTCCACAAGAGAAAACTCACACAGAGATACCTGTCCCTCCTGCTCCTGCCTCCATGCAGCCTGCACCTTCTTCCTTCCCACAAGGTCCCAGTCCTCGCCCAGGCACTGAGCTTGAACCAGAGCTGTGCCGCTGGTGGGACCAGAGGATGGAACTTCCACAGCCCTGTGAAATGGTTCCTTTGCTCCCAGAACACCCCACTGTGTCTATTTAACTAGCTGGTTTAGGTGTACTCTTCCATCTTGAAGGAACAGCGGAGCAAAGGACAGTAAGGATGATGGAGTTGGGGAATACTGTGATCCAGGCCAGGAAGCTGCTTTTTTCCTTCTGTTTTTTCAAGGCTCTTTCCAGGCCCTGGTTCTGCTGCTGTGGCACATGGTGTCAGAAAGCAGAGCACTAAGGATTCGTAATGCTCCAGGAATTGCCAGAAACCCCAGTGGATTCAGGACTCCTGCTTTAGTACATGGCACTTGCTTGTTACTTGCCAAGTTAACTCCACTCTGTACATGAACATGGTGTCCTGCACCTGGGGGGCAAACAGCTGTTGATGTCACAGCTTTACTGGAGCCCCTTAACTTGTTCTTTGAATTGTGTCTCCTGGGTAGCACCTACCAGTGCTCATCCCACTGAGCTGTGCAGAGCCGTGGTCTGCGGTGACGCTGGGCCTTGTTAAGCCTGGTACCTTACAGCATGCTCCTGGTCTCCTACTGGGGCATGTGGGTGGCAGCAACACATTCCAGATGCTTTTTTTCTGTGTTAAAAATTGGGTTTGCTCTTTTTTGTCCCAAAAGAAAAAAAAAAAAGCAGGTAAGTGGTTGATAAGCAGAAGAACTGGACCAAAAGGTTCCCACCTTTCCACTCAGATTGCACACTGAGAATGGGAGAAGCCTGGCTGCTGCGCTTCGGGCACGGTGTGTTTGTTAGAGGGACCGGTGGTGTTTGTGTGTAGACAGCACGTCTTCAGATTTCTGTGGAAACTGTGGTGGAATGTCAAAGGGCTGAACCCCCGTGGTAACCTGGGTTTGTGCTTCTCTCCCTGCCAGGCAGTGCCATACTCCAGGGAGTTCAAACAGAAGTACGACTATTTCCGGAAGAAGCTAAAGAAACCCGTGAGTAGACATGTGCTGCGCTGGGCTCAGCGATGCTGGGGGAGCACAGGGACAGAGTGGTGGCCTGTCTGACTGGAGTGCACTTGCCAGTTCTTCTTGATCGTGCTGCTTGTACAGGGGCTAAGTAGGAGCCAAGAAAAAGAACAACAGTTAAAATTGGATTGATTTCTCTGTAAAAACATTTACAGGTCTCACGTTTATCAATGCAAAACCCAGGAGGCAAGGCAGCGAGGAAGTGCTGGTGACTCAGTGTCCCCAGTTAGCCTACAAGCCGTTAGGCTGGACTTGGGCTTGAGGGTTGGTATTTCTCCCTCATCTTCAGCAGTGGGCGTTGAGGGACAGAGCTGCACCACGTTGGCAGGGCAGAGCCCACAGTGGTGCTGGTTCTGGCACGGGTTTCAAGTGTCCTTGGTCTGTGAAAAAAGCCTTTCAGTGTCACCTTTAATGGAAGAGAGCAGCTGGGATCAGCCCACGTGTGACACTGACTCCCGACAGCACCGAGCCCCTACCGTGCAGCGCCGCAGTATTTGCAGCAGCAGTCAGTATTTTCTCACTTCTGCTTGTTGCTTTTTTGGTGGTTTTCATTGTTTTGTCGAATACCATAGGAAGCTCAGAGCCACTTACTGGGTCTGACCTAGGTCACCATGTGCTGCCAGCCCCTGGACTTAGCACTGGAAAACAGAAATGAGGGAACACTGTGCTTTGCATCTTATCCATCATTTAGTTGTTACCACTGTCAGCAACTTGCCTGAAAACTCCCCTATTGAGGTTAACAACTGTGATGTCATCTCCTTCCGCACAGGCTGATATACCAAACAGATTTGAGATGAAGCTGCACAGAAATAATATTTTTGAGGAGTCCTACAGAAGAATCATGTCTGTGAAGAGACCTGACGTTCTGAAAGCCAGGCTCTGGATTGAATTTGAGTCAGAAAAAGGACTTGACTATGGAGGTGTGGCCAGAGAATGGTTTTTTCTCTTGTCCAAGGAGATGTTTAACCCTTACTATGGCCTCTTTGAATATTCAGCAACGTAAGTGCCTGTTAAAATGTTTCTGTTCCTAGGGGATGTGTGCTAGACTTTGCGGGAGGCAGTGCTGCCCTGGGAAGGGGTTACATCACCCTCCGTGGTGCGTCCCTCAGGCAGGTCTCTGCTCTGTACTGTCACTCCTTGCCAGCTCCCCAGAGAACCTTTCAAACTCTGGTTGAAAGCCCTAGAACGCTGTCATTGTGAGGGCAGCACTCAGCATTGCCTCGCTTGCTGGGGCCAGTCACAGCGAAAGGAGCGATGTCAGACAGGAGACTGGTCACTGGCACTGCAGGGTGCCTGCTCTTACCAGAGTTCTTGGGATAAGCATCTGGGTTTATGTATTTCTGCTTAGGGGATGGAAGTCACTGTAGGTGTTTGTTACTTTGGTTCAGGGTCAGGAATCTAGCCAGTTAATGTGAGAAATAACAAGAGGCACACACACAGAGCCCGTGTCTGTCGTCACAGGTTAGGAAAATGCTCCAAGTGAAACATGCTGCTTTGGCACTCAAGCCTTGCCACACTTCCACATGGCTCCCAGTGCATTGTTACCGACTGAAAAGGCCTCAGTCCTTCATCTCCTTCCAGTATCCTGGGGTTAGGTGTATTTCAGAGCTGTTCCAAATACGTGCCATTTCAGACGTTAGTAAGAGGATGGTGGATGGTTGGACCATGGGCCTGTACTGGGCCTACACTTAATGCCCCTTCAGTACTGTCAGGTATTCCAGGAACCTATTGCAAAAGAGAACCCTGAAATGTTAAGCCCTGCAGTGTGGAAAGGGTGAATGCAGAAGGCAGAAGAGATGGCTTAGCAGGCACTGATTCCACTAGAGCTGATGGTGAGGTTTGACTGGTTCCAGTGGTACCAGGTTTGGAGAGGTTGGTGCTTGCCACAGGTGTGATCCTGTGACCCCACAAGCAGGAGTTTTGATTCCCCCTGGCAAATAATCACTGGGGCCTTAGGGAGACAGCTCTGCTTAGGTCAGCATGGCCACAGACTGACAGATCTGGTGGGGAGCACAGGGATAAATTCTGCCAGTACACTTGTGCACACGTGAACAGGCAGCAGCCCCAAGATCAGGGGATTAATGAACATATCTGAAGATCTGGTTATTCAAAGGCTTGGTTATTTAGATTTTTTTTTCTTTCCCCAAAAAGGGACAACTACACACTTCAGATTAATCCTAATTCAGGTCTTTGTAACGAAGATCATCTGTCCTATTTCACGTTCATTGGTCGGGTTGCTGGTCTGGCAGTGTACCACGGGAAGCTGCTGGATGGTGAGTAGTTACACTGTGTGGCTGTGCTGCTGTTGCTGGATTGTTATGAAGTATCAGTTCAACAGTTCAGATGCTTTAGAGTGTAGTATTTCTGGAGACAAAGTCTGAGAGTACCGGAGCTGGTCTTGTGGGACACGGCCTTCCTGCTGCAGAGTGACTGAAAAATCATAGTGTCCTACCCAACAAATACCACCCTTCACATCAAGTTTTTCTCCTCTTAAAACTACTGAGCCAGCATTGCTAAGTAATCACTGTCCCTGAGGGAAACCACCAGTTACAGCAGCCGTTTCCATGCACATCTGCAGCCACAGAGGTGGTCTGGGAGTCAAGTGCCACATCTCTGGGTCTGTAAAATTGAATGGAACGATGTGATGAGGAAATAGGATTTCTGGGGAGCTCTGAAATCACACCATCCGTGAGCATTGTGAACTGACTGTATTTTATTTAGCAGTAGTGCAGCGCAGTAGAAGAGGAAGCTCACCTTCCCATTTTTCTAGCATTGCCTTTGGGAGGAGAGTGGCAGGTTGGGGGGATTAGAGCACCTTGAGCTTGATTCTCCACCTCTCCTGTGTCCCTGCATGAATGTCTTGGTGTTTAATGGCAACATTCTTGTCATTGAAAAAATCAGACTTTCTGTGTCTGCATAACAAACTGAGGCTGCTGGGTTGGCTCGAGCAGCTCGAGCCTGGTATGTTCTGGAGATTTATTTCTTGCTGGCACACTAGGAAATATCATGGGGTGCAGTGCCTGAGCAGTCCTGTCCTTACAGAAGGTGAGAACAGTGGGGGTGTGACACTTCCCTCTCTTTCAGGCTTCTTCATCAGACCTTTCTACAAGATGATGCTGGGGAAACCAATAACTCTGAAGGACATGGAGTCAGTGGTAAGACAACGTTTAAATCCTGTTGGCATTAGCAGTTACATGGCTTTTTCTTCTGTGGAAATTGGCAAGGGGTAACAATGCCAGCGACCTGCACCGTGGAGAGCACTTGGTCAGAGTTGTGAGAACTTCAGAGGGAGATGTACCCACTTCTTTAATCAAGTAAATGTTCCCTGCTAGGACAGCAGCTGCAGTCCTGGGGCACTAACAGTGGGAAGAGGGACAGGGCAGGAGGGATGTGGATAGGCCAGTAACCTATGAACAAATACCTTTTATCTTAAAGTTTCTAAAAAATCCTGTGATTCAGTGAACACACTGTGATAAGCATCAGTTTAGTGAGTATTTAATTAGTGATATGGGCAGCAGGGGGTGGTTGGACTAGATGATCTTGGAGGCCTTTTCCAGCCTTGAGGAGCCTGAGTGGTGCTTGCCTAGCAGCCGTTCTGAAAGGCCAGTGACTCACACTTACTTTTAAATGGCATCACTGTCACTTTGGCATTGATGCTGCAGTCCAGCTTAGTATCTGTTTCAGACAACACTGAGGGTGGGATCTGAGGAGTGCTCTGCTTCCACTGAAGTTCTGGGGCAGGTTATTTCTCAGCTGAAGCTGATGTACATGGAGCTACATTGGGCCAGAAAGGTGTAGGCTGTGTGGCGTGCCATTGGTATGCGCTCTAGTTTTTACTTGCAGTTGGATGTTTTCCAACCAAGCTGACACTGGGGTTGTGCAGATGTTACAGGTTCTCAGGCACTGACATACCCACCGGTTCAAGTGCTTGATGGCTGCTCCAGCTCACGCTCTCTCACAGGCGTCACATTAAGGCAGGGCATTCTTCTCTTGAAGCATGCACGAGCAAATAATGGTGTCACTTCATTCTGAACTGCTGAATTAACTGTATATATTACTGGCTCTCTTCCTTGGAAATGCTCAGTGACAGCTACACATGCCTTTTCTCTTCCTTTTTCTCTTGGTCTGCCTTTAACTACGTACCTAGTCCACGATGAAGATGCAGCCTTTGGGGGAATGAGAGGGGCCTTGTACTCGGCAGATCTCAAGGCTTTTAGTGATAGCAGTGCAGTCAGTCATTGTGTAACATCATCAGTGCAATGGGCAGTGTATAAACTGTACAGATTTACCACAAGGACACTTTCTAACCAGTTACTGCACACTGCTTTGTACAGACTCACCCAGTAGGCACAGGGAGTCCGTGTGTCGCGGTGCACAGTCACTCAGGCACGAGTTAAGTCTAAGGTCACAGTGGCTAAGGAAGAGGCAGTGAATAGAGTCACACGCCTCACAGCTTTGCAGTGGCTGTGCAGGTAACAGAGGTCTGTAGTTCTAGGTGGTTTATTTGTTCAGTTTAAAGGTAAGCTACACACTCAGTGTGCCTGTTTTCAATCTGTTGCAGGACAGTGAATACTACAACTCTTTGAAGTGGATCCTGGAAAATGACCCTACTGAGCTGGACCTCATGTTCTGCATAGACGAGGAGAACTTTGGACAGGTATGTAAGGGCTGTCCCCACCGGCCCTGCTCCCTGTTGCCATGAAGTCACTAAATGTCCAGCAGTTTCTCGTGGCTGTGGACCCCATCAGGAGTGCTGAGTGTCCATGACCTGGGCAAGCTGTGAATATCACTGTCCTCTCTCTTCCTGCCCTGCCTTAAGGCAGAAAGGACGTGAGCTTTTCAGTCCTTGTGAAAAGCAGGACTTGGAGCTGAGTGGAGTACTTGTACTGAGCAGTGAAAAAGGTGTTACATGGTCTGAGCCTGGGGATTTGGTAGTTTGGCAGTGTCCTCAGAGGCCAAAGCAAGAGGTGGAATTGCCACCAGTGGAGTGCTCTGCAGAGCCTGCCCACCGTGCAGGCAGGTACCACCACAGAAGTGTGCCTGTCTCTGAAAGGGCCACGTCTGCAGAGAACTTTGTCCTGGGGTGTGAGAGGCGCCAGGCGCCTGTGAGCACCGGGGACCCATCGGTGGGAACAGAATCCGCTGCCCAGAGCCATAACTCACTTCTGGAGGAGAAGCTGTCACAACAGGTTGTGGTTCAGTTTGTCTGGGATTCACAGCTGCTCTTTGCAGAGAATCCCTGTCAGGGTTTGGGCAGAAGTAACTGGGGTGCAGGTCGGTGCCCTGTACGTAACTGCAGGCAATGGGAGGAGTTCAAAGGATTTTAAATCCCAAGCCTGTTTACAGGAGCCTGGAGCCTCCTTGCTTACCACGGTGGGGCTTGGTTTGTTTATAAGCTATGGAGCTGAACCACCTCGTGCTGCGTGCACACACACCATGGCTAGAGCCATTGCCAGCACTCTGGGCATTGCCGGCCCTCAAGGGACCCTGACCCACTGTGGGCACTTGTTTTGCCTCACCTACTGCTCACCTGCTCACGCCTTATAACAGCGCCCTTGGGAACCTGAGCGGGGGCGATGCTGCTTCCACAGCACGTCACCTGTGTACAAGGGAGATCTTTACTCTGCTCCAAGCTCCTATGTTTGTTTATACTTCATTTGCCACCAAAACCTTTTCTGGCATTAGAGGAAAAGAAGAACCCTCTAATAAACCCTGTCTCCTTCCTGCCCCTCCTTTCTCAGGAACCAAACAAGGTTCCACTAAGAAACACCCATTGGATATTTGACCATGTAAAGGATGGAGAGCTATCTCCTGAAAGCAGAGAAGGAAGAGATCTGTGTCCTAAGTCCTTAGTCCCTATTAGCTCTGGACTGTCTGCTCTGCTCTTGCTGGAACAAACTAACCAGCATTTGAGAGCTGTGTGTGTTCCCAGTGACTTCTCCTCTGCTCTGGTTTGCTCTTCGTTAGCGGCCATCCTCTAAGTGATCACAGAGTCGCTTGTTCTGATGGTGCCATTGCTGAAGGGGTGATGTATTGATGTCTCACTAGGTATGGTGGTGCAGTAATTCTCCAGTGCTCCTGGTAAAATGCCTAAGCTTTGTTTGCTTTCTTTCCAAATGCAGACATATCAAGTGGACCTGAAGCCAAACGGGTCAGAAATCATGGTGACGAACGAGAACAAACGGGAATACATTGAGTACGTACACTGCTCTGGGCTGGGGCCTGCCTCACTCTGTCCTGCTGTACCACTGCAGTTTGTCTGGCACTGGGTGATCAGATCCTCTAGAAAGACAATCTTACTGTTAACATCACTCCCTTATCCCTGATCCATGGAGAGTGGGAGCTTGTAAGCTTCACTGTCCCATGAATCACGGGCCTGGAACCTGCTGATGTAATGGCTAACTATTTCCTTGATGGGAAGGTGTGAGCAGGATTCAAGGAGTGAGATTACTCTGAATGGCAGGGAGCTGTCTTTAGACTCCTCCCAAAAGAAGATTGCAGAGAGGATGTCTGTTTAATTTGCCCAGTTTGTGTGATGTGATCTTCGCTCTGGGAAGGGCTCAGGAGCCCTTCAATGTTCCCGTGATGCTCTGAGAGGAGAGCTGGGTATCTGCTCATCAGTGTCCTTGGCAGGGGCCTGGAGCACAAAGAAACCTGCTCTTTGGTTCCCTGGTGTGTGGTGGGTGCACTGCCCCCCTGCACAACAGGGGAGCTCTGAGAGCTGAGGGAATTCTGCATGGGGAGGGGTCACAGCCCTGGGGTAACTTGAGAGTCAGTGTGTGTGCTCTCAGCTGGGGATGGCTGGGGTTGTGTGCCAGGCAGGGGAGCTCATGGTGTTCAGAGCCTCTGCCCGTCACTTGCAGCCTTCTAACAAGCGTGGCTCTGTGTTTTTGTTGTAGCCTGGTCATCCAGTGGAGGTTTGTGAACAGAGTCCAGAAGCAAATGAATGCTTTTCTGGAGGTAAGGGGTCTGCTCCTGCTCTCCCCCCACCCCAGTATCGGTTTGTTAGCCCAGGCCTGTTACCCCTCAGTGCTGGCATCGGGGAGGGGAGCGCTCACACTGGCAGGGGAGCTGCAGGCCCAGAGCAGGGGCTGGGACCAAAACCCTGCAGTGCTGCAGGGATTCCTCAGCACCTCCCAGCCTGGCCTGGGAGGGAAACACACAGTGTTATCCCTGAGACACTGAGGTGGCTGTGGAACTGGGGTGAGCTGGGCAGACTGGAATGTACGGGGTGCTGGAGGCAGCACTGGTGCCTCAGGAGCCAAGTGTGCCATGGACCCAGCAGCGCTGGGGAGCCCCCTGAATCCACAGCCCCTGAGGGAGAGGAGGGCAGCAGGGGGATGCTGACTGTGCTCTCCTTGGCAGGGCTTCACAGAGCTGCTGCCCATCGACCTCATCAAAATCTTCGATGAAAACGAACTGGAGGTGAGTGTCACACTGGGGGTGTCCTGGGGAGCCTTTCCTGCCCCCCCTCCCCTCCCCTCCTCTCCCCTCCTCTCCCCTCCTCTCCCCTCCCCTCCCCTCCCCTCTTCCCTCCCCTCCCTCCGCTCTCCACCCCCAACTCTCTCCCCCCATCTCTCTCTCCCCCCATCTCTCTCTCCCCCCATCTCTCTCTCCCCCCATCTCTCTCTCCCCCCATCTCTCTCTCCCCCCATCTCTCTCTCCCCCCATCTCTCTCTCCCCCCATCTCTCTCTCCCCCCATCTCTCTCTCCCCCCATCTCTCTCTCCCCCCATCTCTCTCTCCCCCCATCTCTCTCTCCCCCCATCTCTCTCTCCCCCCATCTCTCTCTCCCCCCATCTCTCTCTCTCCCCATCTCTCTCTCTCCCCCCATCTCTCTCTCCCCCCATCTCTCTCTCCCCCCATCTCTCTCTCCCCCCATCTCTCTCTCCCCCCATCTCTCTCTCCCCCCATCTCTCTCTCTCCCCATCTCTCTCTCTCCCCCCATCTCTCTCTCCCCCCATCTCTCTCTCTCCTCCCATCTCTCTCTCCCCATCTCTCTCTCTCCCCCCATCTCTCTCTCCCCCCATCTCTCTCTCCCCCCATCTCTCTCTCCCCCCATCTCTCTCTCCCCCCATCTCTCTCTCCCCCCATCTCTCTCTCCCCCCATCTCTCTCCCCCCATCTCTCTCCCCCATCTCTCTCTCCCCCATCTCTCTCTCCCCCATCTCTCTCCCCATCTCTCTCCCCCCATCTCTCTCTCCCCCCATCTCTCTCTCCCCCCATCTCTCTCTCCCCCCATCTCTCTCTCCCCCCATCTCTCTCTCCCCCCATCTCTCTCTCCCCCCATCTCTCTCTCCCCATCTCTCTCCCCCCATCTCTCTCTCCCCCCATCTCTCTCTCCCCCCATCTCTCTCTCCCCCCATCTCTCTCTCCCCCCATCTCTCTCTCCCCCCATCTCTCTCTCCCCCCATCTCTCTCTCCCCCCATCTCTCTCTCCCCCCATCTCTCTCTCCCCCCATCTCTCTCTCCCCCCATCTCTCTCTCCCCCCATCTCTCTCTCCCCCCATCTCTCTCTCCCCCCATCTCTCTCTCCCCCCATCTCTCTCTCCCCCCATCTCTCTCTCCCCCCCATCTCTCTCTCCCCCATCTCTCTCTCCCCCCCATCTCTCTCTCTCCCCATCTCTCTCTCTCCCCCCATCTCTCTCTCCCCCCATCTCTCTCTCCCCCCATCTCTCTCTCCCCCCATCTCTCTCTCCCCCCATCTCTCTCTCCCCCCATCTCTCTCTCCCCCCATCTCTCTCTCCCCCCATCTCTCTCTCCCCCCATCTCTCTCTCCCCCCATCTCTCTCTCCCCCCATCTCTCTCTCCCCCCATCTCTCTCTCCCCCCATCTCTCTCTCCCCCCATCTCTCTCTCCCCCCATCTCTCTCTCCCCCCATCTCTCTCTCCCCCCATCTCTCTCTCCCCCCATCTCTCTCTCCCCCCATCTCTCTCTCCCCCCATCTCTCTCTCCCCCCATCTCTCTCTCCCCCCATCTCTCTCTCCCCCCATCTCTCTCCCCCCCCATCTCTCTCCCCCCCATCTCTCTCCCCTCCCTCCCCATCCCTCTCCCCCCATCTACCCCCCTTCCCCCCCCATCCCAACCCCCCCCAACTCCCCCTCCCCTAACTCCCCCCTCCTTACCCCCCTCCCCTGACCCCCCCTCCCTAACCCTCCCCCCCCTCCCCTAACCCCCCTCTTACCCCCCTCCCCTGACCCCCTCCCTCCCCTAACCCCCCTCTTACCCCCCTCCCCTGACCCCTCCCTCCCTAACTCCCCCCTTACCCCCCTCCCCTTACCCCCCTCCCCTAACCCCCTCCCCTCCTCCTCTAACTCCCCCTCCCCTAACCCCCCCTCCCCTAACCCCCCTCCCCCTAACCCCCCCTACCCCCTCCCCTTACCCCCTCCCCTAACCCCCCTCCCCTAACCCCCCCTTTCCCCCCTCCGCTAACTCCCCCCTTACCCTCCCTCCCCTAACCCCCCCCTCCCCTAACTCCCCCCTTACCCCCCTCCCCTAACCCCCTCCCCTCCCCCTAACCCCCCCCTTACCCCCCTCCCCTACACCCCCCCTTTCCCCCCTCCCCTAACCCCCTCCCTCCCCTAACTCCCCCTCCCCTAACCCCCCCCTCCCCTTACCCCCTCCCCTAACCCCTCCCTCCCCTAACTCCCCCCTCCCCTAACTCCCCCTCCCCTAACCCCCCTCCCCCTAACCCCCCTTACCCCCCTCCCCTTACCCCCTCCCCTAACCCCTCCCTCCCCTAACTCCCCCCTTACCCCCCTCCCCTAACCCCCCTCCCCCTAACTCCCCCCTTACCCCCCTCCCCTAACCCCCTCCCCAACTCTCCCCTTACCCCCCTCCCCTAACTCCCCCTTACCCTCCCTCCCCTAACCCCCCTCCCCTAACTCCCCCCTTACCCCCCCTCCCCTAACCCCCCCGTCTCCCTAACTCCCCCTTACCCCCCTCCCCTAACCCCCCCCTTTCCCCCCTCCCCAACCCCCCCCTCCCCTAACCCCCCCTTTCCCCCCTCCCCTAAGCCCTCCCTCCCCTAACCCCCCCCTTACCCCCCTCCCCTAACCCCCCCTTACCCCCCTCCCCTAACCGCCCCCCTTACCCCTCCCTCCCCCAACCCCCCCTCCCCTCAACTCCCCCCTTACCCCCCTCCCCTAACCCCCCCTTACCCCCCCTCCCCAACCCCTCCCTCCCCAACTCCCCCCAACCCCCCTCCCCCTTACCCCCCCCCCTACCCCCCTCCCCAACCCCCCTCCCCTAACCCCCCCTTCCCCCCTCCCCTAACCCCCCCTTACCCCCCTCCCCTAATCCCTCCCTCCCCTTACCCCCTCCCCTAACTCCCCCCTCCCCCAACTCCCCCCTTACCCCCCTCCCCTAACCCCCCCCTCCCTAACTCCCCCCTTACCCCCCTCCCCTAACCCCCCTCTCCCTAACCCCCCTCCCCTAACCCCCTCCCCAACTCCCCCCTACCCCCCCCCTAACCCCCTCCCCCAACTCCCTCCCTAACCCCCCCTCCCCTAACCCTCCCCCCTTACCCCCCCTTACCCCCTCCCCAACCCCTCCCTCCCCTAACTCCCCCCTACCCCCCTCCCCTAACCCCTCCCCTCCCCCTAACTCCCCCCTTACCCCCCTCCCCCTAACTCCCCCCTAACCCCCCTCCCCTAACTCCCCCCTTACCCCCCTCCCCTAACTCCCCCCCTCCCTAACTCCCCCCTTACCCCCCTCCCCTAACTCCCCCTCCCCTAACCCCCCCTTACCCCCTCCCCCAACTCCCCCCTTACCCCCCTCCCCTAACCCCCCCCTTTCCCCCCTTACCCCCCTCCCCTCCCTCCCCCTCCCCTAACCCCCTCCCCTCACCCCCCTCCCCTAACTCCCCCCTCCCCTAACTCCCCCTCCCCTAACTCCCCCTTACCCCCCCCAACCCCCTAACCCCTCCCTCCCCAACTCCCCCTCCCCTAACCCCCCTTTCCCCCCTCCCCTAACCCCCCCTTACCCCCCCCCAACACCCCCTCCCCAACTCCCCCCTTACCCCCCTCCCCTAACTCCCCCCCACCCCCCTCCCCTAACTCCCCCCTCACCCCACCCTCCCCTAACTCCCCCCTCCCCACTCCCCCTCCCCTAACTCCCCCCCCTCACCCCCCCTCCCCTAACTCCCCCTCCCCTAACTCCCCCTTACCCCCCTCCCCTAAATCCCCCCTCCCCAACTCCCCCTCCCCTAACTCCCCCTTACCCTCCCTCCCCTAACCCCCCTTACCCCCCTCCCCTAACTCCCCCTCCCCTAACTCCCCCCTTACCCCCTCCCCTAACCCCCCTCCCCTAACTCCCCCCTTACCCCCCTCCCCTAACCCCCCCTTACCCCCTCCCCTAACCCCTCCCTCCCCTAACCCCCCCCTCCCCTAACTCCCCTTACCCCCCTCCCCCCTCCCCTAACCCCCCTCACCCCCTCCCCTAACTCCCCCCTCACCCCCCTCCCCTAACTCCCCCCTCCCCAACTCCCCCTAACTCCCCCCTCCCCTAACTCCCCCCTCACCCCCCTCCCCTAACTCCCCCCTCACCCCCCTCCCCAACTCCCCCTCCCCAACCCCCCCCTTACCCTCCCTCCCCTAACCCCCCTTACCCCCCCCCCTAACCCCCCTCCCCTAACCCCCCTTTCTCCCCTCCCCTAACCCCTCCCTCCCCTAACTCCCCCCTTACCCCCCTCCCCTAACTCCCCCCTTACCCCCCTCCCCAACCCCCCCTTACCCCCCTCCCCTAACCCCCCCCTCCCCTAACTCCCCCTCCCCTAACCCCCCTTCCCCCCTCCCCTAACCCCTCCCTCCCCTAACCCCCTTACCCCCCTCCCCCCTCCCCTAACTCCCCCCTCTCCCCTAACTCCCCTAACTCCACCCCCCTCCCCTAACTCCCCCCTCACCCCCCTCCCCTAACTCCCCCCTCCCCTAACCCCCCCTCCCCCTAACCCCCCTTACCCCCCTCCCCTAACCCCTCCCTCCCCTAACTCCCCCCTTACCCCCTCCCCTAACCCCCCTCCCCTAACTCCCCCCTTACCCCCCTCCCCAACTCCCCCTCCCCTAACTCCCCCCTTACCCCCCTCCCCTAACTCCCCCCTCCCCTAACCCCCCCTTACCCTCCCTCCCCTAACCCCCCTTACCCCCCTCCCCTAACTCCCCCCCTCCTACCCCCCTCCCCTAACCCCCCTCCCCTAACTCCCCCTTACCCTCCCTCCCCTAACCCCCTTACCCCCCTCCCCTAACTCCCCCCTCCCCTAACTCCCCCCTTACCCCCCTCCCCTAACCCCCTCCCCTAACTCCCCCCTTACCCCCCCTCCCCTAACCCCTCCCTCCCCTAACTCCCCCTCCCTAACCCCCCTTCCCCCCTCCCCTAACCCCTCCCTCCCCCAACTCCCCCTTACCCCCCTCCCCCTAACTCCCCCTCCCCCAACTCCCCCTTCCCCCCTCCCCTAACCCCCCCTCCCCCAACTCCCCCCTACCCCCCTCCCTCCCTAACCTCCTCCCTCCCCCAACTCCCCCTTACCCCCCTCCCCTAACCCCCCCTCCCCCAACTCCCCCCTTACCCCCCCTCCCCTAACTCCCCCCTCCCCCAACTCCCCCTTACCCCCCTCCCCTAACCCCTCCCTCCCCCAACTCCCCCCACCCCCCTTACCCTCCCTCCCCTAACCCCCCTCCCCCAACTCCCCCCTTACCCTCCCTCCCCCTAACCCCCCCTCTCCCAACTCCCCCTTACCCCCCTCCCCTAACCCCCCTCCCCCAACTCCCCCCTTACCTCCCTCCCCTAACCCCCCCTCCCCCAACTCCCCCCTTACCCCCCCCCTCCCCCTAACCCCCCTCCCCCAACCCCCCTTACCCCCCTCCCCTAACCCTCCCTCCCCCTAACTCCCCCTTACCCCCCTCCCCTACCCCCCCTCCCCTAACCCCCCCTTACCCCCCTCCCCTAACCCCCCCTCCCCTAACTCCCCCCTTACCCCCCTCCCCTAACTCCCCCTTACCCTCCCTCCCCTAACTCCCCCCCTCCCCTAACTCCCCCCTCCCCTAACTCCCCCCTTACCCCCTCCCCTAACCCCCCCTCCCCTAACTCCCCCCTTACCCCCCTCCCCTAACCCCCCTTTCCCCCCTAACCCCCCTCCCCTAACTCCCCCTCACCCCCCTCCCCTAACTCCCCCTCCCCAACTCCCCCCTAACTCCCCCCTCCCCAACCCCTCCCCCCCCTAACTCCCCCCTCACCCCCCTCCCCAACCCCCCTCCCCTAACCCCCCTTACCCCCCCTCCCCCAACCCCCCTTTCCCCCTCCCCTAACCCTCCCTCCCCTAACCCCCCCTTTCCCCCCCTCCCTAACCCCTCCCTCCCCTAACTCCCCCTCCCCTAACCCCCCCTTACCCCCCTCCCCTAACCCCCCCTCCCCTAACCCCCCCTTAGCCCCCCTCCCCTAACCCCCCCAACCCCTCCCTCCCCTAACCCCCCTTTCCCCCTCCCCTAACCCCCCTTACCCCCTCCCCTAACCCCTCCCTCCCCTAACCCCTCCCCAACTCCCCCTTACCCCCTCCCCTAACCCCCCTCCCCTAACCCCCCCTTACCCCCCTCCCCTAACCCCCCTCCCCTAACCCCCCTCCCCCCCTCACCCCCCCCCCCCCCCCCCCCCCTCCCCCCAACCCCCCTCCCTAACTCCCCCAACTCCCCCTCCCCTAACTCCCCCCAACTCCCCCTCACCCCCCTCCCCTCACCCCCCTCCCCTAACTCCCCCCTCACCCCCTCCCCTAACTCCCCCTCACCCCCCCTCCCCTCACCCCCCTCCCCTCACCCCCTTCCCTAACTCCCCCTTACCCCCCTCCCCTCACCCCCCCTTCCCCCCCTCCCCTCACCCCCCTTCCCCCCCTCCCCTCACCCCCCCTTACCCCCCTCCCCTCACCCCCCTCCCCTAACTCCCCCCTTTCCCCCCTCCCCTGACCCCCCTCCCCTAACACCCCCCTCAACTCCCCCCACCCCCCCCTTACCCTCCCTCCCCTAACCCCCCCTCCCCCAACTCCCCCCTACCCCCCCTCCCCTAACTCCCCCTCCCCTAACTCCCCCCTTATCCCCCTCCCCTAACCCCCCTCCCCTAACTCCCCCCTTACCCCCCTCCCCTAACCCCCCTTTCCCCCCTCTCCTAACCCCTCCCTCCCCTAACCCCCCCTTACCCCCCTCCCCTAACTCCCCCTCCCCTAACTCCCCCCTCACCCCCCTCCCCTAACTCCCCCACCCCCTCCCCAACTCCCCCCCCCCCCTCAACTCCCCCCCTCCCCCCCTCCCCCCTCCCCCTCCCCCCCTCACTCCCCCTCCCCCACCCCCCCCCTCACCCCCCCTCCCCTCACTCCCCCCCTCACCCCCCCCCTCACCCCCCCCTCACCCCCCTCACCCCCCTCCCCCCTCCCCAACTCCCCCCTTCACCCCCCTCACCCCCCTCCCCTAACTCCCCCCTTCACCCCCCTCCCCAACTCCCCCCTTCACCCCCCTCCCCTAACCCCCCTCCCCTAACTCCCCCCTTACCCCCCTCCCCTAACCCCCCCTTACCCCCTCCCCTTACCCCCCTCCCCTAACCCCCCCTTACCCCCCTCCCCTTACCCCCCTCCCCTAACTCCCCCCTTACCCCCCCTCCCCTAACCCCCCCTTCCCCCCTCCCCTTACCCCCCCCTCCCCTAACCCCCCCTTACCCCCCTCCCCTTACCCCCCCTCCCCTAACTCCCCCCTTACCCCCCCTCCCCTAACTCCCCCTCTCCTAACCCCCTCCCCCCTTCCCCCCGCCCCCTGACCCCTCTCTCCCCAGCTGCTCATGTGCGGGCTGGGGGATGTGGATGTCAATGACTGGAGACAGCACACCCTGTACAAGAACGGCTACTGCCCGAACCACCCGGTGATCCAGTGGTTCTGGAAGGTACGGCCCCCCGCCCCGCCCCGCCCGGGCCGGGCCCCGCGCGCGGCACGCAGTGCCCTGGGTCTCGGCCCCCCACCCCCCGCCCCCCCACCGTGTCCCGCGGTCTGTGCCAGGACACGGTTCGCGCGGCCCGGCGGTGCCCCGGGGCTGCCCCGGGGGCTGGCAGCGGGCGGGGGGCGGGTCCTGACGCCGCGCCCGCCCCCCAGGCTGTTCTGCTGATGGACGCCGAGAAGCGCATTCGGCTGCTGCAGTTCGTGACCGGCACGTCCCGGGTGCCCATGAACGGCTTCGCTGAGCTGTACGGTGAGTGCTGAGTGTGCTTCCAGGGCAGCACCTGGCACACACCGGTTCTTCTGCATGCTCAGAGCACCCCAGGCACTCGGTGTCACCCAGGCACTCTCCCCCCTCACACAGAAACAGTCTTGGCTGTCACCAGCAATAGCAGGGAGCAGAGCAGCAGCCCCTGTGACCACCCACTCCACTTCTCCAGGTTTAGTGCCTGAGCTTCCCTCTGCATTACACACTCTGCAGAGGTAGTTGGATAAACCTCAGCTTATCTTGGAGCTAAATCCCCACATTCCTCTTCGCTTCCCAGACAGCTTGTACCTGGAATTTTGTAGCCCCCCATTAATGCAGGGATTTAATGTCCAGAGATGGGGTCAGTTGCCCGGCAGTTTACATTTCCTGTGATTCTCATTTCCAACAGGTTCCAATGGCCCTCAGCTGTTTACAATAGAGCAATGGGGAAGTCCTGATAAGCTGCCCAGAGCTCACACATGGTAAGTCATGGAAGCATCAGGCCACACACAGCTTCTCTGCCCTGTCACACTGCCAAGACAGGGCAACACCGTTAGCTCGGGGGCCCTTCGCGAAGCGGGGTGCTCTGCGGCTCGGCGCAGGCAGGGCCCCGGGAGCAGCAGGGCTCGCTTCACACCCTGCCCTCACTCCGCTCCAGTGCCAGACAGCGCTGTGGGCACACCAAGGGCCGTGCTGGTAGAGCTGCTGTGGCTGCTCTGCAGGCAGTGCAGGCAAGCAGAACGTGTCGGCTTCCGGTAAAGGCTTTTCTTTGCTGGTTTACTGCCCTCCACCTCAGCATGTTGAAGCCTGTTAGAGAGAGGAGCAAGCTATCCCTGCTTTATTACATTTGAAGAAATGGCTATACACACCGTTACCACAGGTTAACTATCATATTTGAACCTGGATAGCAGGGATTCACTGGCCTGAATCCCTTCTGCTAGAAGACTTCCCTCTATCCAATACAGCCTAGGAAGTAGGTACAACCAGCTGTAGGAAGTCTGGTGTAACAAACGAGCCACAGAAGGCTGTAAATTGTTGGACGAGTCACTAAAACTGTGAGGTGATAAGATGACTTTGAATTCACACAGTTTGTAAATGTTCAGAGCATTCAGTACAAGTCTTGGCCTCGCTCTCTTATGTATCGCTAACAAAGCTTTTTTTCAGGAACTTGAAGTGAGCTGTAGAGGAAAATACAAAGAATACAATGCATAAAAAGAACAACTTTATAGAAGTTTTACTTAACTAAAATCCAACCCCTAAATGCACTCTAAAACCCCAACCCATCCTCCTCAGGTTTAAACGATCTGTTAGCTTTGACAAGACCCTTCCAAGAACCTCTTTTCCATGCTGTTGCCATTACTACTGCTATTGCCAGTACTGCCATTCCTGTTCTCCCCCAATGGCAGACCATCACTCATAAATTCAGACCTCACTGCTGAGGCTTTGGACGGGAGCCTGTCGCTAGAACTGCACTGTTTTCAAGCAGCTAAAGGCAGGGTCAGGGGGCTGCTCTGGCTTTTTCCATTCCTGAGGGGTTCTGATCAATTTCCACTGCCAGCCTGGAAAAGAAAGGAGGAGGCACAGGGTTCCTCTGGAAACGTGCTTTGGCTGCAGGCACTGGGAACACAAGCATCAGGACATGGAGGAAGGAGATTGCCCTCTTTGGGTGATGTTTCCTCTGTCACGGCCCCTGAATTATGTAACCTTTTCTATGTCTCTAAAACTACACATTTGCCCAGGGATATTAAACGGGCCTTTTCCTTCTGCCCTGCAGCTTTAATCGCCTGGACTTACCTCTGTACGAGTCTTTTGAAGATCTGCGAGAGAAGCTTCTTATGGCAGTGGAGAACGCCCAAGGGTTTGAGGGAGTGGATTAAACCGGCACCTCTCCCCCTTGAGGCAAGTTCTGCTCACGCCTTGGAATTGGCCCGAGTGAGGATGGCAGGGCGGCTGCACAGCCTTGGCTCACCGAGCAAACCCCTCGACGGGGCCGTTCCCTGAGCGCAGCAGGCCGAACTCTGAGCCGTGGGTGGCTTTTCCGACGCGCCCGCAGCAGGTTACCGGCTGCCTGACACGAACTCTGATGACATTTCAGCAGGACTTACTCTATTTATGTCATGCCTCTGTAGGCAAAGCGAGCCCTTAATAAATATTTTACATAATTTCTAATGACAGCGAATGGAATTAATCATTTTACAGGTATGGTATTACAACTCATGTTTACTTTTTAATTGATTTAGACATTTTCAGATTTTATTTCATCACAATTAAATATCATCTACTTGGAAAAAATGAGCATTTTTCTTAATTTCGTACCAGACTTGATGGCAGTGTCATTAGTTCAGAGCCCATCTTGAGCCTCGTGTTCCCAAACCGCTAAAGCAGGAGAAAGCTAAGTTGGGAGTTTTCTCTACACGGGCAGCGCTCCTCTCACTGAGCACATCAATGTTGTTCTGTATCCAGAAGTACGAACTGGATGTTGCATTTTTGTATAAATATTAGACTAGTTCCAAGTCAAGGGAGACTCGTAACACAGCATGCCAGATCTCATGGTCAATAAAGGAATTGCCTCATTACTGATAATATTACCTGTACTATAAAGCGTTTTGGGGAAGGGTTGGCATTAATCACTCCAGGACAATATGCTGAAGCCTGTGGTTACCTTTGTATAGTGACTCCTCTTTTATTCTCCTTCCCTGGTTGCTGTTTGCAGCGGAGGCACTGGGCGCTACGGAGCGCCGGGCGGTCTGTCTCCTCCTTGTGCGCGTTCGCTAGCGGTATCGATACGTCACCCCGGGGCGTTGCGTTGCTTGTTTCTAACTGAAGGCAAAGGCACTTTATGTAACACATCGCAGTCATATCTGGTTTTTCTCATAGCCATTACTGTAATGATATTCCCTCTCCTGCACATGTCTTTCTGGTGCAATATCTATCAGTTGTGAATTTGGCTGCTGCTGATGTATAAACAAGGAACCACCACAAACAGATGTAGAGCTGAGCCTGCACACGTGTTCCTCAGCAACTGGTTTTGTGATCGATTTTTTACTTAATCACAAAGATTTACTATACACTGCTATCTAATCGGTTTTGTTACCTATGACATGTTGCATGCTTAAACTATCCTGTCTGAGTTGCATCTCTCTTGTGACGGATTACAAGCAGAAGATGGGTATTGGATCCACTGAAGTTAAATGGCTACAATATGGCTAAGCATAGGCTAGAGGGGTCAGCAGCTCACCCACCCGTGTACCTAGGGACAGGCATTTGCCCCGAGAGCCCAGCTCAAGGAGCCAGGTGACACGTGCCAGAACAAGACTTCACCTCGCTGCCAGCCAGCGTTTCAGCCCTGCCCTTACCTTACCCCTCCCTGACACACAGAGCCTGAGCGCAAGCAGCCACGCTGCAGAAACATGAATCCAACCACGACACTTGGCTGACGGTGCTGCTGGTGACAAGCCCTAACACTGGTGCCACCCAGCAACACCTGTGCACTAGCAAGAAGTGCAGAGACCTTATCGATGCATGAGGACAGTTACTTTGCTACTGGCACACAGGCCAAGATTCCTTTTGTATTCAAGATGTTCCCTGATGTTCCTTTCTTACCTTCACACTTGACGAGAGCTTCAGCGTGAGGAAGGGGACAGCATCCAAGCAGGTGAACACCGTACTGGCCGCTAGCCATGGGAAGGAGCGTGGGGAAGGTGCAGAGGAAGTGGTACTTCATAGCGGGCACAGCCATGGGGTTGGAGGCCCCGATGCAGGTGTCAAAGCCTTCAGAGCTCCTGAGACTTCCGGCTGTGAAACAGAAACATCATCTCGCACACAGCAGCAAGGCAGCATCTTGCTTTGGTCCTTCCCTCCCCTCACCCTCTAAACCAGGTTTACTGATACCTGCCTACATCAATGCCCTTTAGCTCTCTAGAACTGCAGTGTGACACCTGCCTGGAAGGGAAATTTTCTTTTTAAGAAAATTTAGAATCACTTAGCTTTTCAGATCTACTCCTACTCAGCTCCTCCTATCTCACAAACTGACAGACACTCCAAGAGCATTCAGCAGGTATTAAACTGGTGAGACAAAGTGCAGCCTAAGAACAGTAATGAATGTTGTGGCTTACTTCCAGGTAGGGCCTTTCCTTTCTAGGCAACAGTATGCCATGCCCTCACAGCCACAGGAAGCAGCCTGACCTCGCTCAGGCACTGGATGGTGAGGCCCAACATGCCCCAACGAAGTTAAGAGTGCCTACGCTGTGAAAACATGGGAAGTTACCTTGAGGTTTGCAGTACAGCGTGAGGCCAGGTCAGCAGCACTGGCTCTGCAAAGGAGCGGTGGTGGAGGAAGTGGACCTCCTGCAGGGCTCTGCACGTCCGGCTGCAGGGCTGGCACTGAGTGCCTAAGCTCGATTTCCAGCTTTCCACCTAGGAGTCCTCCTGGGCTACAGCTGCAGGATCCCTCCTAGGAGAAAAAGCAGTGCAGAGTCACTTAATGTCTAACCCACAGTGCACTTGACACCCCAGTGTCTTGCCCTTCCCAACACCCTGTGCTCACATTCTCACCTCTGGGCCCACTCCCCACAAAGTGGCCCAGGAGTATTTTAAAAGGTTCTGTGCAGCTACTTTCTTTGGGTCCCTGCATGGTCAACACAGAGGTGGTGCCCAAGGACTCGCTGCTTCACTCGCAAGGAGCTTTAAGGCAATTAATTCCCAACAGTTTTGGCCAGAGAGCCCAAAGCGCTCTGCAGCTGTCACCTGCTCACAGAGCCCTGCACTGATCACCCCCTTGCAGACCCAGCTGCTGGAACCCCCTTTTATCTTCCAGTCAAAAAGTAACAAGGACAACACTCTGTTGCCACAAGACCAGCCATATGTCCGTCTGTCCCAGATTAAATTTACACTGTTTAATAATTTTATTTCTTTTTTGGTAAAGCTGCTCATACCAGAAGGCCATTCAGAATTATCCTGCCTACCTTCAAACTGATTTTCAAAGTACCACTTAGACACAATGCTCATTTTCACAGTTACAGCAGCCTGACGCTGTGGTTGACACCCTCTAGGGAAGGATTGGTTTCTGGACAAAAGTCAGTTTCCCCATTTATTTTCTGAGACACAGTGAAAGAAACTGGTTTGTTTTCCCAACAGCAAAAGATCAGTGTGACAAAATGAAGTTGTTGTAATAAAATGATGCAACTTAATTAAATATTTAATAAAGAATGATGGAAGCTACAGCATTTTATACTTCAAATATATTTTTTGCCTAACCAAAGCTTGGTTTGGTTTTGTTAACAAAACAACGGTGCCTTAGGGTCACACTGGCTCAGCCTGGGGCGCAGGGGGCAGCTGAGGTGCACCTGACTGAAGGGATTAAACACTCCCATCCACACATTCCACACGGCTCCCAAACTCCTGCCTGTGATCCATCCCCACTGCACTCAGGGCAGAGCTCAGAGCTCTGTGTGATGTCTTTAGGTGAATAAACACATTTCCCTGAGAAGCATTCCCAGCGGATGCTTGTCCCTGGTTCAAGGAGCTTTTCTCTACAGGGATCTGAACAATTAAAGTACGGTTGGTATCACAGAGCATCCACTCAGGGAGCAATACAAACACTGCACCTGCCCCATCTCCACTGTAACATCATCACTTCAGCACAAGAACTGGTGATGCTCTGACAGACTTCCAGGAGAAGTCCTGCCCTCAAAGCATCCAACTGCACAGCAAGCATACAGAGCAGTGCTTACCAACTTCGGGTTGGAGCCACACCTCACACACTATGAGCCCTCTATCATTTTCATTATGCATTTTCTATGCTTGCAGCAGAATTTTCTGCAGCCCATAATAATGCCTTACTTGCAACAACTCAACCAAGTACAGTAAGTCTAGGCCTCAGTGAATCTGTTTTCAGCACTACAATTACAATGTTGTACGCTAAGAACAGTTTATTAGCAGAAGGGAAGCGAGGGTGCCATTTCTGTTAACAGGGGTGAACGCCCAGCTTAAACGAACCCAAACCACATGCCAAACCAAAAACCATCCCAACAAAAGCAAACCTCATACCAACACCACTGCCACAAGCTGCTTCTGACCTGGCAACTGCCCTCCCAAACACAGCCTGCACACAGCAGGGACCTGCCTTGCACCAACACAGGTGTTAGGGCACACTGGCGCAGGGTGGCATGCCAGCACACCCACACCACCCACTGAGCAAGCACCCAGGAATGGGAAGAGGAACAAGGCAGCCAAAGGGACTAGGCAAAAAGGGAATCTCTTCAAACAGCCCAGAAACGCAACCTGCCATCAGAAGTACCAGTCAGCATCCTGACAGACAGGGATACCTGCTGCAAATCAGGCACAGGCACTCGTCAAAGTCACCAAACCCCAGATGATGCAGCCTGTTCAACCAACTTAGTTATTTTTGTGCCTGTGCATGCTACTGCAGCATGACTTACCCTGCATTAGTAATTAATCCACCAGTCTCTTTACTGTTCAGCTGCACCAACACCACAGAACAGCAACTAATTTACTCGGTCTAACTTGTGCACACAGATCCATACGCTACTTGTGGGCACCCACAGGTGACGCTGCAGCAACTCCGCTGGTGGCAAGCCCTGACACGGGGTTGCTTCCTACCCTGACATGGGGTTGCTTCCTACCCTGACATCACCTGTTCCTGACAAGGGAAAGGTCCTACACCATTCAGATCAGCTCCCCTTGAAGCTTGCTGCTAGGGATAAACATGACCACACCAGACCAAGTTAAAGATCCAACTGGACAAGGATCTGAAGGGCAGAGTCTGCCAAAACAGCTCGAGCTGGGCAAGCAGTTGTGCTTCCAGCAAATGCACCCTCGAGCAGAGTGACATGCAGCCTGAGGCCCCACTGCCCAGGGAACGGCTTCTTTTTCTTTGCCCACAAACAGCTCTGTGAATTACAGCGTTGTTTCAATAACTAGTTCAGTGTCAGAGGAAAATCCGGTACTTGCAGTGCTAGAGCACAGTGTCTGCAGCATTCCAGCATGAAGGAGTTTAAGTCTGTTTTGACCCTAACACCTCTTATCTTTTGTCCCTGTGCTCCTCAGACACCTGTACCCACTCACTGCCTCTGTGTCCAGGGGGCTCCGAGTCCCCTTGCTCACCAGTCTGGCAGGCTGTCAGAGCATCGCTTATCACCAGCACTCGCAGGCGCCAGCCCGGCTCTCACACTCACCTCCACCTTGCTCAAGGTCTCTCAAATACAGGCTGACTACAGGCTCGTGGCAAGAAAGCCGGATGCACACAGCCTCTGTGGGCAGTTCCCCCTCACCCCCCGAGAGAAACCAGTCCTAGCAGCAGGCCAGAACCCAACCCAGGGGGACACAACCAACGAGAAGTACAGCCATGCCACTGGCAACACTCCCAACAGCCCGCCAGCCCCACAGACTGGCATCGCCCTTCCATAGGGTTTGGAACTGCCAGCTGCAGTTCTGGTGCAAAACGACTTCCAGTGTGGAGCCAGGAAAATGGACCCCGGCGCGCCAAAGCCAGCCTCAGGCACCTGCTACTGCATCAGCTCTTCATGCCACCACACACCCCACAGCACTGGGGGAACAGACCTTGCAACTCGCATTTGCCAGTGCCCAGAAACCATGACGTGCCTTAGGGCACTGACTGAACAGGAGTAAGGCAGTAGAGCAAAATGGCACGCGAGAGAATGCCAGGGACAGTTAAGACTTAGTTGTAACTATACCTGACCACTGAAAGCCTGCTGCCAGTCACAGAAGGCTGACACGCCTTTAAAATGGAAAGTAACAAAAAAAACACTGCAGGCTCCTGCCCTCCTGAAGCCAACCTCTCCCCTGCTCCCGCAGTTGTCACTGTTTTAAATCCAAGGGGCTGACAAGTTGCATGCCATGCTCTTCTTACACCCCAAGGTTGACTCTACACAAACCCCACTATCATTTACATTCCTACGCAATGCGATCAGGAGAAAGGCACCCAGGGTTTGCTATGGCAACCCAGCAGGAAACGCTCCCCTTCCAAACACCTCCGACACCAGGATCACAAAGATAAATAATCTCTTGATGATTACCATTGATTATTTCCCCAGCCTTTGATTGAGAGCCTTGTTCAAACTCAATTTATTCTCGCTCAAACGCACCTGGAAGTTTCACCCAACTCATTTTCCACCTTTTGCTGTGGGTGTTTCATTGGCTTGAAAGAGACTCAAGTTTGAAGCTCAACATGAGCTTATGTATTACATCAGTAACACATTCACATTGCACATGTATATTCACTACAAATATACAAATCCATTACCTTTTAACCTGTTGTATCTCAACCACAGTAATACAAGTGTTGTACTCCAAGTCTCAGTGCATTTCCCTCTGATAATTCTCTGTCAGTAAAGTATGACAATGCAACCACATCAAACTTTCATGTCTGTAGCTGATGCTTTCTAACTCCAGTGTTCTAATAATGTGCCACAATGTTGCTGCTAATAACCTTGACGCTGGTTGAAGCAGCGTGTTACACCATGAAAGGGAACAGGAAGGCAGCAGCCACCTTACTGGAAGCGGGGCTTTCTGCTGGTATGCAGGTATCCAGCTCTCACCGAGACCTGACAGTTACCAACCGGAGACAGACGTGGTGGGTCTGCAGCTCCGCAGGGTCCGGAAGCTCAGGAGTTTACAGAGAAGTTACTGGATGATGCATGGTGGTGCCACTGACTTTGCTGAGGCCAAGGAAGCTTGGTTTCCAAGCTCAGTCCCAGAAAAAGGGCTCTGCAGCCCCTTCCAACCCAAACCAGTCTGTGGTTCTAGGGGATGAATATGGCGAGCTTGACCTTGTGGGGTGCAGACGCACTCGTCCTCAGCTAACAAAAGCACTAGCTGTGATCACATTTACACAGCCAAGTGAGCATCAGCCACTGCCCAAACCAGCAGGAGTAGCTCAGGTAGCGAAGTCACAGTAACACACACAAGGATAGGAACATAACATTAGTGCTGGGGTTTCTGGGTTAGTTTTTTACTACCCAGCCTTGCCAGCCTGAGCTAGTGCAGATGGCATTGCCTGAGTTACAGCCACAAACTCATCTTTGCTGCCTATGTGCAGCAACCGGCAGGGAAAACTTGGGGCTTCTGCTCATTCCGACTAATTACTTGCTCCACGTTGTCACTTCTTCAGGCTCACTGCACCTCGTGCCACAGAGGTTTTCTGTGTGGCTGACGAGATTTCCCCCAAGTTGTGGTGAACTCAACTTTCATTCTATCACGACTGGATTAGCTAGAGGACACGACCTCCCTGTGAAATCAGTTTTTAAACAAACGGTGAACTTTGAACCTTGCACTAAAGTTAAAGAGTAACAGAGATAGATACTAGATCAATACTTGGCAAATATTAGTTGCAGGCAGGGGACAGACGCTTCCCTCCCATAGCTCTGAGTATTTCAGCATGCTGAGGATGAACATGTCTTTATTTTTAAGGATTTCTTTACACAGAAAAAAGAAAAAACTACTTTGAAGCAGCAGGTTAATGTTTAGTGCAAGCCCAGGAATTTCCTTCCTCGGCAGTCCACCCAGAGTTCAGGGAATCAAGGGCTACTTGTTCCCACAACTGACAGCGTTTTCCCTACCATCCCAGTAAGTTCCTTGGCTCCAGTGCTTTATCGCTGCCAACAACTGCTTTTAAGAAAGCGGCCAAGTTCTAAGCAGTTCTACTTCCTGATCAAGCATGCAGATGGCTCACTGTCTCTGACCATTTAATAACAATGTAAATAGAAATTGTGATTGCAGGTTGTTATCTCAATGGCTTGTTACAACACACTCCTCTTGGACTCACAGTATTTCCCAACTGTGCCCCTGGGTTTTAAAAAAAAGAATTGGCATATTCAACCCAAATTATGAATTTGTTATTTGACAGCATGGCACAAAAAGTCTCCCTGGCACTCCTTCCTGCCTTGTATCTGTAACAACCATACCAACCCTACTTCGAGTCTGCAGAGTACCCAATACTCAGGGAGAATTAATGCCTGGGACAGACAGGCAGCAGTGTTACATGGCACAGAAGCAGCCCAAGACAAATCAAAGCGTTCCTCAGACACACAGATTTGACAAGCGCTCTCTTGGCTGCATGTGGGTAGTGGCACTCTACCAGAACATGAACCACAACAGGTTTAAGTGCAGGTGCAAAGGGTCCTTACAATTTCTAATAGCTGCTTTCTTGTCTAGCCCCTCTCAGGTCTGGAATGCAGGAGCCAGAAAACTCAGATCCGATCCAGTTCCCAAACCTCTGCCACATTTACAGAGCACATCCAATCCCTAGGTTTGGTGATAGATACTCAATAGAGAGCAATAATTTTACCATAAAGAATGGTAGATCTGTGAAGTACAACTCCACTTCCTCAACTTCTGCTTACTCTCACTACAAAGTTATCTGTCCCCCAACACACAGTCTCCTAACAGCATCACTACCAGCAGCTTGCTGTTACTTTTTTCTCTCTGGCACTAAAAGCGCAGCTGGCACAGAGCAGCAAGCACAGCATCAGGCCTGACTCTGAGCAGGACAAGGGAACTCCCCTTACAACTTCTTTGGCAAGATCTATTTTCTTGACATTACCTTACACAGCTTTCACCTGGCTCTGCAAGAAAAGAAAGGGATGAAGAAACTGTGCTACACCCACTCCTAAGTGTGTACTCCATTGTTCAAAAGGTCTGAACATATCACATCCTTTCCTCCTGCTCCTTTGTTCACAGGACAAATCAAAGCCGAGCCCATCCACAGCACCCAGGCTCGCAGAAAGGAAGGGCAGGCAGAAGGCCCTCAGAGGGCAGTTGTTATGTATTCACCACAGCTTTCTTATGCTTTCCACTGAATGTCAGCTCGACCTACAGCAGCTTTATGGATATATCTCGAGTACGGATGTATGGATGTGCTGTGTGGAAAAAGAACCAGGAACATGACAGTGCTGGGGCATGGGGCATGACAGAACCACCACTGTGACTAACAGATCAAGCAGCACTCCGCGTGCTGTGCAGTCAGACTACCTGCAATCTTCAGCAGTCACAAGAAGTCTCATTTAACAGCGACAACTGAGACTCGACGGTCACAGCAGCTTTACATTGATCTGCAGAAAGATCTGTCTTCAGGTCTTTCTCTGGGACAGTCACCAGTTAAAAAAATGCCTTTTGTCTTTCCCTTTTCTTTGCCCAAGGCTAATGTATACATACATGTATAGCCATACCACCTTTTATCTGCGCCCTGGCAACTGTTTGAAGAGCTTTGTTTGGGCTCATCTGTCCATAGCCTGAAGGACAGGAGTCCAACGACCAAACAGTTCATCCGGTCATCTACCGAGTAGCTTGTTTGCTCGTGCCTATCGGATCCCACTGGCAGACCAAAATGGGGGGCAGGAGGGTAACACCACCCAAAAACCTCAAGCCAGGGAATCAGCAAAACCATTCACATTGTGAAACGTGAGTTGTGCCCTAAACCACATTGAAAAGCTCACTACACATCCTTGAGAAGCTCCTAGGGACAACTGCTGCCTCCCTGTTGTTACCTCTCCTGCTGCACGGTAGGTGGTTATACGGAGAGTTCCCCCTTCACCCACAGCAGCTTCAGTTCCTAGGGAATCTGACAGATTTCTTGCAAGCGTGAAGAGCCCCGTACCAAGCAGATTTCCCCCTCTGAATGCCGTGGCATCCTGCAGCTCTGGGATGCATCGTTCTTGCCCACACAGAAGCCTTAGAATTCTTGCCAAGCTATCATACATTATGGTTTTGGCACTGACTGTACACTTAACTACAGCCTGTAAGATGTGGCACAAGCTAGCTACTTGCATTCATTTACAAGGTATAGCTAACAAGAGGAAAAAACACTTTAAGTCTAAACCATCACACCAACAGTTTTAATAGGTCTGTACTGAACTTGTTAAAATGGTCACACGTGGAGCACAAGGTCCTCTGCACTGAAACATCTGTCCTTAAAATAGCTGAACTAAAGAAACTGAGGGCGGATGCATCAAAAGAAGTGTGGCCAGCAGATTGAGAGAGGTGATTCTACTCAGATGCTTGAGGACCAGGAGTGTCTGGCCAGTGCTCAGCACTTCACTGTGACACTGCCCAAGCCCATCTGCAGCACTCAGGACTCCGCTGCTCCCAACCACTGTAAAAGACAGCAGTACATCTTTATTTATGGCTTATTCTCAAAGTGAAAACAAAGTTTCTTGAGGACACTGCTTACTAGCTCCCACGGTAGCTTAAAGTTTGCTCTCTTGAGATTCAGAGTAGCAATTCTGCTGACCTTTTCCCTCCAGACACCAACAATTTTAAAATCTACCCTTGCACGATCACTGTGGCCAGGACTGCCACCTCCCACAAGTCCTTCTCTAGTCACAAATAACAGGACTGGGAGGGCACCTTGCCTGGCTGGCTCACTGAGTACTTAGAACAAGAAATCATCTCCAAACAAGCGCAGGAATTTCCCAGCCTTGCTTGTCACAGCAGTATGGGGCTCATGTGTAGTTGAGTGACTTGCTAACCCTAAATCAAAAGGGGACTTTATGTTCCACCAGCCTTTAAGAATTGTGATATAACAACCTGCATCTTGCTACACAAGCCACTCAGTTCTATGAATCCCCCCAGAGCGTTTGTTCTTTTACCTGAAGTTAAAGCAGAGCACTGGCTGCCGGCTCTCCCAGAGCTGGTAAGAACCATTAATATTTGACATTCCCAAGCCCACACATGTGAAATTGCCCCAGGAGGCTAGCCACGAGATGGTGCCTCAAAGCTCCATCGCACCGGAAATGCCTGTGTGCCTCCCCACCAGAAGGCAGCCTTCACAGCGTTAAAGCACAGGTGTCCCTCCCCGCTTAATGGGGCCCTACGACAGCATTACAGCACACCTGAGCTTAGCACAGCCCCGGGGTGCTGCGAGAGTCCGAGCACCGCAGCTGCCACCTCTCGCACCCAGCTCGCCAAGGAGCCACTCACATTCACTGCGCCACCGCGAGCGGCCCTAACTGGGGGGGCCTGGGGCCCAGTGATGGAGCCTGCTGCAGGCATCCAGCTGCAGCAAAGCCCTCCAGAGAACCCAAGCAGCCCAGGCAGATAGGTCCTGGAGAAGCAATGCCCTCAGCAACAACCATATTAAGAGAAGGCTCGTGCTCGGTGCATTTCAGACCAAGTAATCTTTAACAAAGCCTGACTCCAGGGAAAGGCTCAGCTCTGACCCCAGCCCAGCACACGCAGCGGTGGCTTCGGCACGGCAGAGCCGAGTGCCACCTTTGTACAGTGGCATTCCTAGCACTCAGCCTAAAGGAGAGCTGCTCGGCACGGGCAGCTGGGGAATGCTCTAGCAGAAGCTGGAAAAACATCAGCCAACATCTGAAGCAGACACCCACTTTCCACTGGGGATAAAGATTTGTGTACCTGGTGGTTTGGTTTTCAGTCACAATAAACTTCCTCAGAAGAAAACAAGTTTTCAGGAGTATTCTGGGAACACCAGGTGAGTTCCAAATTTCATTTCATACAGAATTTACGCTGCAAGCATAATCTTTTTTCTTTTAAACTCGGTAAGCAAAGAGAATAATGTCCAAATCCCTGAATCACCCTTGAAATGCTGAAATGACTGAATGGCATAGAGAAATGGATGTGAAAGTAACTGATTCCTACTTGATCTTTATATGAGCTCCAGCCTATCATCTATTTAATAAAAACGAACAAGTCATTCACTGAGATTACTAAACCAAGAATTTCATGTGTTGAATTGATTTCCAATACAACAGAAAAACAGCAAGAGGTTCGAAAGCGTCTTTTTATTTTGGTGCCAATAGAAAGTTTTAGCTTCAAAAACCAAGACAAACCCCAGAAAATTCAGGCTTTTTCCATTGAAAATGACTCTTCTGAGGCTGCACACTGATTTTAAACAGTTCACATGACATAGAATTGCAGCTGAGATGTATGCTTTGTGCTCTGAGAAACATCAGCAAGATGACATCAATGATTCAGCAATAGAGAGCTGTCATATTGCATTATGGGGACTGAATGGGAGCTATGAAATGCAATCCCTATAGCAGATACCTTGGTCCAAAAAACACCTCAGCAGTATCTCCAAATGAAAGTGTTTTCAGAACAAGAAATATTTAAAGGAGGCCCTCGCTACAGACCAATTTACCTCCCTCCTCCCCCACTTTGTCCATTTTTCTCCTTTAAAAATAAAAGATCCTCACAAGAGGATCTTAATTTCCCAGTTTCAAAAGGAAAACAATAGTTTGACCAGCCAGGTAATTCCTCTTTCAAACACCCATACCCATGCAATGAGATTTTAAGAAGCAAAGCACAGAAAAAGAACGTCTCAAATTGATTTATCTTTTAACTGTACTGTGTAACCTGGAAAACCAGTGAGGTGATGGCAACAGATTAAACACTCCGGTGATCCAAATCGGTATGCAATTACAGAGGCAGCTAATTCCTATCATTTGCATCCAATCCCTGACAGCTTAAAAGAGCCAGGTGTCTCTCCTCAAGAGCTTACACATTCAATCACCTAACCCTGCTCCCCACCCAAGGGGACAATGAGGCACTCCTCCCTTTCACAGGCTCCTTCCTTTGCAAACAAGCCCACATTTGCAGATCACTTATCCCTGGAGTATCATAAAATATGCACAAGGAACCATCACTTTATTGAATGGCTCTGTTTTTATGGCAGACATTTTGTGGTGCAATAGAGGACAGGATTTTTATTCTCAAAGACCAGCAAAAGCTGCTCTGAAGCTGCATTCAGAATACTCATGTAAAAAATAACAATCAAAAGCCCCAGAGCTGCAGGGCATGCCACCCAAAGAGCACCTGCACATGCTACCACCCATTGCCTCCCATGCCCACAAGGCAGCCTTACACCACTAACACCAGACCAGTCTCATGACCCACAGGGCAGCACAACATATCCCTAAGCTCCAGGCCCTGCCATTCCTCATGAATCCTCTCTGCCCATTGAGAGCGACACTCGACCACCCACACCCCCCAAAATGCTAGTCCTTCAAACACCCCATGGGCTGCAAAAGCTCCTCAGCAAAACTCATCTAAGCCTTGCCTGGTCCCCAGCTTCACAGCATCCCAGAGCACCCTTTGAGCAAGGGCTCTGGACTCCTGCACTATACCTGGTGCCCTGTAGCTCGCCTCCAGCCTTTCACCAAAAAGTTTCTGGCCAAGGAAGGCTCCCAGGCACCTGAGACTCCAGTCTCAACGCCCCTGTTTCATACAGAGTTCTTCTATCAAAACACACCACAGGTGCCAGCATAACCATCCAGTGGGCATTCAGTAAGGCTTAGATCTTCTAACTACCCAGGACATGAAGGCCTTAGACTAGACCATCAACGTTGTCTTTGGAATTACAGCTCAGCAAAACACTTTTGGGAGCTCTGGGCCACACCACTCAGTTAGCTAAACACAAACCCAGCCATTTCCAAGAGCTGATTTGGAAAGTCCCCTCACCTGGAGGAGCCTCCCTCCGATTTGGGACACAGAAGCCAGAGGAGCAACAGGGACACCAACACCCCTCCTGGGCCACCCCATTTTCTGTTGATTTACTGCTGAGCCAGCTCTTTTCCCATACACATCCACTCTGCAAAGAACATCAGATCTGACACACACCAAGGGAACACCACCTCCCCCTCTAACTGCTGACTGCACAAAACCGCCCCACAGCACCCAAAGATAACAGGTTAAAAGCCACTTACTTGCCACTCCAGAAGAGCAGTCCCAAGCACTCCAGAGCTGCCACTCTGCACATAGTTTAACACCAAAGGCATATAAACTAAATCCTACAGTTGAAGAGAGACAATTCTGAAGACCCATCCATGCCGAGTACTGCCTGGTGACTACGAGGTGCCCAGGCAGCCCAACTGCCGACTCACAGCTGTCCCTCGTTGAGGCCCTGCTCAGCGCCAGGCCCAAGCACCTGGATGACCTCTACCCTGGTTCCAGCTCCTCTCCCCTGCTTGTTACACAGCTCTGCAGCCCTCCATGCTCCCCCAGGAACTGCTGCCTCAGGAATTGCTGGCCCTTGGTTTTCCTGCAAGCCCAAGGCCTGCGTTTTGCCCACCTGCACAGTACCTGCTGGTAGTGTTCCTCAGGCCGGGCCGATGAGGAAATGGCGTCACTGCTTAGGCTCCCACAGAAACAGACTCTGCCAGTGAAAACCCTTCCCAGGGCATTAAGCAATTAAACTTTTTTTGCTGAAGGAGGGAGAGAGCTCTCCTCCCTGCTTTCATGCCCCTTCTCTTTTTGCTGTAGAAGTCTCTCTGAAGGCATGAACTCGGCTGCCTGAGCCCAACACCTGTGCTTGTCCAGTCAGACAGAGCCCGAGGAGCCCGCACTCTGTCCCACAGACATCTGCTCACATGCCAGTGACTACGGCCAGCCACAGACTAGAAAACAAACTGCAGTTTGTTCTGAGGTGGAAAAATCTTCGTTTTGTGAAAAATCCCTCAGTTCAGTAGAGCCCTGGCATCAGGGACTGCAATAACCACATGAAATTCAATTTCATACTGCAACAGATAGTAAGCAAGTCAGTAACCTGCCTGACTAGGCCAAAATGGCGTCTGTGCAAGGAAGGTTTGCATTTAGCTAGGAAAGTGTCTGAAATGTCATGTCAAACACTCGATGACTTAATTATTTTGTCACTGCTCTTGGTTTCCAAAACACTGCTATTACAGCCCCACTGCTCTTCTGCAGATTTGGGGGTGCAGGCACAGAGAGGCAGAGAAGGCGCCTTGCCCTGGCTACCTCAGCTTTTGTTCTGCAGGCTGTCCGGCTGCCGGCAGCTCTGCTTCCTGGCTGCCTTTGGCCAGAGCCAGCCCAAAATGGTAGAGAATGATCGATTAAAGTTTCAACAGTTACAAATTGCTGTCTTCCTGATTTTGTCAGGACACCAAACCCATTTTTAAGGCTGCAATTTTTACCAACAGAGCAAAAGATGACAACGGGTTATCAGAGACTCACAGCTCCTCAGCGCAGACCCTGCCCAGCCCTGTCCCTTCTAGAAGGTTCTGTTGCCCCACCTGCCCCATCCCACCCCTCCTGGAGGTCCCACCCCACCCGGCAGCACTGTGTGCTTCAGGATTTGGAAGTAGGGAGTTTGGGGTGCTGCCACTCTTCGTGGAGTGAGCTCTGGGCCTCTGCGCCACACGTGTGACTGCCCCTTCATGAGGCCTTTAAGCTGTCGGCTGACAGCTTCAGGTCACTAAAGCCTCTTCAAGTCCTGAGTAGAGAGTTGCAACAGGTTTTTTACTTACAAATGCAAAAAAATAATAAAGTTGGTTATCCTCATCTGCATCAAAGACCTGCATGTTGTGCTTTGTCTGCTCCATGTTACGTGCAGGCCCACGGGGCATTAAAGAAAAGGCTGTGGATGCTCACCTCAAACGCTGTTTGGTGCTTCGGTGGCATCATGGCTGCTGCCTGTGGTGAATCCTGCAGGAAAGCTCTGGGCAGTGCTGAGCGGAGGCTGTCACACACATACGTGACACTTGAATACCTATGAGCAGAAGTTACTGAAGTAAATTAAACTGCAGACCTGAGGAGGCAGCAAGTGCTGAGCGAGGGTTTTGTCTTTCCTGAGGTAAACTGCACAGGCCGCTGCTGTGCAAAGGTTTGATTTACTACAGCTATTCTGGAACACGATAGCTCTACCAGGACTCAGACTCCTATAAGATCCAGGGCAATAGTCGTGAAATGACAAACCTTTATTTACTGTTCTGAGGTTAAACTTTCTGTATCCCATGTGTGCAAGCACATCAGCACCTACTGCCCTATGGAGTGACTGAAGTCATGGACAGGAGAGGTGGGATACACGTTCCTCTCACCAGAGAACCATTTATGGCATATTGACTGAGTTCCATGCATTTAATGTCGGCCAGACAAGGAGAAGTCACTCTGCAGCAGCACAGTGACTGCTGTGCACTGACCCCACATCAGAAAAAAGCTGTCTATCGTGTGTGGCAGGAAAGGTTTATGGCTGTGCCACTCATGTATGTGCAGAGGGAGGCCTGTGGACCTGCTGTGATGTAGGAAGGAAGGGAAATTACACAGATCTCATGTTCTTTGCAAATGTCCATTCCAAAGTACTTTATTTTGCTGTGTTTTATGATCTATAGGATTAATGCTTTGCTGCAGCAGTGGCTGACAGAGGAAGGAATTCTGTGCTTTGATAGCCACCGATGGACACTTGCTGTCTCAGGCTCACAGAAGCAGTATCACAGGCCTGGGTGAAAGTTCCCCCTTAAGGACAGGTAAATAAACATGTTTTTTCTGTTAGCCATCTGCTTGCATCAAAATCACTTAAATTCTGTGCACAACCATTTTGCTGGGGGAACAGAAATTTCATGGATGGCACGTGGTGGGTCAGACTGTACACCCTTACTCTGGAGATAGTCTGCAACCTGACATCTTTGTGTGAGATGGTGGATCGTTATGGGGAATGCCAGGATGATCTAGATCTGATGTAATGAGTTTGATGATTGGGAAACTCAAATCAATTTCGTTTACTGAGCCCCAGAAGAAATCAGAAGAGATCATGGTTTCCAGGTTAAATACCTTTGCTCTACTTTCCGCTGCTCTAAGTTAATCTTTCTCTACCTAGTAGTCAGAATGACCAGAACATGTAATCTTTAACCACTGGCCACTGGTCCCACATGGGTGATAACACTTCCCCCCTACGATCTGAGCTGTCCTAGCACTACATATGCCTCACCTTTGTCTGGTCCCTTGTCATATTAGCACTGGAAAAAGTCCTGCCTCAAATGGTTGGGCAGGTTGATGCCCCTTGGATACTGGAGTAATCTGGGCTAAGTAGGTAAATGCCAGCTTTGCCCACTTTGAGCCTAAGAATTCCTGCAGCAATTTCCTCTCAAATGTATGGCCGTATCTGAAGTGATGGACTGAAGTCATAGCCAAGGGATGAGTTCAGCTACATTGTTGGATACATGTCTGTTTCCTGCATGAAAGGATGCAGCCTGAATCTGACCCAGATTTATCTGAGTTTTAAACTAAGCCAGCCGTGCCCACAGCCAGCAGATTGTAACCTGAGTTTTCCATTGATGAACTAGCCAACCCAGAGAGGTAGTGGAGGCCCCATCCCTGGAGATAGATCAGGTTAAGAGCATTGATTATAGGCTCATTAAAGTGAGCTGGAGTATAACTCGTGTCCCCATGCATGCATGGCCATTAGCACAATGGTCCTGAGGCTGGCACCTGGGGAAGGCAAATTGTTAAATATTGGGGTTTCCAAGGATTGCAGACTTGGGGTCTCCCTGGACTGGTGCCTCAGCAGTTCCTTTCTAAACCTCTGTACCTTATAGCATCAGATTCTGCAGATCAGAATCTTTTGCTCAAACTCCTTCCACAGCTGAAGGTTTAGTTTCCTGGCTCCCTCAAAACATCAACTGACTTGAACCTGGGGGTGATACCTTAGCTGGACAACTTGGGCTCTTCAACCATCCAGATGAGGAAGAGAATGGTCTTCCCAATCCACTCGCTTTAGACTCCCCACACACTCTCCATGCAGACCATCGTCCTTCTCGGTGTTACTTTTCTTTTCACATAAAGTCCGTGCTGTTCTGATTTTAAGTGTAGAGAAAGAAAAAAGAGAACTGGTTCAGGTGAGTCTCTTGCAGGTCATGTAGATGGACCCTGATTTGAAAGTCTTCAGCTTGAACTGAGTGGGGAAACTGGCTTTTGAAATCTGCTCTAAATAAACACAGTCATTGTGCTTTTTAAGCCCTGTCACACAATGCAATTTGTTGAACATGTAACGTATTTATGATCAAAATTAGCCAGCTGCAAAGAAAGTTTACTATTCCACAGGGATTTATACCACTCACAAACCCTTGTAGGCCCATATAATTTCAAAGCAGAGCAAAACAATTCTCTGAACACACTAGTGTGATCTTCATGCACAGAATATTTAACCCCTTTTTTTGCCAAAGCTGTTGTTACTCATTGAAGGATTTCACAATAAAGGTTTCACAAAGCCAAGCCATCACTTCTCACTGTTTGTTGGATCTTTCCAGTGTGAAAAACTTCCTAATTTTTTTTCATTTTTGCCTGATTTTTACCCCAGTTACAAGTTACTATTCCTTCAGTTTTGGAGTTGTTCTAAGACTCCACTCCTCAGATTTCTATTTCACTCTTCGTATCCCCCACATTTTATCTAAGAAAAATGATAGCAAACAACTTCTGTATGGCTCAAATTCTGTGCTGTGTACAGCAGCGACAGCTCAGGCAACGGGCGCTGGAACCAGAGAGTCATGGGGCAGCGCAGACTGGAGGGGTCACAGGGCTCGGCCTGTGCTCTGGGCACTGCCAACTTCAATGTTACATGGGCTCCTATCTGCAGACTTTGAAGGGAAGAGCTTGGCCCACAGATGAATGTGCACTGTGTATTGCATTATTTGTCCTTGTATCACCTTTAGTAACATTTAAACAAGCCAGTTCCTTCCCCCCCCCCTTTTTTTTTTTTTTCCGGAATTTCCAAATATTTTGGCACTTAATTTCAAAGAACTGGGCCCAAATCAGTGTGCAAGTGATGAATGTTGCAATGCTGCTTCAGACTCCCACCATGTGTAGTGGGCTCAACTACAGTCGCAGATCCCCATTTTGAGGAAACAGCTTTATTTTCCAGAAGCAGAACCCAATGCCAAGTAAGCGGTGTTTCCCCTGGGACCAAAAGTAGCACAGTTCAGTCTTTCTCTTCTGGTTTTGGAAAAAATGTGGCTTTGGGGGTGGTGGATTGTTTTGGTTTGTTTTGATTTGAGGTCTTTTGCCCTTTTTAAGATAAACAGACTGTCAGGTGGATCATCTACATTAGGCAACTATCATTGCTTCTACAAATGTAGGTTATAAAAATACATCCTTAAATCCTGAGAATGGAAAAGTCTGGAGATTCTCCTAATGGGAAACCACTATACCTGCACTGGATACACAGTGGTAAGCCTGGTGAGAGCCCACAGATACAGCTGCATTACTGCACAGAAAGCACAGCTCAGTGCTGCCTTTTAGTCACGACCGCTGACAGTATTGTTTGTACTACTAGAGTATCTGAGACTGGAGCTACACTGTGATTAGGAAGCAGCATTGTAGGGACTGCAGGAGATAGCTCTTGCCATCACAAATTTACGGTCCAAATACACCACCACCCAAAGGAGAAAAGACTTGGCATAAACTGGCAAAGCCAAGGGTGTTCTACTGGCTTTGTAGTTCAGGGTTTTTCCATTACACAGTATTTTACACTGAGTTTGAATTGGTATCGTGCAGGGCCCTCCCCACAAAAGCAGGGCCTGTTTCACCTCCCCCAGCAGCTGCGAGGGAAGGTAAGTCACCAAGGACAGAAACTGCACAGGGCAGCCCAAGGTCTGGTTACACTGACACTGGGAAGCAAGGGCAGTGCAAGACACAGGACGTTTCCCAGATATGATTTCGCAGTGGTTTGCTGCTGCTGGATGCACACATCCAGCCAAAGCCAGTAAAGTGGCCTGATTCCTCCCTTCTCTGAAGCACTAGATAGAGAACCTTGCTTTAAAAAAAAAAAAAACAAAATACCAACAATCTATTTAAGACTTACAAAATATTTAGGTTCTTATGGAATATAAGCATGGCAATGGCAGCAAGCAATGAAATACTAACTTGTTAACTATCAGGAAGGTTATTGTACTGAAGGTGTGACTTCAGTGACATATAGAGAGATCTCAGGTTCAAATCCCATACGGGCCTTCACAAACAGTGTGGAATTCATCATGCCCTAAATCTGGGGGTTTATGCAGTGGCCTTGTTGTTCATTATCTGGACAAGGTCCTGACATGTGTGTTTCAGTCCTGGGTTTGCCACTGGTGTTCAGCTCAACTCTGATGTTTTCCCCCACTGCACAGGTGTGCTGGAAAGTAAATCCCATTAAACCTGTGACACGCTATCTGAGAGTTCTGCAACGTCCCATGCAGAAAAGGCAGTAAAGCAAAATAAAAATGAAACAAAGATCAGTAAGACCCAGCAGCGAGCAGTAGGGCTAGCTCTGCGGTCTGAGGACCTGACAAAATCAGTCTAGCTGGAAGAAGTAAGCACTTAATATGAAAACAGAGTAAACACTCTTCATCTCAGGGTTAAGCAGAACAGCAGCTGAAAAAAACCTGTGGTTGCATCCTTCCTTACCCACATATGCTCTTTCTGAAGAGAGAATTGAGATTTCAGAGCTTTTTTCCATTCCTTAGTGTGTTTGACTGCAGGTGACTGGCTCTGTGCAGTGAGGGCCATCTCCCTCCCCCAGATCAATATTTTAATACGACTTATCAGAAAGAGAATGAATTGTTTACTTTAAAACCTCAGGATCCCATAAAGGGCGAGGGAAGGGTGTCCACTGGCCACAGAGCTGACCACTGCTGGAACTCACAAAGCAACCCCAGCCCTCCAAAGATCCGAACACTCACCAAAGCATCGTGACAAGCCCTGAGGATCCGCTGGCAGTGGTGTCGAACGGTAAGTGCCTTCCCCTGTGTGGGTCATGGGAGGAAAAGGAAATGCTAAAATGGATTAGCAACAATAAAAAGGGCAGGTGAATTCTGAATACTAAGCACTCTGGCATACCAAAATAGCCACAAATGCCTGTGGCCTGTCTGTGTAATTTAAAGGCTTTAATGTCTAGTTACAGCCATCTCTGCCTGCACTTCTGCAGAGACTTGTGGCAGCAGGCCAGCCATCCTAACGCTTATTGTTCGAAAGAAAAGGTGGGGAAGAGGCTGACAGTAAGTGTGGTTGGACTTCATCAGGGCTCCAGGAATGCTTCCAGGTCTGGAGACACAGAAAGGACAGGTTCTGCAACCCATCGAGATAACTTCTTGAAAAGGCCTCTTGTTCTTCACAATGATCTTCTCATCTGGAACATTCCAGTAATACTCTTTATACACATTTCTAGCAGCAGAGAAGCAAAAAGTGGATCGAGGTTTTTATCTCTCACGTTTGTAGTTTGCTTTCTTCCTATACTGACATGTCTCTTTCCCCTTGTTTGGGGAGAGTTCTACAGTACTAAAAATAGTGGCCATTTCTCCCTCTTTCATTACCTTTTGCCTTGGAAATATTCCTGTTGAATTGCTAGAAGCTTCCATCTAGTTGTGGAACTACAGAATGGCATGCCTGCAGCTGCATCAGGTGCCATTGCTTTCACAGTGAAGTCCAGAGGCACTGCTGCCAGGGGCTGTAAGGCTTTTCCACAGAGAGCTTCATCAGACTACGATCTTGCTTGACCTTTCTCTGCTGCAGAGAGAAAGCTGAGTGAAATGTGTATGAGGAAAGGTAAGGGGGAGAGCACTGACGCTGTGATGCACTGGAAAGCAACATCAGTACTTATGCTCTGTTGGCGTTAATTCCTCGTTATCAGCAGCTAGAGCATAGGCACCTTTACTAAGTAGCCTCATGGACCTCAGGCCTACAGCTGCAAGCGGCATCCTGACTGGCCAAAGTATGTTCAGGGTGTTACTGTGTATTTGCCCCCGTTAATTAAAACACTCAGTGCCAGTTTGATGCTCTGGGTGCACTGCAGCTCCTTCCTTTCTTTGAGAGATGTCTCCTTCGCAGCTCAATTGCACAGTGGCCTGAGCTGTGCATCTGCAAATCCACCTGGCAGCTCTGTGTACGCATTGACACACGCAGCTCTTCCCCACTGTGGTGTGTGAGGCTCAAAACACAGAGAAAATCAGCCAAAGATGAAAAGCACTTGGAAAAGTTCCAGCCCTGCCCATACGTTTATAGGCTTGCTTCCTTCACAAGGATGGGAATGACAGAGCAGTTGCAATGATCGTGACCGGAAAACAAACCAGTCTGACCTGGTAACCAGGCAGTGAAACTTCCTTTCTCTGCTATTTTCCAGCCCGGGGCCACTCCCAACTCAGCTCATGCTTTCACCAGGGTTCAGTGAGATGCACTTGAAATTCAGTAGTTGAACTGGTGCAGAGCCCTCCTGACTCTGCATCGACCGATCAGCACTGGTTGGATCAGGTTACAGTTGAGAAAATGACCCAGAAAAGAGAAGAGAGTTGGATCAAACATAAAGGTTGGGGCAGAAATACTTGTTCTGCTGCAGAGTCCACGGGTGGCTGAGGTGTATTCGGTGCACGCAGGCAGCCAGCTCATCGTGTGCGTTAGTCCTCCCCACAGGCACCTCAACTTCAGATGCTGCAGAGTGAGCCATGTCCCCACCTCGTGATGTGTGTACAGACACCTGAGTTCGGGAGCCTGGATCATTCCTTCTCCCCGGATCATTCCTCCTCCTGTGTGAAACCAGAGCTGCAGCTCCTGCAGTAGCCCTCAAACCACATCTCATCTGGGGAGCAGATTCTGCTCCAGACCGTTTCCTTCAGAGCCACGTTCTGCTCCCCACAGCTCCAGCACTTCAGCTATCTCTGCACTAGCTGCACACCATCTCTTACTCTGGGGCACGCAGAGCCGCACTCTGCCCAGGCTGCAGGATGCCTGAGTCAAGCTGGGGACTGCCTCTCCTGCTTACAACAGCTAGTATCTACCAGGGCGACCACTCGGCCTCTACAAGTACAGAAGCGGGATCTCCCTCCGTAGCTGTGTACATACCTCAGGTGTTGCGGCTGTACAAACAGCATGGCACAGATGGCTGCTTTCTCTCTCTCTCTCTCTCTCTCATTTCTCAGCTGGAACACTCGATGGGAGCGCTGACAGCAGACTGGGAATAAAGCAGAGGCGTTAAAGCTGTTAACGTGTGGGAGAGGAACAGCACCCAGCCCTGAGTTAGGAAAGACCAAAGATGAGATTGACACAGAGGCTGAGCCCATAGCAAGGGGTCTCTGGGGGCCCGAGTCTGCCTTCTAATGCTTTCACTTGCTTAGCAGTCTTTTGCTGAAAGGTAACCAGGTCCCAGACTGTGAGAAGTCTGGGTTTATTTATGTGTGTAGCAAATGCTCTGTAGAAATGGGAATGCGTTTACACGAGGCAGATAGGTTAAAAGCATTACAGCAAGGCACTCTGCCCCCATCTCTTGGCACAGACAGCTCCATCCCCTCCCATGGCACCTCTAACCAGTCCATACGGCAGTCTCTTTTGAGTCAGGAAGTTTGAGCTTTCAGTGGTGACAGAGAACATTTTGGCACTCAGCATGCACAAAATCTGCCCAAATTCACACAAAATGGAAGATTAATGTTTAACGTGCTCTGCTCTCCTTCAGAGATTCATAAGGGGAATAAGGGAATTCCACCCTCTGGTCTGCCTCTTCTGTTTTCATCTTTTCCCCTTCCCTTAAGTTAGCAGACTTCATTAGTTACCCATTAGTTGCTGATGTTGTTACTGCTACTGATGAACATTCACTAGCTGGCTTGCACTTTCACAAAGCTATGTTCTGTCTGCACAGGTCAGTGCTTCTTCCACTTAACACCCGATTTAATCTTGCGTAGGTGATCATGCTACCTGGCAGTCCTTATAGTCTGAGGAGAAAGCAGATACGTGGTAGAGTAAGATACAAAGGCTGTAAGATACAAGCTCGGGTTTCTAACCTCCTATCTTCCCATGCTCCTTTCTCTTGTCCCCGCTTCTCTGCAGTTTTCAGAAGTGATGATGACATGGAATGGAATTCCCACGGCTCAGCAAATCACTCTGTGTCAGGAGACTCGTCACTACTTGTGGGCTTAGCCCACTCCTGATGAACAGGATCTTTCACAGGGTGTTTGTATACTGTATGTGCAGAAATGCTATCAGACTTGTAGGCTAAGCGAGTACAGAGACACACTCTGTCCTGTGTAATGGCAAACTCTGGCCTGGGAAGCAATGGACCGCCCCAGTGACGTGCATGGTAGTGACACTGCTTAATTCACTGTTGCACGGGTGACAGAATCAAGCCGGTGAAGTGGGACCAGGAGTACAGCCCAACTTGCTCTCTAGTAAGTGGGCCAGCTCTAAAATGCTAGTAAAAGCAAGTACCTGGAAAGCAAATATAATCTTTAGGACCGTGATTCCCCAGATCTAAGGTAGCTCTGCAAAGGTCTGGCACCAATTTGGAGCTGTGTCCCTCAGTCTGAGCAGGGCACCGGTCCTTGCGGAGAGCGGTGCATCCCTCCCTGCACAGACTGGCCCCTTGGGACAGGGCCAGTGACTCTCACAAGGTGTCCACCCACCTCCTGTGCCCTTGAAGGCATGCTTAAAGCCACATAGCTTTCAGATTACTGCAGCTGGCTGAGACAAAACAGTCACCCCAGGGAAACTGTGAATCCCGTCTCCCACTGCCTTGGAGGGAATCCTGGTGTACCACATATAAACACAGATAACCATGGGCTTTTCCCTGTGTTTTGCAGATCTTTGAAGCTCCCGTGCTGCAGTCTGCAATATGTGTTTGCTCCTTCTTCCACTTCTACCAGAGCTGTGGAGTGTGACAATGGTGTTTGTGTCCAGTCTATCAAACGCCATTATCACACTAAATAGCTACTGGTAGGCAGGGCCACGAGGTCTCACAGAGCAGCAGTGGACTGTAGCCACACGTTTTCCCATCGTGCTGAGGAATAAATAACGTTTCCACATGCATGGCAGCATGACTCTGCTCTTCCTTTTACACACAAAAGCACTGTAATCCGTGGGAAACACACACTCTGCTACACACACTCCCACATTCCCATTGTACAGCACACGAGTCACCGTAAGGAATCACCATCATAACATCAGCACTGGAGCCAGTGGGGTTGGGATTTCTTCTGAAAAACAAGGCCAGCTTGGGACTTTCTGTTTCCGGTGCACTGGCCAGGGCAACAGAATACCAAAGCCAATTAGCTGATGTCGTGAGACTACAGGCCTTATTTTGGCACCAAATTAAAACATACGCTTGGAATGTTAACTGAGATGCTCATGGCATCTTCAAAACAGAAAACCTTCCACCATTCTGATAAAAACCTACTCACCCTAACTTGAGACACCCCTCAATGCAGGTCTGTAAGGCTTTCAGCTTTGTTCCCTTCCACGTCACAGCTACCTGCACGACTTGAGCCCCCTCTCAAGCCCACTGTCCTGCATTCTCAACCTACTGTTTTGGGAATGGTCACAATTTCCTCACACAAATGCTTCTTAAAACCTCTGTTTTAAGAACAGGAATCATCTGTAGGCACTTTCAAAGGGCTTGAGGAAAGCCAAGCACCCAATCTAACCGCTCTGGATGGGGCACAGGCTCACAGGATGGGGCGCAGGCTCACCGAACGGCAGGCTCACAGGGTGTTGCACTCTGGCTTGCAACGAGTGGTAACCTTCCCTTTCAGCAGCATGTTCCCAACTCCCTCTTTCCTCTGACTATGTGCTAAGTAGCCAGGCAGGCAGAGAGCATAGGAAGCTTCCCATGGCTGTGGTGGGAAAAGTGCTACTGGAATAAAGCACAGATGAATACAGGAATGCTGCATCAGTCACCTCCCCTTGGCCAGGCCGTCTGCAATAGTCTCCAACCACAAGGTCCCCTTGCTGCCTCAGTCTCTAATTCCTGCCCATAAGCTTTCACCTGCCTCTTGGGCATTCTTTAGGGACATCTCTCCACACTCCACCCATTCCTTAACGTAGAGGGCCCTCCTTCCTCGCCTGTCCTTTCTGAACAGCTTGTAGCCACCGACAGCCACACTCCAGTCATGGTGGGATTCATCCCACCACGTTTCAGTAATGGCCAGCAGCTTTCCAGCAGCACAGCAGCCAATCCCTATCTCCAGACCAACTGAGTACCTGCAGCAGGCTGGGGCCACCATGAGCATGGTTCCAGCAGCAAGTGAGCTTTTAGTTGAATAAAGAGGCTCCAGTCCCTGTCGGTTTCTGGAGCGCTCTCTGTGTCACTATCAGACTACCCAAACTGTAAACCCTTCACACTGTGGCCCAGAAATGTCAGTAAGGAGTCAAGGATGGTTTTGAGAGGGGCCTGCTTAGACAAAAGTATTCCCACCCCAGTGCCCACCTGTCCCACAAGGCAGACAAGAAGCCAGACAGCTCGGCGGTGTGACAGAGGATGGGGTGACAACGGAACAGGCACAGGGCAAAGACTCCCCTCTTGTCCTGCCTTAGACAGACCAGAGAGCAACTGCCTGAGCACCAGGACAGAGCAAGGCTCTAAGACTTGTCACAATGGCTTTAATGGGGGCGACCAGTCTAGTGTCTTCTCCTCTGGGTAGCTATTAATGTGTAATTATTTCAATGGAACTGCACGTAAAGCTGAACTCAGGGGCAGTGACTGAATGTGAACTGGATCACATACAGCTGAGGCTTCTGTTCCATTCCAGAGAAGGGATGCTTCAAGACAGAGTACTGTCAGGCTTTCCTGTTCTCACCAGCTACCTTCCACTGCCAGGGAGTCAGGAATTGTGTCTCATGCTGGTTGCAACACATCAGCAGTGTAATATGTCTGCTGACAAACCAACCACGTTCGGTAAGTCCCAAGCAGTGAGAAAGCATCCGTCCCCATGCAACAATTTATTTCAGATGGCAGCTGCCTGACAACATGTAGACTCCCAACCTCTATCCCACAGCAGGATCTCTGCAAGCACAGCAATTCTGTGCTTCTGAAGTTTCAAGGAAGCTTGCACAGAAAGCAAGGAATTCAATGGGGAACCACACAAGCTGCTCATCTTTCAGCTGATGATGTTACCTTGTGAGGATCTTAAAGGTGCTAGCTTTTTGTGGGGAGCAGAAGACATGTGTCCAATCACAAATGGCTTTTTCTTGTACTAAAAAGACACACATAAATGAAAAAAACTACAAGAATAGGATTATGGTAGGATTATAATATGCAAAAATTCAGGAAAGAAAACTATTGCTCTATAGCAGCCTGAGCAACAATAGTGTGCAAAACGTTTACTAAGTGGCATCTTAAATATACTGATGTTTAGGCAGCAGTTGAACCCACAGGGTCAGACATGTAGGAGGGAAGATGTTCTCCAGTGACCTGTGGTGCACCCAATGTCCCAGACTCGAAATGTGCAGCCACCAGTACACAGAAGGGTTGCAAGATAATCCAGGGAGATGGCTTAGTTTGTCTTCAAAACCTTGCCCAGTGTCAAATCTCAGGTACTGAGACCACAGAATCAGCTCCTTTCTTTGCTGCTGGCATCAGCATGACTTCAAAATGACGTCATAAGGCAAAAGAACCCCCCAGGTCACCGGTGCCTATCACTACGACATGTCCTGGAGAGGAGTTTTCACAGGATAGGACAGTGCAACTCAGTGCTCTGAAGAAATGAAGCCTCTAGGTTCTCTTGCTTTCTTTATAGCCGAGGCGTTTGGCAGAGTTTTGCTTTTCATGGATGGGGCTTTCCTCTGCTTTTGGTGGGCGGTTCGGAGAGAGTTCAGCCCCAGCATCTCACAGTACTTATTGCACTGATGGAGGGCTCTGAACTGCTCGATGAAGGAAATTGAGCAGTTGCCTTTAAAACCTTTGTATCTGTAGCAACAAAGAAAAAAAGAAAGCCAAATGGGATTTCAAGATTCATTTTCAGCACAGGGAGGCGAGTATGACTGTTGACTCATAAGCAACTTGAAAACATAGAGCAAGTTTCTTCCAGTCATGCTGCTTTGATAAGCACTGTCACAGAACATCAAACCGAGCCACTGAGGTGAAGGAGATCACGTAACAAGAGTGACAGAAGAGGGAAAAGGGTTAAGGAGGCACAGTTCTGCGGTCTGTGCCCTGCCACTGGTTTTCATGTCATTATTTAGGAATATAACTGTCTGCTGGCAAACTTCGTGTCAGTAACATGTAACTAGAATCCACTCTGTATCTATTAACAGCTCTTCTGACTAGGGAGAAGTGACAAGGTGCCCATAGAGGTGATGCCAGCACCAGAAGCTGGTTTCATCCAAACACGCCCAAAACGTGTGTGCTGTGCTCACCCTCCCACAGGCTCACTGGGGGATCTCAGGGAGCCGAGCTGCTTGGGGACGAAGGATGTGAGGAGCGTTCCCGAGGAAGGCAATCTCATCCAGGCTTCTCAGTTCCCAAGCCATCCCCATCTAAAGCTGCACCTGCTTTTTAAAGGGGTAATCTGTGGGCAAACTGCCAGGGTGGAGCAGGGGGAAGGAAGGCCAGGGTGCTCCTCTCCTTTTTTGGTAATGGTAGGAAGTGCATGCTCTACCCTATCCTCTGGGTTACCCGGCTATACACAGATCCAAAGTGACCTGTAAGCTGTCACACACAAAACAAGGGACACACCAGGCACAGCACTGCACTGACACCACATGCTCATGGCACAGCATTTGCTCAGACTACACTATGAGTAAGAGCCACTTTAAATGAACAGCTTTGCTAACCCTCGCTTCAGAATTCAACAAGTGCCAGAAGTATTTGCTGTAAGAGCATAAATATCTCATGAACAGGAGACAGAACGTTTGTATCCAAACCACACGACTATTTTTACTTTCCTAGCTCTGCTCCTAAATCAGTCATCCTCGATTCCCTTCTCTGCAAGCAACAGGTTTGTGGTGGGTCTCTGGCTACAGATGTGGCCCAGGTCACACTCCTTGTCCACTGTGGAAGTGCAGGGCCATAATGACCCCGGTTTGCTGGGCAGAACCAGACCGCCCCAGGCCTTACAGTGGGCCACAGGAAAACTCATCCACAGACCTGAGACCCAAGATTTGCCTGAGTTCTCCCAGCCGTTTGTGGGTTGTTGGTTGCCACGTCCAGAGAGCTGCCCTGGTGTGCTTCCAGAGTGCCTCACTCACCCTGGATAGACCCAACGACCGTGGCTCTGCTGCAATCTGGCAACACTTGGGAGCTTAATTCAACCCATTTTGTGTCGGTGTGGCCTGTGTAACTGGGGGGAGGTCTCCACGTAATCGCGCAGTCCATACTGTGCTCGCCAGACTGATCTGACCAGTCCGAGCCTGACAGCAGGAAGCTGCTGTTCTGCACAGCACCATCAATGCACTGGCTGCAGGACTGACAAACAGGACCTGACAGAGGGGGCTGGCTCAAACCAAATCTTCCTCAAATCTGACGGGGGTGTTGGATCTGCCCCCAGGCTCCAGCTCCGTTGTGCCTCTCGAGTAGAGCTACACTTGTCACAGCCCTGAACCAGACAGAGTTCCAGGCCCCATCTGGCAAGCGGCACTCCTGTTGATCGCCATGGCCGCGGGGCACCGTGCTCCCCATCCCTTATCCCTGTGCGTGCCGTTCTGGGATAAGTATCTGGGCGCTGGCGCTCCGCTCCCCAGCCCCTCGCTGCCCTTAGCACCGGCCGCGCCCTACTCTTTTCGGGAGGCTGGCCCAGAATCGCCCCCCAGCCTGTGGCTGCCTGGCCGTGCCAATCACTGCCCGGCCTCTCGGTTTCTGGGGAGGCTTTGCCCTCTACCGACGCGCACCGTGCCGCAGCTGCTGCCGCCCACCGAACAAAGGGCCCTGCTGGGCCCACCGGTAACATGAGGCACAGAGGAGAAAAGGTCCGACACACCGAGGAGGGTTGATTGTGGAACATCAATCTATCTCTCCAGAGGCTCCACAGGAAGGCGGGAAAGATGGAAACAAAGGACACATAATGCTCACCCAGGAATGCTCGTTCAGGCTTGGAATACGAGCTGGGCCTCCAGAAATCACTAACAGCTATGAGCAGTTCTGAGTGCAGCTACAGATTCTTCATATATGCTGTTTAAGGTGCTTTGCTCACAAGAAACATCAGGGGATAAATAATGGCAATGAATAATGCATCACAGTCACCGTGCTGGTTTGGCAAATTCATCAGTAACAGTTGGCACTGTGACATCAGGTTACATGAAAGCTCTACTATGTGAGGAGCTTGGCAGGGCTGGGGGACATGGCCTTTGTGTTACTTTTACCCTTGATCATTAGCTTTATCTTAAGAGTGAAACGCAAATTGTATTTAATTGTTCCAACCAGAAACACCAGGAATGCTTTTCCAATCATGAAGGACCACAGAAGCACTTCCCAAGGATATCTTTGGTTTGCCTTGATAAGACTGGCCCAGGCTGAGAAGAGCTGTGGGCAGAGGACCTGTCTGATCCATGAGGACATTTCCTCTGCAAAGAGAGGTTGAGGAAACGGTGGGAATTTCCATAGGTGGTTACACCAAAAAATCATCTTTGTATCTTCTCTAACACTAGTTAAAATCATAACAGGATCATACTGTAACTTGTAGTGAAGGGTGCACCTCTCCCTCATGAGGGAAAGGGATACCATCAAATCCTGTAAGGCATTTCCTTTTTTATCAGATAAGCAGTGATGCAAAGCTAGACAGACATCTCCTCTCCACCCAGACAGACATCTCCTCTCCACCCATGCAGCTGACAAGAAGGTGGCTCAGGAGGAGCTGGCAGTCACTGCCAGCCATGGGAAGGAAAGTAACTCAGGGAGTTCTAAGCTGAGGAAGAGTCTTTGCAAAAGCTGGTGTCATAAATACATTTTCTAAAAGCCTTGGCACTTTTGCTGGCTGCAAGAGGGATTCTAGCTGTGTTCTCTCATGCAGTCCTGGCAAATGCCTTGTGAAAGGGGCAGTACAAACCCTGGCACCTTTCAGGGCACCTCCTCTCGTGCCCACAGCACTGCTGCAGACAGCCTCCATCCTGCTGGTGGAGGAGTAGGAGGGGAGAAGGGCTACTCTGACTCAGCAGGGTCTAGTACCAGGCCTAGACAGGAATGAACACTTGTGGTTGCATTTGCTGGGGCAGGCACTACACAGCTGGAGCTCCAGCTCCAGGGGTTTGAGGCATTTCCTCTGTGATCACCAGCTCTGGACAGCCCAGACACCAGGTCTTTTGCTGTACCCCAGGCTGGAGCCAGCGTTAGCCCTGCAGTTTGAGCCCTCCCTTCCTCCAGATGATGCAGCACCAATTGAAGTGCTTTCCTTGTTCCTAAGTCAGTAGAGACCTTGATTTCACTCTTGAAATGCCCTTTGAGTAGGCCGATTTTACGGGAGGCGCGAAGGAAAAGCAAAGCCCCATCAACGTGTTTCCCACATAGGTTAGTTCTCATGAGCATAAACAAAGAGAAATTACAGAGAGTCAGATGAGGACTGTTTCTTTCCTAAGTTAAAGCACAAATGAATTTCCAGTGCATGCTACCCCAGCAGAGTTACACTGTGAAGCCCCTGGTGTGTGAAGCAAACCCATGCGGTAGAGAAAGGATTTTTCACTCACCCTTTGGCCAGTGTTGCTATGCCAACGTCAGTTAACTTCATTCCCACACCTACAAGGCATCAAGGACACAGAGAGTTTATGTTACACTAGAATTTCTAGGAATATCTTCAGATTCAAGAGCATGCTATAGAGACATTAAATATTATTTATTATGGGGTTGATTTTAATTCTTTGCCACCGTTTTTTCCAAACACTTTAAAGTACCCCAACTAAAAATAGGATGTTTGTGCTCTGTTGTCTGTGGCAGTTTCTAGAAGCCAGTCTCATACCAGTGGCTTACAGACAGCACAGTAATAAACAGAGCAGAGCTTGTTTCCCATGCTGGACAGCTGCAGGGAAGGAGGGGTAACAGTTTAAGAAACATACAGAATCTGTGCTTGATGTTTGGCAAACTCAGATTACAATGCTTATCACTAGGAGCCATATGTTTGCTCTGCTAATCCAACAGCAATAGGGCAGTCAAACTTTTTTGGGTGAGAGATCCAAAATCCCTTCTTTATTCCATATTTCAAAAAACTTGCTTTTTAACCTGTCCCTTTGTTGACCTGTTTACAGGCACAATCCAGTCCTGTAGCGTGCCATTCCCCCTGTACAGGAAACTCATGGCCTAGGGACCGTTTCCTTGGAGAATACCTTCACACAACTCAACTGGTATGCCTGAAAAAGGCAGCCCAGTTACCCAAATGAGAAGAGGATGGGAGAGGAAGGCTGCTTCTCTTCAGCAGCAGGAGGTATATTGTCTTTTGTGGCAGCAATCAAGAGAGGCTCAGACACCATTCCTGCTGTTGTGCTTCCCTCAAGCTAGGATTTTGTTCCTTCTTCTCCCTTTGAATTACTTCAGGGGTCTTGCTCAGATGCCTTGTTGCTAATTTTCCTGCCTTTTCTTGTAAAGAATCTGGGATATTTTTTAAGATTCCACCTTTCCTTGGGTTTCTTTAACAAGGGTGTGTTTTCCCCATGCATACAGTGCTGAGATACCAGTACTGGCCCAGCATCTCACACGCACAGGGGTGTAAGGGCAGCATCTCCTGAGCGCCAGGAGGGGGTTGTGAAGGAACATGTTTCCTCAAACCTGGCCAGGACTTGACTGTGGAGCATTCCACTGCTCAGGGATTGTTGGTCAGTGTTTAAACACAGGAAAAAGTGAAGGACTGGGATGTTATTAACAGTGGAAGCCTCTCATTCACCAGACTTGCACTCACTTCTGGGAGGGGAGGCAAAGGCCAGTCATGATGCATCTGAGTGTCCTCACTGACTAGGGGAACAAGTGGAAGAACAACTCTCCTCTTAAAGACTGCAAGATTCTGTTTTGCTTTTCCAAAGTGTCTTACAAGAATGGAAGTTAGGCAAAAATTCCCTTTCTGTGCTGATGAGATAAACTGTGGAATACAGCAGAGATTAACTCACATTTGCCTCTGCTGATGAAGCTGGCAATTAAGGTCTTTCCATTCCCTCAGGTAACACACACACAAATATACACAGTGAACTTAAAAGAGGCTAGAAAATGAACTACCCTGACATTCCTTATCTTGTCCACATCTGGAGAAGACTCTGCCCATGCCAAGGTGCTGGAAGGAGCACACTCAGCAGTGCCAGCAGGACACACAAGCCCAGAACCTTGCTCAGAAGCCAGTCTCAGGAAGCTCTGCAGTTACTGGGACTGACTGTGAGCAGGCTTCCTGTGGGAAGCCCTTTTGCTGTCCCCACTCAGACAACTCACCTTGCAGGTCAGTGACAAGCAAGCTGCCGTTGGTCTTCTCGTACACCCAGTGCTGGAAGGTGCAACACTTCTGGCCAGCCTCCGAGTCTCTCCTCAGGAAGTTTATCTCCTTGCCATCCCTGACAGAGTATTTCACAAACTCCCCCACCAGCTCCTCCTCCACGGTCGCGTAGGGGATGTTGTTAGTGGGGCGATGAACAAGAAAAATAGGAATGATCCTGAAATCAAGAGATACAAAGGAGTAAGGCCCAGGGAGTTCTGCCAGTGAAGGAGAAACAAACAGACAAAAGTGGCCAAAAAATGAGATCAGAGAAGGAGCGAGCAGCTACCAAGTCCAAACCAAGCCAGGAGACACCTGGATAAGATTCAGATCTAGGTAGCTCTAGAACATAATCCCATTATCCCCTATACTCTTATTTCTTTGTATTAATTACTCAGATGTGACCTTTTCCAAAGCATGCTGTCCCAGTACATCCCAAATCCTAAACTCTGCAGAATCGAGGGCACTGGCTTATTCTGGAGTGTCACTGGTTTAGCTGCTCAGTCTGAGTGGTACATGATTCAGTCTTTCCACGGTGTTAAGCACCTGCAAACCTGTTCCACTCCACAGCATAAATCTCCAAAATTAAAACTTCAGAGTAAACAAAAAAGAGATGATAGCAGTGTATGTTAGAGTGGAATTTATACTGCTCTGAGGTAAGGGCATTTGGGAAAGCTGTTCAGCTGGAGCTGGTACCAGAATGGGACCGCATTTTATCAGAGGGCTCACAAATTTTATCACTGCGCTCCCAGCAGTGTGTCACAACAGCTGGGGGCAAGGACTACCCCCAAACAGTCCCAGCTACTCACTCTCTTACAGTCTTACAACAACAATGCCAAAGGTGTGTTGCTCTCCGCTGCTTCCAGACACAGCTGCAGTGGCTGCTGGGAAGGGCAGCCTGTGACTGTGCTCTGAACAGCTGAAAGGAGTGCTAGAAGAATCAGTCGTGCACGTGCAACCAGACACTTCTGTGTAAGTCTTACAGTTTAGTGCACAAACCACCTTTCTGACACCATTCATTTAGTTGTAGTTGTGGTATTGTACCCCTGCTGTAGCACTCCAGTTAAACCAGTACAAATACCCTCAATACCAGTAGTTATCCTCTTTCTAAGAAGCAATTGCTGGAGCTGCAGGCACTTGTCCAGTTCAAACCTACCCACTCAAGGAGTGGTATCAGCTTACCTCTGCCAGCACATTAAAGTGAAGAGCTTTTCCTCCTCTATGGGGCTCCATCCAGATCCCCATCACTGCCCACCAAAAGGAGAAGGAAGGGGTGAGGGGTTACCAGAAATGTGAGTACCACCCCGCTGTGGAATGCCCTGAATAACCCCAGGCCACAGAATCTCTCTCCCTCCCCCTGGGGTCCTGTCAGAAATGCCTAGCTGCCAGGCCACTGACCACAAAGGGCAGTGCTGTCTGCCCTTCCCCAGCTGCTCCTCACAGGCAAGCGTGCCCAGACAGGCTAAGGCTGTAGCTTTAAAGTTAACTGAAGAACATGGTTGACTTTTCTCTTGCTCTGTTCCTCTTACAAAAAGTTGCAAGGAATATGCCTTCTTTTAAATTCAAGCTTGGTCTGACAAGGGCTGGCTACGAGAAGGGAATCTAGCCTCAAAATGTTGAAATTAAAAAGCAAGCCAAAAGCATTGCATGCCATCTCTTTTTTTCTCCTAGCTGCTGTCTTCCAGCTAATTCTTTAGGCAAAAGCACAAGATCTGAATGTTCCATGTGCCTGTTACTTGTTCCAGACTTCTGGTTTTCATAGGGTACACATGCTCTCTCTCTCTCATATCAAAGCTGTATCTCCTGTGCCTAGAGAAATCTCCCAAGCACAAATTTTACCAAGAGCAGTCAATTTCCAGAAAAGAAGCTGATGTGCACAAATATGCTCCCTAAAAGATTTCACTGGCATCTCCATCACTATTTCTAATCCTGAAATGGTTGCTTTAAGGGATCATTCCAGAGCTTGTGTTTTACCTGGTTCTGTTTTCCAGGGATCAGTGCAGCTGAGCAGATCTTGTGTCACTAAAGGGAGATGGAGATTTAGCCTGCCATCAAGCATGTAGATCTTATCCCTGAAGCAGGGCAGATGGAATTTCAACCATCCATTGCAAATTCAAATCTACATTGTAGCCTGACACTGGAACAGCAAATCCTTTGAAAAAGATCTATTACCAAATCCTCAGGGTGCCACTTGGCCTGGCAGAGGCAGAGCTGAACCTGCACTGAGCTACCGGTCCATGTACACATCTTTGGGAAATGGAAACCTTCGGATACAGAACAAACCAGCCTTTGGGAAACCCATAATCAGAGTTGAGCTTTCTGTGCCTTTACACAGAGAACCTGCCTGAGGAATGACTCCACACCAGCTTTAGAATGCTCAGGATTTCTCTCAGGATTTCATTTTCAAGGGAGCATGGGAAGGCCTGACTTGTGCGCTGCCATTACTAGACACTGACAGTACTATCACTTCCTGGTGTTACTTTGCTAGTGTGAATAATTTCCTTAAAATTTGTCAAAATCATGCCTTTTGCCTGCTATTTACTGTCTGTAGTCCTTATTATCCTCCTTTAACTGGAATGGGAACTCTTTCACCCTTTGATGCTCAGTGCTATCTGGGCCGTGACTCCAGCTGTAAAACTGTTCTCAGGATTCCTCTTTCTTCCTCTTCAAAAACTACTCCCAGCAGTCAGTGGGCAGCTGTGCCACAGGACAACACACATACACATACTTGTGCGTGTACAGAAATGTAAGGATACTCACTCTGGTACTTGTCCAAAGCCTTCCAAGGGCTCAGCTTCAGCTGCGTATATCTTGGCGTACTCTCTTGCCGTATTCTGGACGTAGCACTCCTGCATGACAGACAGACAGAGCACCCCTGCATGACATGCCTGTGGAGCATGATCACCTGTTGGGGTGTTTGCAGGACAGCTTTGCCCTGCTGACAAAGGAGAGGCCATGCTTACCTGCAGTGCTAGCTTGTAGTTCTTCTGGACGAGCTCGTCCTGGGTGCGGGTGCCGTAGGTGATGGCGTTGTGCACCTTCAGGACGCAGGGGTGGCCGGGGCGGAACACGGGCACCAGGCCGCGCATCACTCTGCTGCGGAAGGCCTTGCGGTGCATCCCCTCCCCGAAGTGCAGCTCCTCTGTCGCTATCGTCCCACGCAGGTTCCCACCAAAGTAGCTCTCACTGATGAAATCTTCCCTGAACATGAGCTGCATGAATTCGATTTCCTCCACACCTGAAACACAAGGGCACTTTGTTCTGCACAGCGCCCTTCTGCAGGCACACGGAAAGGGCAGATGGGGAGAACCCACGCCTCTCCCCACAGAGCATTAGAGATGCTGGATGGGCACAGAACACATGGCCTCACTTGGGTTAGCGCAGGTTGGGACCCTGCTCCTCTCAGTGCAGCTTGTTGCCTGTCTGTCTGAAGCCAGCACGGAGAAAGGTGGCAGTTCAGGTTTGCAAGGAGAGAACACAGAGCACAGCTAAGGAAAACCAGAGGTAAAGACCACAAACACTGGGTTTAACACTGTCAGGGAACTTGTAAATTGGGGCTTCAAGTGGACGTGAAGCAAGTCAAGCTGACTGAGAACTAAGGAGGCACTGAGGGAATACAGAGATCCTGCCAGCTCTGCTTTTTGGGAAGACAGAGACAGCAGCAAAGCTGATGCACAGCAGTGTACGTAGACAGCAACAGCACGGTTCTGCTGTGCCCAGCCCAGAGCACATCCCCTGAAGCCAGCCTGACTTTTCAGAACAGTCAGAACTTGCTGCTATAACCAGAGCCTGGGTTCGCTCCCAGCTCGGCATCTCTTCAGGCAGAGGGTCTGCCAACAAGTTTGTAGTGGCATTCAGCTGAAAGGTCTCACCCTTACCCAGCATGGCCATGAGGGAAACCTGCCTTTCCCAGTATCAACCACAGTCACTGCATCAGCTCCAGTACTGCAGACTGGCATATGGAAGTGCTTATTTTCAGTCTGGCAAGCACCCTCTTAAAAATAGGTTAATTAGCAAAGGTAGAGGAAAATAACAAGTGTTTTCTTTCCTAAGTGATTCTGAATAAGAGCCATGTATCTATACGTGAGTGTGTGCCACTTTCAGCCAGAGCAAATGCATCCACCTCAGCTAGCTTTCTGTTCAGGAGAAATGGGGATCACAGTGCTCCCACCTGCAGGTCTGGAAGGTACCAGTGCCTTAAGAGTGCGTGCCTAAGTTTGCTACAGCTGAAATGAAGCAGGGTGATGGATTTCACCCTTTTAAATCATCACTGGAGTACAAATGGGAAAAGAAAACGGGCAGAAAGAGTAGTTAAGGACAAGCACTGAGAGAAACTGAAGAACTCCAGCTGCACTTCAAGTCTCTCGAATCACCAGACTACAAGGAACATCAGTGGCAAAGATAAACATGAGAACGAAAGGTGTACTGTACCCAGCAGCAAAGCCCCTCCAGCACCCCACTGTAGTTATCTCCAGTTTAGACTCTGTACACTACTGCCGCTGGCTGAAGCACAGAGGGAACAGTGCACGTATAAAGCCAGAGTTAGAGGGCTCCTTAACTCCACCTAAAACTCTCTGCCGATGAAAAGTTACGCAGCACTGCTCCACTGAAAGCCCTGTCTTCACCTTAACAAGGAACTAAATCTTTGATTTTATTCTTCTCACAATGGAAGGCAGAAGCCCTGACGCACCCGACTGGCGCCGCGGGCTCAGAACCGACAAGCCCATCTGCAGGGCACGGTCTATCTTTAGCAGAGCACAGCGAGACGCACGCTGAGTGTGGTTAAACACAAGCTAACATATGGGGAGAGCATTCCAACCCCCATGCCCATCCTTCTCCTGGAGTAAAGTTACACAGCAGGTGACTTGCCAACACCGCGGGAGCTTTCCTGCCGCCCGAGCTTGCAGGGCTGCGGTGCTGTGTGATGCAGGGTGTCACTGTGTGTGGAGGGAAGCGACCGTGCCTCCAGCCCACACCAAGTTACACAGTCACAGTCACATTGACAGCTTGTCACAGTGGGTCCTCCATCACCCCGCACAAACAATCCCACCTGCGAGAGGGGATTTCACCTACGAAGCTCCCATGAATTAAAGCTAATTTCATCTTTGATGGTACAGCAAAGGTGAGGAGAAAAAGGGAAGGACAGTTAGCAAAACCTCAGTACCTACTCAGTGGCTTCAAGGGAATCCCATAGTTTCCTACGGGCTAACTGTCAAAGCCTGTCAGTCTGGTTGATTTTTCCTTCCTTTGTTCTGTTTGGAAATCAGAAGGAACAAAGATTTGAGCACACGTTCAAGCAGATGTGTGTACTTACCTTCACAACTCTGAAAACTTGAGAGATGTTCCAATACTGCAAGGGAAGAAACAAACAGATTTTGTAGTAAAAAAACAATGAATGGAAACTGCCATTGTCACTGTTATCAATAAAAGCTATAAGCTGGGCTTTACCTTCAGGAGTCAGGTTAAACTCAGCAGTCGCCTTTCCATACGTGTTACTCAAGCAGCAGTAGTACATCCCCTGGTCTTTGTTACTGGCTTTAGCTATTGCCAGAGAGACGGGAGAGTCGTCCTGGGCACTGGAACAGAAAATGTGCATTTCCCACAGTAACACTTTGCAAAGAGCTTTCCCTGGATCTCTCCTCCTGCCCCTGGAACTTCTGCCCCTCGCTGCAACGACTGACTCAAATGTAATGCAAACAGACAAAACGCTTTACTCCGAAGCATCCAGCCTAGGAGGTGTCTGACAACAAGCAATCCTCCTGCGTTCTGGTACATCGGTCCAGTGGAAGCCAATCAAACCACACCAAAAGGCATTCTAACACTCAGCAGTGCCACAGCCACGTATGTAACGTGTGAACACAGGAAAGCCCACAATGCTCATGCTGTTCCTCTATATTTCTGTTGAGATGCTACTGTTCCCAGAAATGTGGGCTCCAGCACTTGTTCCCCTGTGCTGACAGGTAATGAGCATCTAATGATTTGCTGCCTCACTTCCTGTACGTGGCTCCTGTAGAAAGCAAAAGCGAAGGTGTGATCAGCAGCCCGGGTCACGCCCTTCTGCACACCGAGCACACTTCCAAAAGGAACAGTGCCTGGTACACACAGACCCATCAAGTAGATTCTGATGTGGTGGAAGGAAGGTTTCCACTGAACATTTCTGAAGTAAAAACTGTCATTGGGGATCTCAAAATCTGTGTGATACGCTTTGCTTTCACCCCAAACCTCGAAGTAGATACACCCTATGAAGTTAAAATTCAAATACTGGGTGTTTCCACATAATTTACTGCAAAACCAGATAAATTTGATTTCTTTTCACTGTTTATTTGTTAAAACACTGCAAAATTAATACAGCAATGGGTATTGTAATGCAGTCATCAGTATCAGGAGAGTTAAACCCCACAAGAATCAGAATGACATGGGTGGTTTCACTGGTTGAGCCATCTTGTTCTCTCCCTCCCTCCAAAACCTCAACTCTGCAGAACTGTGCATTCAGACAGAAAAAATATTTTCCTTTTTTTGCTTTGAGTAAAGTTAATTTTGTAGTTTTGAAACATTATTAACAGATTTTAGGAGCTACGTGATCAAGAATGCCACTGCTGCTACAGAAAGAAAAAAAAAAAGCAAGCTCATTTCAGAAAACCTGAGTTTTAAGAAAAGCTGGAAAAGATCCTGATGAAGGTCTTAGGACACACTTATTTCCACCCCTCTTGTACTGCCTCTAGGCATGCAGACAGTTGAGGTCGGACCCCGAGCTGGAGGCAGCTGCAGGGGGGTCTGTGTCCCAGAGAGGAGCAGAGGGGCAGAACCCCCTCCCTCAGCCTGCCAGTCCCACTGCTGAGGATGCAGCCCTGGACACGGGTAGGTTTCTGGGCTGCCAGCACACATTGCCAGGACACGGCCAAGTTTTTGTCCCCCAGGATCCCAAGTCCCTCTCTGCAGGGCTGCTCCCAACCCATCCATCCCCCAGTCCATACTGCTGCTGTGGAATATCGTGCCAAGATCTGTGCTGCACATCAGCTGTTCCACAGTGCGCTCCCACTGCGAGGCAGCCAGCCCCCCATCAGCCAGGCCTGGTTACCTCCCTGGGCCAGCCCCACACACAGCCAGGCCTGGTTACCTCCCTTGGCCGGTGCTGAGGCTCAAACACCCTTTGATCTTTTACAGTGCTGGAAGATTGGATGGGACTGGCTACAGGCAGGCTGAGAGGAACTCCCAGGAGCAATGCACTCTGTCACATCATGCTTCTTAATTACCCTGTTTAAAGTCGTTTGGGTTTTTTTGCATCTACCACACTAATCCTGTCAGGTACAGGAGCGAATCCCTGGCACATCTTCCCACAAGCCCTTCAGAAGCCTTCACTCACCTTCTCTGCAGTCGAGCTAGCAACTTGGCATCTTTAGTCCATGTAATGGTGGAGTCGCCATGAATGTCACCAAACTGACAGCACAGCTTGATATTTCCAGAGCAGTCGGGGAACAACTCTGCTTGGATCTTCTTCAGCAGCTTGGGAGCTTGAAACACAGAAGCCACAGGTTAGGAGTGGAAGATAATGATTCTGTTTTGGCATTCTGAAGGAATCCCAGTACGATTTGCAGAGGTTAAGAATATGAATGACAACACTGATAAATAATTGTGATTCCTTCTGACTTTACAATAGGGGGGTTTAACAGACTGATGCAGTGCAGACCTGTAAGTCCCAAGAGATGCTTGGTCTCTGAGGTGTCCCTGGAACATACCTAGTGCACAGTGCCAGGACCAGACTCTGCAAGATGCAGGGATGGCACATTTAGCAGTTAGGTATTTGCATGTGGCAATGTCAGCAGCCTTTCCTTCCCCCTTCACTTCCAGAGGATTAATTCCTGTCTCCAGGAAAGCCCCTACCTTCCCAGCCAGAGGCCACAGCTCTTCTGCTAAACGCTAACCATCACAGAGAAAAGTCCAAGACCCACTCAGGCTGCAGAAGGAGAGCAGTCTGCCCAGCCTGGGGCAGGTCCCCATGACCTGCCTGCTGAGACTTGCCTCTGGCTCACAGAACGCTTCAGTGTCTCCACACATGGGCTTGAGTGGGGGGCAGAAGGTACTTGGAAAGAAACTGCATCAACCTACGCTTACAGAAAGGTTTGGGGATGGTGACATATCCCTGCTAGATGTCAGGGATGTAAAATGCAAGGTGTTACATTTCCACTGTGTGAATTCTGAGCTGCTGCACTCTGGATGAGCTGGGATGACACATCCCCCTCAGCCATCCCATTCCAGCAGTTTAACTTTCCCCACCTAATGCCAAAGGAATGCTGGATCCTGGGTCAGGCACCTGGAATTTACTGCTATGTTTAACTTGTAGCCACTTAAGTCCTTAAGGCCTGAGCATCTTGCTGAATCAGGGCTAAGCTGATGCAGACAGTATGTGACAGAACTGTAAATAGAACTGACTGCCCCAAAATGTCCTCCTGCAGCTGAGCATCACACAACAGGGCACGCTGAAAACGTACAGGCCAGGCTGACCACCCTGAGGCCCCCAGGACGCTGGGCAAAGTCCACAGGACTCTCTAGGGTAGGAACAGACATCCATTTCAGCCTAGCCTCGGGAAGATCAGAGCAGGTTAAGAAAATTCAGTCTTATCTGATGCAAGCTTGAGCGTTTAAAGCATTTTTCAAGCATAGCCTCTGGTACCCTGAAGAAGATGAGGCATTTCTCAGTTTCCCAGCTCTGCTCTGAAGGAATCTGTCTCTCCTCCCACACATTTGGTTCTCTGGCAAAGGACACATCTTCGAACAGAGAAAAGTATGGGTTTTTTTTAATGTGACTGGAAAGCAGAACTCTGACCAGACTGTGGTGTAAGTGGAGTCTCTGAAGAGCCTCACAGCTGTGTAGCTTACCTTCAGTCACTGCCCCACCTTGCACCCATCTATTACATTATTTGCCAATGTCAATATGAATGTAATGTCAAAAAGTAAAAACAAAACCTTGGTCCTTGCAAAGCATCCCCAGGCTCCAGAAACACCTCACCTGCCCAGCTGGCACACTGTAGCTGCTCCTGTCTGCATGTTGTTTTACCTGGTAGCAGCCTCCTAGAGACTCTGACAAACCACCTGAATCTCCTTCCCTGAGTGTTTTCTAGGCCAGTTTAGCACTGCTAATTCCATCAGTGTCATTTCTAATGAGCAGCAGTGGAAAGCAATGCCAAACCAGCCACCACTTGTCAGACAAGACTGCAAAAAGCTACGTTCATCAGGGGCCTCCTGCTAGTAACAGTAGTACTTTGCTAGTAATAGCAGCATCTGGTAACCCAGAGAAGGCAGCTGCGCTCTGGAGCCAGGGCACAGGAGCGTGACGGGGACCACAGCCACATGCCAGCGGGGCCCTGCAGCGGCCGCACTGTGTGTGGTGATGCGGCACCACTGCGCTGCACCTCCCCAGAACCTCACTTGAGGAGACAAATGAAGCAGCAGCTACTTCAGACAGGTTTAAAAGTTCATTAATTGCACCTATTTGGCAGACAGAAGGATCTTAGGGAGGGTTCAGCTCGGGGGGGGGGGAGGCGGGACAGCAGGAGTTCCTAAGTTCGCAGACCTGGCAGGGACTTGGGTGAGGGCAGGACACCTTTAGCTGCTGTGACCTGGACAAAGGAAGCTTGTGGTGGGCTTAAACTTGAATTTCGTACTGTAGCCAGAACAGTGGGAAGGGACAGGAATGAAAACCAGTTTTCTCTTACCTTTGCTATCCTTGTTCACGATTAGTTTTCTTTGCTCTTTTCTATCTTCTTTATGAGTCATGACTGCCTCACCCTTCACAGACCTTCTAACACAGCTAGGATCCTTGCTGACACTGCCTCTCTCCTCCAGACGGGGTTTTTTTGACAGTGCTGCTGGGGGCAATTTTTTCTTAGCTCCAGTAGCTACATGCCCACTCTTTGCCGTGTCTTGCTTACATGTGATGGGCTCAAGCCCAGCAACAGTTGGTGATGCCTGGTAGGACTTTGACCCTTCTTGATTTCCCAGCCTTTCCACGCTGTCTAAGAATGGACCATACGTGGTCAATGCTAAGGAGAACAGCTGAGCTGTGCTGGAGGGTGGCTGCTCTTGAAAACACTCGTTCCCTGAATCAACTGGTGGCAAACTAACTGCCCTCTCTGGTGTCATGACTTCATCTTTACCACACTCAGTAGGCTTCATTAAATTATCACCCTCAGTTAGCTGGCTGGAAGAGATGGCATCAGGACAGGACTGCTTAGAGCTAACATCCATCCCCCGTGCCTGGGCTGCGGGGCGCAGCGCAGTGTGCGAGGGAGGCTGGGGTTCCGCCTCACCGGCGGTGTGCTCCACAGCTCTCTGGATCTCTCTGTTATTTTCACTGGAGACTACCTGCTCCTTGCTTTCTGTGGGTCCCCTACAGAACTGCCCCTGCAGTGCTTGGCAGAAAGTTTCCAGCATGCTCCAGTTTTCATCTTCTTTGAGTGCAGTTTGTGTGGGTTCAGCTTCCACAGGGTGCCCTGGGCCAGGACCCGCCTCTGCTGACAGGGCAGTACCAAGGGCCTCAGGCTGGCTTACAGGTGTGAGGGACCAACATGTTCCTGTTATCATCCCTTGCTGGATATCTAACTGAGTACTGGCATCCCTGCCATCCTCACTTGCCATGCTGTGGCACTCCTTTTGAGCCCTTCCAGGCAGTGGGGCACTAACTGAGGTGACACTTCCAGGTGCATAGGAATGATTTTTTGAAGAATCTGGTTTTAACTCTTCAGTAGACTTGAAGGTGCTGTCAACAAAAAATACATGTTCTGATGTATTCTGAGGGGAAACTGCAGCCTGGCTCTCTGGAACATGACTAACTCCTGAGTCACAGGAAGTGTCAGCTCTTTGTTCACCACCTATGCAAATCTCTCTCTGTTCTTCTCCTGTTTTACATGGTTCATATGTGGGCACTTCTACAGCAAAATCTCTTAAAAATGGCTCCTCAGAAGAGGGAGTGGAGGACACTTCTTGTTTTTCTCTTTCCAACAGTTGGTCTGTATCCTGGGATAGATTCTTACATGTCACAGTTTCAGGAGTCTCAATTGAATTAGGCAGTTGCATTAGGTAACCACATTTTTGCGCATTAGAAACATCTTGACAGTGATTAGTTTTTGAAAAAGGATGACTGCCAGAATAATTGTCATTCTGTGCATTCCAGTCTGAGTGATTTCCTTTTTCTTGTAAATTCTCTTGGTAACTTTTGGGTACAGCGTTAACAGAAGAGTGTTCATGTGTAAACCAGCTGGTATTTTCACTGGGGAAAACATCTTTCTCTTCAGAGAAGTAAGGCAGCTCTTTTCCTGCTGGGTAACAGTCTCTAAAATGACACCCACTTCCAGTTACAGACTTGTTTGTCAAGGATATGTTGAGCTCTATACGAGGTAGTTGTCCGACTGCCCCGTGTGAGTTACCTGACACGTCAGGGTTTTCTCTGTCCCGTGCTAGATTACTGCTCTGAGCATTCTCCAATCTTTGGGGCAGGTCTGCATCACACCTTTGGGAAGCATCATTAACGGCAAGCTTTCCTCCACAGGCACCAGCCAGGTGAATGGACCCATTTCGGTAAGTTAAGGGCTGCGCTGGGGTCTGCTCCAGGCCCCTCCCTGTACTTAGGACGCTGCTGTTCACTGAGACACAAAAGGATGGTGTTGCTGCTTTACTTCCAGTGTGAGAATCCAGACGTGGACCATCTGCTTCTACTACTTGTGCAAGACAAACGTCTCCTACAGATGCGCTGTTACAGGCCTCATCTGCCTCAAGCAGGGTATTAGAAACACTGGAGTCCTCCTCTGCTCCCTGCATACCAGCTGGCTGCCTAACAGGCTCCTGCTCTGCCATCACCTCTGCTGGCAAAGGATGATCAGAACAGGTCTGCTGCACAAAGCTGAGCTCTGGGACTCGGGTACCTGGGGGCTTAACCTCTAAACTTGTGATGTCCCGGTTTTCACATGGGATTTGATAGCCTGAGTCATCTTCGTGAAGAAGTTTCCACAGCTTGTCATGTACTGCAGATATATCAGCATCTCCTTTGCGTCCAGGGCCTCCAGATTCCAGGGCTGACTTGGGATTAGCTTCAAACAGAGACTCATCACATGACAGACTGCAGAGAATATCCATGTCATCGCTGTCATGCGAGTCAAACCGAGAGCTTTGCTGTCCCTGCCCGGGCTCATCACACAGCCTTGCAGAAGAGAGAACAGCACACAAACACGTTGGTTTATCGGGAACAGAGTCCGTGTCCCCTGAAAGAAAAGGTGACACGTCACTCTGCCAGTTGTTGCCATTACTAATGTGAATTCCTTGTTCACCAAAGACTTGCTGGGGAAACCTTTCTCTCTTATCACGAGCAGCACGGTGTTGTAAATTGGCATTTTCTGTTTGCACTGTCCTTTCAGTACAGAGCATTTCTGAAGGTGGACAGATGGTTCCTGCACTCCTACAGGTCATGAAGATGTCTTCCTTGTCTACTCTGGGCTCCATACACAGTCTCTCACAATTCTGGGTCAAGTTGTTAAGACTGGCACCTTGATTCTACAGAGAAGAAAAAAGATGAATGTAATTAAAAATCAGAATTGCTGCTTGACACAGACCCCAGCTTACATGTACCCACTGTTTATTTTCATTTTATCATTCATCAACAGCCAAATTTCTGACTTGCAACTATCAACCTGATGGACAGAAATCAAACTCCTGGGTCTTGGCAGCCTTGAACCCTGGCAAGTTTCAGATCTGGATCCAAATGCTGAGAAATAGAACATTTAATTAAGATGAAGATCAGTGACTGATACAGCTAAAATAAAAATAAAAGACAATAGCCATGCCTAAGCCTTTTGCCAGCAGTCAGTGTCCCACCATACTTATGCAATTATTACATAATTCAAACTGATGAGTTGCTGGAGCTACCCACCCTAGTTTTGTGGGAGCTTGCCTTCCCCTTCCCTTCCATCATGGGCATTGTTATCTCCAGTTTCACCAAGACGATTTCTTAATGTGTATCAGCCTTGAAACCTTTCAGAGTGTACCCCACACATCCACCGTGCCGTGTACTTCCCAACAAGACTCCTACCAAGAAATGACACCTCTGGGTCACTTCTAAGCCACCTATGGTCACCTTCGAGCCCCCCAAGCTTCACAAGGAGTGCCAGAGATCACTGCAGGTCTTGCCTCTCTCCCAGCATCAAGGAATTGCTCAGCATAAGGCATATTTGTGCCTCCTCTAGTAATGAGACATGTGGTGCAACCTGGGGTACTGCTGGGAAGACTGGAGCAGGAAACAAAGATCCAGGCTCCTCCTGCTTCTGTTTCTTCATCCATATCAAAACATTCCAAACTGTCCCTCTATGCAGAAACAATCCATTCCTCAATAAAAGTAAGCCAAACCGAATTCAATTCATGCAAGGAGTGCAGACCTCATTAAAGAGAGACGCTGGCTGGTGTTTAGGCTTGCATGAGATGAAACAAGTGCTGCCACCTGCCTGGCGCATGAAATCTGTGAAACTGTCCGATGGTCCCATCAGAGCTGAGGTTTTAAATCCTTGCTCCAGAGCCCCTGCCAAGCTTTTGTTCTCCAGGATTTTCTCTCGCCCTCTTCAGCACTCCATCAGCTCCATGGAGGCAGTGAGCATGTTTCACCCATACAAACCAGAGATGGAGAAGCTTTCCGGGTTCTACTAGACAAAAACCCTATTGTTTCTTAAACAAATTGTGCTTTATGCTTGTGGTTACCACAGGCTTGCCAGAACAATCCATAAGGGTGGAGAGCAATTCAGCAGTCATCCTTTGAAAAAACATTTTCTTTCCAATAGCCATTAGCAGCACACAACACTCATGAATTAGCTTGCACACCTGACCCCATCTCTTTCTAGTGGTTGTCTGAGTCTGGGGACCTACTCCCACCAGAAATGAAGAAATGCTAAAAACCATCAGACCGAGTTTAAAAAAACACCCCAACGTTTGCAGGCATTTTACATTTTTCAGCTTTCACCCAGCCACCAATCCAACTCTCTAACTGTGCCGGATTGTTTTTTCCCTTGTGATTCCCCATCCCACCCACAGTTACTTGTTTACTGGCAATGATGGCTGAAAGTAACAACTGTGACACGTCAGGGCGAGTCCTCCAGGTCGCAGCCGGGCTGTGAACGTGCAGGGAGAGCTGGCAGCCACGCCGCGCAGGGAAGCGATGCTGAAAAGAGCCAAGTGCTGTTACCCAGCGAAGGATATGTAATGAAGGGTTTCCTGTGAGTCGCTGTGTGCTCAGGAAGAGGCAGGGGCTGCTCAGACACTAGGTTCTCACTTCCCATAAGTTCATGGTAAAAGGATAACCGGCTGTAGTATATATTGCTTTCCTGTGCTGCAAAAGCCACCCACTTCAGCTGCAATTCCTTTCATCCCTTCCGTTTCTCCGTTCAGCTTGAGTAAGGTGTGGAGCTGACTACATGCTGTGGACAACGGGGAAGGAAGAGATACAGAAAACTTTTGTCAATGACTGTAACCACTGATCCCATCCCACGCACCATGTAACTGCCGCACTGTCTTCAAAACTCCTTGACCAGTGCAAGCTAACCTAGAAGACCTGAGCCTTGGAGCCCCACCTCCTCAGCTGCAGTTCCCTCTGAGTCCAATGCCTTGATCTCCTGCTCAAGTCTGCTCTGCAGGAGAAGATGCAGGTCTGTAGGTCTTCAAGTTTAGAGGCACACCTTCTCTCAAGGTCAAGGGAGATGTGAGCCTGGATGTATCTCTACAGTCAGGTCCAGTTCTTTTCCTAGTTGGTTCTGAGCATTTGGTCTGAGCCCAGTGCCCCTTCTGCCATTTCCACTTCCCCCTCAAACCTCTGGAAAGCAGAGTTTATTTTTCTATTCCTTACAGCCAAGCAGCCTCAACCACAGCTTTCACTAAAGCCTGTGTAATTCTTCCAAAGCATGTTAGACATGTGGCCAGTCAGTCCCTACCTGCTGTCGGCATGAAACTGAAGACAGAGCTCTCTCGTGCTCACTGAAAGTCAGCTGAGGATTCACAATCCCTTCTATCATCCGTTCACCCATCCATCCTATCTATCTATCTAATCTATCTTACCTACCTACTTGTATCTGTCCATGTTGTCAGCTCCCTCAGGCATGTGTAGATGTGCAGCACTACACAGTCTAGACACACATTTTGGTGGCTGGAAAGCACATACAATGACAACAGGGAGTTGGCAATGGAGTGCCTTGCCTTGCATTGGACAAAGCCCAAAAGCAGACTGCAATGTGAAGCCTTACAGTGGCACATTCATTGATTTTAGTTGATATTTAAAGAGAGACGTGCTCCTAGGGTATGTGGTAATCAGCTCCATCTTAGTTTTGTTTGAAAGTACCTGGATCCAAATCCTGCAAAGGTGTTTAGGAAACCTCGCTGGCTTTAACTTTAGTAATTTCTTGGAAGAGATTTACTTCAGCTAACACAGTCCTAGAACTATTCATGCTGATCTGGATTTTTGTTGCCTCTTCTCACAGAAGATCTCTAGGGTTTAATGCCATATGTGTAAAGATGGCTCCGAGTGCTGGGCAGCCTGCTCTGCTCCATGGGTGACAAAGAACGGTAACAAGCTGGAGAACTTCATCACAAGAATGCAGGAGAACAAGCAATTTCAATTGCCATGTGTATGAGACTGACTGCTGTTTGACAGAAAGATGAAGTCACAGCTCTGCATTTAAACTCATGCATGAAATACACAGTCCACGTACTTTCATTACAAAGCCAGGGTCACTACCAACAAAGGACAGATAAACAGGTAAGTCTGTGTCCCAGCTTCAGCTCAGACAGGCCTCATGTCCTCCTAGTGCAGTGTTCTGGACATAGGATGAGAGTAAGGTCCACAGCACACTAATACTTCAGTCGTTACTACGCAGTGAAGCATTGATACTTGCACACAGCACCCCATACTCCCTCTTGTCTTCATGGGTTGCGGTGGATCCCATGCTGGTAGAAATGGGAGCTTCTTGGAAGTTAAGGGATCCTTCCTGGATCTGACTGGCTCTTAAGCTCAGCAGGCTGTGCGTGGCTGTTTGGTGACTGGCATTACAGAACACTGAATTAACAGAGAACAGCAAATACCTGGGGGTGTGGTAAGGAACACACAGCTGGGCTGTGCTGCTGCAGACAGAGCTGCATCAACAGGGCCTACCTAGGGGTACGCTGGTTCCAGGCCTGCGCCTGGCCTGAACCCCACCCCAAGTCCAAGACAGCAGTTGCTGTGCCACACAAGTAACCTTCCACCCAGCCCTGCCAGAGCTGGTTTCAGTTCTAGCTTGGTTTGTGATTTCTGAGAGAAAATAGTTCAGCCCAGGAGGTGATGAATCGATATGCCGAGATCCACATTCACCAAGCAGGAAGGGCAGCCCAGGAAGCCTGACCGGGGAGGACTGCAGTGTAGGCAATCAGCTCCATCAGGCACCGTTCAGGCCACCTAATAAAACCATCTGCAGAGAGGCCAAACGACGCTGGACGCTAAGGATACTGCGGCAGGTCCAGGACCTGAACAAAGCACAGTTGGGACACCACCACAGACAGCAGGCTGCCTATGTGGCACATGGGATGTGTGTAACGTTCAGAAACAGAGCATGCTAACCACTTGGCAGAGGGTTAATGCTGCACCCAAGGGCTACTGAAGCATTTACTCTGAGTAATGAGCATTTACTCTTCCCAGTGAAGTGAAACACTCTGAGAAATGAGAGCCCTAACTTCTGCTGAGATTCAGACTGGAGATTTGGATTCCAGCTTCCCCTGTCAGAGGCAAAGCATTTTTCAAACCTGCAGTGACAGAACAATGAGTGGTGAAAAGAGCACAAGAATACATCCCTGGACAAAACTGTAACAGACCAGGTTCTGAGCTCAGATAACCATATACCCTTCCTTTGCTCCAGCAACTATTCACTCAAATGAGATGAGAGGCAGTGATGTACTTCAAAAGGATTTGAATGAAAAATGAAGGAACTATAAGCTGATTGAAAATTAAGTGTAGGGCATGCACAGTAATTCTTACTCGCTGTTCTGGAACAGAAGCCCTCACCATTTTGTCTTCAGAGCAAGCTGCTCCACCAGTTCCCACCCAACAGCTGCTTATTGGCCTATGTGAAACTATTTGCTGGGTTTCAGTCTAACTCCTCGTGGGCAGAGCGAACCCATCCTGGCTGCTGACACCCTTCCAGGGCTTCCTTTTGCTCGCCTTCGTTGTGTATCCCAGTTCCTTCACCCCCTCTCACCGTCCCACCCTTTTCCCACCTCTCTGCAGGCTGCTCCCACACATTCTCTCTCCTGCACAGCTCTTACAGATCTGCACTAACCGCAGAGCGGGGAGCTCTACCTTCAGCGTGCCGCAGCAACGGAACACTCCTAGTCCCAGCTCTCCATCACACACACAGCTTCCAGGAGCTCACACGCCAACAGCTCCCACATTAACACGCTGACCGGGCCAGCACCCCAACAGATGAACAGCTTCACCAGCCAACGCGCTCCAATTTTGGGTACCCTGGAATCTAACAAGCAGAGCCATGACATGCCCGGCAAAAGACTTGGTGTGCACAGCCAAACTACCCCATTACTCGGCAGCTCTGTGTCAGGTCTGCTTCTCTCCGTTCTGCCCAGTAGAATTTACCTTATCTAGAAGTGATGTAAATATGTGGCAGAAAGGTCAAACCAAGCGCCCCCAAATTCTACAAAAGCAGGCTGTTCTGACGTGAGCAAACCGATGTACAGTGGATCTAATCAACAGATCAAAAAAATGCTCTAGAAATACAAAAACACCACATGCCATTCTCCCTGGGTATCAGTGTAAATGTCAAGTATCTCACGCCCTGGGGTTCCTCTGAACCTGCCAGTTCCAGCAGGGCTTCACCAACACCACCAGCATTCCGCAGGCCATAGACTGGGGCTCTGTAAGTCAGGAGTGAGGCCAGAACCTTGTGCTGAGGGGTGGCTGAATGCTCACCAGAGACTGGGTTGTGAACAACATGCTGCACACCTGAGCCTCCTGCCTCACTGTACAGCGTGCAGCACATCAGCTGGCACAGTTGGCTTTTAGGACCTATTATTAATGGAGCTGCTCTGAAATGTTATATAAACACAGGATTTCACCTGGGTCCAGACCGTGAAGTCATGAGAGGAGTGGGGGCCTCCCACCTCAACCATCTAATGGAAGAACTCACCCAGAACAGCAGCTGCTGCACAAGGCAGACGGCAAAGAGTGTTCCAGTTAGAGTCAACCAGTCACTAAAGGGAAGGGTAAATCTTTGGGCAATCACTGCTGTGGCTCTGCCTCTCAGCAGAGCCGATCCACTGCAGGGAGAAGGAAAAGCCAATGCTGTGGGTTTGCTATAAGTGCCCCTGACTGCTCCTGGCAGAGCTGTTTCAAGTGCTGGGCTCCAGCAAACACCACAGTGCGCTTCCACACAAACCTGTGTGCAGCAACAGGAGCTGGATTCCTTCTTGTCTTACATTGCACGGGCAGATTGTGTGGAATTTCTGGCTTAACATACGGGAGCTATGAGAAGCTACCCACATTTTCCTTGGCCTATAAAGAGTAGTTTCCAGATGGGATGCTTTTGTTTGGCTTGTTTTCCAGATCACATAATTCTGACCCTACACCTACATTTCATCTTCATTCACCTGTGTGTAAAACCAGGGGCTTGGTTCATGCTCACCTCTAGCCCTCTTCTCTTCTTATCTCCCTAATGTTCACCTCATGTGGAGCTTTGGTCCTGGGCACACAAAGAGAAGAAACACGTTCTGACTGCAGGTAGGAAGAGTCTAACCAGCCAACGTGACAGTTGGTCGTGGCACTTACAGAACTCACAGCTGCCTCTTGCTAAGAGGCTTCTGGGATTTAAATTATTGCACCACACTTGGGAAAAAAATAAAGAACTGATGCCTCTTGCAAAGCCAGGCAGTACATGGTGTCAGGAAACTCCCAGCAGGTTAGTTTCAGTGCAGGGTATTCCCCATCATCAGAGCATTATGTGCTGCTAAACCGTCTCTGGAGTTTTACGGGCGATAAAACCAGAGAAACCTATGGGTGCTTCTCAGGCAGAAGAATTCAGTGGGTTTTGACTGCTTAAGGCAACCCAGTGGTGAGATTCCAGACAGTCTACTTCCCAGAACTGGGACTCATTTTTGCTTAAATACTATAAATGAAGAAAAGCATGTGGAACTGCAAAACACTAGTGTTTATTTTCCATGGCTTTTTTTCTGTGCAATAAGCCACGCACCTTCAAATCAGTGAAGTCAGTGCTAATAAGACTATTCATTGTTTCAATACTCATACAAACCTTTATAACTCTTGAGCCTTTACTGTATGAAATAACAAGCATGATACAACTCTCTCACTTAGGAAAACTGGTGGAGCACCATATCAGATCATACAACTACACTGATTTCCTACCCAGAGCATAAAATATGCATATACATGGAGAGTACCACTTTGGGGGGTTGTATTTTTAACTGGTTTTTTCATTTCAACTGGAGTATCTGTCTTTTTCATTGTTTTATTTTTAAAAGCAAAGCTCCATTCACCTCTGTAACCTGAACTCTCAGGATTGAATTCCTATCCTTGCAAATTCAAAGCAAACCCCTGCTGATTTGGTTTAGATTCCCAGCAACTTGAGTGGATGACAAATTTGTTGAGTGCAAACTGAAAAGAAAATAAGTCTAAACATCACCTGCTCACAATAGGTATTTGCAAAACTTTCTGTGCTGAAAGAAACATGACTTTGATAAGACCTGTGCAATACCCACATATCAGATTTCCTTATCCAGCTGTCCAGAGTCCCATTAGTGCTTCTTACTATTATCAGTCTCACTCTATAATTAGAACAGCTTATGGTTTGTTTGGGCCTTTTTCAAAACCATATTTCCTTCCCAGACGTAGCTGTCATTCAGAAGTACATGAATATCTTTCAAAGTAATTGAAATTTTACATTATTTTGTGACAAACAGGAATAAAACACATTCAAATCAGGAGAGCAGCTCTTTCAGTTAAATGATAAGCACTTCACTTACCCTGGGTGAGATGGTTTCATCTGGCATCTGACTGTGCTCAGACGGGCCCCAAGTCCTTTTCCTTTCCCAACGAGAGTCTTTATCTGCCTCTTCAGTGCAACACAAGCCAGCCTGCATTTGCAAGCTTTCTGTCTCCTCAGGGATTTGTGCTGAAGTGATCCCCTCCTGCCTGGATTCCCCAGCCTCTGCTGCCGTCTGGAAAGATTGCCCTATGTTACTAACGTATCTGCAAAGCTCTTTTGGGTTTAGCAACTTCAGAAGGTTTCTTCTGAGACTCTCTGTTAAGGTGCAGACAGCATGCCTCGCGTTTCCCTCAGGCAAATGTGTTCCCCCTGCCTCTAGCAGCAAGGAACTTTCACCCGGCAAGTCCGTGTCCACATTGCCTTCTGTCATCGTCTCTGAAGCCTCATTTGCCAGAGAAGCCCCTGTGATGGAGTAGTCCACCCTGGCACGCACATTGTCCTTGTTCTTTGGCTTGTCAGGTGACAAATCTGCAGCGGAGGGGCCACTTCCATTCTTCCCTTCTTCTGTCCCGGGATGGTCATCCTCAATGGGTGCAGATGCAACAGGTACCTGCTGCTTCTCTTTGTCTTTCAGACTGGTGCTTTTGTCTCGGTGGTGTCCAACAGTGAGAGTCATCTCTGTGTGCAAAGTTGACTGCCTGTATGTAGAGGGGTCTCTCCTTACATTTACTCCTTTGAATTTTGAGTGATGACCACAGAAGCCAATGGCGGCATCCATAGGCGTAGTGTTATCTGACACTTGGAACCGACAAGGCATTTCACTGAGGAAGTAAGCACACCCATCACAATCCTTACTCAGTTTTAGATCATCTTCATCGTCATTTTCTAATAAAAACTGTAATTTCTTTGTCCAGATTTCATTTTCACGCGCTGTCAACACATCTGAACACTCAAAATACTCCAGGTCATCATCAGGAAAGCCATCCCTTACACCTGGAATGTTCTCTGCATGAATCTCCACAACAGTGGCAGAAATGTCAGAATCGCCTTTTAGCACACAGTGGTGATTTACCGTGGGAGTATCTGGCTGCTCACTGAACGCGGCGTTCGTGGCTAGGGGTCTGCTGAGCCCGGCCGTTTCACATGCCTGGGCGCCTGCCAGAGGCTGAGCAGACAGGCCGTCTTCCGCGTTAAGGCAGCAGTTGTCTGTGTGGTAAGTGGTGACCCTCGCAGGGCAGGAGCACACCTCTCTGCCACAGAACTCCCCTGCTTTTCCAGCAGTGACACCGAGCATGCTGTTAATGAGGCCATCACCATTCTCTGGAAGATCCCTTAGGCAGGCAGCATTTTCCTGGGGCTTAAACACATGTTTTACATCCACGCTGTGTTCCATGTCTGTGGCACTTCTCAAACGCAGGCAATGCTTCTGCCCTTCTGGGCTTCTCAAGCAGCAATCCACTGATTTCTGGAGAGCTGGAATCCAGTGAAATTAACACGGCATCAGCCTCACAGGGGTAACTCCTGTGTTGTGCAAAAGGTTTTTCCCTGTGCTCATTTTACCCTGAAGCTTCCCTTATTGACATTTAGGTCAGCAAGAAATTCTGGGGAAGTTTTGGTCTTGGGATCTGATTTCCATTCAACAAAAGCTGAAGAGCAGGTCATGCTAGCTGTCAAACCACTCCAAATACTGTTTGATGGAGTGCAGATCTTGCTCTCTGTACCTGCAAGTAAAAGAAACCTGAAGTTTAAAATTACTTCTAAAATGGGTATATGTATTTTCTAAAAGGTGGTCAACTGGCACACAGCTGCAAGTATTCTCAAAAAAAGAGAAATGGTTATTTCAAATCAAGATCAATCATGAAAGCAGCAACCATTGCCCAGCTATCTACACAATGACACTTCATGGCAACACACTGTAACTGCCTGGAGTGATTCTCCTAGGAAAACAAATTCACCATGCCTGGACACACAGAAACAGGCTTTTCACACAGACACCATTTCTACAGCTACCAGGTAGTCACACAGGCACAACAGCAGCCTATCCCTTGAATTGGCATCATGGGGGAATAAAAGCCAAAATCTGATTCTATAAATACCTGCAACAACCAGTCTGGTTAAATTTTGTAGGGGTATTTCTGTTTAAAGCAGTTCTGCTGTACTTTGGCTTGATGTCTGCGATTTCTGTGGTGAGACAACAATGAAATAAGGCTGGTTAGCTTCAATTTCCTGTTCCAATTGAGTCTTACTTTCAAACACCACTACGGTGTGGCAATGCAGATTTTACACAGAAACACAGGGAAATACACCTAAAGGTTCCCATTACCTGAATCCAAAGAAATACAGAATCATCTCCCTCTTCTTGTAAAAACCCCCCACCTTGTCTCCTAAGCATTCCCAAATCTTAGGGTTGTGGATACTTGAGGTGTTTTTGCACACTCCTAGAGGCACCGTGGGTCGCTCCCCACGCTAATGACAGCAGGACTCTTCCACCATCCAGGGACCACTCCAATCTCATCAAGGATGCCAAGACTAAAAGCTCTGAAAAACTGTGACCTCTTTTTATTCACAGAACTGGTATGACACGAAGAACAGCAGGAAAACTTTCCTGCCATCCCACTAATCAGATGAAGCGATTAAAGACACCTCTATCCCTGCTTCTTTTCCTCCTCCCTGCTTCTCCAGCCACGACCTTGCTAGCCAAGGCCTCTCTCCTGGCTGCCAGAGCACCCCAGCACAGAGCCCTGCCCAGGCCCTCTCCAGCACTCCACAGTTCCATCTCCGCCGGAGGGCCAAGAGCAGAGCAGTTGCTGGGCCTGTCAGCACCCAGCTTCTGTCACAGCCCACCGAAGGCACTGATCAAAGCCAGTCAGTAAGAGAGTATGTGGGAGCTAGATTAGAGCTCAGCAGAGACACAGCAAGGGGCTTGGGGCTCGCCTGGAATCTGCCTCTCCTGTAACGAGCACAAAGCAGCAAGCTGCGTTGGCATTTCCTTCAGGCAAACCCTGCGCAGACACTGCCCAGAGCTGCGTACCAGGGAGAAAAGCAGGAAGAGAAGGTGGTCAGCAGCAAGGGTATTAGAGACAAGGCGAGGCTGTGGGACAAACAGTTTGACTCCACGCACACAAAGGGATGCAGAACACCACATGATGGGAGAACCAACCCAGCACCTCTCCCAGCAGACATGTGCATGTGTTGGAAGCGTGGGCACGGAGCCGCAGCAGCCCTGCCATGCAGGCCCACAGGAAGGGGTGGTGTGAAGAGCAAGCCTGATGTACCGCACAGGTCTATCCTCAGCTCGGAGGCACAGCTGGGGTGCTGCCAGGACACAGAAAATGACATAACAGCTTTGCCATAGTGCAAGTCAGCCTGGTCACAGTGGCTCGGCAGGAGATCCTCTGCAGCAGGAAGCTGGGAGGGGAAACACGCGCCACTGCGTGCGGCGTGCTGACGTGCGAAGGTTCCGGGCTATCCGTGCAGGAAGCACCGGGCAGGAAGCTGACAGCAAGGTTCCTCAGACTGCTTCCTGAGAGGCAGGTTGGTTCAAAATCCCTTGCAAGATGGGCTACCCTGCTGAACACACGAGCAGAGGACTATCAGTGCACAGTGTCACACTTGTAACTCATGTGGACAGCTGCCGACTGGTCCTGGGCCAATACTCTGCGCTTGCTCCACATGGGCCTCTGAAGACCCATCGAGACCGTGCACGCAACCAGAGCCTGGAGAAGAAAGGCCTGGGATCCCATCATCTCCAGCCCTTCAGATCTCTGATCACATTCTGTTTTTCCATTTCAACTCCAAGAAATTTAAATATTTAACAGGAAAAAATGGAGCAGCAGAGATGACTCTTTCCCTCATCCATTTTATCACACTGCCATGGAACTACCCCACACCTCCTTAAATACCTATGTGCCTAACATTCCCTGTTGCACTCACTCTCTCAAAGCTGCTTTCATCTTTCCTTTTCAGAAGACCAGATGCCTCCTTCCTCTTTTTTTTTTTTTTTGGAAGGTCTATGCTATTTTAAAAGCAGGGTAATTCTCCCCGATAAAAAGAGCTTTGGCAACATTTTTTTAATGCAGATCACCTCAAGAACACTCCTTACCAAAGCAATTGTACTACACAGCTATTGTTATCTGAGTTCAGCTGCACTTTGACATTGAGGGGAAAAAGAGCTGCAGATTTCTCCATGTGAAAATTAGATCAGGTTGCTGTGCATTTTGTCAGATCCAACAATGGAAATTAAAGCAAAATAATTTTCCATGAGGAAAATGGCAATAAATGCTGGTTTTCCACCCAAGATAGAGACTTAAAAAAGAAATTTGGAGGGAAATAGAATATATTATATAAAAACATAATTTCAATGATTGGATTTAGACTTAAAGTGGAAAGAGAACTGTTCATACGATACCCTCTCAGCTCCTCAAGAAAACTTCTGCTAGAAGATGTGTAACGCAGTTGACTGAGGAAGGATAAGTGGGACACAGGCATCTACTCAGCTGCTGGGCAGTGACCTGGAAACAAGCTCAATTTCCAGGTAACCATGTTTTGAACACTGGATGCAAGGAAAAGAAAGAAACGTTACAGGTGTCTTCTGGTTGCTTGCCTCAAGCCTTGCTCTGCAAACCAGCAATGCCACTTGATGAACCAGGAATTAGCTAAGGACAGGAGGACAGTGAAACAGAGCCACATAGGAGAAGTTAACACAGGGTTTTAGCAGGTAATGGGACAAAAGGTGCCTAGTTTGGTTCTCTAATGATCTGCAAATGTATTTCCCATCTCTTACTGATCAGAACAGTGGTGATTCTTGGAGACTTTTGTAGTCCAGGAGGGAATTTGAGTCTCTCTGTGGGGTTCATTTCCCCTGGGGTCAGTGGGAAAAACCCCTTTACTACCTCTCTGAAGGTTTTTTTTTTCTCTTCTTAACCTCCTATTCATCAGGTAATCTCCATTCTCCCACAGTCCCACTCAGTCCACACCCTGCTTCAGCAGGATTTATGCCTATCTCCAGATGCAGTTGCTCTGTCAGCTCCCACACAGGGCTGCCAGGCGATGCCCACGCACTCTCTCCTTATCACAACCACACACACCTCTTGGGGCAGGGACCATTCCTGTATTCACAATGGGCCTACACCTGGTGTAGGACCACGGTACAATCGACACACATGCAGGTGCTCTAGGCATTGTCTTACACTTCAAAGGCTCCACATCAGTGCCCAGATACCCCTGTACAGCTGTGTGGCTCTGCAGGTGTTACACCCACCTCTGCACAATAGCGTGGGGCAGAGAAACCTGCGTCAGCCCACACAGTGGGTTATCTCAGCCAACACACAGGAGCAGTGAAACTGATAATTCCTCTACAGGTCATATTAAGAAATATCCTTCCATCACCTAATATTTTGGTTTCTCTATACCAAGTTGACATTGGGGCTGGGACTCCTGAGAGCACAAGGAAAATGGATAGCCACATAAATACTGTGTTTGTGAGAGCCTCAAATTGCATGCACCACACCTTCAGTAACTTATCTGCCACTGTCCACACCTGTGAGGCCACACAACATCTGGCTTAACTGGCCAAGGATTAACTTTCATTGAACACATACACACACACATATCAGCCAGAGAAAGCACAGCCCTGCTCCTGCGTCCATCAGTGTGTATGAGGAGGATGTGGACGGATGCATAGCAAAGCTTGCTCACCTGTTCTCGTAACATTTCTTCATCAGACAGATCTTGTTCAGAAATTGGAGTATCTGCTCACGTGCTTCCTTGTTTATTCTGAGATACTTGGTCTGAGACAACAGATTTCCCAAACGCCAGCAGCTGCTGACTGTCACCTCCTCTCCACAGACGAAACTTTGGGACATGGATTTGCCCTGTTGAAAAACATGTAATGTCCCCTAGACTATCCTACTAAACTTCATTCATAAACCCTGCTATAGGGATGCTACATCAGCAGGTAGCTTAACCAAAAAGCAAGCTGGTGGATATACAAGACAAACATGAAAAATTGCATCACCAACCCACTACTAACCAGAAAAGCTTTCTGTATGATGAACAGAAATGGTCCAATCAGAAAGCTAGCAGGTATGGACAGCAGGATGCTATCAGTATTATATTGATGAAGGGAGAGAAAGCAAGAAAAGCAGAACAGAAACAAGAAGGAAGGAATCTCCACTAACCACATCCTCACAAGAAAACTCCAAAAGGGGCAGTGTGAAAAGGTGGGACTGGGCTGGGCCTGGATCCACACCTCTGCCTCATGGTAGCATGATGAGGAACAAGGAACACACGCTGTCCCTCCTTGCCCTGCAGCTGGCATGGAAAGGAAGCACAAGCATGTGGGATGTAAGGGAGTCCTGTGGGCAGGTTCGCAGTCTGCACGACCAGGTACTGAGGCAGGGCTGAGGAACACAAAGGTGCTTTGTCTAGACCTAAACAGGAAAGTTTGGGGTGAAGTGCTGGCCACAGGAAGGCTGGTATATGGAGCTGTTGATTTCTGCAATGCTTGGGGAAACAGAACTTTCTGTACCTTTTTGTCAGTGACAGTCCTGTTAAGGATTAGGCAGGAAAAGGCACATACCACAGAAAGTCACAACGATTCCCAGCATGTGCACAAGAACTGAAAGAATAACATTTGCTGCAAAAGCTGCAAAGCAAATAGCCTGTAGTAGCAAATACAGCTTAAATGAAGCACTACTGCTATCAAAGCTTGTGTTTTTATGCCCCCAACCCTTGGCTTGCAGAGATACAAAGATATCATTGGCCCAACCACTCAAATAACCTTACAGATCCTTTCCAGAATGACCAGCTACAGCACCACATGCACAATACACACCCTGTGGTCTGTCAAATCTTTGTGTCCTGCTTAAGTGCAGTTATGTTCCTAGGTTAATGCCAATTCCTCCTCCATCCTCCCTACAAATACTGAGAAATGTCTTACCTTTCTTGCAAAGAGTTTGCATACAGCTTCAGTAGCTGCAATGCTCTTCTAAGAAATCAATAGCTCTCATTCCATCCACTCCCCATTCCCAGCCTGCTGGGTGCTCTGCTTTTGGCCAGGGATGCAGCTCTTTGCTTCCTATCAGCAGAGCTGCTTCTCTTTTGTAGCAAATCTGGTAAGGTTAGTGTCCCAGAGCTCACAGCCAGCACAGGTGAGGTGTTAGCCTGGGCTGTTTTCCTCACCACCTGACATCACTCCCCCATAAAAGGGGCTGGTCAGGGAGGGGTGCTCCCAGGTGCTTCCAGGGCAGTCTCAGTGAGGCTGGGGCAAACAATAAGCACTGGCATTACACACCAATTCAGGTTTCTTAAATGAGGCATTTCCCTGTATGGAAATACTCACAATATATTTATGACTGGAAACACCTTTTTCCCAAAAAGGCTGTTGTAGATGTTTTCATGTTATCTTTTTAAACTTTTCCTTTGACAGAAATCACAGCTTTTATTAAAAGTTTTCCTTTAAAAGTTTCAGCAACAGTGGCATGTTTCTGTAAGTATTTTTTTCCTGCACCCATCAGCACTGATGGAATGAAATTCCATGTGAAATCTCTGATCTGTTTTCCTCCCCTCCTAGGCCACACAAGCTTTCCAAAGCAATAGTGCCAGACAGCTGTATAAACGTATTTCACAAATGTTGTGATCATGCCTGCATTCTTAAATGCTGCTGCCCTTAAGTGTGAATCTCCAAGACAACAGGAATCCTAGAGCACGGTTATGACTTCCTGAGCTCCACTGACAGCAGGGCTGCAGGAAGTATTTACACAGCAGTTTGCTTGCAATAGCATCTGATGGGGTAAGAGCAGTGAGAACCCATGGACACAAGGAGTTACAATGACTGCATTTTCTGTGTGTTTCTGGATCACACAGTAGCTCTGCCAGACTCGGTTCTGTCAGGAATCCCTAATGCTTGAACAGCATCATTCTTCTGTTAATCCTTCACAACACTGCAATCAAACCAAACCTTGAGAGCAGCACGCTTGTCCCAGAGCACGTAATGGCAGAAATCAAACAAGCAAAATAGGGTATTATCTAAACCAATTACCACCTATCTGCTGTGTTACCCAGGTCTGGATAAGACAGCTCTCAGCAAAGTGTGGGCTGTTCAAAAAGCACAAGTCTGGAAAATATGTCTTTGCCAAACAGGCTGTGATAGCATGTGTCTCTTCAGCTTCAGGTAGGCTTTTTGACAGCTTCTATATTAGTGTACTACCTGTTGTAAACAGCACCACAATATAAAGAAAACACCCCAGCTATAATTCCTTGGCTAAATATAAGAACAGTAAGTGACTGCCTTGGCATATCTCTAACAGAGACCTTAATATAGAGTAATTAAGATAAGCAATCACAGCACAGCTTTTAACACCCATCTCTCTTAATCTATTTTTAACGTTTGTCAAGCATCTGACAGTGCCAGCATGAGCAATTCCTGCAGCCTGGTAATCATCTACGTACTACCAAGTGACCAGATTTTTTCTCAGGAATGGAGAAAGTTTTTACCCAGCGAGTATATGGCCATGTGACATATTTAGCAGGAATAAAAGGTGTATTTTGGGCTAGCCAGTATCACTCGCACGTTCATTAGAGAAGGAAGCTTGCTCCTGTACAACTTCTGCAGTTTGCTTTACTTTGCTGAAGCAGCACTAGAGTGGACTTTCAGAAGCATGTAGAATTCGAAATGCAACATCATAATAAAAAAATAAATCCCTCCAGATGAGGAAAAGTGACTCTACTTTCACAAAAGCAAACAACAAATCTTATTTCCTGTTCAAAACCTGTATAAATCACTGTACTCATGTAGTGCATTAAGAATAAAACAACTTGCTCTTCCTTTACTGATCTTGTATGATATGCATTCTAATTGCTCACGGGAGAAAAAAGAAGACAAGTAACTTAAAAAAATATAAACAACTTGACCTCCCAAGCCATAAATGTGACTTACCCTTGAGTGCTCTCTTTTAAGTTCTAGAAGCGGGCCAGGCCTGGAGCTGGACTCTGCATTACAAAACAAAAGACACTTATTAACTCATGCATGTTGTTTCAGAGCTGAGAAGCCAGCTGAAAGCGACAGTGTTGTTCTGCTAGTGTGACCTTAGTATAGTGAGTCTGATCACAGAACAGTGTGACTTTTAAGAGACGATTTCATTACACTCAGCAGATGGCTCTTCTGGGAAAACCTCTGCCAGCCAACAAGCTGCCAGTGAAGAGAGGTCACATCCTACTTCCATAGAAGTTCACGGGAGTTTCCTTGTGGCCTTGAGAGAGAGGAAGTGTTGGCCTTAGCTTTTTGTAATAACACTGGTTGTTTTTTTAAAGCACATGCTAAGTGCTTAACTGCTCTGCTAGGTATGTTGGGAATTTCTTACTTGCTTGAAGTTAAACACACAGAAGTTCTGTTGAACATGAGAAAATCTGCAAGCACTAACAGTCAGGCTGAGGAAACCACCGGTGGGTACTGAACTTCTAACTATTGCTACACAAATACACCTAAAGGCTCGTGTTCCTCAAAGGCAACTAAGTGAATCCTGAAGTGAGACAGCATTTCTCCTCCTGTTGCCCAAGAAGCCAAGGAGCCAAGAAGCACAGGAGGAACCCCAATGGATTGCACAAACTCCTGCGAGCAAAAGGCAACTAGAAAAGGCTGAAAAGGAGGTTTTGTGCCCATTTTTTCTTGAGTGTTTTCCTGAAAGCGTAGCTAAAACTGGTTATGAGATACTGTGGTGCTAAATATTTCTTGCTCTCAGTGCTATCTAGACCCAGATAGGAAGCTGCTGTGTTCAGCAATAAATATAGCACCCACCACCACTCTCCTTCAGGAGTAGCAGCAGGATATCTGTTTTATATCATAGCCTAACAGGCAAAATAATTCCCAAGGAAACAAGAGACCAGGATTTGAAACCACAACCAACCTGAGGTAATCACTTAACGGTCTGACACTGTAGGAAGGGACCCAACAAGCACAGATGGAAGCCTGAGGCAGGTGAAAGGTGGCTGCCTGATCTCCTAGCAGCTGAGTCATACACAGCTGTGGATAACCACACAGCATCAGGAAGCCAAACTCACCATCTTACTCCCATCCATTTTGCCATGCAGGTCAGTTTTGTGCCTAAATTAGGAGACATAAACTATTGTTTGCATATGCAGAAAAAAGCCATTCCATGCTATTTCTTCAAATGAGGCTTAACTAGATGGCTCATTTTTCAGAGGTTATGGACCCTGCAGAAGGCAGGAGAGATGCTACAGTGTCACCTGCTCTGCAGGCAGATGTCAGCCCTGTTTTGAGTAGCACAGCACAACCCCAGAGGCCACAGGCTGCCGCACGGCTGTGCTTTTCGGTCTGGTCTCCGTGCCGTGCTGCTGCAGCCGCCTGACCCCTTTCTCACTGGGAAGGCAAGGCAAGGCAGGCCAGCAGCCACCTGAAGCCCTGCTGCACAAATACAGGCCGCCATGTCTGAACGCTTGATTGCCCATTAAAACGGTTAACAAACTTACTGAGGCACTTCCAGTCCACTCTGCACGAGCGGTCGCTCCAGAGGTGGGAACTCCCCTTGAAGTGTGGCCGTGCCGGCCCGTGAGCAGGAATGGGCAGCAGCCATGGCAGCGGCTCTGTACCACTTGCCTCAGGCCGGGCACCTGCCTGCCAGGGAGCCTCTGCCTCACGGAGGCCGTGGCTGCGTTAGAACAAGCCCGTTCTCCTCAAAACGAGCTCCTGCCTCCTGCATTGCCCGACTTCTGCCGGTCTCTCCCTCGCCTGACTCCTCTCCGCCTCACAGGAGGGCTGCTCCCCGCCGTGTCTGGGCTGCCGGCCCGGCCTCCGATCCGACACTCGACTGTGCCGCTCCGGAACGGGCCGGGCGGAGCGTGGGCCGGCTCCCTCGGCCCAGGAGCGCGCCTGAGGCACCCCCTTCCCTTCCCTCGGGCCGCAGGCCTCGCCCGCACGGGCATGGCGAGAGGCCTCCCAGGGAAGGGCGAGAACCGCGCCCTGCGCGGCGGGGCCGCCCCGCTCCGAGCCGGGCCACGCCGTGCGTCTGCGCTCAGCGCGTCCTTCCGGGTGGGAGCACCGCCCCCCGCGGGCCGGGGCGGCAGCCGCGGGGCACGGGAGCGATGTCGGAGCCGGCGCGCAGCGCGCCGGGGGTCCTGCCCCTCAGCCGCCTGCCGGAGCCGCTGCTCCGAAGGCTCAGCGAGCTGCTGGACCGGGCGGCCCCCGGCAAGGGCTGGCGGGACCTGGCGCAGCGAGCGGGGAGCCGCGGCAGGGTCCGGCTGAGGTGAGGGCGGCCCGAAGGAGCGGGCGGGGAGCGCCGCAGCCGGCAGCGGAGGCCGGGGGGGTGGGGGGCTTCCGCGGTCCTGGGCCGGGCGGGGGGGAGCTTGGCGGAGGCCTCGGCCGGGTGGGGGGATCGCAGCACCGGGAGGACGGGCCGGCCGGCTCGGCGGAGGCCGTGGCCCCACCGCGGGGTCGGGGGCAGGGTCCCGGCGTCCCTCCCGGCGGCCGCACCGAACGCAGGCGGGGCGGGAGGGGCTTGCCTTCGCTTACCGGCCCCGTTGCCGGCCCGCGCTTGCGGAGCGCCGCGCGTGTTCCGCTGCCGCCGGCGCCTGACCCCGGAGCTCCGCGGGCAGCGCCGCCCGGGCCCCGCGCTGCGGCAGGTGGCGTGGGGGCGCGCACCCCTCGTCCCGATGCCCCCGACCCCCGGTGAAGAGGGAGCCGGCCGCAGGTAGCGGGGCATGGTGCCCCGCGGATCCGGCTGCCCTCAGCGAGAGCAGCAGCCGCTTCCCCGAGCCCGGAGTGGGGAGAGCTGCCGCCGGCTGTTCCCGCAGCTTCTCCCCTCTGCGTCAGGGTAAACGCGTTCATTTTCCATGGCTCTTTCTTCCCAGGCTGCGTTCTTTAGGCCGCCCTGGCCACTGGCTTCCTGTGGCTTTCAGAGGGTTGCTTAGAGGGCAGCGTCTGGAGAAACCTGGCGTCTCGACTGCGGCCTGGGATGTGCATTGTGGAGATGTGTCCTTTCTGTGTGTATTAGTGTAGGGAAATCACAGAGTCACGGAAGTGTAGGGGTGGGAAGGGACCTCCAGAGATCATCGAGTCCAGCCCCCTGCCAAAGCAGGGGCCCTAGGACAGAGAGACTGTCTCTGTCAAGCTGAGGACTGCAGTGTGACCCCTCTGTGTCATACTCTGCTTGTCTTTGCTTCTCTATTACCCGGTAAACTACTACAAATGTCTGCTTGATAACTGAAAGCATCCCACCTCCAGGTTTGTGTGGGAATGGAAGAAATGCTGGCAGACCTTTTTAGTGGGAATGCATAAAACTTGCATTGCCTTTCCATAGCTGTACTTGTTTCCTTGTTCTCTCTGTTGCTGTGATCTGCTGTGATTGGAAGTACACAAAGACTGAACACCAGAATTGGGAACTATTCATGTTTGTATGTGGAGATGAGTTCACTGGAGCAGTTGACCTGCAGCATAGCAGGAGATGTGTGTATCAGTTAAGCTGCAACAGTCGCTTGTTTTAACAATTACTCTGAAAATCAAAGTCTTCCTGGACTTTCAAGTTAGATTCTCACTCGCTCTACCACTTCTGAATTAGGTACCTGAGAGTAAAAGGAGCTGTGCTTGTTTTTCTGCTGAGACTCTAAGAAGTGGAACTCTGGAGGTTTCTTAACACATTTGGTCAGAGTTGTTCACAAGCATCTCCCGTTTTGTAGCATGTAACTTGCCAAGACCTGTCTGTGTGGGTGGCAGTGTCACTGTATAACCTCTGACCTCCTGAAACCTGAGGGAAATGCTGCAAATGTGTCTTAATCAGCTAGGGTTTTTCCATCTTTTTTGGGTTTTTTTTCTTTGTCTGTGAGTGATTCTTAGTTTTGCTCTTTTCTGAGGAAAATGTACCAAGAAGATCTGTGCCATGACTCTCTCATGTTATTTTGTAGCCCCCTGGATTTAGAGCAGTGTTCCCTCAAAGTGCTGGAGCCAGAAGGAAGTCCCAGCTGGAGTCTCCTGAAGCTGCTGGGAGATCGTGGCTGCACTGTGGTGGAGCTTGTGGAGTTCCTGCAGGCCCTGGAGCATACAGAGGCTGTGCAGTGTCTCAGCCATTCAGGTCAGTTCTGGTTTGTGTTGCAGCTCTGGGTTTCACCCTGCACATGCTGAAGCACTTGCTTTCTGCAGTAAGTAAAAACATCTTCAGTGGTGGAATTCTAGTAACTGGTATCTCTGTGATTGCCATAGTAATTGGCTCTTGGGATTCTGAGATTAAAAGTAAGCCAAGTAGATGAGCAGGCTTAGCACAGTGTCGTTGTAGACTCAGACTTGGCTGCATGGATGCGACAGGTGCTGTCATTCCCTCTGCTGCTTTGGCTTCTGTGTCCAGCTCTGCCTTTGGGAGATGCATGCAGAACTGGAACAGTTGAGTTAGACAAGTAGTGTTGCCAGCCATCTGTTGGGGCCGTGGGTTTTGCTAACTGCATTTCGTAGCTTACCCTAATTGAAGGGGAAGGGTCCAATTAGTGCCAGTTCTGGTCCAGACTGGATCCTGTCCAACTTAATAATTGGACAGAAAGAAGAAAAAGAAAAAAAAACAGCTTAGGATAGAGCTAGACTGTTTCCTGCTAACACATTCAGCTGTCTTCCTCAGGAGGAGCCTGGGAGCGGGGCGACGCGAGGGAACGCCTGGGTACAACCATGCAGGCCAAGTGCTTCTTGCCATAGGACAAAACCAGGGCCCTTTTCAGTGTCCTTCTCCTTCAGGATGTGATGAAACTCAGCCTGCTAGGAAGCTACAAAAGCTTCGTGGTGGTGTGCTGTCCTGTGCCATGAACACTTGCTTGTTCCTTGTTGTCTACGCAGTAGTTGCTGGGGGAGTACTGAAAACCAGAAGAGTCCTGGTTCACACGGGTACTGCAGAGTGCTGCACTGAGCCAGAGTGGCCTATGACCACCTCAAGTGTCACCACCACTGCTGAATCGAGGAGTTTTGTGTAGGTGTCAGCAGGTTATGTTTTGACATATGCAATGCAGACTAAATCATACTGGGTTGCTAGGACTGTTTCCTACCAGCTTGGCTGAGGCAGTTAAAAAGACACAAGCCTTTGTGAGCCTGGGAGTGTACTGGTTAATGAGTGTGCACCTTGATAGTGCTTAGCAATCCATTTTGGCAGTGATACTGTTTCAGTCCCTTTGTGGCAGAGATGCATCCTTACAAGTTGGGACCTGCCTTGCTCTGCACCATGTCAGTCCATCACTGACTCCCAGAGCCAAGTGTCTCTCTTCAGAGCTTAGGGTCTTGCCTGTCATACTGGATTAGCTCTGCAGAAGATCATCTTCCTATAATGAAACAAAATAGTAGCAGTAACTTTAAAACTTTCTGGTGGTGAGAACAGGGCCTTGGGTCACCTCTGCTTCCCCTTTTCCTCCCTTTTTCTCCTCTTGTCATGTTGTGAACTTGCTGGAAGTGAATGAGATGCGAATAGCCTTCTCCTGGGGTGAGAAGGAAAGAGTCCCGATGCGCAGCGAGTGGTGCTGCAGCCTGGCCCTGCAGCCTGGCTGCGCTGCGGTGACTGAAACCAGCGAGGAGGTGTTCCTGCTCTGCAGGCAGGCCCTGCACTGCAGCACCTCGGGCACTTCGGTCTGAATGTGAGTAAGTGAGGGCAGATTTCCAGAAACGACTGAAAATGTTTATGGTGTGCAAGCCAAGAGCGTGACAGTTGGGCTGTAGTCAGGAGTACTGAACCTGCAGCGTGTGTCTCAGTCAGGTAGCCGTGCATGTCCGTTTGCCATCCTCAGTGGTGGAACTCGAGCTGTGCATTTTCCCAGGGAGTTGAAGAAGTATTTGGGTATCTTTGTGGCCATTCAGAAAATCCAGCCAAAAGGTTTTCTTTCTGAGCCAGTAAATTCTGTGGTGCTTGCAGGAAGTAGCGGTGTAGTGCTGAATGAGCTGCAGGAAAACAAATGAAACCGTGAAGAAATTATGAATCACGTTTCTTAAAACTTCTCGTAATGCTTCCAAGGAGAGCAAAATTCTGATCTTTCAGAGAACTTGTTTTTCCCAACTGCTTTCTTAAGAGAAATGAGTGATAGAAATCAGGGGAGATTTTTTTTTAAAAAAAGAAGTGGAAGTCTTTGGAAAAAGCAAGTTCTCTTTATTTTTCTGTCCTTTAAATCGAAATAATACAATTCCTGTTTGTCTGGAACAGTCAGCTTCTTTCCCCCCACTCCTTCTCTTCTGATGACCTTGGTTATACCAGCAGGTCTGTTTTTGGGGTCAGGCTGTAACAAGATCTCTGGAACGGTCCGGGTTAAGAAAATAACTGTATCATACCAGACCAGTGTCAGAATTTTGCTCATGCTATTTCCTGGCAGTTAAAATTTGAAGTGGAAAATTTTAACCTTGTGTATCAGCAAAAGCAAACCCCATCCCTGTGTTCTGCAGGAGTCAAAGGCTTAAGTAATAAGGTTGGGTGAGGAGTATTAGCAAAACTCACCAAGTTGTAGTTAAGCTAACTCTTACTGTTTTGGTCCACAAAGACATTGTTGGGTGTAAGCAAACTTAGAACTGGGAATACCTTTCCCAGGAGGGATCCATGGTGCCACTGGATATGTTCTTTGTTTTAGTGAACAGACAGCAAGAGGGATTGAGGTATCCTGAAAGTAAAGCATCTGAGTCATCTACTTTAAATAAGCCTTCAATACACTCTGCAGAGCACCGATCCCTCTGAGCACAGGCTCTGTGTGATGGAAGGCATCGTCCATGACAGCCATACACGGTGCCGTGTGTGTACACAGCATAGACAGATTGTTTTCAAGTGTATGTAGTGACAGACTCTTTCTTTGCTCAAAGGAGAAATTAAATGCAAATTTAAACTGTGGAATTGTACTTCTTACTAACTTCCCTCTGTGTAAATTCTTTTTAAAGGTATAAAGATTCTGGTACAGCCAGATTCCCAAGCTGTGCTCCCTGGCCAGATCGTCAAGCTGTGCTGCTGGGCAACGGGACACCCATTTGTGCATTACCAGTGGTTCAAGCAGGAAAAAGAGGTAATGGTGGATACAGAGACTGGTTTGGGGGTTTTAAGTGGTGGAAATAATAGGTAATGGTTTTGGATGATACTTTTTAAGACTTGGTTACAATGAGAGCAGAGCGCTAAAGAACCCAGGAGTGTAAGAACTGCCCTGTAATCAGTGTGCTGAAGCAGTAAGGTGGTTCCTTCTGTTCAGACCACCTCCTCCTTGGAGGCAAATCTTGGCATGTGACAGTGAGGAAACAGTAACTTCAGTTGTGTCTCAGCTTACCAAGCAGTTTAACACAGGCCACTGAGCAGCTGGAACAAATGCCAATCGCTGCTGGTCTGGGGCAGATGGAAACGTGTTTCCTGAGAGCCAGCGGTTGAAGGCCGGAGCTCAGTGTTGAAATGTCTAACTCATTTCCTACACCTTTATAAAAGTTTCTCTAGGCCATACAAAACATGGCTTGAAAATGTGATTACAGTCATTTCCTGCTCACTACAGTCAAAACAGGGATGTAGTAAATTCTTTTCCTGTGAAGGACTGGTACAGTTTCCTGGTCGTGGTTGAATGTATCTTAGGACAAGAGCTGAATGTAACACACATGCTGGTTGGAGTAGTGCTCAAGAAATCATTCCAAGATATTTACAGAGGAGGGTAACATTTATCTATTTCAGGAAGAGCTTTTCAATTGGCTTTAAAGCTCAGAATGTCTTAAATAGGGCCATCTGAGTTATTGGAAGAAAGCCTGTGTCTGAGTTACGAAGTGTGTGGAGCAAGACTTTCTCCTTCGAGGAAGCAAAGAGTTTGAGGATGGTGTTACCAACATTGAAATAGATATTCTGCTGCTTGATCCTGGTTTAGATTAAACCAGTCTAAATTCAAATGTTTCTTGGTTCACCTGTAATGCAGGTTCCCCATGGCAATTACCCAGAGCTGGTTCTGAACCCAGTGAACGTGAGTGATGCTGGGTTTTACATCTGTCGCGTGAACAGCGAATCCTCCTTCGCTTTCAGTCGGTGGGCACGACTGGAAGTGTGTGATCTCCAAGATACATCTCATGGTGAGTAGCAAAGCCTTCTGAAAGTCTGTAGAGGAACTTGGATCCCCATTGCTGTCTTGCACAGAAGCAGAGTGATTAAAAATGTGGAGGCCGATTACTGGGCTCTTGTGCTGGGCACAACAGCAGAAGAGAAATGAAGTTCCACAGCGGTGGGCAAGAATAGCTAGAAGGGAAACACATGCAGCCCCAGATCCAGATTCATAGAGGATTCTCGAGCCGGAAAAGCAGTTCTTCAACTCTCCAGTTGTTTACAGGGCTCTGGTCTTACAGTCAGGACTGTTTCATCTGTGCACTGCCAGCCTGAGAAAAGAGGGATTTGAGTAAAGGAGACTGATGAGGTTCTCTGCCTTCCTAGAAAGAAGTCCTACCTTGCCTGCAGGGGTAACAGTAAGCTAGAGAAGAGCACAGGCACACTGGAGGCGTGGATACTTGAGAAAAGCTAGGTACCGTGGAACACAAAGAAGGTGAACTGCACTGAGGAAACAGGACTGAGGTCTGACTGGTAGCAAAGTGAGAGCTCTCCCTTCCAGTAATTTTTTTCAATCCTGATAGGCCGTTGCAATCTCCCACATGTCCCAGTTGGGACAGATGAACTGGTCACAGTTCGTTTTTCACCAGACCACCTGGGGAAAGAGGAGGAGGCTGGGGCTCCACAGATGTCTCTGTTGTGGAGCATCTGTTTGCTGGTGTAATCCTTTCAACTTCATGTAACCAACCCAGATATTAGTGAAGACATGCCAGCGTTTTACTGAAATAAACCTTTGAGAGGAGGAAACGTGTGAGTTAAGCTGAGACTTTTTGGTGTGAATTGCATCTTTGTGGCTGTTATAAATGGTCAGTGCATGTTACCTGCGTAAGGAAGGCCACAGCCATTCAGTTGTACCAGTGTAAATCCAGGTGAATCCATGGTGCTGGCTTGAAGAAACCTCTGTGTCAGCAGTGGGTTAACCTCCATCTGCAGTATACATGATCAGAGTATGGAAGTGGAGTAATTGTGAGGAGAGTGAATAATAAGGGAAAGCAATTAAGATTAAATAGCTGGCTCCTCAGCAGTATGCAGCTAGTGCTGGAATTTGTTGGTACAGCATAAAGAAAACTTTGGGAATTTACTTCTTGGCTCTAGTATGTTACTGTGCATTGATTCCCAGGTTTCTGAGGCTGCTGGCGTAGCACCTCTTTGTTTCTGGGTGCCTGTAGGGGTTTGGGGCTGTCTTACTGAACAGTCCCGTGCATTAAATAGGCATTGACTCACATACTGAGCCTGCCCTTTATGAACTCTCTAATTGAATGGCCTGGGCTTGCTTGCTGTTGGCCTGAAGAGGTGTGAGAGATCAGCTGCACAGTCTTCAGACTGTCTTATGTCACAAGTCGAAGGTGTTTTCCATTTGCATCCCACACACAACACTTACTCATGTCAGGGAAGGAGATAGAACTGATCTTCCTGTAGAAGATGAAGAGCTATTGCAGTGTCATTTGAGGCGACCTTTTTATGTCTTAATCTCAAATGCTTACTTGGTCTGCTATCTAAGCAATGATTTCTTCTGCTTTTCCTTTGCTCCTACTTCAGGCTCTACTCAGTTAGAAACCTGCAGTTTTAGATCTTGCTGATTGTACCAGGAAGCTGAGTAACGTAATGACTACCTAAAAAACCCTCTCAGAAAAACAGCAATGTCTTGTTTCACACTTGTGGCAGAAGGGCAACAGGAGTCCACAGGCCCACATCCTTGCTTTATGGCTAACAAGGAACCACGGTGGAAGCCAATGTTAGCACGGTTAGGTCTTGGTGATGGGTGCAAGATGAGGGGCAGGATGGACTGCTGCTCCCTGTAACTTTCCCTCTTTGGGCCCTCAGAAAGACACCAGACAGGGCTGTGTAGCACTCATGCTGAAGAAGCACTCCCCAACTCCTGTGGTGTTTGGCCTGGGGTTGCTGCTGCCTCACTTGAGCTAGACACTGTCTAGTACAATCAATGCAAATGTTGACTGGGTACAAAATCATCTCTTTCAGCTGCTGTCTATTTTTTTCCTTCTGCTCCCTGGGTTGCTTTCTTCTCCCAGATGTTTTCCCTTCCTCTCTTCTCACTGCTTCCTGTTTGATGAGCTCCACCACTCTCCATTCTGTAAAGCTGTCTTCTACCATCATCCTGTGAGCTTGTAAGCACTGGGGCAGCCAGACACAATCCCTGAAGATGCTGGTGTGTGTTGTGTTGTGCAGCAAGGCACCGTACCGACGAGGGCCTGGAGGTGAGGGGGCAGGTAAGGGGCCCCGCTGGGGACCGGAACCATGTTATCCTTCTGTCCATGGTCTTTTATTACCTCTAACTTTTGTGTTCCTTGTCCTAATGACTGATCCTGATTCATTTGACTACAACTGCTGTGCCTTTCCCTCTTACCTTACTTATGTCTCTCTTTCTGCCCTGAAGGGAAATGAATTTTTTGCATGTTGTTGAAATATCCTGGGCATCGAGAGGGTAAACAGCTGAGTGAGGAGGACTAATGTTTGTTTTGACATGTGGAAATCTTTTCTGTGATAAAAGTTACAGGGGAAAGAAAAAAAAAAGCTCTTTATAAGGAAAAAATCCAACTTCCAACAGTGTTGCAGTAGTTGATGGAGAATATGGTGACCCAGGGGCCTGTACAGCAGCCGTCACGGAACGTTTGCTCAGGCTTTTTACCAGTACCAGGTCTGCAGTAGGAAATACAGGTTTCTCTTAAAAATACAAGTCAGCATTGAGCATAAATGTGAAAAATCTTTTTGTAAGGTCTGTGAAATACAAATCTATAATGTGCCAGGAAGCTCAGACATCAGAAGAACAGAGGTACCCCTGTCACTGTCTCCTTCCTGTGCAAAGGAAAATGTTATCACCCCCAACTGTCTGTCAGTCATGACTAGCTCTGATGACAAGACACGTGTTCACATAGGGAGTGTGAAGTACAGAGGTGACCTTGCAGCTGGGATGAAGGATCGCTGGTGTGACCTTTACAAGTGGGTCTGGGTGTGCTGTGGCACATGTCAGGTAATGGAACTGTTCAGTACATGGAGATTTGAACCTGTTCCAGCCCAGCACTGGTGTGTGCAGTGGTTGGCTTAAAAATAATTTTCAGCAAAAAAATTGTTTCAATAAATTTTATCATCTAGAGAAACTTCCATCAGCTGGAAAAATCCTTGCTGCATCTAGGGTTCTCTGAGTGGGTTTCTTCCCCAAACACTTTTCTGTATGGGGACATGGCAGTGGCTGATGTTTAAGTGTCTTTAGCTTTGATCTTTTAGTATATTTACCATAAGGTTTAATGTTCAGTTTAGAATGAGAAGAATAGGGGTACAATAAAGCTGACTTTGTTTTGTATTCTTAGTCCAGTGTACACACGTGCACACAAGTTGGATCCTTGGCCCACCCTCCAGTAGCCATTCCTCTTTCTACTTGTTCCTTTCTGTGGAGCCTTTATAATCCCTCAGGCAGGAATAAATAATGCAGAGAGGGCTTTGGTTTTACTTCTGGAGTATATTTAATGTGTGTTCCTTTTTTACTTTTCAGCTGAAGAACTGGAAAGTCATTGCTACTAATTTTTAGCATACTCTTAAAGGAAAGTAACTTAATTTCATTGCCACTAAAACAGTTGGTTGTAGTTGCAGGAAGATGTGGCTACATGTCTCAGTTCTTTAGTCTATATGTGGTTGGATTGTCTCAGTCCTTTCCTTCTTTTTTCTTCCCCCTTTTCTTTAAAGGGAGCTTAACTGGTTTGCCTGAGAACAGGCTGCACATTTGTGTTCAGCCCCAGCCCCAGAACCTGACAGTGGGGGATGCTTTGGTACTGGAGTGTGGAGCTACTGGAAACCCGATTCCTCATTACCAGTGGTTCAGAAATGGATTTCCCTTGGCAAATGGGAGCAAAAACGTCTACATGGTAAGTAGCCCTGGGGCCTGATGTGTAACCACCTTCAACTTCTGTGGTGCTTCCCAGAAAAAAATAACCTCTTCATGGCCTCAATAACCTCCTAGGGCAGCGCCCGCTGGAGCTGTCCTGCTCCTCGCTGGTCCACACTGTTCCCAGGCTCTGGGGTGCATACTTTGGCCCTGCAGACGTTGGAGGTGGTCTCTGCCGTATTTTGGATTGGTGTGACAGGCTGACATAGCAAAGGCCACGTATCAGTAAAGTGAGAGCTGCTCTGTCTCACACTGCAAAGCACTCTGGCACGAGCACTCTAAGGCTGAGAGGTGGGTTGGCATTCTCCCTTCAAGGAGAGAGGAAGTGCTGCCCAGCTTCCTGAAGGCCGTTGCCATCTGTGGGATTTGTTTAGCTTTGCTTTCACTGTTTCCTCTTTCTTGTATATGGATTATTAACTTGATAGGGATGTTCTGTGGGTGCCTGTCAGGGTGACTGTGCTGATGTTTGTGCAGGTAGCGTGTGCGGATGTGGAACATCAGGGGACATACTGGTGCCACGTATTCAATGATCAGGAAGAGCAGGACAGCAAGAGGATAGAAGTCACTGTAGGTAAGGAGTTACAGTTTCTGCTTGACAGAGGTCAGCTGATTTATCAATTTCTTCCCTAGCATTAGACTTTAGTTTTGAACCTTTCAGTATGAAGCCAGGCACATACCATCTGTATTTTTAGTTTATCCATTTGTTAAAATAACTCTGCTTGCTTGCAGCAGAAGGAGCTGTAGAATTTTAGAGCTTGCTCAGTTACGAAGTGCTTTGGGTTTTTGTGGTAACCAGCAAAGAAATGCTACCACTTTCTGGCATTGCTAGCCTGTATGTGGCTTGTCAGCAGGTTGCAAGCTGTTTTCTTCTTGGTTTTTGACAAGTAAAAACCATTTGGACCCTTGTTGGTCATACGGGCTGTGCCATGCTGAGCCCATCAGCAGTCAGGGCTGGTGGGGTGAGTCGTAGCAAGCAGAATAAATTAATATAACATGGTTAGGATGTGTGCATCTATTTGATTTGCAGTAAGTGAAAGAGAAGATCTGCTTGTGCAGCTTTCAGATATATCTGAGAATACTATTGCATAATTCATATAAAAAGTTTTTCCTACCCTAAGAAACACTGGAGTTTAGTACTGCTGAGCTGTAGTAGTAGTTACTCCATAGTGGTGTGGTCCATGTTGTTCATGCTGCTATAAACTGAGCCAGATTGCAGAGAAGCTTGGAAGTGACCTTTGTCTTCCACCTTGTGTGCTACCTCTCGTAACTGAGAGCAACTGTCTTCTAATTTTCCCCCCTTCAAACACAAGGAAGGAAAGCTATGGCAGTGGAGTGCACAGAAGGTAAAGTAACTCTTCAGTTGTGAATCGATTTTTAAACATCAGCGACGGGGCTGACAGAGTGTGTGTGTTGCTGAAAAGCATCTGTGGGTTAAAAGCTTTGGTCTCTCAAAACACCCATGTGTGATGCACCATCACAGCAGTGCTTCTGCATGTGCTTCTCTCTTTCTTGCCTTGGCACTGGGATCTAGAGCATGCAGGAGGAAAGAGAAGCCACTTTCTTCTTCTGTAGTATTGAAAGCTGTTTGTTTGTTGTTTGATTTCTGCACGGTCTGTGTGTCCTGTGCTCACGCTTTCTGGTGGAATATAAAGATCTTGAGATGTCTTTGGCTGGGCTCAGGAGGCAACATCTTTGCAAGAAAAGGTATTTAGGACCCCGGGTGACCTTAGGGAGCTGGATGAGCCCATTCCACTGCCAGCTCTGTCTCTGCAAGATGTGTTTGAAGCAGCTTGATTAGGGTGATTTCTGTTCCCCTGTGCATTGCTGCAGTGGGGAGGAAGGAGTGTATTGTGACCTTTAATGCTGATACCACCCCTCGATTACTGAGCCTCTCAGAGTCTGTCATACTTTGATCTCAGGAGACCATGTACAAAGATACACACCTATATACCATGCTACCTGCCTGCAGCAGTCCCCAGCTTTCCTACCAACCATGAGAACAGCAAACGGTCTGTGAAGTGCAGCAAATTGTGCTCTACCCTGTTTTGTCATAAAACTATCAAATTTTCTTAGAATTAAACAGCTCTGCAGCATTTCTTGCCCAAGGTTTAACCAGAGCTGATGTCCTCCTAGCCCCTTTGTTAAAGGCTTAACGTCATGAAGGGATTGTGTAGTGTCACACATAAATGACACACCTTTCAGTGTCAGCCACATCCACGGCAGAAGTGGCTGAGACCAACTGTCTGGGAGCCTCCCCATCTTTTCCGGCTTGGGGTGTGCGTGTTACCTGGCAGGGTGCTGTGCAGAAGCCTCCCAGTTATCTGCAATCCACTGCTCTCTGCTTGAAGGTTGTATCTGAAGCCTCTCTGGCACACGTGGCTTCCCAAAGGCAGGTTTCTTGCTCAGGATGTTGCTTTCTCAGCAGCCCTCCAAACATCCACTTTTCAAACGGTGATGGTGATGCCTTGTTCCGTGTCCACTCGAGCTGCTCACACGCCTGTGGGATCGAGGTGCAGCATGTGTGTCTCCCTGTGTTTGGAGATCAGTGCCATGTCAGCGGAGCTTCTTGTGTTGGTGTGGGGTTTCCTCTTCTCTGCCTGTGGAATAAACACAGGGAAGGTTAGATTTACAGAAACACAAAGCCAGAAGCATTGGAGGAAGGTAGCTTGTTTTCTGACATTTGGTTTCTATTAATAAATGCATGACAATTAGATTTTTATTAATTAAAAATGATCTTTTGCTTCTTGTTTAAACTATCACTTTATTGGTGTATTTCTTCACAGAAGATTTAAGTGATCTTCAGAAAGCAGGTAAGCCATAAGTTTTGAAGTACTTTGCCACAAATCACTGACACCTAGCTGGGTCACAATACATAGTTTACGTGGTGTGGGTGTCTTTACAACTGGGGATGTAATGGGGCAGAATTAAGAGCAGGACAGCTTTCTGGCTCCAGTAATTGAAGAATACAGTGAATCATAGGGTTGCTGTTATCTTTGTAAAACCACACAAAGCTGCTCTCTTATACTGCACGGACACTTACACAAATAAGGAGTTATCCTTTGCTCTCCTGTCTGAACTCTAGGTTTTAGTGTGTTGCTGCTTTTTTTAGATGATTAAAGTGAGAAAGATGTATGCTGTCTGTTTGGGTGCCACCTGTGATACACTGAATTAAAATTCATTTCTTAAATTCACACTGGGGTGAGCCAATATGATTTGAAGGCTGTTTGATGTTTATAATAGAGAAGTGGATTGGGAATAGTGCTTCATGAAGTATTATCCCCAGTACCAAGTTCCCAAAATAATGAAGGTAATACGATTTCCTGGGTTAAACATCAAAGGTATGTTTGCCTTTGCCAGGACTTGGTCTGTGAAGTGGTCCTGCCATGATGTGTGCGTGGCGTGCTAGCCAGGGTGTGCTGCTCTAGCATGCCACTGGGAAGTACAGATTACCACATTTTCACACACACATAGTCATCTTGCTCATCTGTGTTTCACTTGGTGAGGATGAACTGTTTGGATGTTGCTGGAAGTGCTGCTGTGCAGTTTATACTGTCAGCATCTATTATTCCTTAATTCACAGAACTACTTAGATGCCGTTAGGCTCTGTTTGCTGGAAGAGGGCAAAGGGAATCAGGTAACCACCACCCCAAAACTTCACCAAAACAAAGAAAAGAGTCATTTTTTTTGTCTAGTAACCTGTGACGTTAAGCAGCACTGGTAAGCAAGGCTGTGTGCATGCTTGCAGTTCATTTTGGACATCAGCAACTGTGACCATAGTTACTAACCATCTGCTCTTTTTTCCAAGCAGACCTAGAGGAACATTCACATCACAGACCTGTTGGTAAGTAGTTCTATAGCTGTAACGGGTCTATGTATGTCACATCTAGGGAACAGATTTTGCTGCCCCTGAGTATTGCTGCTTCTGCCTCTGCCATTGAGCTGCCTGCAGTGTGTGTCCCTGGCTGCGGGCAGGGACGCTGCTCTGTGTTGCTGTAGCCCTTCACAATGTTTGTGTGCCCTTTCAGTAGCAAACTCTGAGGGCACCAGTATTTTTAGTGGCTCGATGGAGCATCCACAACTCTTCATCTGTTCAGTTTACTGTTTCAAATTCCTCTGGTCCCGACCGTCGCAAGCCTGTTACTCCATTTGAACAGTGGTATCAAATAATGTGATAAAAAGGATTGGTGGTTGGTCTGTCGGTCTGTCTGTGAAGAGTCTGCTGTCCCTGCAAGCTCAGCTCTTCCTGTGCAGTGTGTGGATGCCTTGATCCTGAGCTGAAGCTCATCAAGACAGACGGCCAGCTCGTGTGTGTGAGGGAGAACCGCTGTGGGGGTTCTTAATCTCATTTGCCTGGTAGACTCATCTGTGGTCAGGCATATTGTTGATGCTAAACCAGGTGGAAAGGTTGCTGGCCTCTGTCAAAATTTTACCCCTCTTCCACATACATCGGTGTGAGAGGGAGTGTACGTGCTCCCCAGTGCAGGTTCACCTTCCCTGGATTAATTAGAAAGCTGGTTCCTTTTAAAGTGTTCCTCAGTGACAGCGTGCTGCTTCCATCAGTCTCTGCTGCTTAAAGGCATTTACGCTGCTCAGGGCCTTGGAGGTGTTCCAGCTGCAGAATTGGTGACAACACCTTGTTTGGAGGAGGTGAAAGGCATTGAAGCTACAGACAGAGAGTCTGTGGATCTAGCCCTGCGGGGCCAATGACGCTGGAGCAGGTTTGGGGCATGACCTCGTGTGCCACCAGAGCTGTGGGGCAGTAATCCTATTGGAGAGGAGGAAATGCCTTCCCTCAAACAAGGGCCTTTCTGTAACTTGGTCTGTGATTTTTGGATAAGAATCAGGGTTGTGGTCTCTAAGGCGTGTCTGTCCATGGGACTTCTGTTCCCCTGGCCTTGCTGCTTCCCTTAGTTATGACATAATTACTTCTGACTTTGTTACAATCAAAGTGAGCACATTTCAAATGATGAGAGTATCAGTAGGCTCCTCTCTGACCTCTGTAAACTACTCATACCTCCATACAACTGTTTTTAACCAGAGCAATGGTAAAAAGAAACCTTAACAAACAGAAAACAATGCTTCTGTCAGTGAAAGGCTCTACCTAGCAGTACTGTGGTTTAGAGAGACAGGACGCAGGAGATGGAGGTGTGGAAGTGCTCTGCTGTGTGCTGGGGTTTTGGTTTTTAAGAAGCAGAAGAAAATTGGAGGGTTTAGGGAAGGTGTACTGGCCATTGCTTTGGCAGCTCACCTGAAGAATTTTCACATTTACTCATGTTTTCCTTGTGGGGGGATTTGGGAACTGTCTGTGCCTTCAGAGATGGGCGACAGCCTCGGTGCCTTGCTTCTGATCGGGCCACCACTGAGTGCAGCACAGCCCAGATGTGCTGGCTGTCAGGCTGTGCTGAAATGTCATGTGATTTTTGGATGAGAAGAGATATGAGCTGTAGTGTTCATGTAGGATGACACTTAAAAACGTATAAAACATTGTGCCTGGAGTGGGGTTGGATACTGTCTTCACTTTAGAAGTAATATAAAGGTATTGAGCCCTGAAATGTGTAATCACACTGTGGATTTGTTTTTGCTTTGTCTTTGCAGCTACAGACAAGGTCGCCCTGTTAATAGGAAATATGAGCTACTGGTATCACCCCCAGCTCAAGGCCCCCATGGTGGATGTCTATGAACTGACCAACTTGCTGAGACAGCTGGATTTCAAAGTTGTTTCGTTGCTGGATCTGACGGAGTCCGAGATGCGAAATGCAGTGGATGAGTTCTTACTTCTCCTGGACAAAGGAGTGTATGGTAAGAGCATGGGACACCCCTTCTGAAGGAGGTCACTTCTGTTACCTGTCAGTTACATAAGCATCTGTTATTTACCTCTGCCAGCTCAGATATTTAATAGCAAAAGAAACTCTGTGGTAAACAGCCTGTGTGTAGAATGGGAAAACTAAGTTAAAAACACCCACCAGCATATCCTGTGACCTTGGTGAAATGTTATTGCACTCTATTCCTACAACAGGTAAAATGCTGGAGTCATTACTACTCATTTGTAGCAGTCCTCTAAGCAAGAGCAAGACCAGTCTGTTGTGTCGCCTGTATTAGTGTGTTATGGAAGCCAGCAAGTAGCAGAGTGGTATACAAGACTACATGTAGTCCTGGGCAGCGGTCCTTGCTGCTTAGGAGACGTCTTAAACACCTTCTTCATCAACTGCTGTCCAGCTGTGCTGCCCCTCCTGTGCCTCTGGTTCGGTATGGGCTCGCCAGTGCGTCAGCATGCTCTGGTTGCATTTCTGGGGGCAGATGGGGAGCAGCCCCAGAGCGAGCAACATGCTGTGGATTGTTGGTGGGACCCTCCTGCTCACCTCTGTCCTGGTGCTGGATGTCTGCAGAATGCTCTGTCCCTCTGGATGTCTGTCCTGGCACTCGCTGGCAGGGGCTGCCCTGCCCTCGGTCCTTGCTTGCCAGCCTGTGTAGGGCAGAGGGGAGGCGTGCTGCCTTGGCTTTGGCAGGGAGCTACACCCTCATTCCAGGTCTGTGGGGCTGGGGGTACAGCATGTGGGTAGCGAAGCATGTCTTGAATGTGCACGAAGAAGTAAGAGAAGGACCTTGTGCATCAGACTTGGGGCATAACGCTGAGCAGGTTGGATGCAGTCTGGTTTTCCCCTCTTTTTTTCCACCAAGTCTTCATCCAAGTAGCACTCCTTGTGCTGAGCTACGGGTTCCTTCCAGGCACTGTGACCCCAGCCTGGCCAGCACAGTCTCCTCATGTCCTTGGCAGGGAGCAGGAGTGACTTGTGCAGACCTGGATTTCTGCTTCAGACATAAATGGAGAAGGAGTTTGAGAATGAAGCAAGGGAAGCACACTAAGAGATGTGTGTTTAACACATTTATCTTTTTTCCCCATAGCTTTCATTTGAGTTACACATCCATTTATCAGATAGCTGTAAGAGAATATTAATAATAATGTTAAGCTCTCCTCCCCATAGTGCACAGGAGACCCCTTCTGCTGGGCCAGTGACTAACCAGTTGGTCTCATGTGCGTTGCTCCTGCTGAACTGCCTCGCTTCTTAGGCGATCACTTGAATATTGGGATTTCTTGTCTTCCTTAAACTTGGTTTTGAGGGACAAAGCACAAGACAGAACTGGTGGCTGTGCTAGCTGGGGGAGGGATGCATAGAGCAAAAAACCTTCATGTCTTGCATGGAGAATGCCCAGAGTGACCTGTCTTGGGAGTGTAAGAAGAGTTCTGTGGCCTTTGAGGAGTCTGACTGCTGCTATTTTCATCGTTTTCCTGAAAGCTGATTGCATAAACAACTCCAGAGGTTATTTAGAACAGGGACCAAAAAGTTCTGCTGAATTCCTGCAGTAACGCCCACTGAGAGAACATTATTTGATTCTTTTCTGGTACACAAGGTCAGAGGGTTTCTCAGCATGACTCTGAGTGGTGTGTTACCTGATGCACAGGGCAGAACTGGCCGATCTGACTGTATGTCAGAGCCAGCCCTTGTGTGACATGAAGACTTAATTACGGCAGCGTAGAGACTTTCTGATGGCAGTTCTGGTGGGTTTGCTCCCTGGGAGTCCAAGTGCTGAGACATTTGAGTGAGCTTTTAGATTCTTCACCATTATTTTCTGTGATTGTTTGCATGAATTCAGGAGATGAAGTACTGAAGGGCTCCACTCAGCTTCTCACCAGCACCATGTGAAAGCTCTTAGGGATATTTTTGCAGTTGTATTTTTCCAGCAAGTTGGTATTTCTGAAGGGTAAGCAGAGCATGCTTTCAGTCATGAAGGAATTGAAATGGTCACTTGGTTCTCTCTGGATAGTGGCTATTAATAAAAGACACTGCCAGTGTGCAAACAGATAATGATTTATTGCATTCTTAGTGGGCATGGCTCCAGACAGAAGAGACACAGTGGCTACTTCTGTTCAGTCCTTGTTACGCATGTTCCTGCTGCCTAATATGACACGGTGTGATTTTGTTTACTGCCAGGAAAGTGGCATTTCAGATGGTGTTCCTTAAGAGCAAGAGAAAACAAACTCATCAGGATTGTCTCCTCTAATGTCTTAGTTGATGTTGTTCTAAATGTGAGGTGCAGTTCATACTGTATTCCACAAAGGGTAAGCACAGAGCTGTGTGTTTTAAAGGCAAAAGCAGGCTGCTTTCCTCAAAAACAGGTAGACACAGGTACCACTTCAATGCTGACCTCTGTGAGAAACTTGAGCCTACTTAAGACTGTTGTGTCAGAGTGCCTCGTTAGGCACTCCAAACATGTTTACTCTGCTTACTCTGGGTACGCAGAGGTTTATTTCTGGTCTGGAGCTCAGCCTATTAACTGTTGCAGGCGCTCACCACAGGCACATCCACCTGCTGGGGGCTGTAAAAGAAATGAAGCTGTTACTTCTGAAATACTTCTGTCATTGAGTGGATGCTCTGCTCAATCACAACAGACATGGGACGTGTTTCCTTCCATCAGGCCAGGTACAGGGAGCTGAGTACGTGCTGGATGAGTCATCTCAGGTGTGACCTTGATTTGGGTGCAGATCCAGATGCTGTGGAACTGAACTTTAAGAGTCTCCTTCTAACTGAGAACTTGACATTCAGCACCCTTTAGGAATTCATTTCTGTACTGAGGGAGGCAGTTGCTGTTTCCCAGGGCTCTGGCAGAGGAGCAGCCTTTGGGCAACTCATTAAGGGAAACCTGGTGTCCTGGAGTTTCCCTTGTCTGTGCGTGCTGGCTGCCTGTCTGACAGCACACACTTACCCTAAAAAGCCGGGCACTCTCCTGAGGGAGCGGAGCAGGCTGCAGGCTCTTGGTGTGGCTGTTAACGGCTCCAGAGCTCGCAGGGGTGAGAGCACCCAGTTTTGGTTTGGAGGGCCCTGGCTGTGCCTCACTACCCCTCCACCCCGAGCGCGGGGCTGTGAGAGGGACTGTAGTTTAATTCCTTGCAGCGATCTGTAAGAAGATAGAAAGGTGCAGCGTGCCTCCCTCTGCAGCTGGCAGGGAGGTGGTCGTGTCCATGTGTTACGGTGAGGGTCCCTTTGGTGGTTCTGAGTGTCCAGGGTCTGCAGTGACAGACATTTCACAACCATTTTTAGCAAGAATAATGCCATAAGATGACCGTATCTCAAATCAGCATAAATTTGCCACATCTGTTGAGTTGTCTTCAGCTACAGCACTATACGCTGCCTGAAGATCTGACCCATAGCCTGCTTTGTATAGGTAAATAAAGGCTGTTTTCAGAAGAGGGAACTTGCCATAGATCAGCACAGCTAGCACCGGCAGCATACAAGAGGAAAACTCTGTTCGTTTGTGCAAGCTTCTGGTAGCTGCATTTTATGGTTATTAATGGTGAGATGATCTAATCTTCCTGCAGATTCATAGGGCTTCAGTATCTAAAGTGTATTCATCTCAGTATAATCTAAGCCCTAGGCTGCAATACCCTTTCTCATGGTTAAGAAAAGCTTTCTAAAATTCTGATACATTCTCTTCCTGCAATAGTTTTGTGTATTTTACTGCAGATTTTAAATCTTAGTATTGTAGGCTGTTGTGTATTGATGTGTGAGGGAGATGGCTGCAAGATGATCTTTTATCTCTAGGTAAGTATGCAGCGAGTTTGTTTAGTTCACCCACAAGAATCGTGTCTGTAACTGTCAGACGTAGGTGCAATCAACTCAGAATGAGTAGTTGGAGCTTTGGGTATGGGAGTGTGCCCTGGAGTGCTGCCAAACACGATCGTGGAATAATCTTTTTCTTTTTATTCCCCTCTCTACATGTAAAAGTACTTCTCATCCATCCCTATAAAAAAAAAATGAAGCAGAGAAATTGACTGTACAGAGGAAACAATAAAGCTAAAAGCTTGCAAAATGTGCTTACAGCACAAGCAAGGGTTTTCTCTGATTTTTCTTTTAAGAAATGACAATGATTCATGGTAAGTTAAAATAAGAATAATTTTGAAGATGACAGGACCTCTCATAAAAAAAAAAAAGGGGGGAAATCCATCCAAGCTGTTCAGCATTATTTTTTACTCTCTGAAGCCTGCACTGACTCACTGCTGCTCAGAGCTCTGTAAGCACACGCATGGAGATGATGTTTTACAGTTGGCATGCTGCCCTGTTCCTATCCCCGAGTCGCATGTCACACATAACAGATTACTTCTGCTACAGGTCATAAAGTACTTCCAGTGTTTGACTTTCTGTGCTTGATTCAGATATCTAGTTGTTTTTATTGCCTGCATGATTGATTGGTTTTTAATTGGCTGTGTCTGTGTATTGTGTGGTTGATGCTCACGTGGTTCCCCACCTCCCCTTCCAGCAGTTACAACGGCGTGTTGGTACAAAGCACCAGTACTGCTTGGAGTAGCTCAGATGCTCTTCCTCTCCCACAGACATGCAGCATGACGTCGTGGGTTAGGTTTCTGACCTCACTAATTAACAGGAATGTCCCAGTGTACTCTGGAGCTGTTCTCAGCCTCATGTGTTTTGACTCCCAGGTCTGCTGTACTACGCTGGCCACGGCTACGAGAACTACGGGAACAGTTTCATGGTTCCTGTTGATGCGCCGAATCCCTACCGGTCTGCTAACTGCCTGTGTGTGCAGAACATCCTCAAGCTCATGCAGGAAAAGGAGACTGGGCTCAACGTCTTCCTGCTGGATATGTGTCGCAAAAGGTACCCTCTCATAGCTCAGGGATGGTGAGACCTGATGCTGGAGCTCTGAGGGAGGCTCTTGCTTCACAGTACAGGGTATGGTGACCGCAGTTTTGGGAACCTGCTGTGAGGTTCAGTTTATTCATGGCAACAACATACAAAAATTGAGCCTGTTTTAAACATGAACATTAACACTGAACAGCTGCTTTGTGAGAACAGCATGGGATGGTGAGAGGAAGCTGTAGCCTAGGCTGAGAATTGGCTGCACTGGAAAGCTCGTCCTTTGAGAACTCACAGCCTACACCCGGGTGCTGCTAAGGCAAGAGGAGTCCTTCATAGGCTTACTTTGCCTTTGGCCTTGGATAGGAACAAGGAGCTGGTGATGAGACTTTGTGTCCATGGATAGATACTCGCCTCTTGACTCGAATGATAGTTACTACTTCTTTTGTTGTTGTTTAAAAGTTATAAAGCATCTGTGCTAGTAAAGAAAGTGAAATTGGGTATCTTAAAGGAGAAAAGAGACCCTTTCCCCTGCATCATTAACCATCATCCTTCAGGGAGGAACGAGAATCCGTATGACCAAAGGCTCCTTAATTTGACAGGACAGCACAAGTGACATGCTTAATTTAGAACTCTTCAGAAGCATGGATTTTGTGGGCTGCTTTTATGCTGGGGATGTCCTATCTTTATTAAGAGCTTAATAATCAACATTTTTAATCTGATTTTTCTAAACAAAATGTAATTTGCTTTCCACATTAAGACTACTGTGCCTGATAAAACCTGCACTTGCAACCAGCGCTTCTGAAAGATGCTCTCCCAGGAATGCTTTGTGATGTGAAATTGCTGGTGCTCTGCTGTTTGTGGAGCCTCAACTTCACTGCTAATGAAATGCCAGTGGCCTGATTCAGCTTCACAGCCTGCTTCCCAGCTGGGAAATGCTGCTACATAAGTCTTACGTTAACTACACGGGTACAATGTTTTGGGGAAAACCCCCAAAAAAACATTCATGTCATTTTTGCTGCAGCCTAGACCAGATCGGTATCAGAACACATGTTTGAAGAGACTGTAGTCAGACTCTGTATTGGTCAATATTGTGGGAGAGAAAAGAGTGGCTGTTCTGCTCTGTGCTGTTCTGGTACTCGACCGTGGAGTTTGTGCCATTATTAGTCCCCAAGTTACTGATTTACTCTTTTGTCTTTCTGTTTATTGCAGAAATGAGTACGACGACACAATTCTTATCTTAGATGCTCTGAAGGTTACAGCCAACATTGTTTTTGGATATGCAACGTAAGGAACTTTCTCCTGCTGTGCTACAGAGGTGTTGGGGCCCAAAGTGCCACCCAGATCTTAGGGCTGATCTTCTACAGATACATACTGAGTGTTAAAAGACCAGTAACTCACATCTGTATCTGTGTCCTCATTGTCTGTGTCATTCCACTGCCTGACTGACTGTGGAAACACTCTTGTAAAGACTCCCAGTATGTAACATTCCCATTCAGGCACAGAGTACCGTGTTCAGCAAAGCAGAAACCGCTGGGCAGTGGTCCTGATCCTCTTTCATTGGATACTTGTAGGAGCGCTCTGCTCCTCTAAGTGTGATCTATTAGAGATTAAAAACCTGTAGGGAAGATAGCAAACTGCCCTCGGGCCATAGTGTCCTGCTTCTGCATGGGGACAGGGAGGGCAGTGACATCCTGTGCCAGCTTAGGGGAGGCCAGAGGCAGCGGGTGAGCGGACACCTACGTGCTCTCATCAGTTTTCAAGCCAAGGGCAAAAGCTGTTCAAAGTAGTCAAGAGCTTTAGTGAAGCCTTCTATGAGACATTTGAGCTCCTCATATGGACAGTTTGACATCAGCTCTTGTCTATGGCTTGATTCTAAGTGATGTTTTCTCAGGATGAGAAACAAATGTGAGGAGCGGGTTGGCCTGAGACGCAACCTGCTTCCAGTGGTAGGGCCCCTTTCCCCCATTTCCAGCATAACCCAGCTCCTTTATCTCGGTTGACCTCCATCATGGAGATGTTGCAGTGTTTCTTCCTTGTCTGAGATTGCTGATCTCATAGGTGCCAGGGAGCAGAAGCCTTTGAGATTCAGCAGTTGGGGCTGGCCAATGGGATCTTCATGAAGTTCTTGAAGGACCGTTTGCTGGAAGACAAGAAGATCACTGTGCTGCTCGATGAGGTGGCAGAAGGTGAACTTCTCTTACTGCACTAACATTCTTCTCAGTCTGCACTGCTAACAGTGTGTTTGCCTACATGTTCTTCTCAGGGTGGATGTATTACACTACTTTAAGCTCCTGCTGGTAGCATTTTGCTAAAGAGCAGCTTTTATCAAGAAGCAGGTGCTGCCAGGCAGCACACTAACAAAAACTCTGATATTATAAAGGCACTCTACATTCATTTAAACAATTAACAGAGTCCTGCCTGCCTCAGAGTGCAGTAGTGATGATAGTTATTTGCTTTGTCGAAGGGTAAGTGCACTGTAAAGGGCAATCCACTGTTTTAATACACCTGGTTCAGTAATTCTCTTTTATAATTGAAGGGACAAGTGCTGAAGTGAAAGCTGCTGAGGGAATGTAGGCTGGTTCTGCACAAACATTTGCTCAGAAGATAGACAAATAGATACAGCCATTAACAAAGAGCTGTCTGTGTGAGACCCTGTGGTTTGTAGGCAGTGTAAGAAATCTGCCACATTCTGCTGTGGTTTCTTGGTGCCTGCTTGGCACAACCTCAGAACTTTGCCCAGGCTGTCCTTTGACAGGGATCCAACAGGCAGAAAAAATCCAAGGGGATCCTGAGTGCACAGCAGAGCTCTGCTGACAATGGGTCAGGCCATGGACTGTGACATGCAAGGAGTGAACTGGCAGAACTGCTGTCAGCATGCTCCTGAGCAAAGGGAAGAGCTCAGGGCTGCCTGGCTGAAATACAGGCGTGGAGTTCATGTCAGAGTGATGGCAACAGGAATCCGCATACCCCCAGGATGTAAACTAAAGTGTGATGGTTCTTGGTCACAGTTTGCTTGTTTGGCAGGTGTATTACGCTGTCTCTTTGCTTACAGTTGGCATGCTGCTTGGATATATCCCCTAATGCAGACTCACCAGCCTGTATTTTCAGTTCTGTTAAACTTTTCATGATATTTCTGTGAAGAGCTAAATAAAATTTCAGAAGATCTCAGAACTATCCTGAAGAAAAAGGATCTGCAGGTGGTTGAATTAAGATGAATATTCCAAACCCTAGGGCTGAAGTCAGGTTTAGGGTGGGTTTTCCCCTTACACGGGCTGATGTGTTTTTCCTTCTCTTGCTGGGTGCAGTTGGCAGAGGGCTTTTTGTGTTGGGATTTGTAATTTTTTATTTGCTAGCAGTACTACTCCATTTTGCCATTGCCTAATACAAAGGAGAATCGAGGACTTGCTGTCCTCCTGTTTACAGCAGTAGAAACTAGACTTAGCATAGTGCTTCCCAAAAGCCCGGCTCTAATAAAGCTCCTCCTCCTGCTGCTGGGTACTCACCAGTTGCTGTACGTCAGCTCGCAGCCAGGAAGCCATCGTTCTGGAAACTCTGCTCTGAAACAGCCCCAGTATCTTCCCCTTCCTTCATCTTTCTCGCCTTCGGGGACAGTCTGACTACAGCTGTTCTGTGAAGCCCTGCAAGAAGAAGAAGAAGAAGGTGTCACCTCCTAATTTATTAGAAATCCCCTTCAATGGTATTGTTTGCATACTTCAAATTAGTCACTTTAATTAGCACCTTACTGGATCAGAGCTGTGATATTGCCTGAACTGGTTTTGAAATGCATGTGAGCATGTTGACAAGGACACAACCAAACCCTGGGGGTGCTCTGCAGGCAGCTGGCTGGGTGCTCTGGCCTCTTCTGGACAAACAGCTGAGCCAGGAATGCTTCTGAAACAGTGGGTTTCAGGAGGTACTGACGTGACATAACCAGAGCAAACAGCCAACGCTGCGGCGATGCTCTTAGCTGAGGTACAGTTTTCACAGCGTTGATTTTGAGAGGAACTGTATGTGTCTTGTTTTTAGATATGGGCAAGTGTCACCTTACCAAAGGCAAGCAAGCTCTGGAGATCCGCAGCAGCTTGTCTGAGAAAAGGGCCCTAACTGATCCCATCCAACAGACCGCATCTTCCGCAGAGTCCCTGGCACGGAACCTGCAGTGGGCCAAAGCTCATGGTACGGTACGGTCTGCGTGTGGGTGATCCTGCTTGCACAGGGGGGTGAAGCCGGATCGGCTTCAGTGCACAGATGTGAGAGAGAGGTAGAGGGAGGGCAGGAGGAAGGTGTCTGTTCCCTTTTACAATTCCAGATTTACAAACAAACCAAACAGAGACGGCGCATGCTCAGTACTGTTCAGCATGTAATGCTGTGGTGTTTGCTTGCAGAGCTTCCAGAAAGCATGTACCTGGAATTCAGATGTGGTGTTCAGATCCAGCTGGGCTTTGCAGCCGAGTTCTCCAACGTCATGATAATCTACACGCGAATAGTAAAGCAGCCGCCTGAGATTGTAGTGTGCCGAGCCTACGTGACAGACTTTGCACTGGTAAGTGCTTCCCCTTGGTGTCCTGGTGATCTCTTGCCACTGAGGTTGGAAACTGTCTGTCTGTCTGTGCAGAACTCTATCTCTTGTAATAAAATGGATCTAAACTTGAAATCAGGTGCTTACGTGTGCATGTCTGTACACGTGCACACCCAGACACACAGAGGCCTTTTTCTAATGCAGATAATTAATATACCTAAAAATGCATGAAATTAACCTGGGCTCATCTCTTTCAGAGCCACCTTTGTTCTCCATTGTCAAACATGAGGTGTTTGGTTTATTTTCTTTGAGGAAGGTAGATGTCAGCAGCTCCTGTGGGGGCTGAGGACACACCTGTAAGACAAGTAGAGTCCTCTGCACAGGGTGATGTGATCCAGTTCCCTCGGTGTTACTCAGCAATCACAGTCACGTAAAGGATAAAAGTAAACCAGGAAGCTGCTTGGGGCAAAACCCCATCTTTTCTGATGTCTGTGAAAGAGGACATGGCACAGAAAACATTTTAAGCTAGAACAAACATGATGCTTTATGAGTAAAATGGATGTGCACACTAAACACGTGTATTTTAGCCTACCAAACTTGTGCTGTAGTGCTGTACTTAAGAGTAGAAGTTAGGTAAAAAGGAGCAACCCTGAAGCAAGCCCAGCAGGACTGACGGAAGCCGTCAGCAAAAGGGGTGACCCACCCAAATTACTCACCCCTGCTTGTGACCAGCAGTGGGTGCAGCACCTTTTGCCAGCAATCCAAGATTGGTGTTTCCTTCTCTTGTAAGAAGAAAAAGCTGTGTTGATAAAAGAGTTTCTTTTTGTGACTTAAAAATAAAGTACCTTCAATTAAGTTCTTTTCTCTTGTGACAGGACCTGGATGTGGACCCTAAAGTGGCCAACAAAGGAACTCCTGAGGAAACGGGAAGCTATTTGGTATCAAAGGACCTTCCCAAACACTGCCTCTACACCCGGCTAAGTTCACTGCAAAAACTAAGGGTTAGTATACTCCTGTATATACTCATATATTACTCCTCACAAGTTTGTTCAGATAACTTAGGTTAATCATGCTGCCTTGCAGCTCCCTCAGGGTAGCTGTCTGCATGCTAAGTAAGACACTCTTTGGGGGGGTGGTTTATAGCACAAGTTAAGGGAATCAGTGCACGTGCAGTCCTGATACCCTCACACAAGGCACTCTGCTCAGCATTGCTGAGATGATTGCTTTTGTGAGCATCTTCTGTTGCACACTGCAACATGTTCCTGTGCCCTGTGGTACAGTAAGAATGTGCCCTGAAGCAGAGCTGCATCTTACAGAGCTGTAGTTGGAGATGAAAGTGTTCCAATTTGTCTCCTTCCATTCTGACCCCTGCTCTTGGGTGTGCAGTTTTGGGAAGGTTCTAACTTCAACTACGGTGGCACTGTTAAGTTTATCTCCATGTCTTTGTGTCATGAATGTCTGTGCTGGACAACACTTGGTATCTCTTCCTCAGTGCTTTTTTTTTTTGCTGTAGTGTAAGTTTGTCTAGAAATAAAGATGAGCAGGTGAGCAAGTATTAGCCAAAAGAGGTCCTCAGTAAACAAGTCTTGCCTCGTACACGTCTTTCGCTCTGAAGAAAGCTTAGTCTCCTCTCCTCAAAAAGACTCTGGCTTTTTGAAGTTTCCTGGAGTGTTGATTTGGGGAGGAAGTATAACCTTGTCCTTTTTCTCCCCTCCTTGCTTTCCTCTCCTGCAGGAACACTTGATCTTCACTGTTTGCTTGCACTATGAGTACCCAGGAATAGAAGATACGATGGATGAAAGGAAGGAAGTCAATGTTGGGAAGCCCCTGATTGCTAAATTAGGCCTTCATCATGGCTTCAAAAATAACAACTGTCTCCAGACCTGCTGCGTGGCTAACAATGCTTTTCATACTCAAATAGAACCGAGTCCAGCAGCAGCCAAATACTACGTCCCTACTCACTGCCCGCCCAGTTCCTGCCCAGGCATTTACCACCCAAACCGTGTTGGCTCAGACGGCCTGGGGCAGCCAGAGACGTGTTCCTGCAATGGCACTTCCAGCATCCTGGCTTCACGGCACGAGGGACGGAACTACTCGCCCCCGCAGAAAGGAGCAATGTACCAGTAGAGACCACTGATGACACTGCTGAGCTGGAGTTCCTTCTCTCCGACAGGCTCAGGTTCTCTGAACAGCAGTAGCTGTGACGTGTGGAGAGCAGACCGGAGCATCATCCTTGAACAGAGGACCTGCCGCACTATGGCTGTGTCCCCTGGACTTGGGGCCTTCGGGACAGAGGGCTTGGAAGGCCTGGAGGTGGTGGCAATGGGAATGAAGTTATCATGGACACTCTCAGATCCAGAGAGAGCAAACCGTACCGGTTTTGGAATGAGAGGGGCATCTTTATTTTTCAATACTCAATACAGGGGAAAACCGGCACCTGTCAGAGCTTCCTGACCTGTCCTCTGGCAGCCAGGCAGCAGCAGGCAGAGGCAGCCCTGCTTCTGGCAGGATGCTGCCCATCTCTGCTAGGGGACGTATTCCCAACAGCCTGGCCACAGTGTCCAAAGTTCCCTTGGGATTGTAAGGCCTAGGGTCTTCCCAGCTGCTTCCCCAGGCGTGCTGGAGTTGTAAGATATACTGCAAATGTCAGGGCTGTAAGTTTTCTGTTTCCAGGGAGGAACTGCTTATTGTATGCAAATTAAGATAAACGTGTAGCTGTCAGAGGTGAAGGTGTTGACAGAATTAAGCAGGGAAATGAATTTCCGTGCCCACTGTGATTGAACGTGAGTTTTTCAAGAATCCCTGAGCCCCGAAGCAGTGAATACACCTTTCTCTGTTCCATGTTTCAGCTTCAAGTTCCAGGGATTTCTTTTTACACACTGCATTAAAGTAAGGGTCTGTGTGTTTATGTAACAGCCTCCTATTGAGTGTATAAAATGACACATAATGTAAATGAACTGAGGAAAGAGGGAGCTGTACAGAATGCGATGTGCCTGTGCATCAGCTGTCCCGGGCACTTGAGTTACCAAAAGCTCCAGCTTGAGCCAGGGCCTGGTACTGTTAATATGTAGTTAATACTTTGTCACAGTTTCCTAATTTGTATAAAAGCTTTTTATATTTCTCACTGTGTAATAAACTGTTGTCCACAACAAAATCATGGTGCTGTGTGTAGGTGGAGTAGGAGGGATCTTACGGGTCTGTGTAGGTCTGTGCTAACACACTGTTAACAGTGAGTCACGCACAGTAGGACGTCCAGGCAGCTGTGACTTGGTGAGGGTATCAAGGACCCAGGACATGGTTTGAGAGCTAGGCCGACCCCGGCTAGAATATAAACTGGTGTAATTCCCTGAGAATGTGTTTGGCACAGCCGAGAGCTGGCACCAAGCAGAGCTGCTCAGCGGGCTCCTGTGCTGCACTGTTTGACACAGAACTCCCAGGTACTCCTGAGCTTTGTACCTAATGCTGAGACTGGGAGAGGAGGATGGCCAGACGCCACGGGCAAGGTTTCATCCTCAGTCTAGTTCATGTAGTGCACTGACCTCATGGAGTTTTCCAAGTTTTCTTTCCCCAGGATGATGTGGTCAAAGTGCTGCTCGTGCTGGATTAGAGAAACATCTTCCACAGAAATGGCAGGAGTGAGTTTACACGGAGCTCTGCAAGCTGCCTCCTTAGTAAAACAAACTGTATCTCAAGAGGCCGCTGGCCATCTCTGGCTGTGGAAGACATCTGTGCTGTGCAGCTCTCCACTAAGGTTTCAAGGCTGCTTTTGCTGCTTCTGTGGTTAACACATCGACTCCTGTTCCTCATTCTGGCAACTCTCATGTACATGAAGTGTCAGGGCTCTCTTCACCTGAACACATACTCCTGACTACAGTAAGTATAATGCATTCCAGCATTATTCCCTCCTTGCAGAGTTGTAACTCAGGCAGAGTAAAATCTGCACGCTTATTGGGAGTGTGGCGTTGTGAGATGAAGGTGTCTGCTACCACTGGAGATGGTTTTAGGGTGCCGGGTGTGGGAGAAGGGGTTGGGAGTTTGGGGGTTTGCTGAGGTTGGTTTAAGGTTTAATAATGCTTTTAGTTCTGTAATTGAATAGTCCGGGGCTGGAGTAAGAACACCTCCATGTTATGGAAATTAAGCAGTTAAGACTTCCTAAGGTGCCACTGCTGCACTTCAGTCATACCAGGCTTGCCTCAGGAGCTAGTAAGAAGAACCACTGTCTCCCATCCTTGTTGCCATGCACAGCAAGTGTGAGAGTGTGGGTGTGAATTACCACAGCGACAGCCTCCGCACCGGCATCTGCAGCGGATGCAGAAGGAAGCGAGGACATCCCCATCCGTTCTTTAGGCAGAATCCTTTCAGTCGTTTGCTAGCACCCTGCTTTCGTTTCCAAAGTCATCTGAAATCCCTATGAAGAGCCCCCAACCTGCCACGCACGTGGCTTCAGTACATGCAGATCAAACCACTCCGGTGCTTCCTGGGCGCTATGTGGTGGTTGGGATTTCTCCCTGAAGGAGGCAGCTCTGCTTCCCAAAGTCCTACGAGAGGATGTACGTGGGGCACATGTGGCTAAGCTGTCTGCAGAGGCAGGTGTCTCTCCTGTGACAGCATCAGGCAGCCCCAAGGTCTGTCCAGGCTCTGAAACTGCTCAGATTCACTCCCCTGAGTGTGCCTGTGTTCTGGGGCTGTGGAGACTTAGAGTGGCCCCAGGATTCTTCTCTTCACGTCCTATCACTTTCATACCTGTCACTTTTCTCCTTCCTTTTCCCTTCAGCTGAAGGCCAGAAGTAGCCCCGGTCCTGCCTCACAGGACCAGACAAGCATCAGTCCAGCCATCCTAGGAACTGCTTTGAGATTGTCAGGATGTACCTGCTCTGGTTTGTTTTCTTTCTTGCCTGTAGGAAGCATTCCAGGCTTCCAAGGAATGCAGAGTAGTTATGCAGTAAGGGATCTGCCGAGTCTCAGAGTGCTGTAGGCTTTGCTTTATGCCTTAATGACATGCAGAAAGCTGCTGCAGACTCTGCTTCCGTGTGGTAGCTGCAAAGAAAACATTCTGTGGGAAGTGCCCGTTACGTTACCAGCTCTGCTTTTAGTGGAAACAGTTGGTCTGTGTAAATCGGAGCGCGGCCATGCTTCACACCCTGCCATGTACCTGTTTGGGCAGGCAGGGAGCTGCAGCTGCTCACACGTTTTAGTCCTCCCACTGAGATGGGCAAGCAGCAGCCAGCTTCCCCTGCCCCTCCTGGGCAGCCTCCAGGCTCAGGGGGACACAGGGACTTCATCCCTGCCCACTATAAATGCTGTTGTGTAGCGAAGGCACAAACGACCCAAGTGCCAGAGCTGTCTGGCTTGCGGGGAGCTGGTTTTTGTCAGGCATAGTGGGAGGAAGTGCCCACAGAACTGTGTGATTACAGAGAAATGCGAGTGGAATAAACACTTGTTCAAGTGCAGAGAGCTCATTAAGCCATGAAAGCTCTTACCCGATGAGCCAAAGTGCTAAATTAAATCTCCTGGTGCTACCTAAAGCCATAAATTCTAAGGATGCTTTTTGAAGAACTATGTAGATTGTTAATAAGTTTAATTTCAAAAAATTAAGGTAATATTTCTGCATTATAGCTCTTAGTTACTGCAGAGCGTGTTTGTTTAAAAATGAACTTTATGCACACAACCACACATGACTGTCCTTGTTTGAAATAGGCCTTAACAGGGTGCAGTATTTCCTCTTAATGAAGGCACAGAAGATGTAATCTCAGTTGTAGAGCATCAGACGTATTACAAACAGCCACCGATCTCTTACCTTCCCTTCCAGCATGGCCTGTGGGTGAGTGACCTCTTGTGCAGACTCCACATCAGTGCTCTCGCTCTTCCTCCAGCTGTAACTCTCCGAGCCCAGCACACTGAGCTCACTGGGCAGGGACTGTGTCCACATTCCTGCCTGAGGTCTGCGTGTTGTCCTCTCTTGCTGGGGGACATTGGAAGGTTTGGCAGTGCAGCCCCTGGTTCCCAGGCTCACCTGGAGACGAGATTTATTCTCCCTGCTCTGCAGTTAATGAAGAGTTACAAAACTTCCCAGCCTGTTTGATGGTGAAAGTAAACTCTGCCATTTGATTTCAGGATACATGGCACTTGGAACGCCCCTTTTTCCACAGAACTTGCTGTATAAGCTGTGGCTGAAGAAGTTTGTTAGCTTGTGGTCTCCCTGTGTAAAGGAAGCACTTGACTGACTAAACTCTGGATGGATGGAAGAGGCTGAAGTTCATCTCCTTTGCCTTATTCTTTGGCATCCTCTTTCAACTGCAGAGCTGCTTTGCATAACGATAGAGTAGACAGATAGATAACAGACAGATAGATAGATAATATATAATCAGGTGTCTGTTGCTTTTGACCTGGGCATACTTGGCCCAGATCTTCAGCACTAGATAATCCACAATAAACTGAACTCTCAAACTGGTGTGGATCTGTAAGTTCCCATTCACCAGTGGTCCTCCAAACCTGGCTGTGGGCTTCGGACTGATGCTCGTCAGCTGAATTTCTTGGGGTTTTGGCTTCCATTCAACTTTGCAACGGTTTGTGAGGTCATTCATTCTCCAGGATGCAACAAGATATTTCCAGGGAGCAAATTCTACTTCGCCTGCAGCAGGTTTTATTTCAGTTCTCATGTGAGAAAGTTAATACTAATACTAATAAAACACTCCCTGAAGCAGTACCAATAAATTGGACAGATTCAGACTGCTCTGCTGAGGTGGGGACTGGTTACTTTGCTGGTTCTGAAGTTATTTATGATGAAGACAAGAGCTGGTATAAAAAAAAACTAGCAAGAAGCTTTTCTCTCAAAAAGGCGTTTCTGCCTACAGCTACGATCTGCCAAAAAACATATTGGTGTGATGAAAAATGGCCATTAATATCCTCAACCCAAAAGCAAGTCTCTGGGAAGGAGAGAACAGCTCAGGCTGAACAAAGGGCCCAATTCCAGTTCTCCAAGAAGGCATCCAGCCTGCAAGGAGGCTCGTGCAGCGAGGGCTATGGGCTGCCCACTCAGGATGTGCTTGCCACGAGCTCAGGTGCTGGGATGAGCCCAGGATGCCAGGGCTGTAGAAGGGACATTAGGCTTGGTCACTGCTACGTTAAGTAATGCTCTTTAGTGTCCTTCTCTCTGTCTGGGGATGTCAAGGAAGAAGTTGCTTTTGTTCCCCTCGTATAAAACCTTTGAATCCGCAGCACTTAACAACAGAAAGCTTGTGGGCTCGGGTCTGCTGAGGTCTGCAGCTCTGCTCCTGCAGCTGGTGTGGCAGAGGCCAGGAGCTGGTGTCGTTCTGGAGAGCAGATCACTTCTGCACTGCCGGTTCGTGCTGCCGGAGCAGCAGCTGTCTGGGAGCAACATTTCTTTGGCAGAGGTTTCCAGGAGGCAAAGGATGAAGGGGCAGGCTCCCCCGGGGCTGAAGCGATGGGCCAACCCTGCAGACAGTGTGTGCAGGGGCTGGAGGAGCCGATGTCCCTGAATATATGTTTGTAATCTCCCCATAGCCATTATCACAACCTAATCAGGGCCGCAGCAGGCGCAGCCAGAGCCAAGCACTGTCAGCAGTGATGTCTGACTGATGGGCAATGGCTAGGCATCACACTGCATGGGAAAACCACGCTACTGTTATGGGGAGGCAGTCAGGTCCGAGCAGCGGGGGGGTGTGCTGCCCCCCACCTTCCCTGGCACCAGGGTAACTACCCACTCCCTGCCTCTCCCATGAGAAAAAACAGCACCAAGGAGGGAGAGCACCAGACACTGCTCGTCTGTCTCGGCTGCGGCTGGTAAAACTACATGCGTGGGCTGTCACTGAACATCGAAACCCCCGGGGCCACGCTTGGGCTGGATGCTCCCCTCTGTCTGCCCTCCCACTTCAGTGGCCCCCGATGCTCCCGTAGCTCCAGCCTCCCTTTGTCAAGCAGGAGAAGGGTCTTTCCAGGGCTGCACATATCAGGCTAGCTGCAGGGTGATGCATTGGAAATGGCAAAAACAGCACCTGGTTTTCCTAAGGAGGGATCCGTTTCCTCCTCGTGCCACAGGCACTGAATTAAGCAGAGCTCTCAACAGTCAGTACAGCATTTTGAGGAGTTTTGATGTCTCCTAGCCATTTGTAAAATCATATTTTCTTCAAATGAGCACTAGGGAAAGGGATGTCTGTAGACAACAAAGCTTGTAAGGGGCTTGGGGTTGGGTTTTATTTAGTCTGTTGTTTCACATAAATATGAGCTAGCCAGTATTTTTAATATTCTGGATTTAATCCAGGGCTTAAAATCAATGCATAAGGATTTTAATACTCAAATGCAAACTATACGTGTGTTTCTCTGTACCTTATCAAATGTTTCCATCAACGTTGTTTCAGCTTTTGATTTGACTCATCGCAGGGTCTGTGTGTCTGTTGCTGCTCTTGGAAGGCTTCTCACACACTGAGAGACTCCTCTGCCAAGAACTTTTCTGACACTTGAGAGTCAGTTTGCTTTCCTCGACATCAGCCTCCTCCCTCTGCCCCCTGCCCCGCCACTGCCACGTCACACAGCCCCATGGCTCCCATAAATCCCAAAAAATGGGTGGTGCAAGGGGCCAGCCTCATTTTGGGGGGTGGTTTGCTAGTTGCTGCATGCTTTGGGGTTCATCCATGGCAGCAGCAAAGGAAGTTTTCAGTACATAAAGAAGTGGTGTTACACAAACCAAATGGAATTTGTATAATCCTGACTCATCTTCTGTAGCCTTTGGTGGCGATGAATCAGATGTCCTTCCTCCAGCAGGAGATGCCAAGTACCCGCACAGACAGCCTGAGGTTGCATGGAAGACTCGCAGGCTGTGCGGGTGCAAGTCAGCAAGCCGCCTTTATTGCTATTTTTGCCTGGATTGTCAAAACATCAGGGGCAGCTCCAAACCAGCAACCACAGACAGGCTAAGCTGCTGCTCACATGCTCAGCCATGAGGATGTACTTCCTGAGGTAAACAGAAGACAAGAGGCAGAAAAATCATTCTTGCTGGAAAGAGCGCTGTACCTAATTGAGCTTCTTCCAGCTGCAAAGGTTTCTTAATTGGCCGCTGGCAGCTTTCGCTTAGTTCGGACGACTCGCTCCACGTCCAGCTCTGGATGTTTTGGATTCCCCTTTACCCTTACTTTAGTACTTCCTTGTTCCATTTTTGGGGTGGGCTATGGAAAGGCTGAGGTAAAAGCACAGCTGCTGCCTGGCTGACACTTCCCACAGAGGTGCAGGGACGCTGCGCTGCTGGCAATGGCGGGTGGCTGCACGGTGTGCAAGGTGTGCTTCCTCGGGCTCCTGGTGCCCCGATCCCCAGCTGCGTGGGTGCCAGACTGCCTGGCTGGCCCCAAGGGCAGCAGCAAGGACCCTGCTGCCTATCCTGGGCTCAACTCCTCCAGCTCAATGGCACCATGAGCTATACAGCGTTCTCCAGTTCGGAGATAAAGTGTTCCAGCATCCATCCGAGACCCTCCTGAAGCCAGGGTGTGCTTGCTGTGCCTCGTCTCCATCCCCTGCTTGGGTTATCTAGCACAGCGGCTTCCTGCACTCCTCACTTCTTTCTCCTACAGCTAGAAGCCTCTGCTCATGCAGGTGAGCCACAGCTCTGAAACGGCAGCAGTGGCCAAACCTTGCAGGATGCATCAGCGTAGACAGACAGTGCATATGTAAATGATGTAACTACTAGCAATTGCTTTCTGTGTACCTCACTGCTTGATGTAATGAGTAATTTGCTAGGACATATATGCAACTACACAAAGATTCTGAGAAAATCATGTTAGATCCTGTGTAAAACAAAACCAAAGATTTGGGAAAGTGCCCCCTGTCTTTGTCCACATGTGGGCTTCCCACCCCCAGAGAAGGTGCATCCAGCACCAGAAGGAAACTCCACCTATAGCTCCTAAAGGGAGTGCCTACCAAGCCTATCCCCCACCGAGCCAGGGAGCATGGGACATGACGTGACACCAAAGGGGCATTACAGTAAAGCCCCCTCTGCCAACCCTGGCTTTAGGTTCGGCTCTATCCCTTGCTCACACTGTGCAAGTGGAGGTGAACACACAGATTCAAATAGCTGCTGATCGCACCATCTGCAAAAGGCTAATGGCTCATTCATTAAGCTGTGGGAGCCAGCACAGCCCCAGTCTAATCAGATATGGTATAATGAATAATTCAGAAATAATCCTCCTATACTTGAATAAATATCAGGAGGAGAAGGAAGGAAGGAAGGAAGGAAAAAGCCCCATACATACGGCACGTTAAGGGAACAAAACAGACATTTTTCTGTGTCGTAGGCTGATGAGCTTTGTTGTACTGGATGTTAATCACGCAGGTGGCTAATGCTCCAGGGAACGCTGACTGAGGGGTTTCTGGACCAGCACTTGGAAGGTGTTAGTAAGCGGAAAAGACCGTGGTGCTCATGGGAAAACACATTAGCCTTACATTTTGCAAAACGCATGCGGTCCTGTTGTGTAACGTGCTGGTTATACAGGCAGAGGACCGAGTTTGTGAGGTGATGGCAGGCAAAACCCAGGCCCACGCTCCTGCAGAGCTCTTTCTGCTGCTGGGCAGCTGCTCTGATCGAGTCTGCGCTGTCCCTCTTGCAGCTCCTGCCCCACCTGGAGCTACTCATTTGGCTGAGTGCGCGGTGTGGTACGCTACTGACCAGCTAGGCACTTGGGCTGCAGGGCCATGGTCTGGGTACCAGTGATGCAGCAAGTCCTGGTGCAGAACAAAACAAGACTGCATGACCTGGCACCATGTGCTGGTGGCCTCGAAAATCACCCGTGTCCCAGGCTGCATCCCCAGCAGTGGGACCAGCAGGTTCTGGCTTCCGAGTCGTGCCGAGGCACAGGCACGAGGCAGAGCTCAACGCACCCCCAAACACTGGCTGGGCTCGTGTGGAGTTTGGCCAGCTGCAGCTGAGTCATCTAGAGTGAGAACTGTGTGACTTTCAGCTGCCCCCGCTGCCTGTGGGTCGAGTTTTGGCTGTAAATCAGAGCCCGGGAGTCTCCCAGATGGCCAGGTGCCACAATGCTACAGCACTTTGACAACCACACTGCGTGACGAGTTCAGGTTGTAATGTGCTACGGGGCCAGGAGTTGCCCTAACAGAAGAAACCTGTAATCTAGAGTCTACAGATGTGGATGCACATTTGTGTCCATCTGTCAAGTACCTGTCTGTTTACTAGGATGGGAGGTATTCTCCATTCAGAGGCATCTTAGATTTTAATTTGTACTTGAGCTCAATAGTAGTCAAGATGTATTTTGAGTCTGGATATAGATTTCCCCCTACCAAGGTCCTTCACCTTATATCATACGAGATCCCTTTCTTTCAGTAAAACTCATTTTTATAAAAGCAATCCTAGAGCCTGCAGTCAAAAATATAATATGGGGCTTATTTTAATAACAAGGAAATGAAATTATTTTTTCCAAGAAAATATCTGAAGATTAGCAATAGTTTAGTTGTAAGCTTTTTTTTGGTTAATACTGAATGCTAAGTATAGTGGTTAAAGTACCACTGCATTCTAAAGAGTGATAAGAAAAATACTAAGTATTGTGAAACAAAACACGCAAGCTTCTGCTCTGTTCTTGTGGCAATATGACAAAGGAAATTCCAAGGTGAAAACCTAAAAAAGTAACTGAAGTAACTGATAGTATTAAGTATTTGCCAAAAATTGTAAAGCTATTGGTCTAAAAGAGACATTTTGGGTTGAAAATAGGGAATTTCTATTTTACCCTTCTTGCTTAAGCTAAGCTGTTTCACTAGCCAGGAAGGAAATGTTTTGTCCTTCAGTAAACACAACAAACAGAATTGGGGCAGGATTAAAAGGGCATTATTTATTCTGACATTAAAATGACATGGAAATTGACCTTGGTTTTTATTGCATCAATCCACCTGCAAAATCCTCCTTGGACCCACTATGTTTTTAATGTGTAAAAGCTGTTGGTAGCTATTTAACTGTATCAAATATAAACTAATTCCTATACAGAGGTGCAGGATGAATACACCACATTTTAGAGTCCCGGATTTCAAGAGCCTTAAAACCCTTAAGCAGTTAAATAATTAAGAAGGTATTATTGCATACAAGTTCAGCATTTGCTGCAGCAACAAAGGGAAAATGTTCTGAATTGGCAGCACTCCTTGGTGACTGCCAAGAAGCAACAGTGGGCTGTTCTGGAGCTCCTTCTTCAGGAACAAGGTGGGGTTAGAGATTCACCACTCCTGGGGAGCAAAGTACAGTGTGCAACCCGACAGTGAAGCTCCCTGCTCTGCCAGTGCAGCGCCAGGAGATCCCACCTCAGCACTGGAGTGGAAGTGGAAGGAATACACTGGTGGTTCCATTTCTCGACTGCGACCATCCACCACAAGGATGACAGAGGTTTCGCTGCTGGCCACCGCAAAGCCAGGGGAGAAAATGGGACCATCTTAAAAACCAGTAATCTCTTCCACCAGTGGCTCTAAGGATTATATTCATAGTGTCTGCAGGGGAGTGAATGGCACCTCTGCTTTGGACACTCATCCTCTGATAAAGATGAGCAAGCCCAAGTCTTATCTGGGTTGTCACACCCTGTGTGCCCCCAGTAAGTGCTTGCGGCCAGAGCACCTTGCTGCTGAGGGCACAGGCTCCTCCAGAACACTGCACTCTTAGCGCAACGCGCGGAGAGGGGCCCACTACAACACTTCTGGATAGCTGTGGTATGGTGAGGAAGTACTGTCAGATGGAAACTGACAGTACTGTCAGGGGTGCAGATTCAGCAGCTGTGGGGACCCAAAACTCTCCTAATTTGCTATGTTAAGGTATGACCCTGTACAGTTCCAGCTGCTGAGACAGGATGAGGGACTCCAGTTCCCACCTCTGGAAATGCTGGAGTTATCTAAAACCACATGTTGCCTCCCCAGCTGCTAACTGCAGCAGCTTTACCTGCAGAGTCACAACACTCTTGAAATAACTTAAGGACTAAATCTCAGATCTAATACATAAGGTCAACATGCTAAGAAACCTACCAAAGCAAGGTTGTCAGAATATTTGCATTGCAATTGCCTGCTATTTCGTGTTTTTGAACCAAAAAGACATTGGGGAAGAGCTATCAGCCTGGCACCAATTGTAAATGATACTTAATACTCTTCATTTTACTTTTCTAAGTCAAGTATTTAGGGTGACAGAATTTTTCTGCCACAGACATGTCAAGGACACCTGGTTGGAAGGAATACAAGTAAATCTACATGACAGGCAGCATGCACAAAGGCCTTTCTGCCATGTATAAACTGCGAAATCAATTAACATTTCAGATATTAATACAGAAGTAGGAGCAGCAGCTGCCATCATCTTTATACTCTTACACAACCCCACCCCTGTAGAGCAATGTAACAAAACAGACTATAGTTTTCCCTTTTTAATTAAATCAGTTTACTAGTTAATTGTGAAGAAATAGGGTGCTATAAATATTACGGCCTAATTCTACAAGTCACTTGCAGGGTGAGCCCTAGGCTTGTGTGAGCTGAATCCCAAGGCCCTCCCTGAATGTTAACATTAGCGCAGAACACAAATCCATTCTTTTTTTATATACAGAACATATGAGATTCAAATTCTATAAACTCGTCAGGCACCCTGACTGCCACAGTTGGCAACGGAGCAGTCTGCTGTCATTGCAGTTAACTAGAGCGGGTTAGAATTTGTACCTGGTGAGGTCCCGAGTGCCAGGGTGCGAACAGGATGGGTCAGCGCCTGGAGATGGCTTCTGGTGGGGCGTCTGCCTGTAACAAGCTGTCCTAATGGGAATGCCATCCTGACTTTGCTGCCTTACCAACAGGCCTGCAAGAGAGGTTAATAAAAAACCTGTTATTTCAACCAGAATATGTAGTTAACATCTAGATAGCCTGTAAAAAACCCCAAACTTACAGCACAGATGTGTATTTAAAGCCATTAATATGATCCAGTAAAGTGATTCACATGCAAAACTTCGAATTCTAAAGTCACACTGGTAAATTACACTGTCCTGCGGCAGAAAGGGTGAACACTTCATAGTGAAGTTTGTAGCAAAGGCCTTAACGCCAGGCTGCCTCAGCAAACAAAGGCCGCTACCAACGCAGCTTGTCGCATGAGGTCACGGCCCAAACCGCTGAAGTGCCCCTGGGGAAGAAGGACCTAGTATTTCACCTGCCCTGCGTGAGGTATGGAGACACCAGGCCAGGACACAACCCCAGGCCCTGCCTGAGCAACGCGCTTTGACGGTCCCGGCCCCGCAACATGCCGAAGGGGCCGCCGCCCCGGCCCTCACACCTGCACAGCAAGGGCCGCGCCCGCCCCCGCCGCTTCCAGCGGAGCAAATAAGCCGCCGGGGCTGGGACAGACCCGGCCCGCGACGCAGCAAGCTCGCCTTTCCCGCTCGGGGCCCTGCGAGGCTCGGCGCTGGGGCGAAGGGACACCCTTGGGCAGGCGGGAAGGGCGCGGCGGTGCTGCCGCCGGCCAGGCAGGCCCTAAGGCAGAGGGGCTGGGGCAGTAGCGGGCCTGCCTGGTCCCTCCCGTCTGGGCCGGGGCAACGATCAGAACCGGCCCGCTGGTGCTGCCCTGCCCGAGCCCCCGCCGCGCGTACCCTATCGGGGCGGGATTCCCTGGCCGCCTGGACTCGGCGGGCACCGGCGGCAGAGAGAGGAGGAAACCCCCCCCCCCCGCCGGCGTGGGGGGGCTGCGGGAGGCCGCGACCTGCCCGGCGCCTGCCCGCGGAACGCTCGGAGGCAGCGCAGCCCTCCCCGCCCCCGGCACACTCCAGGGAGCCGTTTCACAGGGAATCACACGGGAGCGTCTCCCCCATCTGTGCAAGCCGAGGCACCCCCACCCCCACCTTCTCCTCAGTCCCGGCAGAGCCTCCCTGCCATTATGTTCCACCATCTCTTAGCCAGGCCGCTCCGCGGGCGGCCGAGGCAGCGCGGACCTTAGCCATGCTCGCCTGAGGCCGCCGGCCGGAGCAGCCGCGGCCGGGCCGCGGGGCCGCAGCAGGTGTGTCTGCATGGGGGTGCGGAGTTTGCATGCGGTGGGGGTCGCCTTCCTCCCGGCCCGGCTCCCGCCTCGCCTGCGCGCAGGCCCTGCCGCGCCGCGGGCAGGCTGCGGCGGAGCGGCCTGCCGGGCCTGCTCGGCTCGGGCCGCTCCGGGGGCTGGGGCGCCGCGAGGGCGGCGGCTGCCGGAGCCCGGCGGCCACCCGACGCATCGGGGCTGCGGGAGCTAGCGGCTTCGGGCCGGTTCGGGGCGGCGGGGGGCTGGGGTGGGGGGGCCGAGGGCGCGGGAGGGATCCCTCGGACGTGGCCGTCCCGCCGCCTACCCCCTTACCCTGTTCGGCCGCTCTCCTCGCTCTCCTCACTCTCCTCAGGCATCCCCTGCGCGTAGCGGGGGCCATTCCTCCCTCCCGCTCGGGGTCGGTCTCGACAGGGCCCGCTCGGGTAGGGCAGGTCCCGGGCTGGGGAGCGAGCGGGCCCGGCGGGGAGGGGGCGGTGGTGAGGGGGGCGCGGGAGCCGCGCTGAGGGGAGTGAGCCGGGGCCTGTCAGCGAGGTGCCCGGGGCCACGGCGGCCCGCAGAGGCGGGAGCAGCCCACCCGGACTGAGGGGCTGAGGGAGGGCCGGCGGGAGCCGCTTGTGCGGAGAAGACGGGTCTGAGGCAGCGGAAGAACATGGTCGTTTTCCCCAGAACGGGGTGGGGATGAGGGATGTGGAGAAAGTGCCAGATCTCAGCTCGCTCCGCAGGGGAAGGGGGGTGAAGGGTTGTGCCCGAGACCTCTGCTAACAGTTACAGGTGCAGCCCGGAGAGCAGAGGGGCTGGTTGGTGTAGCCTAGCGTGGCAGCTGGCTCGGAGGAAAGCCTTGCTGAAGAGCCATCTCACGGCAGACCCCGGAGAGGATGGGGCTTGGCGCGTAGGCGGAGGTAGTTACTGGTTTTACCAGTGCGAGGGTGAGTAGCCAAAACAGGAGCGGGGTGAACAATGTCTCGATTTGGGGCGGCTGCCAGCCACGCAGCAGGAAGGCCCCGGGTGGCCGAGGCAAAAGGGGGAGCGGGCCAGGAGCACGGCCGCCACGGGCAGAGCTGGGCGCAGGGCCCTGCTCTGGAGGGACCCGGGCGCCGCAGGGAGCCGCGGCCCTGCGCAGGAACCAGCCCGCAGAGAGGCGTGGGGCCGAGCCCACGGCCGCAGCCAGCAGCCATCTTTGCAGGGTGGGAGCCGAGCACAGCACGCAGAGCCGCGTCCTGGCCTCCCCCGCAGCCCCGGGTGTGGGAAGGCGGGGGGGCCGCTCAGGCGCGGGGCCGCAGCTCGCCGCTTTTCGGCGCCTCAAGGATAGTTGAATAGCCTTTAAAAAAAAAAAAAAAAAGAGAAGCCAGCTGAGCAGGCGGCCCGGTGCCGTGAGGAGGGGGCAAAGGGGCTATTTTGCAGGCTCCTGGCTGCTGCGGAAATGGGTTTCGCGAGGGACGGGAGGTGCCCGCCCGGGCAGGCTTTGTAGTCGGGGTGCAGAGAGGAGAAAATGCCGCCTGAGCGGCCCCGCGGTGCGGCGGTGGTGGGGAGGGAGAAGACCTTGCCGGGCCGCCCCACGGCCGTGGGCATGAGGGGGCAGGTGTGACGTGTTCGGCAGCCACCCCTTGTGCCGTGGGGAGCGGGGCGGGGGGGGGGGGTGAGCGCGCTTTGGTTAGCAGGCTGTCTCCCAGTGCTGTGGCCGAGCCTGCCTGGTGCTGCAAGAGATCCTATGAGGATTTTTATTGCGGTCTCTTTGTTAGCTACAGACAGGCACGCACACACTCACAGCTTTCAGCCAGGTTGTGGGAGGTAAGTGGGGGAGGAGAGGAAGGGAGCGTGCGGGGCGGCTCTGGGGAGCAAGGGGGCTGCGTGGGCCGGGCAGGAGGGGAGCTGGGGGACAGGGCTGCGGCCATCCCCGCCACCGCAGGAAAAAGAGCCCCTGCGATTTCCAGGGACTTGTTGGCAACTCAGCGAGGGTTGCCATAGCTTTTTATGTAGGGTGACCAGAACCGGCTGGAACTGGTTTGAGGCAGATCAGCTCCTGAACACAATGCAGTCACAGAGCTACTACAGTGGGATAGCTTCCTCCCTTCATGGCAGCCAAAAGCAGAGGAGCTTGCAGAAAGATACCATCCCAAAACAGTATGTGAATGCACACTTTAGACACACAGCACTGGTATGTGGCTAATATAGTCATAAAGGATTCTGTATATAAATGTACATATTTGCAGTAACTGAGATTACTTTGGCTTTTTGTGCCTTTTTATGCTTAAGGAATGGGCAAGAGCTGAGATTTATGACCCTTATTAAAATATTTTTGCTTTGCAAGGGTGGGACACTGGTTATGCAGTCTATTTTAAAACTGAACTGAATAAAATTGATTGAATGATTTGTAATTGTAGTTATGCTTGTGACTGAAGAATGCTGCTTTGCATGCTGTTTTATTTACAGGGTGCTGTCTTGTGGTTTTCTTCTTTAGGAGACGTTAAGGGGTGGGGGGTGCTGTGCCTTTCCTTAAGGCCAAAAGGAAGCAATATTGTTGTAGAATTGTGCATAAAAGCATTGCAAAGATGCTGCAAGGCATACTCGTTTTCCCCCTTTTTTTTCTTTTTTTCTTTTCTTCTTCCCTTGTAGGCCTATTGATTGGGGCTGCCTTTAACCCTTTCCTATTTGCAGAGGTAATGCGTCTGTGGCAGTAACAGCATTGGCTAAAAAAAAATCTTTGAAAGGTCAAGGTTCACAAGGTGAGATGTGGTGTTTTGGGTATGAACGTAACAATGGCATGAAGGTACATGTATGTGAAAATTGAATCTGGCTCCTAATTGCACACTTGGCACATTAGTAAGGAGACAATTGTTTAAGTGTTATTGAAGAAATGCTATTGATGTCCTCCAGCTTTAATAGGATTAAAGGTATTATTTGTAAAGAGTTAGGGATATCTTGGCTAAATACAGCATTAACTTTGCGGTATCTTCTGTCGAGATAGGCTTTTTGTTTCCCACAGTGCAGGGGTAGGGAGCAGGCCTCTCTGAGTGGCAGTCATAAATTGCGGACCACATGGCAGGGAGCTGCTGTGTGCTGTGTTACAGCCTTACACCTTCGGGTTTTGCTGTCTGGTAACTTAAAGTTTGCTTGTTTGGCCATATCTGAGTAACCCGAACCTGAATTGTGAATTAAGGTCGTCTCCGGTGGTAAATGTGTTCTTGGTGTAGCCTACATGGGGAAAAACAGACGAAATAAGCGGTACAGACGGTGCTGCTTGAACTGCTGTAGCCCAGGAAGGATTTTGCAGCAGCCAAGTGGAAAGATGTATTTTAGAGGTTAGATGGAGCTCTAGTGGGTTATTAGTGGCATGAATTATAATACTGTGCTGTAATGAAATAAGGATAGGAAACCGGATGGGCAGTGCATCAGCTCCTGAGGGATGACTACTTTTAACTCAAAGCAATGGATAACGGCTAGGATTTCCCACCTCCCCCCCAAAGGATAAATGTGTCCCTAGATTTGAGCTGGCGTTTGTATCTTACAGTGAAAGCTGAAGGAGTCAGAGAGAGGCAGAGGGGGAGAGAGAAGAAGGCAGTAATGAATATAGCAAAGGGAAGAACAAAGGCTGTTAGAGCTTTCACATTGCAACACTAAACATTTTGCCTTGGGGATTCTTTTGCTAGAACTGTTGCTTCCTATAACAGGAAATCAACAGCTCTAGAATCTTACCAGTGTGATTTTTAAAAAATCTGACTAGTCCTGGCTGTGTTACTTGGCTTGGTAATCTACGATCAAGATAAATATGGAGGCAAAACAGGGGCAGCATTCTCTTCTAGTGTGCAGTGTGTGTCTTTTCCTCTGTACTCAGCAGAATAGACAGTCTTAAAATCCTTGAGAGGTTGTGGATATTGGGTAAGTTGTATGGTGGCTGATGGTAGGCAGGGTGCTTGCATCAGAGAGTGGCAATACAAGGGAACCTTTTTATTTCTGACTGCCGTAGGTTACATAAGGTGTTCAGATATTAATTGTAGAAGAGTGAAAATAGCATGCTAATGTCGAGCCGGAAATGATGGGTTTGTGGCTTTTAATGCAGCTAGATGTGTTGTTTCTCAGATTTGATAGGGCAGTAAATAGCTTATGTGGTAGAGCAAAATGCTTAACAGATCACTGTGCTGGTTTCTGTTCGTGATTTTCATCATTTGGATGCAGAGGTCCTGTCTGTGCCTACAGACATCCCTAGCAAAATTATGCTTGCAAACATGAATTCTTTTGCATGATAGGAACAAGTATCTATTGCTGCTGATGATGCATGTTCTTTTCCAAGGGTCAGCTAAAATTCGTATGTTACATGAGAGCACCTCTCAGGTTATTTTTTTCTTCTCTACCACAATAGGAAGCAGTTTTGAAATTGTAGGTGCTTGAATTGTCACAAAAGTAATTGCTTCTGTTCTGGTTGGATTTTTGAACCCAATCTGCACTATGGATTTTTATTTTTAGCAAAAGGAGGTTTTGAATTTGCAGGAATTTTTGTAGGCTCTTAAGATGAGAAACCTGACTAGATGCTGGAGTCTGCAGTGTTCTTGGTGAGTTTTCTTTTCTTTAGTCTAATAATATTCAGAAATGCTCTTTACCAGGAGATTTTGGTTCTGCATGCAGGCCAGCTTTCCAGCAGAAAATGCTGCTTAATGCTGGAGTGTTGGTCCTCTGTATCAGCAGTCATGATCCCATTTTGCATTGAGGCTCGTCTCAGGTATTTCATCTGGGGAATCAGGGTAATGATTTGTCAAGTTCCAAGTCTCTTTTGAATGAATTAACTAGCTTTGGTTTTCTTGGAAGTGTGAAAGTGTGTTAAAATATAAATATGCAGACAGATTGCTGGGAATGCATGTTTAAAAGAAAACCCAGAATGATGGTAATGTTTCAGGGCCTGTTTGTCGCTAGTGGTGCACAGGCAGGCCCTGCCTGACATGGAGAGCTCTCACCGAGGTGATCTGCAGCTGCTCTGCGCTGGGTTTGAGCAAGAGCTGCCATCCACTGGGGGAGGAGACCCCCAGAAGTGTAGGTTAAAGGAAATGGGCAGGAAGCAAGGGCTGTTCAGAATGTAATTCAAATTGCCTTTGAACTGGGAATCTCAAAAGTCTGTTCATTATTATTGTACGTCCAAATTAGTCATGTGTTACTGTCCCAGCCTATTTTACCAAATTAAAACCATTAGAGTGCAAAAAGAATGGTACTGGGGTTTATCTGCTTTTCATTAGTTCATCTGCATTTTAGGAGAAGTCTGGGAGGTTGCTTGGCTCAGAACCTTAACTGTATCTCCTGATAAATACAGGTAGCTTTCATGTGGCCCCTTGCAGATAGAGGTGGTCTGTTCAGCTCCATACAGTGTGGGAGAGGGAGATACCTGTTCATTTCTCCCAGCAAAGCTTGGTAGTAGCAAACTTCGAACCAGTTGCAAGTGGTTCTCTTTTAAACTGCACTAGAGGTAGTTCAGCATTGGTGTGAGAAGAGGGAATGGACAGGCTTCAGAAAAGATGCCCCTTCTCTTTCCTTCTCTTTCCCTTCCTGTTGTCTTCTACACAAAAAGAACTTGAGATACCCATTTTGCAAAAAAAAAAAAAAAAAGTTCAGAGATGGAGGAGTTAAAGTGCAAGAAGAGGCTTCTAAGGAGTCATAAATGACAAGTCATTCTCTTTTGGCTGTTAAAAAAACCCAGCAAAAAACTACGTGGAAATTTGCTTTACAAACAAAAAAATGCTTTTGTACTTATGCACAACGTAATTACACCTGTGTGTAATGCAGTTACACCTAGTGCAGGGTGCAAGGGCTCAGCTTTGAACAGGTCAGATAAGAAGAATCCATAGTCAGGTGCAGCACCATCTAATTCTACAACCCTGCAGAAGCCTGTTAATCCACACGCTAGCTGCAAGACTTGTTTTAAGCTAGTTTTGTCCTTTCCTCCTTGCTGCATCCAGATGTGTTCATAGCAGTTGTACAGCTCACATGAAAGTGGTTCAGATGTGAACTGGTGCCGTCTGGTGTAGAGGCAGCCTGGTCCATGGCAGCCTGGTCCATCACTGCCTGGTCCATGGCAGCTGCTGGCTGGGCTTCTCCCCCCATCCCAATCCCAATGTGTGGTACCTGGTTCCTGGCCATGGTGTGAGTTCTGCATTGGCAGCACGTGGGCAGTGGCTTGATAAGCTGCTGTAGCTCCTGTTGGATGGTGCACTCTGGAAGTGCATTTAGATACTGTTATAGGTGGGTGGTAAGGAGGGTGAGTGTGGGTCTGCGTGCTAACTCGCAGTTTCAGTGTCTCTTGCTGTGTGGGTGGTGAAACGCTCTGGGACCTATTGCCTTGGCAGGTCTTTGTCTTTGGAAATGCTCCCAACCTGACTGGGCAACATCCTGAGGGTCCAGCTACAGCTGTCCGTGCTTTGAGCAGAGAAGTTGGAGCTCCAGAGGCCCCGTTCAACCTCAGCGGTTCTGAGAGTCTTCAAAGTGCCTGTTGAAATTGTTTTGAGGGCTAGTAAAGAGTAAGTCCTGAAGTTGTTCTGAAACTGTCAACAGCAAGGTTACTGCATTGAGTAAAACCACAACCAACACAAAGAAATAATGAAAAAACCTCAACATGCCAAAAATTGTATTACTTGAAGGTGAAACATACACCTTCCATGGATTTTTTGAAGGCAGGAGGGGAATTGGTAGAATGTTCTCTTAGAAATCCAGAAGTGGAAATTGAGATTTTTATTACTTATGGAGGCTTGTGCTTGGAGATACAAATTGGATTTCCCTTTTTTCTTTAAAGGCAGATGGATGCGGTGTATGATGTTGAAATGCCGAGTTGCTTGGTATAAATTTAAGGTGTAAACCGCTCCATACTTCACAAAGATGTTTACATCAGGACTGGTGTGACCTTACTGGTTCTATGGGTGGTAAATGAGACCTCTATCCTAAGAAATAAAAATGTTGCCTATTGAGAGTTGTGTTCCTGGAGGCGGGGATCTGTCTGAGGTTTCCAGCCGTAACAAGTCGCGGGACCTCGGGTAAGCGGAAGGGAGCCGGTGCTCTGTGTGAAGCTGACAGGCATTGCTGGTTGTGGTTAAAGGGGCCCCGTGCATATCCGACTTGCCTGCCGAGTACTTCAAACCACACCGAGTTGTGATTTGAGATGTGGTTCTTGTTTCCTGAAGGAGGTTTGGTGGTTGCATTAGCATATTTGGTTTGTCTTTCTCTCAGATACTTTGCTTTCAAAGTGTTAGTTGCAATTACTGATACATGTTTAATGAACTGCTCTTAGTCTGTTTAATAAGATGCTCTTTGCCTAATGTTAGGCTATATATTACTGTGATTATGATTGAATCACTGAAGTTTTCTCTACCTGATACAGTTTCTTGCCATAACAAAAAAAATCAGCTTTTGATGCTGATGAGTAAGCACTCCCTGTGTAGGCATTTTGTTCCAGAATGAGCAGGATGTTATTTAGGTGTATCTGGAAGTGGATTAATTATACCAGATTATCAGAATTTTTTTCTACAATAGTGAGTCTACCTGGGAATTTACACCAGTCTAACTATAACATAAGTATTGTGCATGGTTATACCAGAAATATTCTTCCATAGTCAAAGAAGGCGTTACCATGTGCTAGACACTGAGAAGTGGTGTCTCCATGCTCTTGTTTTCACAGCACTGAGAAGAACGCTGATGTTCTTTGAAGAACCTACAAAAGACAAGGTCTCTGTCCTAAAGAATGAACAGTCTGCAGTTGTACATAGTAGAAATGGAGGTAAAAACTGTAGGAAGAGTTTAGGAAAAGGAAGGGAATGCTCTCACAAGAACATGAATTCCATAGATAGATGAAAATGAAAGTTGGGTGTTTCCAATTTCCTTAAATAATAAACAGAAGGAAGCTTGAGGTCAGGAGTGGTTCGAAGAAAAGCATGGAGTTACATGTTCCACATAGTAGAACCAAACTGTCTTTGTTATCCTTCAGAAGCAGCTGTTTATTTCTAGGCCCTGATGTTTCTTTGGTGGATACTTAGGTCAGTGCATATTTGAACCTTCCTCACAGCTACAGACAGTTGCCGTAAGAAAGGAGTATTTCAAAATGGTCTCTGGAATCCCTGGTAATATGGTGGAAGCTCTCAGATGTAGGACACCCTGCAGATGTTTTCCCCTTTTCGTGGAGATCAGCCTTTTAAAATCTTTAGGCTTTCCATCTTCAGAGCCAGGATACAGAGGCTGCAGAAGGTTTACAGGAATTTAACTGTTTTTCACAGGAGCAGCTTCAGGTTCTTGTCCTGCTTGATTCTTCTACCGTCAGCAGAGAGGTCTCATGTTGTGGCATAATTACCCCAGCGAGTGCTGCACTGGAATGGGTTACCCAAGGAACTGGAGTAAAAATGCTGGCTGGGAAAGAAAAAGACAGTAGAACAGTCAAGGGATATCTTCACTGCAGGCTAAAACTATGCTGTTTTCTTCATGCTGTTCATGGGAAGCACTTCTTTCAGGAGATGCATTTCCAAAGAAATAAGAATGTAGAAAGTCATGCACACGTGCTTTGGACTAAGCATGAACAAACAAAACAGCCTTGGTTTACCCTCCCAAACCTTGGTTGCACATTACGTGTCATTAAGATACTGATGCACATGTAGGGGTGGGTGTGTTTGCTGAAGAGATGGATGGAAATCGGCACGTAAATTCAGAGTCTGCTACCCTAAGCTTTTAAGACTCGCTGGTTACCTGCTGCTCCTTAGCTCTCTGAAGTATTTACAGGCATCATGTTGGTCCAGAGGAGGAACAGACTAGTAGCTTCTCTGGCAGGCAAGGTGTTAAATGATTTTGATCTTTGATAAAAGGCAGAGTTTTATCTGTAAGGGAAGGACTTAGTGAAAGGTTTTTGGAAAGGGGAAGGGGGAAAGGAGGAAGAATAGTGAGGAGGAGATGAACGAAACTTCCAGGTTACAAATTCGCTGAATTGTTGGTTATCAAGAGTGGCCATGTTATTGGTCCCTTTTCATTTAATTTAGATTGCTTTAGAAGTTTAAAGGATGGGAGAGGCTCTTCGTTAAGGGCAGCAGTAATTTTGGGTATCCCAGAGCTCCAGCATGGGAGATGTTCCTTCAGCATACCCTTGAAAGAGCTGCACCTCTGTGCAGTGTGCTCTCTGTGGATAAATCTATTATTTTAGGTCTGCAGTCCTCTGAATTCTTTTGAGATCTTGTCCTGTTTGGGAATTAGCCTAATGGAGTTTCTCAGTAAAGGGAAAGTGCATACCCTTTGCTACCCTCTCGGATACAGTGTTGTGCAAATGCTTTTATTTAATTCAGTGCCATTTCTAAATGTTAATTAAACTCCAGTATATGTAATTAGGGGAAATTTTAGACTAGGAAGATTTTCTAGTTCTCTATGAGTGTATGTAATAACTGTAAGAAGACACCTTAGGACAGATGCACAATCAGTTCAAATAATTAGTATCTCAAACCATGAAAAACTGTCAGTTGAGGCTTTGCTTGTGTGGTTTTACATGGATTAAAGATGCTTTGGTGTCTGGAATCTTTTCCAGTTCATTCTTACAAGAATCTCCTTTGTAATCTTGGCATTATATGCATGTCTATTTTTGGTATTAATTAGATAACCGTTTTTGTAATTGTGGCCCTTTCACAGGACCTTGAAGTCCTTCAGGTGGAGGGCAGACTGAAGCCCTGGCCTGCAGAACTGTTCCAAGTGTGATAGTCACCTTGCTTTGGTACAGCAAGGCGTGTGCTGAACACCTTGGGTCGGCTTCTGATGGTGCTGCAGGAGAGCTGAGCTGTGCTTATTACTTGTCTAGTCCCTTTTCTTAAATCTCTGTATTTATTTTATCCCAATTACCATTTTTAAATGCATGAGGACTAGAAACTTGCTTTTGAACAAGTGGCTTTTACAGTTTTATAATTGAACAAATAGACAATAAAACCAGATTTGCCAGCATTATGAAACAATCCTGTGTCTGATAAGTATGGATTATAACCATATGCTTTACAAAAGTAGTGAAGTCTTCATAATTAGCTGTTACCATGATAGGCTACTATATATTGCCCATTAAGTAAAGGAATTATGAGCTAATTAAGAGAGTATTAAATTCATCAGTTGCAATGGTGCACTCATATTTTCTAGAGAATCACGTGCTGAATTCAGCTCTGCAAGAAGGACTTGGTGTAAGGAAAAAGAGTTAGACAAAGCAACAGAAACATTGGGGGACTGTGTCAAGGATTTTCCAACCTGTTACCTATGGAGCTGTTACATGAGATGTCTGTCTCTGTTCCACTGCCCTTGATAAATTCTCCTCAGCTGCTTTCCTTAGTAGCTGTAGTGACTTCCAGGTAGCGAGTGTGGATGATACATCAGTCCTGCAGGTTTCTGTCATGCAAAGGGGTGGTGCCATCGTGGTAAACTGCATCTGTCTGAGGACCCCTTAGACTGCTGCCTGTGTTGATAATAATACATGTAACAATGTGTGTTTAAACATGCACATTTGGATTGTTTTTTCTTAGCCGTGTCACAGGTGGGTTCAACAGTCAGCAAGGAGTTTCTCTCCAGGGTTCAAGGTAACGAGAGGAGGAGGATGTGAGCTGCTGAAGCTGTAGGATGTGTTGCCCTTGGCAGGTGGTTGCTGGCAGACCTTCTGCCATGGGCTGTGTGGCCTCTTGCTTATCCGAGCTAACATGAGGAGCTTGGAGAGCACTGTTGGAGTTAGTCACACCGTGGTTCTGATGGCCTGTGTTAATTGGTAGCGGAGATGGAGCCCTGAGTTGTATAATAATGTTTTCCACTCCTTCAGTGCTGATAATGACAGGAGGACAGACAGGATGCTTCCTAAACAGGCACTTTCCAACAACCACACTTAATAGGTTAAATATCTTTCCACATTGAGTAGTGACTTTGGCCTGATAATTACTGAACAATGAAAGTATGTTAAAAACACGTCTGTCACCACAATACAAATTATTCCTGTGCGTGGTTATGAAAGGTAATGAAAAGGTGTCTGTGCTTTCTGGAACTGATTTTTTTTTTAGATGTCTACAAGTGATTCCCCTGCACGTCTCTGCGTATTATAGAGACAGCTGTGGAGAAAGGCAAATGTCATAGTGGGATTTAAATCTAAAAACATACTCAAAGTTAGTTTTTCTTTTTACCCAGCATTTGTAAAACTTCTGGTTTGAGTTACCTGTTTTGTTTGGAAATTGATCAGAAAAAAACAGTAAGGGCCAGTGACAAACCAAAGAACAGAAATTTAATTTATAAACAACAGGGCAACAGTTTGTACTGTTGGTAGAAGCACATTGGTTACCATCTTCAAGAAGGCTCATTGAGTTGGTAATGCAAATGCTGGGGTAAATCTCGTCTTAGGAGGAGTTACAAGTGCCTCGTGTTATTTTTGTGAAAGTCTAGGTACCTTGCCGGAATCGTAGTGTGTGTGGGAAAGGGTGGGAGGGAGTGTAGGCAGAGGGGACAGGAAGAAAGCCACTGAAATTTGTGCCTGGAATGAAACAACTAGGCTACAGTCTGTGAAGTTGATGGATTACTATAGATAGTGCTTGGTGTAATAATTTGACTGTACGCTTGCTCTGGAACACTGTAATGTATCATACACTGAGGAAAACTGCTTAAGAAGTGAAATAACACCTGGCACATGTGAACATAACACTTACTTTGTTTAAGATTCTGCTATTAGAGCTTAAAAAACTGAGATAATGACTCTCTGCTTATTTACAGATTTGCGTACAATCCAATACGTGACCATGGGGGATATGAAGACCCCAGATTTCGATGACCTGCTTGCAGCCTTTGACATACCAGACATGGTTGATCCAAAAGCAGCTATTGAATCTGGACATGATGACCATGAAAGCCACATCAAACAAAATGCTCACGCAGATGAAGATTCTCATGCCCCATCATCATCTGACGTTGGTGTGAGCGTCATTGTGAAAAATGTGCGTACTATCGATTCTTCTGAAGGAGTGGACAAGGATGGCCACCATTCCACAGGCAATGGCTTGCATAATGGCTTTCTGACATCATCAGCTCTTGATAGTTACAGTAAAGATGAAGGGAAGTCACTTAAAGATGATGGGTCAGCTTCTGAGACTACGCTGAAGGATTCAGCTTTCAACCAGTTTAGCCCAATATCAAGTGCTGAAGAATTTGATGATGATGAAAAAATTGAGGTGGATGACCCTCCAGACAAAGAGGAGATGCGTGCAAATTTCAGAGCAAATGTCTTGGCAGGAGCTGTGTGTCAGCAGGAATATGACAAACTCAAGGCACTTGGAGGGGAGAACTTGATTAAATCTGGAATCCCAGTTTCAAGCAGTATAGATAAAAATAAAGTTGCTAAACGAGAGACAGAGACAAACTCCATGAATTTAAGTGTCTATGAGCCTTTTAAAGCTCGAAAAACAGAGGAGAAAATGCTAAAGGACAATTCTGAGAAGCTTCTTGAAAATAGGGTACTTGATGGAAAACTGAGCGCTGAAAAAAGTGAAACAAACCTTGCCAGCATTTCTCAATCCAAGGCAAAGTCATCAGCAAAGCTTTCCTCCTGCATTGCTGCAATCGCAGCACTGAGTGCTAAAAAGGCAGCTACAGACACTGGCAAAGATCTACAGTCTAATTCAGGAGAATCTTCTCCTTTACCAAAAGACGTGAGTGAAAGTCCCCGGGGTATCGAAAAGTCTCCTGAATCCCAGAGTCTTATTGATGGTGCTAAAAAGCTGTCGATCAAACCGCCTGACAGCCCCCGCAGCGTGTCAAGCGAAAACAGCAGCAAGGGGTCTCCGTCTTCTCCTGCAGGGTCGACACCAGCAATTCCTAAAGTTCGCATAAAAACCATCAAGACTTCTTCTGGGGAGATCAAGAGAACTGTTACAAGAGTGTTGCCAGAAGTTGATATGGACTCTGGTAAAAAGCCGGAGCAAGCTGCTTCTATGGTAACATCCATGACATCTCTCCTGTCCTCGCCCACCTCTGCTGCTGTTCTTTCATCTCCTCCTCGAGGTCCTCTCCAGTCCACGGTTGTCACCAATGCAGTCGCATCTGCAGAACTTGCACCAAAACAGGTCACTATCAAACCTGTGGCTACTGCCTTTCTGCCCGTTTCAGCAGTTAAAACAGCAGGCTCACAAGTTATTAATTTGAAGCTTGCTAACAACACGACAGTGAAAGCCACTGTGATATCTGCTGCTTCAGTACAGAGTGCCAGTAGCGCCATTATAAAGGCTGCCAATGCTATACAGCAGCAGACTGTTGTGGTGCCAGCATCTAGCCTTGCCAGTGCTAAACTTGTGCCAAAGACAGTCCATCTTGCCAACCTTAACCTTCTGCCTCAAGGTGCTCAAACCACCTCTGAACTTCGCCAAGTGCTAACGAAACCTCAGCAACAAATAAAGCAGGCAATAATTTCTGCAGCAGCCTCACAGCCTTCTAAAAAAGTGTCTCGAGTCCAGGTGGTGTCATCTCTACAAAGTTCTGTAGTGGAAGCCTTCAATAAGGTGCTGAGCAGTGTCAATCCCGTTCCAGTTTACGTCCCGAACCTCAGTCCCCCGGCCAACGCCGGAATAACGTTACCCACCCGAGGCTACAAGTGTCTGGAGTGTGGGGACTCCTTTGCTCTGGAGAAGAGCTTGACCCAGCACTACGACAGGAGGAGTGTGCGCATCGAAGTGACATGTAATCACTGTACAAAGAACTTAGTTTTCTACAATAAATGCAGTCTCCTTTCCCATGCTCGCGGACACAAGGAGAAGGGAGTTGTAATGCAGTGTTCACACCTGATCTTAAAGCCGGTCCCAGCAGATCAAATGATAGCATCTCCTTCAAGCAATACTGCTGCGTCCATGCTTCAGAGCCCTGTGGGAGTTGGCACACACGCTGTAACGAAGATACAGTCTGGCATAACTGGGACAGTAATATCAGCCCCAGCAAGTACACCTGTCATTCCAGCTATGCCACTAGACGAAGATCCATCGAAACTCTGTAGACATAGTCTAAAGTGTCTGGAGTGTAATGAAGTTTTCCAAGATGAGACATCTCTTGCAACTCATTTCCAGCAGGCTGCAGACACAAGTGGACAAGTAGAGTATCATATGTTTAAATTCCAATGTTTGGTCTATAAGCCTAGGAGACTTTGGATATATGCTTTTATTTTCACTTAGCTGTTAATTACCAGAACCTCTGTGACTAAAAGTATAAACGAAAGCCACAAAAAACCCTTGCAAGCAGTTCCATAGTGAATGCCAATGCTTTTTAAATACAAGTTTTCTTAGAAGGTTTTTAGGCTCTGAAGTTTGCACTTTGTGTTTTTACTAAAATTCAGCATTAGCTTTCTTACATCTCATTATTGCAATACTAAATTTAATAGTGGTCTTTCTAAGATTTTTTTAATGACACTTTCTGTGCTTTGGAATGTGAGTATCATGTGGAATCCACTTAATTGGCACCCTCATTAACAGCCCACCTATTCAATCTGAATGATACGTTTAAGTGATTGATCTTGATTTCTCTTCAAGTTTTATTCTTTTTGTATGGCACCTTAAGTGAGCTGGGCATCCCTCTTACCTACACGGGCTGTAGGCAGTCATAAACAGCACACTGATTCTACTGAAAGGATATATGCATGCTGTTTTCTTCAGGTCTTCCTTAAACAGAATACTGGTCTTCACTAGCATGCCTTGCTTGCTGTGTGACCATTTGGTTATGTGTTGGTTTTCCTCTCAGGGCTGCTAATGAGTTAAACATACAAACCATTTTTAAATTCTTTACTAATGTATGTGGCCTAACCTGAAAGAAACATGTCATTCAATAAAAGTTAATATTAATCAGTGTGCGATGTATTTTATAATCCTGTAAGAGTTAAGATGGTTAATTAAATTACATAGCTGGATTTCTGTTGGGGCGTGCCAATTAAAAAGGATTCTGGTGTATTTCAAAGCATTCAGTTGAGCTTGGCATTGCAGGTTCTTGCTGTGTGGGAAGCTGTACACCTGCAAGGCATGCTCAGGCTGAATAGACAGGAATGCCCCAGAAACAGTCCTGGGTATCTCTCAGCAGCATGTAGGATAAAGGTTTTTAAGTCCTGTGGTTAGGGAAGAATCCACTGGTGGTGAAGTGCAGACAGGTTCCTGTCAGCATCTGTTCACTAAGGGTAAGACCTGTTCTGTGGCCACAAACCAGTTACACTGTGCCCACCTCCACGGACAGTAGTGTAAAGAGATTGGAATCTGGAAGTAATCCTGCCATGGATTATGTGGGTCAGCCTCAGCTCCTTCTGTGCTAACTAGCTAGCAGTCTCGGGCTGGAATCGTGTGGCTTCACGGCAAAGTCCAGTGAGTGAAGCCGTTGTAAGACCCCAGATGTGCCGACCTGTAGTAGTGCGGTACTCAGAGTGAGCTCCTTTAAGCTGCTTGTCAGAAAGAAGTTGGATTGTTCTCTGACCTTAAGTCTTGTTCCAGTTTTGAACAGTATCCACTGGCTCATGGTGAGTGTATCTGCACCAGCTCTTGAGTTACTTCATAACAATTGGCTTTTAAACTAACTCCTTTGCTGGTGTGTGCTGGCGTGGGATTTACCTTTTCTCTCTTAAAGGCCTGTTAGTGACCAGTTGGCAGGTAAAATCCAGCACTCCTTGTGAAACCTCTGTTGATCTTGACAATAGAAAATTAAGCAACTAAAAAGGCACCAGGATAAAGCAGATGAGAGACAGACAGACAGACCCTGAGAATAGGCTGGGAGGATGAGGTAAGGATAAAATGAGAAAGGTAAGGGAGGAGCAAAGATGCAGAAGGTGATGTACTCACTTTGCCTGGGGGCCCTTTTTGTACGGGCAGGTACTAAAGAGATGTGTAGAGACCTCCTGCCCTTTTCTGCTACCTCTGCCTGTTGCTTTTGCCTTGCTGCTGCTGAATTTGCTGTCAGTGCATGTCCTGTTAGATCCTGCTTATCCTGGGGACTGGCTACGGGAAGCAACGCCGGAGCAGCACTGGGGATAGGTGGAAAGATAGGTTTGGGTACACAGGCACTGCTGCTGAGGGAGGTGAGCTGTGAAGAGACAGAGCCAGCATTGCCTGCTGCCTGTCCCTGTGTTTGTGTCTCCTCTTGGAAGCTTGCTGTCCTTTAAGAGCTGACGTATAGCGAAGGCCATAATACCACTTACTAGGTCATGGACTTCCAGGTTTTAAAACCAAAAGCAAACCCAAAACCTGGCCTTGTTGCTGCAAAGCACTGGAGGAGAAGAAGCTGTTTTCATGCTGTTCTGCTTTAAAAGGACACTCATAGTAAATGTAGTTGTAAATATTCTTTGATGAAATATACTCTTTAAGTATTTTTCTTAGTCCTTTCTCTCTATCCAGCAGCAGTGTCTGTGCTGGCGTTTCTTACATGGGTTTTATTACGTACTACAGTGTTCTAGTAGCTACATGGACAATCCCAGCACAGAAACACTTTAATCTAGCAGTTGTGTTAGTGAGAGCAATACATCCTGCTTGCTTTTTGTTACCTTTTGTCCATTTTTTTGTCCCCAGTGTTGCCACAAGGACAGTGTTTGCTGAAGACAGACTCTGTATAGGCATTTAATAATAAACATTTTCTCACTTTTTCATTCTATGCTACTCCGTGCAAAGCTGGGACAAGAAGTACTCTGACTTCTGGTTTCCTTCCTAGTGCTTGGGCTTTCTGTCCTAACACTACCATTATTTTGGGGGGAAGGAGTCAGGAAAGTGAGATGGAATTGACATTTTAACTTAGGAAGGAAGTGAAATAAACATTTGTAGTTTGCAAACAAATAGAGAGGAAGTTACTCTTTGCAGCTTACTGTTCTTTCTAGGGCCCACCTAATTGCTCTTGAAATGGAAATTGTATCCTGGTTTACATTTCATAAGCTGCTACGGAGGTAGAATGTTTCTTCTAAAATAAATGATAGTGCAACAGCCAAAGCAGTTAAAAGATGTTCCCTATACAGTTGTTACCTTCCTGTAATATTTTACTGCCTTTAATATTCCTGTTAAAGGGAATGGAACCACTTGCTGACAGGTTTCCTGGCTGAGTGAAACCCTCACCTACTTACTGGGGGAAAAGTCATGAATCTGGGCTAATTAATGTTAATTTCATCTTATGTACATATGTAAATGTGTAGCTCCTATGGGAACTACATAGCTCATTTCCCTTCATACTCATAGTTCTTGTGTATCTTTATTTTCCACCTCCACCATTTTTTCTTCTAACCCTTTTTTTCCTGAAACTTTGACTTCAAATGCAGACAGGTGATGATTTTCACAAACTGTGTTTTATTTTGGTGTGGGTTGGAATGAGAGACCTGGAAATTAATGCCACCTTAAGCCCAAAATAAAATGGTAAGCAAACATACTGAATTTCAGAATTTCACAGTAGATTATTCTTGTTCTGCTGTAACGAGTTACAATTAAACATTGCACTGTACTCAGCAAAGCAGCAAACTAGTGGCCTCATCAAGGAGGAGTGATGGCGTTTTGTGTCAGTGTCAGTCCATGTTACCAGCAATACAGAGGAGTCTTGCAGGCTGAGACAGGCTTAGTGAGGCTGGGGTGATGTGTGGCTGGCTCCTCTGTGGCACAGCATCCTTGGTCGTGCTGCGGAGAAAGATGCTGGACACCCCCTGCCTTTTATTGGAGTGAAAGCTGTGCCCTGCTGCTTTCCTGCAGAGGTTCTCCAGTGTTGTATTGCTCTTTATTAGTACCCAGATGGCACAGGGTGGATTTTGGGAGCGGCACTGAAGCCATGTAGATGTGGCAAGCACTTTTCCAGTGGAGTTGGGGTTATTCAGGATGTTGTTTCAAAGCCTGAGCTGAAGATGGAGTTAACGTCCCAAACCAGCTGGGGGCAGGAGGCAGTGGATCAGTGGTCAAGTGAGGACAAAGACTTGGTGTTTCCAAGTGAAACATTTCTAAATGTCAGGACACAGGCTCAGACAAACTGTGTCCCTCTGCTCAGGCCCCAAGGCCCTGCAGATACTTGACCTCGGGTAAGGCCTTACACGAGGGCAGGCAGCAGGTGTGTTCTTGCTGTCTGCTGATGTTCAGGCTGGCAGCAGTGCTGGTAGTCGTGGCAGAGTTCCTGTGCTTTGCTTCCTCTGCTTAAGGGTTCACACTTGTTGCTGTGGTCAGAAGCTGAGAGAACTGTGTGTGGGTGAAGACCCTTCAGACAGACCAGGCCACAGAGTGACCATGGCCGGTGAGGCAGCTGCAGGGGTGCCCCTCAGCTGCTGCTTTGTGTGCCCAGGAGAAGTTCCTGTTAACAGTCCTACTGACAGTTACTGTTTGGGGAAGGAAGAGTCAGAGTATTAGCAGGTGCCCTCAAAAAGCATGTAGGTTAAGTAGTTTGGGAAAAAATAAAAATGGAGTGTAATACAAAAATAAGTTCCTAGAATAGCAGTGATACTGTAAAAAAGGCTGAGGCAGTTACATTATGTTAAACCTTGATATTAAGCAGTGTTCTATTAGAAAAAAACTTTTTTGCAGTGACTGTAAAGGCTTTTTCCTTCTGTCTTTGGAATTAGTGCCTGTCTCCCATTGACTAAATGGGAACAGGTTATTTTTTTGTTTACTGGCTCAGTAGTAGTAAGTCAGGCTCCCGTGAAAGCTGTTTGTAACATTGTACTGTTCTTTTTATAACTGCAGTGCTGATTCTGATGTTATTCTGATACAGACATTACTGGTTTTTAAAAGAGTTTTAAGATAGTTGCATGAGTTGGAAGAAGGGGGTGACTTCTTGTGAAGCATCTGTCTGTTAGTAAGAAAGTATTACATATGTATTTATTTGTTATTTCAGGATTTCTTCATAGGTTAGTAAATAATGTAGAATGCAGCTCTGGAGATTTTGGGTGGCTCTGTATTCTTGCAAAATGTACACTGATACATCTGCAAGAGATGACATTTTTAGAAATACACAAATCTCATGTTTAAAAACCCACCCATATCATGAAGTAGCCTTGGTTCTGTTTTTAAATCTTCCTAAGTGAGATCACTGGTGAGATTCGTAAGTCCAAAATCATAAGAAATAATAACAACAACAACAATAATAATTTTACAAGCCTTAGGAAGCAGAGTCCTATGAATTGAGGTTGAGCTGAAGTCCTGTTCTGCAGAGACTTGTGTTTGTGCTAGACTTGGAGACCTGGAGTGTTTCTGTTGAAGTCAGTGAAGCAGCTTCCATGACCCAGGCTAGACAGAAGCGCAGCTCCGTGCAGGATGACAGCTGTCTGAATTAGAGATGTGCTGTTGTAAAGAAAACACTTTCTGGGATGCTTCTGCAGGTTTGGCTCTTTGTGCCCTCCAGTGATGGAAAGCAACTGTGAGCAGAAGCAAGGCCTGTTGACAGCTGGGTTCCATTATCTGGGTTTCATCCCAAAAATGGCACAAAGCACCCAGAGAATTTCAGTGTTCCTCATTTAGCATATGGTCAATGTGTAGTTGAAGATATTTTTGATGATGATGATGTAACAAAACACAAAATCAGTTTAGTGAGCTGTTGCTGAATGTAGAAAGATTGCCCTGCAAAGCAAAGCTTTGCAGATGCTTCACATACCCCTGATCTTTACTCAGATGCACAGTATGTTCTAATTCTGATGTTGTAGTCTAGCCTGAGAAATACATTTTGAAATTACCCATGCACTTTCTGCCTGGTAATACCACATTGAATCGCTGTTATGGATGTTACCACAAGAGTTCAGCAGCAGTGAGGATTAAAGGAAATTAAGACAGTGTATTTGCTGAGTTTGGGGGTTTTGCTGTGTGTGGTGCAGAGTTAGAAGCAGAAGGTTTGGCTCTCAGGTGGTACTTCGCCTCCCTGCACTGCTGAGGTAATCTTGAGAACATACAGAAACCAGCATGTCTCCTGTGGTCAGTGGATTAAGAGGGAGCTTTGTTGTGTGGGAATGCCCAGAGAGCCAGCCTGTCTGGCTGCCAGGACCTGCCACCTCTGTCCTAGAGAGCTGTCAGTACTTGCCTCCTCCTTTGGGGTCATAACATCTAACCTTTTCTTTAATATATTACAGTGTTTGACAAAAGACGTTACCTATAGCTGAACCAAACCTCTTGTTTCATCTATTTTGGTTTATCGTTTAGAAGACATGCAATATCTGCCAGATGCTGCTTCCTAACCAGTGCAGTTTTGCATCACACCAGAGAATTCATCAGCATAAATCTCCATACACGTGTCCTGAATGTGGAGCAATCTGCAGATCTGTCCACTTCCAGACTCATGTTACTAAGAACTGCCTGCATTATACCCGAAGAGTTGGTTTTCGGTCAGTATAATGATTACTTTTGTTGTCAATTTATGTGTAATTTATGCTTTTAAAAGTAATTTTCCATTTTCATAAGCATTGTTTGTAGAATACAGCTTCATGGGTTTAAGGTTGTCATGGCAACAGTGCTATTAGTACTACAAATTTTGGAATAAATACCACATTAGGACTCTGCTTTGTTTTGGGCATCCGCTTGTGTATGCTAGTAAATCAGAAGATCGGCTAATCTCATACACCCATAACATGTCAGATGCAGCACTTCTCAGTTTGTAAGGTCTAGAGAACTCAGATGTATTTTCTTAATTTAAGTTCTTAAAGAGAACCCCTCCGAGTTTTTTGAAAAGATGGAATTTTAGATTGTTCTCTCTGGTAGAACAGTCATTTTGAGTATTTACTGCCAGAATGTATTACTGAGATGCTGATGGGCATACTGCAGCTGTCTGCTTGCTCTCTTTCCTGTGGAAAGTCAAGACTCCTCAGCTTTACATCACCTGAAAAATTACCTTTCATTCAAACAGCCTGGTCTTCTGGTTCCTCTTTGTTACTCTTCCGTTTCCTTATTATTCTTACGTTTCCCTGTAATGGCAACTCACTGAGAAAATGGGGATCAGAGGCATTTCATGGAAATATTAAGTTTTGAAAGGCTTGAAAAATTGTTTTATCTTAGAATTTTACTGTCCCTGAATGGCAGGCAGCACAGCAGGAGATGAGAAGAGCAGCCTGCGCAGCCAAACCTCGCCCGGCACTCCTAACACATTTCCACTTCATCCTGTCTGACCGGAGAAGGGTGATTTAAAATCATACCAGTAGGCAGCTTCTCAGAAGTTCATTTAGTGGGATGGCTGTGAAATCTCCCTCTGAGGGAAGGAAGCGTTCTGCTGCCTCCAGCCAGCTGCTGTGGCAGTCTGTTTCCAGATCGAATCCATGGCCTGACACAACACTTGGGGCTTTGCGTTTCTCTGCGTTCTCTCTCATTCTTTTCTCCCCAGCAGGAGTCGGTCCTGCCCTCACTTTCTTAGGTCTACTAAGACTCTCTCTACTTTCCTTCTTTCCCTGTGGGCTGGGTCCCTTGGGTCTGTACACAGAATCATCTTGAGGGACTCCTGGCCTGCATCGGTAGCAGCAGAAGACTCACAGATCCCTCACTGTGAATCGAAAGTTACTGAACTTGTCAAGATGTAGCACACAGGTCACACCAAGTCAGAACTTCTGTACATGGTGAGACTAAACCAAAACTTCCTAGGGTAAGAAAAGCACCACCTGGGGAAATCCATAGTTTCCTTGGAGAGCTCAGGACCTCCTTGTCATGAAGGTGCCTTCGCTTGAGGAGCAGCATAATCTGTCGTGCCTTTCCAGAGGACCAATGGGGAGGAGTTCAGTTGGATTTAGCTAGTTAGTTGTCTGAACTAAATCAGCTGAAAATGTCAATCAGTCTAATTGCATCCGTCCAAGTTGAAAATAAGCAGACTGTTAGAGCAGGCCTGGAAAGGAAGGTGTCCTTAGGAATCCCCAGTGGATACTGGGGATTATTTATTCACATCACTAGAGAATGAAGTCTAGATCAGGTGGGATGGGAGGTGAGAGACGTGACCCAGCTCTCTTGAGGTGACACCTTAGGAGTAGATCTGTTCATGAGGATCATGCTTTGTGCTGCCATGAAGAAACGTGTTCTCTGTATAAGCAGAGAAGATCTTAGCAGGCCCAAAAAAAGACAAGGACTGTTTCAGATAGAAAATGCATTGGTAAGCAGAGAGGATAGGTACAAACTTGATGAATAGTATTAGGAATGTAAATGAAGTTCTCAGAAAAGAAAGGGTGGCATTTCATAAAATTCAAAGATACAGGGGGACTCTGGAATGCAATGTGTAACTTTATTTCCTGCTTTATTGCTGTCCTAGGGCATTAGAACAGTACCAAAAAATGATCTGACATTTCTGTGACAACAGTCACACCCAAAATAGATGACAAAATTAAAATTCTGGAAGGGTAGAGGCCTTCTGTCTTTAAATCATTGAGCTGTCAGCTGCAACATGCTGGTCAGTAAGAAATCTGGTCATTTGACAGGTTGCTTTGTAGGTGCTTATCGCAGCATGTTCTTGGGACTTAGTTGGTGGCATTTAGTTCTGGAGATGTGTGACGCTAAAAGGGACCATTGTGTGTAGAACTTGTTGTGTACTGATACTGACTCAGTGTTTTAATCGTTTCCTTTACAATAGATGCGGGAAGGTCACACATTTCCGACTCAGCAGAAGTATGTTTTTGCAGAATCTTTTTTCAGAACTCCAATCTGACAGGCTGATCTGATCATAGTGGTTTGGTTTAGTTGTCCTGAGTTTAAATTATGCTTTTTTTGTTCTTAAATCAAAGCACTGATTTGATTACCTGCACAGAAAATCACTACCAGTTTGTCTTCGTTAAATCTGAACAGGGGAGATGGTGGAAGTGTGTTCCTTACTGGTTTACCATTTTGGTGGTAGCTTCTCAGCTGCTGTGGCATACCTTATGCAATCCACCCCATGTGATTGACACGCATTTTACAAATCTCTTCACAAATTTGCAGAGGATTCACAAGTTCTTTTTACAATCAACAGAATATTCCTCTGTCAGCCCTTCTGTATGTTTTGTTGTAATGCCATAAATCCACGTTCTGACTCGATGTCTTGGATTCAATTTGGGAAATTTCTGTTTTCTCACTTTCTGATATGCCAATCGCTGTTTGTGTTAATTCTTGCTGGGTTGTTGAAAGTGACAGATTAACCTAGATTACCTGGTTGTATGTATATGTTTATCTCTTCCACTTGCTTGAAAATGAGTGTTACTCCATTTCTTTCAGTACTGCTTTGGGCTAGGCTGACCTGACTCTTCTCCACTCTCTTTGCAGCTGCGTGCATTGCAATGTTGTTTACTCTGATGTGGCGGCACTCAAGTCTCACATTCAAGGTTCTCACTGTGAAGTCTTTTACAAGTGTCCTATCTGTCCCATGGCATTTAAATCTGCTCCCAGCACACACTCCCATGCCTACACACAACACCCGGGTATCAAGATAGGCGAACCAAAGTAAGCAAAATTCATCTTCTACTGCCCTTGCCTGCCTTTGAGTAACCTGTGGAATTGCATTCTGCCCTCTGCTTGTCATCTCTAATGTCATGTACCGTACAGCCCGCAGCCTGTCATCCTGGTGGTAACCTGGGGAGCTTGTAACATGTTTTCAGGAGTTTTTGGCTGGCAGCTTACTTGGCTAAGGTTAAGTTTCCATGAATGCAGCAGTATCAGTTCTTTAAACAGCCCACGCTCTAAGAGAGTAATACAGAATTCCAGAAATTACTGGGACAGGCAGCTAGTGTCCTGCTCCCTCTTATTTTTTATTCTGTTTAGCTCATCTGCATTGTCACTGTGAATTAAGATAATGTGATTCCAAAAAGAACTGCTCAGACCCCTCAGGACTTTGGCAGTGATTTCCTAACTTCTGGCTGAAAAGGTAGGAAAAAGTGGTTTGATTTTATTTTCTGTTACATGCTCCCAGGGGCTCATCTGGGTGAATTCAGGAGATTGGTTCTCTCAGTGCCATCATTTCAGAGGGCTCAGGGTGCATGCTTGCGGGGGTGGTTTTAGAAGCACCAGTTGTCATCTCTGGGTCGACCTCAGGCAATTCCTGCTGGCTGCAGCTGCCCGGGACACCAAGATCTGGTCAAGCAGCCCATGCTTGTCAGGTGGGGGTTTTCCTGCAGGCTCTGCACTTCTCTTTCTGTCCACCAGATGTTTCTTCATGAAAGCTGTAGGTTTTGGCAGTGCTGAGCTAGATTTTTGCTTCCCTAAGACAAAGGTCTAGGTCATGTCTCAAGGAGTGGTTGCCCTGTGTTATTAAGTGAGAGGTACCAACCTCTAAACACCTTCCAGCGTTGCCCCTCCAGGTCACAAGAGATGCCTTCACAGAGCTGTTTGTACAAGCTATTTTTCTGATACATAATACCTTTTTTCCATGTTAAAGCAGAAGTGATGCTGTTGTGAAGGTGGGGAGGTTGTGCATGAACACGGTGTTGTCTGAAGGTGGTAACACAGGACACAAGTAGGAACTCGCTTCCGGGTCTTCGTTGTGGGGATGTTGAACTTGCAGAGCCAGTGGGAGCTGCAGGTGCTGATGTGTGTGAAGGTCAGGCTTCAGACCTCCTCAGTCACTGCCTGATGCCTTCTCATTGCAGATCTTGTTCTTCTGTCGTTGCTCTCCTCCCCTAGCAGCAGTGCAGTCCTGAGAGTAGCGTTTGAGTATTGAACTCCACGTTGTTTCACTGGAGCACACAGAGCACACTAGTACCATTTCACTGCTTGCAGGCTCAAGGAAACAGAAGGTAGATGAGAGAAAACAAGGTACCATGTGCTGCAATAACCAGATTTCAGAAGAAGTTGCTTTTTTGGTGTTTCTTCTAACATGCTAACAGGAGGTCTATTCTTTAGGATGTTTAAACATACAGTACAGCAGCACTTACTGTGTCTGATACCAAATTAAGATAGTTCCACCAGTGACAAATGAAACCTTGTTTTAATTCAGCATGGTATTCTCAGTGAGGGGCGTTGAAATACCAACAGTTAATCTAAAACAGATTCCCATAAATTTCATTAGAGAAAAGCAAAAGATGAAGATGACCATTTGTGTAAGAAACTTCACATATGCACACTGCAGATTTCTGGAATTGCCCTTGGATCTGCCGAACTGTTTCTGATCATTTTTGTCAATTAAGTCGATTTAATTAGTTCTCTTTCAACTAGATGTGCTTATAATAGTGTTCTTTTGCAAAATTATTTCTATTATAAAAAGACTAAAGATTTTATGAAGTACAGTTGTAGTAAATTGTAGAATTCATAATGGAGTGCTCCTCTGAAGGAGTGGTCTTTGCTTTAAATTCGTCAGTTTTAATCAAGCCACTGCCTCAGCTGCAAGCAGAGTGACTAGTAGGATTGTCCCAATCTTACAGGAGTTTGTTGTTTGCATTTCAGAAGCATCTATAGGCAGCGTGGTGTTGCCACCATGTTGATGCTCACATTGGCTGCCCTTTCACCACTTAGTAAGGTCTATTCCAAGCTATAGGGACCTGTGGCTTTCCTCAGAATTAACAGTGTGTATTTCTGGACTCAGTAGCAATTCAGAAAAGAAATGATCCTGTTGGTTTCTGAGGATGTCTGCCACGTGTCTTGGTCGAGTTGACATCATGTGTGTGACACTGTTCAGGTTCTGTTTTGTCTGCTGTAAGATTCTGAGTTAAAATCACAGAACAGCCCAGGCTGGAAAGTCGTTGAGCCCATCTGGGCCCATCCTTTGGTAGGAAGGGAGGCCATCTCCCTGGGGAGGTTGTTCAGCGAATGATTATTCTCACTGTAAACAATTCCTCTCTAGGATCAAGGTGAAACCTCTCCTGGTGCAACTTGTACCCATTGCCCCTCATCATCTCCATGTGGCTCCTTGCGAAGAGAGACCCTCTGTCCTCTTTGTAGCCACCCTTTGAGTACTGGGGCACTGTGTTGAGGTCCCCCAGAGGCCCCCTTCTCTAGGGAGAAGAGACTCAGCTCCTTCAGAGCTTCCTGGCCCCCCTTTAGGCCCCCTCCCGTCCCCCCCATGGCATTCTGGAGTGGTGGGAAGCAGAGCTGAGCTCAGTGCTGCAGGCTGTGTGGCAGGAGCAGGTTCATGTTTGCCCAGCCTGCTGCTGCGGGTCTGTATGTGTGACCCAGCATCTACCTAGGTGTGACTGGCATGCCTTCTGAAAGCTTGCATGAGCTGGTTACTGAAAGGAGGGGATGCCATGGCATGCAGCATGTTAGAGTTGACTCCTTAGGCTCAGTCACACCAAGTACAGATTTTAAAACAGATGAAAGGAAGGCCTTTTGGGAAGTGTGAGGCTTTTGAGTTCTCCTGGAGGTGTCTAACCCTTGAATGCGAGGTCCAACCTCGGTGGGTTGGCAGAGGTGGTGGAACTCTGCGTGGCCGTGGAGCCTGGCTCCTAGCTGTGCCTGGGCAGTGCAGAGGGCAGCCAGAAACAAGGCCAGGTGAGGCTTACGGCTCCTGTCTGGGCAGTGGGCTGAGGCCAGCCTGCTCCTGGGGGCTCTGTTCACACATACTTGTTTACAGGAATGGGGCTGCTGGGTAAGTGGCCCTGCGCCCCAGGCATTTACTGGAACCCAGAGATTTACAATTACAGTGCAGATGGTTGTTTCAGAACGGATACAGTAGACTGTAGGGGTATGAAAAATGATGTTTCTGTGCAGTGATTCTCAGTGGGATGAAATTGGATTATTTTAATACAGGGAAATGGATGGCAGCCTTGCCTTCCCCCTTTGTCTGCCCTCTCCTATAGCATACCTAAGCTGCTACACAGTTTTTAGGGGAAACCAAAGCTTACCTGTGTTTTTGTGCTTCAGCAAGCAGTGCAGCTTCCCAGGAGCGGTGCTGAGATACTTCTCATGGCTCATCTCTTTCTGGATATTGGAGCAGTTATTGTTTATTGAGCCAGATTATGGATACATCCCATACTATGAGTACAAAGTATATTATCCCACAAACATTCCTTTTAGAGGGAAAATGGGAAGGAGAAATTCCATCCTCTGGTTAAGAAAGCTTTCAGAACACCAAGCATATTTTGTGTGATGTGGAAGTCTTTTCCTGTGAGGGAACATCTGTCTTAACTCTAAGGTAATAGTGAATTAGTTAGCAGTGGCTTTGAAGAGCACACGTCCTGTGCCTGCTCCGTGGGCACCGTGGGGCAGGAGGAGGTACAGCTCCCTGGCTGGGCAATGGCAGGCAGACCGCCCGCCTTACCCAAGCCCTTACTTGAGATACAGGAAGAATCTGCAGTATATAATAGATCATAGTTTATTAAATTATGTAACGTTGCAGTGATAAATTCATATACCACAGGCCTGGAACCATTCCAGCTCAGAGGGCTGGCTGGTTCCACTGCAGATGATAAAGCAGCTTCTCTGAATTTTGCATGTCTGACTTGATTTGCAAGATGCAGTTCTGATAGAAATGTACATCATGAAACCAGCAGGATTACCCTTAATCCTGCCAGTCTTTACCTACGTCTTGCTCACCTGCAGCGACATACCTTCACCCGTGTGCCTTCAGGGCCAGGCCACGGGGTCGCCTGCTTGGCGCCAGGCACAAGCACCGAGACCCTGGGTATCAGCAGGGGTGTGCATGGACATCACCCTGTTAGGGGTGGGCCATCATAGTCCAGTGCCTCCGCTAGCTTGCCTGCTCCCTGGCAGTCAGGCTTGGCGCTCCCTGGCAGTGAGGCTTGGCACTCCCTGGCTCTGGGGCAGAGTCCTGATGGAGCTGTAGGGCATGTTCGGGGCAGGGGGACAGGGTGTAAGGGACAGAGGGAACCGCTTGGGCGCTGCAGGATTGGAGGACACGTGTGGGGACCACTGGCTCTCTCACTTGTGACGTTAGAGCAGGTTCACTCCAGAGCTGCAGCAAGTAGTTTTCTGAGGAAATTGGGTTTTTTCTTGGAGTGCAGAGGGCTGAGAGTAAAACCGCTGCTTTAAAGTGTCTGACTGCCCCCTGGGATGGGACCGAGCCACCCTGTGTGCTGCAGCCAAGGGAGGTGGTCCTGTGTGTGGTGACTTCTTTGGCTGTTGCCATCCCCTCGAGCCCAAGCAGGGCATTGAGCACCTTTTGTTGTGTTTCTTCTAGTTTAGCCAAGCTTTCTCTGAAGTCCTATCTCTGCTGATAATGGGTTAAAGTTCTTTCTCATCTCATGATCTATCATGAATTTCTCTGTTATTTTTCTTGCATGTGTCGTTTCCTGCTGTTAGTTTTCAAGGTAAAAGTGTAAATTTTGGAAGGAATAGGATTATTTACTAAGTAGATACGTTGAATGCTTGCAATGTGAATGGATAAACTTGTGGCTCACCTCTAGTTGCCAGCAAAACCAACAAGCAAAGTATCAAAGAAATAATTACCTGGAGTGCAAGTTAAACTGTACTTGTCATTAGTCAGCAGAATGAAACGAGCTTCACACCACTGTCATGTCGAGGTTGTTCCCACATTTACATCAGGGGAATGCCTTTCTGGTTTCCCTGTGTATTTTGGCTTTTGGATAGACAGTTGCCAAGGATTTGCCAAAAATACAGCTAACTGGAGATTGTTTAATAACTTCCTTAGGACTGCATAATACAGGGTTTTGGCTGTCGTACTCATTTTCAGGGACTTTGCTTTTACTGTCCAGTACTTAGCTAGTTTTTTGTTTGTTAGTATCTGTCTGTCCCTAAAGCACTTTGAAATAACGTCAGCAGATGCATTGCTTCACCAGTTACACAGCTACCAGAATGTGAACAGCTTTTCTTACCACTTTCATTGGAATATTGCCTGTTAGAATGGTAGTGGAGTTGGATGTTGCGTGCACTCTGAGAGGAAGCTGGGGCCTTAGGAGTGCCTCTACACTGCCTGGAAAAGCTGACTCCTAAAGCCTTGTCATGGCAAACCCAGGCAGCACCACCCTTTGAAGGTTCAGCTTCCCAGCAGTGACAGAGGCTGGGTTTGGCACTCAGGAGGCTTGCAGCCATATATATACATTGCCAGACGTAGATTTATCCTGAAGTGTATTTCCAGTCACTGCCTTGCAGCACAGTGCCTTTGCAGCATGAAGCAGGTATGTTGTCCCTTAGTTACAACCTGAGTTCAGAAACTTCTGGAGTATCCTAAGCAGATGTTGGTGTTACATGTGTAACTGCATACCCTGTTGTTCTCTGCTCCTTGTTTGCACTTTTTAGTGATTTTTCTTTCTGATTTTCTGTTTTTTCTGCTGCTCCCATAGTTTGAAATTGGAGGATGTTTTGAATTAGTTGAATTTTAACTTTTTTCAGGCAGCGTGAAATGATTGATTAATAATGTCAGATCTTACCTCTGATGAGAAAAAAATTAACATCATGATTCTTGCAAATAGATCATCAAACTGACATTGTTTATTGTACTTCTGTTTTTAGAATAATATATAAATGCTCTATGTGTGACACTGTGTTTACTCTACAACCTTTGCTCTATCGCCACTTTGATCAGCACATTGAAAACCAGAAGGTGTCTGTTTTCAAGTGTCCAGACTGTTCTCTTCTATATGCACAGAAACAGCTTATGATGGATCATATCAAGGTGTGTAGGCATCTTATCTTGTTTCGTTCGTGGGTACCATTTGTCATGCAATATATGCTGTGAGAAAATACTGTTAAAAGGCACAGAACAACCAGGCGACTGCTGAAAGAGAGAGATGTTAATGGTTCCAGAAGGGTAATTGCTGAACAATGTTCTCAAATGTTAAAATGTTATATTTTGTATGGTCTTCAGTGTGTCTGTGATGTAGTCACAGGCTTTTGTGTATGGATGTTGATTTTGGGATGTTGATATCTCCATGCACTGCAATATAACAGATAACCAAAGTAGTGACAGGTGTAGTGAAGTAAGTTAGTCAGATCCTGGCAAATATTGAACCTTATTTACAGTATTCTAAATACTAATTCAGATGTTAGGAGTTGAGAATGCTGAGTACAGCTAAAACCAAACCTGTGACGTTCAGAACTCTCCAGTAGGAACCAGTATGTTTCTCGAGTAGATGTAGAGGTTACTGGGGTGTTCACACACGAACACGTGTGTGAGCGGGCATGGATGGTTGGACTTCGGGATCTTAAAAGTCATTTCCAACCACAAGGATTCTGTGGTTCTGTGCTTTGGAACAAAGTGTGTTTTCTCAATAAATACCCTTACAGCTGCTGAAGACCTGCTGTCATCCTTGCAAGGATGCTACTGAGACTCAGCAGTCCCACCACTATAATTCATCAGCTATTTTAAATACACTGTGTGACCCTGTTTTATATACAGCAAATCTGGTAGCAGAGCCAACATCTCCTAAGGCTGGTTACCAGGATGCAGTGCCTGGTGGCAGTAAGTTAGTTACACCATCGCACGGTGCCACCACCCACAATGGCAGCACTTAATGTAGGGGGTTTCCCTTGCAGAGACTTAGTCAAGTTTGTATAGAGCAGTGGAAAACCAGACATCTCTCTTGTCTGCTATAACCAGCATTTTGCATTTCAGCCTCAACTATGGCACTTGGACCCTCAGACACCTCTGAAGTTGTGTTGAAAACAAGATGGCAAACTTTGGCCAAACAGTTGGTCTTAAAGCTGGTCAGCCAGAAGGGCTGGCCCAAGACTTGCAGAGACAGAAGCACTGACTGGAAAATTTCCTCCTTTCTGAACTAGTTCACGTTTGCTGTAAGATTCATGCTACGTTTATGCCAGATCCCTTACCAGGTCCTCTTTTGGCTTCAGAGTGCCACGGCAGGGTTTGTGCTTCCAGCTGCAGGTTTTTTCACCTGTTCACAGGATTCAGACCTTTTTGAGAAGGAAATCAGAGGCTGAGAGCACACAGGCAATAACAGGATTACTGCTTTTATTCAGAATTGATGCTGCTTTTACATTTAGGATGCGTGCATAGTAGTAGGGACAACAGCAGCAAAGTGTGAATTGGGCATCAGTTGAGGAGGAACGACAAACAACTTTAACAAGGTACAGATAAAACCAGCAAAGAACTCAGGGAGAGGACAGAGCCAGACGTGGGGCTGCACAAAGAGTAATTGGTGTGGCTAGACATAAACCATCAAGGCCAAGGAGACCTCGATGAAAATAGAACAGAAAGGGGTAGAAAGAAGCTCAGGAGGAGGTTATTTAAAGCTACAAAAAATAACCTAGAATAATTCTGGCAGATGTGTTTCTTGTTGACAAATTGTATGTCTCGTTCTCCCTGATGGCCAGCTACAGGAAAACTTCTAACAGCCAGTTAGAACTGTCAGGAAAGGTCTGTACTGGGGGTGTAAGGCTCTCAGTTCTGCTGTGATCACTGTGACTCTGTGTTAGGCTTTAATGCTTTAATGTTTCAAATAAGCAGTTGAATTTCAAGTATTTGTATTTCAATGTCATTTAGAAAGTTGAGCACTAACATTTTACATGCAGGGATGGAAGCTCCAGGAAGGTTTGGGCACCTGCTTCCCACCACCCCCCTTCCCGTGCTGCTTGCTTGTCCTGGTGTGATGGGGTACTACAGGCAACCTCCTCCTTTACTACTCAACTGCAAGTAGTTCTTAGAGACAGTCCTCTGGCCCTGTGCACTTTGCTCTTTAGTAACATTTCAGGGTTTTTAATTACTAGCTTTTCTTACAAAAGTTGTTAAATAGAAGACTGTGTTCTACAGCTCAGGTTGATATTTGCTGTGGAGCCAGCGGGTAGTCCCAAGGGCCACAGGATTTAGGAAGGACCTTTGTAATGATGTGTTCTACAGGAGCATCAGACTTGTGTTCCTGCTTTCCCAGAATCAAGAACATACTGCGTGGAGTTTTGTTTCTGAGATTACCTCAGGAAAAATAACTATACTTGGGGTGGCTGGACTTCCAGATGAGAGATGGACTGGAGCAGCAGGACCCCTGTGCAGTGAGTCCGTGCTGCAGCCTGATGACCCGTTCCTGCTGTGCCCATCTTCATGTGTGGCACTCAGACACGGCTGAAGGGCAGGTCTGCCTGAGCTGGTCGCCCTTTTGATGGGCTATGGGGTCACACCAGCTCCTGGAACAGGGGAAGGAGGAGATGGGAGAGTTCTTTCTTCCCTCCTCACTGACAGTTTCCTTAAAGTTTAGGAGTAAATCCGTGAGGAAGCATCGCTGCCTAAGAGCAGCAGAGTGCTTGAGACACCTCATTAGGCACATCAAGGCAGGCCCCTGGCCCTGGGGACCCCATCAGCCCTGCACACCCTTGCTCCTAGGGACTGTTGGCAGTGTAGCCCTAAGTTAGGGTGCATGGAGTAAGCCTCAGCATAAAACATTAACATATCCTAAGCAATAGCTGCCTGATCTTTCCGGAGTTGCCTTTTTTTGTCTGTCTCACCAGTGTGCCAAATCCAAATTTGTCAGTAAAAACCTTTCCTTCTTGGAAATCTCTAGTCATGTAGTTGGAAATGAGGATGCTCAACTAACTATGTTAGGTAAGTAAAGCAAGAAATTAAATTTAACATAAAGTACTTCCTGAGCCCTTTTGTTCTGCCTATTAACCAGCAATTTAACTTAACCTACAGAGTCTCTTTTTTTCTGGTGAAAACATCTAGCCACTGAAGAAAACTTCGTTTTAGTTATGGATGGTGTCTGTTAGTGTTGCTGGCTAGTTTCTCTTTACACTAAGCCTTGACTTCATTATGTTCCTGTAAGTTACCAATGTGATCCAATAGTAGTTTGACAAAGTAAATGAAGACTTGAATCAGGGGGTCTTTGGATTTTGACTGCAGAACTGCATGTGTCTATATGAGTTTTGTACTTTTTTTTCTCTCTCATTGTAGTCTATGCATGGAACGTTGAAAAGTGTTGAGGGGCCACCAAACCTGGGGATAAACCTGCCTCTCAGTACTAAACCCACAACTCAGAACTCAGCCAGTCACAACAAAGAGGACACAAAATCCCTCAACGGAACAGAAAAGCTGGAGAAGAAATCCCCTTCTCCCATAAAGAAAGCAGAGCCTAAAAAGGTGGCAAACCCTGGCTGGACATGCTGGGAGTGTGATCGGCTCTTCACTCAGAGGGATGTTTACATCTCCCACATGAGGAAAGAACATGGAAAGGTAAATGAAGAATATTTGTATCAAACCTGAAATGGGCACTTGTGTTTTTTACAATTTCAGTTCTGTTTTTGTAAATCATTCCCTTAAGCTCATCGTTACCCTCTCTGTTCTGTTTATCTGTTTCTCTCTTTGGCTGCTTGGTTTTTGTCATTTTCTACATAGTTTCACTGAGACAGTTCACAGGCTCTTACTAAATTGTAGGCTTGTTCATCCAGTACCAGAGTTTCTTGGAGATGGAAAGCGTGAAAGACGCTCCAGTGTTCCATCCAAGTCATCTCACTGTGCCTTCTCAGGTGCCCCCTGAAAGCTCATTGACTGTTGGGCTGGGGGAACGAACTGTTCTTGCTGTACTTGCTGTACCGACCTGGTGAGCAGCACACCAGATTTCCTGTACAGGCAGACTCACTGTGAGGCCAAGCTGTTGCTCTAACCCTACACTTGTAGGTTCAGCCAACAGCTCGGCTGAACAAGGTGAATTTGGGATTTAAAGCAGATGGATTTGAGAAGGTGTCCCTAAAATGGCTTGAAAGCCAAAGATGGGGATGCTGTGTGCTCAGGTCAGCAGAAAGACAGCTTGATGTCCTCGCTGCATCCCACAGCTTTCCAGTGGGATGAAGTTGTGAGGGCTGGCAGGCAGTGGGGAAACTGGTGTGTCCTAGGTGTGTTTGAGGCAGGCTGTAGCAAGCTCTAGCAGGGTGTTCAACCTGGGGAAGAGAAGGCTCTGAGGAGACTCCCCAAAGCTGGAGAGGGCCAGGCCCAGGGGAATGAACAGCCTTCAGGTCCAGGAGGGCAGCTGGAGAGGGGCTGGGAGACAGAAATCCTTCCTGGGGAGGAGGGAGGCCCTGGCACAGGGTGCCCAGAGAAGATGGGGGATGTCCCTGCCTATGGCGGGGGGCACTGGGAGGCTCTGGGGTCGCTTCCCACCCACACCAGTCAGGAGTCTGTATGCTCCAGCCCGATGCTGACACACAGCAGTCGTCTTCTAGCTGGTCCTGCCCATCGCTGTGTGCTAGTGAAAGCTGTGATTCTCCTTGGCTGGGGAGCAGGGGATTGACCGATGCGTGGTGCTGCACTGCAGAAAATGAGCAGGACTGGAAGGGACAGCAGGCTTACTTAGTGTCTAAGTGGAGAAGAATTATCCAGAGTGAAAATGGGTGCTTTTCAGGGTGCTAATATGCTATAATAAATGATCACACATTTCCAGAGGTTTCTCTGTGCCTTCAAATTACAGTGCTTATCTCTAAAGCTGTTGTGCAAATCACTTTATTCTGTTTATAAACATTTTATGGAAAAGCTGAAAATGCCAGGCTACTGAGTGTCATCTCCAATTTTCTTATGACAACTTCAAGCAAATGGCACCCAGGTCTGACTGACAGGAGACTATTTCCAAGCTTCTCCTCTTCTCTCTGCCTTCAGTAACTCCCACGCTCTTCTTCCAGCCTTTGTGCCACAGTCTTGTAACTACGTTGCCAGCCCCCTTGGAACGAAACCCACAGATTATGATTCACAGAGCTACATTTCCCTTTTATCTGGGTCTCCTTTTACAGCTTGAGGGCATGGAAAGTAGACAAACAGCTGAGATCACGTGGAGGCCATTTGATTTCTCCATTTGCTCTAAAAGGCCATTTTTGCATCTCGCCTATTGAAGTCCCTGAGGAGCTGTTAGCTGCTCCAGTTGTGAGCCTAACAGGTATATTCCTGTCACTTCTGCTGCCAGGAAGCTCCCAGAATGCCTTACATCCCCATGGCATGGCTGTGCACTGAGTGCTTGTCTCTGATCTTGGAATGCTCCTGTAGTCGTAGGTAAATTCTCTGTCAAACGGGGCTCATGAGCAGCACACAGACCTGTCTGCCCCTTGGTTCAGAGGGTAACTTGCCAGCACTCTTAGGGCAGACTGAAAGGAGTTGAAGACCAGATTCCTAACATAAAAACACCACAGCCTCCCCACAAAACCATCGCTTGGGAGGGAACTAGAGAGATTCCCAGCCTGAGCACACCCACAGCATGGCGGCAGAAGGCCTGTGAAGTGAGGTTAGAAGCACATCAGTAACGCTTGCTAAACATGAGCCATAAATGCACATCTGTCTGTCCCCTGCTCAACAAGAACAGGCAGTGTTGCCTCAGGAGTGGCCCTCGCTTGAACTCGGGGACTCCCAAAGGCCTCGTGCATGGCTGATGTGTCTGTGCTGGTCTGTAGGTCCCTCCAGTCATGGGAGATGTTCCTGAAATGCTGGAGCTCCTGTGGACCTGTTTGGCTGGAATGATGTGGGAGGAGACCACTCCATCCTTCCTTCCCAGCTTCCTTTTCTGCCTCCTTCCACTTACCTAGTGTAACATAAACCCCGGACAGATGTCCCTACAGTTGGCATCGGGCCACGCCTTCCTTCAGAGCCCTGTTAGTGTGTCGGTGATGGTTTGCTGTGGTCCTCAATACGTGCTCTTCACCCCTCCTTGTAGGGACCGACGGGGACTGACTGGTCTGTCAGCCAGCAGCTGCAGGCCGAATCTGGCGATGGGGAGGGAAGGAAAGGCTGCACACAGGGAAAGCCAGTTGCTCCCGTTCTGCCTTTACTGCTCAAAAAATAACCCACTGGTGTTCCTGGCTTCTCTGGGGATGGGGGTATTCTCTGTGTCCCCAGCCCGTGACACTGGTTTGCAGCCAGTGACAGATGTGTGTGTAGCTGGCCGTGCTGCCTGGAGAGGGGCCCAGGCCCTCTGACTTGCACAGCGTGGCTGGGGACGTGGGGGTTACTGGAAGATGCAGTGCCAGTCACTGGTGAGTGATGTTTCTCCCATGTTATTAGAAGGTTTCACACATGCACTACTTTTACTGACCATTTTTAATGAATGTATTCTTTCTTTGTTTTTAAAGCAAATGAAGAAACACCCGTGTCGACAGTGTGACAAATCCTTCAGCTCATCCCATAGTTTATGTCGTCACAATCGCATCAAGCACAAAGGCATTCGGAAGGTTTATACCTGCTCGTAAGTTCTACTTTACAGATTTCTCTGGGAACAGAGGGTAAACCAACACAGAAAGTTGCTGGTCGAATTTCTGTCCTTGGTTGTATAAAAGCTGGTGTCTGACTCGTAGCACCTGCAGCACAGACTGTGTTGCATCCCTTCATAGTCCTGTGTGTGCTGGCATGCTGTGGGACCGAGCCTGCGGTTCTGCAAAGGGAGCTGCGAGCTATGGCTGAGGAGCAGTCCCTCCCGTGCCGAAAGCAGGCGGCCCACAAGCGTACCATTTTGGGTACCATCCTCAGAGACAACTCCTGTGCTCTGAATACAAATTGCTCAAACGTTTCTAGTTTCATTTTGTAATAATTCCCATGCAAGTGACTGGCAGAATGTTGTTGAAACCTTCATTAGGCGGTACTCCAGTCTGGAGTTACTTGCTAGTCCTGTTCATGTCCTCTGGGACACTGTGACTTAGGGTAAGCACAGCATGTGAAGGTGCCTGTGTGTCTGCCCTGTGTCTGTCCAGGCACTGCCCAGACTCACGGCGCACTTTCACCAAGCGGTTGATGTTGGAGAAACACATTCAGCTGATGCATGGCATCAAGGACCCTGACGTGAAAGAGATGACTGAATCGGCCAGTATGGAAGAAAGGGAAGTAAAGGAAGACACAAAGGTAATGCCTTGTTTTGGTTTTGTGGGGGTCTTTGAATGGATGCAGGTGTTTTGATCCCATGTGTCTGCTCTGTGAAGTAGAGCCCAAAAAGGTGTCCCACAGGTTCCTGAAACAAATTCCACCATGCCTAAGCTAGGACATGTTTTTGGAGAGACTTTCTGTTGGGTTTGATCACTGAATGATGGAGGATGTAGCTTGCCCCTTCGGCGTTAGGTGCCGTACCCCTGCCAGAGCTGGGCAGTGCTCTGGGGGTTTGTTGTGAAGAGCCCCTTGCTGTCCCTCGCATATGACAGGCGTTCCCTTGCACTGCTTCACATCCTGTGCTGGGATCTGCTGAGGGAAAGGTCCTGAAGTCTGGAATCAGGAATAGTTGCGGCAAGAACGCGCATTGGTGCTTGTTTCATGGGGCATTTGTGGCTCTCTCCAGGTTCCCAGTCCCAAGCGCAAACTGGAAGAACCTGTCCTGGAGTTCAGGCCCCCACGAGGTGCCATCACGCAGCCTCTGAAGAAGCTAAAGATCAACGTTTTTAAGGTTCACAAGTGTGCTGTGTGCGGCTTTACCACCGAGAATCTTCTCCAGTTCCATGAACACATTCCCCAGCACAAATCCGACGGCTCCTCCTACCAGTGCAGGGAGTGCGGACTCTGCTACACGTCTCACGTGTCCCTCTCCAGGCATCTCTTCATCGTGCATAAGCTGAAGGAGCCTCAGCCAGTGTCAAAACAGAATGGGTCTGGGGAGGATAATCAGCAGGAAAACAAACCCAACCATGAGGACGAGGCGTCAGACAGCACGGCGTCGGACAGGAGGTGCAAGGTGTGTGCAAAGACTTTTGAGACAGAAGCGGCCTTAAACACTCACATGAGAACACATGGCATGGCCTTCATCAAGTCAAAACGAATGAGTTCAGCTGAGAAGTGATGGGATTGTTTGGGACGCAGAAATCTCTCTCCACATTGGAACACTAAAGACGTTTTTGCTACAGAAAGTTCAAGGTATAATAGTGTTAACAGTACTGTTCAGGCTGTTGCAATATATTCTGCATAAAAGTATCCCCTTCGCCTCATTGTCTATACCCTCAAAACCATGGAAGCAGTATTTGAGTTGAAAAGAGTTTGTATATATTTAAACTAAATAACTTTTATACTCTTTGTTATGTGTTTGTATTGGTATCTAGTGGGAAATCTGGGCTTTTCCGTTTTGTTTTGTTTTTTTCTAGTAAGTTTCTTTAAAACAGAGTTCTGAATGGGGCAGTTCCTTGGGCTCCCTTAAACTGTTTCTTATTTGGATGCTTCTGAAATAAAGTGCAGCCGTTGGCAGCGCTTAGGAGGCAGTGCTCGGAGGGGAGTGGGGAAGGGATGTGAGCTGGGGAAGATTTTAAATTCTAAGAACTCGTGCTTCTGAATGGCTAAGGAAGCTTTTAAACTTTCTCTTAGAAAACAGATCTTTAAAAAGAAAAAAAAAAAAAATCAGTGCCACCGCCACTGCGTAGGGAAAACATGGTGCTGGGTTTGGGTGGCACCAGCAGGATGGGCACAGGCCCCAGGAACGACACAGTACTTCTGGAAAGTGTAATTGCACAACTCTCTGTATCATGAAGTGACTTTTTAGCCCATCAGGTGCTTGTGATCAAAGCTCAAATTGTTACGAAAGGGCTGGGCTGCTCTGGGTTTGACAAATGAGATGTCCTTAGAGGAATAGGTTTATAATGATGATGTTTTCTGTCATGTAATTTATTAAACATTATATAGAGGCGAGTACGCAGCATTATGTATTTTCCTTTATTTCTGGATATTGAAAGAAAATAGTTAACCCTTGCTACAGGGGTTGGTATTTCCCAGCTCTGTACACTCATGCCAAATGTTCTGGTGCTCAGTGTCACATCCCCACAGCTGTGAAGAAGCTGTCACACCAGCCTGCGCAGTGTCACCGGGCTTCCCGCTTCAGCACAGGCCGCAGGACGCTTGTTCAGCCATTTCAGCCATAGCTCCTCATCACCCCCCCGTCACAAAAAGGTACCACACTGTCCCCTTCATGTATAGTTCTCTGTGAGAGTTATATTTTTGGTTTGGTTTTGCATTTTATACCTTGTATGTATCCCTAAGAAGAAAATTTTGTACTTTTTTTTAAAACAACTTGTGTATATATAGATAGCTGCATGAGAGGCCGTAGTAATTGTTTGGTTCCTTAAGAGTCTTGCTGCTGTCAGATGTTACTATACACGATGTCCATCCCAACTGTATTAAACACGTTTCATATGTAAATAAATGTGGAGCATTTTGCCCCTAAAGATTTGTGAGATTCTGTTATTTATCATTCAATTTAAAAATGGAAGTGTTTGGAAAAAAAAAGTATGGATCCTTCTCAGCCCCCTCTGTGGAACTTCCTCATCACTCTGGCAATTAGTTGTGTATCGGCCGTGTCAGCTCTGCTTTCTCTGCCCGTCCTCATTCTTAATTTGGCTCATTGGTTAAATGCTCGTTACCCCGTGGGTGTTACCGCACACCGGGTGGCTTTGAGGTGCTCCTCCATCCTCAGACACGCAGCCGGCGCCGCAGGATCGTAGCGTGTAATGTGCACTGGCCATCACTGCCCTCTCCATTAAGTGTATACCTCTTGAACACTTGTTTGTTGATGTGCACTGTCAACTGTACAACAAATGAGTTATCACTATGCAGAATGGTGTTTTGTATACAGTGAACAGATAATAAAAGTTAAATTTTCACAGCCATTATTAATACTTTTGGATTATTTTCCCTTGCTGCTGCCTTGCACCCACCAGGGATGCTGCGAAGGAGCAGCCCGCATCGCCAGTGGTGCTGCCAAGAGCCAAATGGCTACAAGCTACTGACAGGTCCCTGGGAGCTGTTGGGCATGTACCAGATGTTCCCCACAGGAGCAGGCAGCAAACCCTGAATTAGGAATTCTCAGGTGGGGCTCCCAAAATGTGGGCAGGAAGGACAGGAGCAGTAGGAGGGTGAATCTCCTTCACAGCATACGGCAGGACCCTCATTGAGGACGGCTTGGTCACACCTATGCCTGACACACTGGCATGGAAGGCAGGCTCTGGCACAGAAGGCAGGTGGACTGAAACAGCCAGCAGACAGGGCTGAGGGACCTGGGGAGGCAGTGCCCATGCAATGGGCACCCACGGTCACAGCCTCCAAGAGCGATCACAGACACCGTGGGTGCCTCCAGCCTGCTCTGTGCCCGTCAGCTCTCACTGGCAGGAAGGTGACTTCCTGCAGACAAGGGGGTGTGTGGCACAGCATAAATCAACACCGAGACACCGTGAGAAGGTAGGACTCTCAGTCTGCACTCCTCTGGGAGTTATTTCCTCTGGTAAACCATAAAGAAAATAGTTCAACGCATTTTTATGTGAGCTCTGACATTTGAATTGTTTCCTTTTAATTAATGTTCTGACACTGACAGTCAATTACAGTGGTGACATTAATACTCTGTTCTACACCTCCTTTCCTCCGAGGATTTAACAGTAATGGATTAAACCTCGTAAAGCCTTTGTGTGGGGCTGGGAAGAGATCATTTAGCCTCTGATGTTTCGCAGCCACCCTTTCGGTGGAACACAGAGGCACTGGAGCATTGCACCAGTGAGCAGCTGGAACAGGAACACTGGAGAAGGCTGCCGGGAGCACAGAGGCAGGCAGAGCAAAGCTATGGCTCAAGTCACACACCTGCTTCGCCCTGTGCAAAGGCAGGGATTGCTGAGCACCAGCTGTGCCTGGCAGGCATGTGTGTGGTGTGTACAGAGAGAGACAGGGAGGGAGGGAGGGATAGGATGTTAGGTAGGTGGATAGATGATGATAGGTAAGACAGATAGATTAGATGATGGATAGATAGATAGATAGATAGATAGATAGATCGATCGATCGATCAATCGATCATTTCTGCCGTGCCTTCTCATACAGTCACTTCCGCCCTGCAGCAAGGAATGGAGCTCACAGAGAAGTCTTCCTAGGTGTGCATCTCTGGAGGATCAGCGTGACTGGGTCTGCAGCCACCCACTAAGGAAGGCAGTGACTGTTCACCTGGCACCCACCGCGTTCTTCAGCAGCACAGCACAGCCCTCTGCTCCTGTTCAGCCTCGGTTGCCTGAAGCCTAGGCACCCAGTGCGTCCCGACAGTGCTGGGCAGTGCCTGCAGCCAGGCTGGGCAGGAGAAGGCAGTGCCAGGCCAGGCAGGCAGGATGGCAGTGCCAGGCCAGGCAGGAGAATCCACTTGGAGAAGTTCAGACTGCACTTTCTGGGGACACGCTCGGATCAGTGGGAGAGGAACAGAAAGTGACAGCATGGGAGTTTACAACAGCCCTGTGAGGCAGCATGGAGCCACCCAGCACATGGTGCTCAGGGCCATGCTAGGACGCTTTCCAGACGTTCAATTTGCCAGCAACAAAAATGCCCTGGAGAAAGTCTGCGAGACTGTCCAGAAGGAACAATGATCGAGGGGAAGTGGGACACCAGGTCCACCAGAGCCGGCTGGGTCTGTGCAATCAGCCCCACAGGAACCAAACATCTGCTCTGCTGTGGGGAAGGCCCAGGCTTGCTGAGAGGCGAGCGCAGCACACACGTCCTGCTGTGCTGGCTGATGGCCAGCAACAGCACCAGGGGACCCGCATGCAGCACCGGGACTAGCACCCAGCCCTGCAGCACACGCCATGAGGGGACAGGCCCCAGGGAAATGTGTGTAATTAACTGACCACATTCGTGTTGTCCAGTGCATGGCCCCTCCAGGGACTCCCATGTGCATCGGGGGCCACTGGGCACATTACAGCAACACACTGCATCCATCTAACACACGGACATGTGCTGAGTGTGATGCAAGGACGTACTGCCCACCCCTGCATGGTGCCCCCAGCACTCGTGGGGCCATCCTAGCTTGCTCAGGGATGTGTTGAGCCTGCTGTTGGCCAGCTGGCCTCTTTGGAGAGTCTGGTACAGCACAAGTTGGACCTGACTGACCAGAGTTGCTGCACTTCCAGAGTTGTCTGGTTTTTGGGGGTGTTCTTCATTTCTGGAGGGCATTTACAGATGTACAGCTTGACCTGCAAAGGCCTGAATGTTCTTCAGTTCCACACCTCTGTAGGGAATTCAGCGCAGCAGGTCTATTTAGTCTAAAAAGGGGTTTTATGTAACTCTGCCCTTTTCGTTCTGTTAATATTACCTCTCTCAGTACACCAGCGTACACATGCAGCTGCCAGGCTGATAGTGTGACACAGAAAAACCCATTTTAGTTTAAAACCTTTCTCAAATATTAGGGCAGTTCAGCAGTCAATTCTCTGTATTTGAATTTCAGACCATTGCTAAATGTTATGTGTCTGGCACCCAGGAGGACAGCGGGTGGCAGTAGGGTGAACAGGGCAGCACAGAGCATGGCAGACAGAGCAGGCCCCAACCGACACCCCTGCGCTTCACAGCCCAACCGGGTTCTGTAGCCAGAAGCACTTCCTGGGATGACTGACAACAGCCAGAGTGGGAGCAGAGCTGCATCCTGAAGCACCCTGCACTCCTCCAGTGCTATAGGGTGTTTTGCAAAGATTTGGCGTTGGAAATGACCCAAATTCATCTGGAAAAGGAACTGGAGGCAATGCAGGTTTCTTCTCTGACCCCGATTTCCACTTTGAAGTAAAAATGTACTGGGAGCAGTAACGCAACTATTAGCAAACTAATCCGAGCATTGTACCCCTCCCAGATAGGACCCTGTTGCAGTTTTGTATAGTTGGCTACTGAGAGAGGGCCAGGTCTGGCAGAAAATGGCTGCTGGAATCCTCTGCAGGCCTGCTGATAGCGCCTCTGGGAATCACATATAGGAGACAAAGACTCCACCAGAACACCAGAGTGCCAGGAAGGCTGCAAAGTTTGGCCCATTAAGGGCATTGGGATGTATATTTGCATATAAATGTAAGCAGTTGACAGACAAAAGGCCGGGAAGGCTGGGGGAGGGCGCCCAGGTGAGGGAGAGATTGTCCCTGCAGCCCGAGCTGAAGCACGGGGAGTAGCCGGAGGAAAGGAGCCATGGAGGAGGCAGAGAACCGACCTGCCCGGTGGAGAGGCTCCACGCTGGACGGAGCTGGGGGAGACAGAGAGAAGATGCCGTGACTTACGTTGGGATGAGCCCCTGCCAGCACAAGCGGCCTACAGAGATGAGCCAAACGGGTTTGCTGGAGGAGGCATCATAGCCCCGTGGAGGACTGGGACTGAGAGACACTGGGATTGATTGCTGCCTGCCAGAGCAGAGATGAAGCCCGGGGGAAGAGATTTGCCTTGGAGAAAGTTGGTGGAGGACTGGCTCTTGTGGGGGAGATCCTAGGGTGCAGCAGGGGGAGGGGGTGTGGAATGGATGCCCCCATCCCGGCTGAGAAGGAAACCATCTTGCAAGGGACTGACCGAAGCCCCCATCTCCTAGTCCCTGCCCCCCGTCCTGTGCTGCGAGCAGGAGAGGGGAAGAAGGGAGCAAACTCCTGGCTAAAGGGCAGTCTGCTTTAGAATGGAGGGGTGAGGGGAAGGTGTTACCCAGACCCCCGTTTCCCCAGTCCCTGCCCCTCCTGGGCTGCGACCGGGAGGGAAGAAGGGAGCAAACTTCTACCTCAAGCCTGCTGAGGAGGGAGTGGGGGGAAAGTGTTTGCCTGGTTTGCATTTGTTTCAAGATTGTTGGTTGCACTCCTGACTCTGGTTCCTTTTCACTGTTTTCTCTTTAACATACTGTAATAAATTAGATAACTTTCTCTCCTGCACTCTGTGTTGAGTCTGTTTTGCCCGTGTCATTAACGAGTTTGTCTCTTGAGCCGCCCAATTATGTTATTTCTCCCCTGTCCAACTAAGAAGGGGAGTAACAGACTGATTTTGGCGGGCAACTGGCATTTGGCCAGGGCTCAAACCATCACATTTTTTGGCGCCCAACGTGGGGCATGGCTCGAGGAATTTTGAGATATGAAGGAACGGGCAGAACAGACTGAACAGAGCTGGTTGGTGTAATAATTGTAGAGGATTTCTGTTGGGATGGGGATTTTAAGCACAATTCTCATATATGTGATTCGCAGAGGCGAGGGGTGGAATGTTGCAGTTTTGTATAGTTGGCTACTGAGAGAGGGCCAGGTCTGGCAGAAAATGGCTGCTGGAATCCTCTGCAGGCCTGCTGATAGCGCCTCTGTGAGTCACATATAGGAGACAAAGACTCCACCAGAACACCAGAGTGCCAGGAAGGCTGCAAAGTTTGGCCCATTAAGGGCATTGGGATGTATATTTGCACATAAATGTAAGCAGTTGACAGACAAAAGGCCGGGAAGGCTGGGGGAGGGCGCCCAGGTGCCCAGGCGAGGGAGAGATTGTCCCTGCAGCCCGAGCTGAAGCACGGGGAGTAGCCGGAGCAAAGGAGCCATGGAGGAGGCAGACGCCCGACCTGCCCGGTGGAGAGGCTCCACGCTGGATGGAGCCGGTGGAGACATAGAGAAGATGCCGTGACTGACGTTGGGATGAGCCCCTGCCAGCACAAGCGACCTCCAGAGATGAGCCAAACGGGTTTGCGGGAGGAGGCATCATAGCCCCGTGGAGGACTGGGACTGAGAGACACTGGGATTGGTTGCTGCCTGCCAGAGCAGAGATGAAGCCCGGGGGGAAGAGATTTGCCTTGGACAAAGTTCCTGGAGGACTGGCTCTCCTGGGTGAGATCCTAGGGTGCAGCAGGGGGAGGGGGTGTGGAATGGATGCCCCCATCCCGGCCGAGAAGGAAACCATCTTGCAAGGGACTAAAGCCCCCATCTCCTAGTCCCTGCCCCCCGTCCTGTGCTGCGAGCAGGAGAGGGGAAGAAGGGAGCAAAATCATGGCTGAAAGGGAAGTCTGTTTTAGAATGGAGGGGTGGGGGGAAGGTGTTACCCAGACCCCCACTTTCCCCAGTCCCTGCCCCTCCTGGGCTGCGACCGGGAGGGAAGAAGGGAGCAAACTTCTAACTAAAGCCTGTTAAGGAGGGAGTGGGGGGGAAAAGTGTTTGCCTGGTTTGCATTTGTTTCAAGATTGTTGGTTGCACTCCTGACTCTGGTTCCTTTTCACTGTTTTCTCTTTAGCGTGGTGTAATAAATTAGATAACTTTTTCTCTTCTGCTCTCTATGTTGAGTCTGTTTTGCCCGTGTCATTAACGAGTTTGCCTCTTGAGCCGCCCAATTATGTTTTTTCTCTCCTGTCCAACTAAGAAGGGGAGTAACAGACTGATTTTGGTGGGCGTCTGGCCTTTGGCCAGGGCTCAACCATCACAGACCCCTAATGCAATTTGCCAGGAGCCTTTATCCACTTTGTTTCTTTTATGTTCTCCAATTCTGCTCTTTTGCATTCAGTGACTCTAATCTGATGGTGGGATATGGATGCCTGGCATTATGAGTGTCTCCGAGTCCGCCACCACCCAGCTGACACCGCCACGGCTCCCTGCGCCAGACCATATTTCGTGGTTTAAGTGACTGCCATGTTCTCGGTCGGGATGCAGAGCAGCCCCTGATGAATGCAGTCGTGCTGTAATTGGAATATCACTGGGTCATTATATTTGCATATGGTGGCTGTTAGCAAAATGAGCAGAGCCCTTTATGTCCAAAGAAACATCTCCCTGCCCGGCAGTGCCAGCACTGCTCCAGACATTTTACCTCCCTGAGACAGCTCCCATGCAATGTGCTCCACTCATGTGATGCCAGGCGCCTTCCAGGCGATCATAAAAGTCAAGGCACAAGCATCAAGGGGCAGATTCTGCAGCCAGAGGCCAAATTCTTAGTGATGAGTGGCCAGATCATCTTAAACTGTGCTGTGACTGAGGACTTGCAAGTCCCATCTCGTGTGTCGTTCCCTTTTTGTTCTTCCAGGAGGAGCTTCAGCCTCAGTTCTTCAGTGCAGGTTTAGCAAACAGCAAAGTAAATTAATTTCATTACCAGGCAGCTTGGTCACTGGTGCAACACTGCTCATCTTCCCAGGTAATGTAGTTACTGAAGAGAGAAGAGATCGTGGAAAAGTCATAAGTAGTTCAGGACACTGGGGTGACAAGAAATTAAGAGCTGCAGATAAATGGAGGGTGGGAGGATCAAAACTGCTCAGGAATTTTAATGCACTGGGAAGTCACCAAAGCGATGTGACCTTTCCTTCACAGAGAAACTGCCGTCCGCTCCTAAGCTGTTAGAGCTACAGCTCCCAGAACAGTCATACCTCAGCCTGACTGTTGAGATGCTCCTGCTCTCCCTTGTCTTCACGCCCCCGGCCACGGTCACCTCCTCTGAGCGAAGGCTGAGGGAGCTGGTGCTCCCAGACCCTTCCAGAAGCCGTTTCACTTGAGCCAGCCCATCTCCTAAGAGAACTGGAAGTGAACCGACCCCGGGCCAGGAAGGCAGCACTGGAGCTCCGGCTCTAACCAGGGATCCGGCCTGTCTCCCTGCATCCCTGCAGAGCTGCTCCAGGGACCTTGGGGAGATGACAGCAAACCCCTCAGAGCCAGCATGTGCACCACCTCACTATTACAACATCAATGCCCACGTGCACCTTGTCCAAGGCACCCAAGAAACATTTACTGGTAACACTTACCACAAAGCCCCAAGGCAACCTATTTTCCTGCCTCACTGAAGATTCGTCAGGTATTAATATCACTGTTGTGATTAATAAAAAAGTGTCAGCTGAGCCAATAAACGGCTGGTGTTTCACTTTGTGCTGCTCTGCAGGTCCCTCTCTGTGTCAGACACAGTCAAGGGCCTCTGCAGAGCTCCATCTGTGACAGCACTTAACATTTTCAGTGGCTGGAAGAAAGCCCTTTAGGAGAGGGAGACTTAAGCCAGAAAGGCCCATTAATGACCCCAAACACAAAGGCCTGCATGTCCAGAGAGACGGACACTCAAAGTCGTGCCTGCTGGGTGCCCAATTTTAAGGAAACTTAATGGGATTTCAAAGGCAAGGCATGCAGTATTGCCTGGGACTACTTGGTGTGTGGTCTGATAGGAGTATCTGAAATTATTTCAAAAATCGCTTCTAAAAGGAAAGGTGTGTGTCTGGGATTGTACCCCACTGCACTGTTCTTTGCTCCCAGAAAAAACACCTCTCCACATGTGAGTAGATACTGTGTGCATGAAAATGAATGAGACCGGAGTGCTGGAAATAATGAAGCCACTGGCAAACCACACAGCAAAGGAAAGGAAGAGGGACCTCAGAGTACCCCCCAGCTGCCACAGCAGAGCTGCAGGCATTCCCACCCCTGCCAGAAACAGACGCAACAGAGGCAGTGTCACGTTCCCAGCACGCTGGCTATCCCAGCACGCCTTGTCAGCTCAGAGAACAGCATCGTGTTCGCAGACTGGTTTCTCTGAGAAGCAGACACCAACTCTAGTGTGGAGTCCCCTGCAGCTCTGCTCAAGTGTGTAACGTTGGGTGAAAACGTGGTGTAACAAGACCTGGAGACAGGTCCTGCACAGCTCCTCTGACAACAAACTAAAGGCAGTGGGAGGAAGTATCAAGATCATGATCCTGCTTATGGACATGGTAAAAGAAAGAGCACACCGAGGCGGGCAAGAAGGTGAAGCAGTGTCACCCAGAGCGTGGGCCAGCGTGGCTTCCAACGCACGGGTGCAGAGGAGATGCCTGTGCGAATACACAAGCTGCCTGCTGACACTGCCCATGGTACCACAGTCCCTTTCCTCTGGAACAGACTCCTTCTCTGACTTCTCTGAAACATCTGTCCCCCTCCAACACTGCCCACTGGCCACCCTCCTGTGCTCACAACAACCCACATGGGCAGCTTAGTGCTCCAGGTCTTCGAAGAACGCAGAGGAGCATGTGGTATTGGTTTAAGTGGCACCCTGGTGCTTTTGGGCAGCACTGCCTGCATTACTGGCTGCTCTAACAGCCTGTTGAGCAACAGGAGTGGGAAGCAGAAGAGTTCCAAATGCATTTGGAACAAAAGAGTGCTCATGGGGGGGGAGCGAGTTACTGCATTTCATCTTCACTCTGCGACTGCAGAAGGACTCCTACGGCTTTGCCTATTAACCTACATTTTCAGCTCAGGTGCAAAGTGCTCGTTATTTGCCTGTGACCAATCTCTTTGAAAACAAAGAGCTGTAATTCAAATGTTACTTATATACAGGTAGCACCAGCTCCTGGGTGTGTGCAAAGGTCTGGCAAATCAGCCAGAATGTCAAGAGCTACATTTTTCTGCGTACTAAAAAATTAGCATAATTTTCTAGCCGCAGAGCTCCAAAAGATTTACTGTACAAATATTGAAGCCAAACATCCAGAGTATGGGAAGATTTCAAAACACATGTAACCTTTAATAATCTAAATCATCCAGATGGTAAAATAACAAAGCCACCATCAGAAGCACGCCTGATTCCTAGCCTCTGTGGGGAAGGAAGAAAAGCAGGTTCCTAATATGTTTCCCTTGACTCGCCATGGACAACGGGTGAGGAAAAGTGTTTTCTGAGCTTTGGAACTCCAAACAATGGCAGATTGGCAGGGGAAGATACAAGCAAAGATACTCTGGCCTCAGAATTCAGTGTGGGTTTGTGACCTGGAAAAAGGAACGTAGCATCTCTGTGAATAAAAAGCTAAGCAGCTTCAATACTACCAGGTCTCAACACAGAGTTGCCTTCTTGCTTTTCTAAATCCTCCATACACTAGCTCTGCTTTCTCCCTCTACTTGCTGCAAAATTAGATTTCATCATCTGAACTCCCACTTTTAATTCTCTGCATTAGGAATGACTGCAAGGACCTGTTGTAACACTGACCAGTCTTTGCCATTTCCTTTCCTTCAGATGCTGCCGTTTCCCTGCTAAATGGCTTGTCATTTAACCCCAGAATCACTGTATTCCTGCTTATTCTTAGGCAAGAATAAATTCGACTCATTCGAATTTAATGCTCATTCGACTTTTCCTGAAACTTCACTGGACTCTCACTGTTTTTCCAAGTCTCCTATGGCCACCTCTGTGTACTGGGCAGGATTCAATGCGTCATAGAGGCAGCATGAAAAATAAGCAGCTCCAGATCTTGTGAACAGCAATCACCCACAAGAGACTGTGGCTTGTTCATCTCCCTTACATTGATTCTACTTCCCCATCATTCTCTCCCAGTCAGCATCTGCAATCTCTGTCATTAAAAACACCAAAACCCAGGCAATCAGATTTGTACACACAGGAGAAAACCTCCATTTTACTTTTTAAAATCTAAGTAGCATGGCATGAAAAACCTATCCCAGGGGAACTGCAGAGAACCTTTTCCTGGGCAAGAACCTGGCAGACATTTCAGTGGGCAGATCCCACTCTTACAGAAGAGAGACCTTTGTTCCACAATGGTTTTTAATTAAAATCTTAATTACACAAAGAAAATTCAGAAGCCTTCTAGCTTAGCCACCCTGGAATTTGCTCTTGTGTGTTTCCCTTCTCCGTGCCTTAGTAATTACCTCTGAATACTACATCTGCTCAGAGGGGGTAATGACAAATCGCACCACGTATTTGGCTGTGGCTCCAGGGATGTCCATCAGCCACGTGAACCTGCAGTTCCCAGCTCTACAGGACAGCTGTGTGACACAGGCTGAGCAGGCAGGGCAGCGAGCTGCAGCGCTGGCTACAGAACCATCAAAACAAGCGTGCTCTGGCCGCAGTACAGGGCCAGGGTCTGGACAGACCACGGCTGGTCGCCGGGTCTTTTGACAGAGGCGTGCAGCTGCTAAGAGGCACGCTCTCCAGCGCTGCTGCTGAGGGTCCCTGGGGGATGGCCATGCCCATGACCCACAACCGGGTCCCGGCCCGCCAATGAGCTGCGCACACGCAGCGACAGCCCTGCGGGGAGGCCCCGGCAGCCGCCCGATCCCGCGGAGGCGGCTCAGCGAGCCGGTGGCGCCGCTCAGTTGCCCCACAGACAGCTCGGCTCGTTCCGCCGTGTCGCGGGGTCCCAGCTCCCCCTCGGAGAAGCCGCGTCGGGCAGAGAACTGGTCGGGCGCCTCCAGGGGCAGGAGGCGAGGGGCCTCGCTCTCAGGGCCCTTTGCTGGGGTGTAGCGCTAGGAGTTGTAGTCCACCCAGCCGCCGCGGCCCGCCGGTAGGAGCTGGGCGGCGGGAGCCGGAAGACTACAACTCCCGGGGAGCACAGGGGCCGTAGCACCTCGCTCCGGGTTGGCGGTAGCGGCGGCTGGCGATCGGTGTCGGGGCCCGGCTCTGTTCCGCCGCGCCCCCTCTCGAGGGAGGCGCCGGTAGCTCCGCACCGCCGGCCGCGCGCGGCCCGTCCCGGCGGCCCCGCCATGGATCTGTTCGGCGACCTGCGGCGCATGAACAAGCGGCAGGTACCGGCCAGGCGCGGGGGCTGCGGGGCTTCCCGGGGCGATCGCTGGTGCGCGGGCGGGAGGCCGCGGCGGCCGGGCGCTGAGCGCCAGGGCTCGGGGGAGCGCCGGGCAGTCGCGCCGGCCTGCCGGTAGCCGGCTCCGCCCCGGCGCCATGGCGTGCGGGAGCGAGGGGGTTCGGAGTCCCGCAGCGCGGCTCTGCGCGGCCGGCCGGCTCCGGAAGAGCTGTGCTGCGGGCTTCGGAGGGCCGGGTCTGGGCCTGCGTGGGCCGCGTGTGCTGTCAGACGCGTTCCCCAGCCTGGTTGCCCTTCTCTGGACTCGCCCCAGGACCCTGATGTCTGTCTTGTAGTGAGGGGCCCAGAACTGGCCACAGCACTCGAGGTGCAGCCTCACCAATGCCGAGTCCGTGGGCACAGTCCCCTCCCCAGACCTGCTGGCCACGCTGGCTCTGACACAAGCCAGGATGCCGTTGGTCTTCCTGACCACCCGGGCACACTGCTGGCTCATGGTCAGTCGCAGTCACCCAACACCCCCAGGTCCTTCTCCACCTGACAGCTCTCCAGCTGCTCTACCCCAAGCCTGTAGCGCTGCATGGGGTTGTTATGGCCCAAGCATTCAGTGCAGCCTCTTGTGTTGTGCTTCCAAGTGCCACACAGTAACTTGTAAAACAATTCTCTTCTTCCGTACAGCTGTATTACCAGGTCTTAAATTTTGCTATGATAGTGTCATCTGCCCTTATGATATGGAAAGGGCTGATCGTCATCACTGGCAGTGAGAGCCCCATTGTTGTGGTGCTCAGGTGAGTCAACATAAAGGTTCTTCTGTTAAACTTAAAATACTGTTTTGCCCTTTTTCTCCTCCCCTTCCCTCTGGGCAAAGGGAGTACTCAAAAAAGTACTCAGACAGAGCTAGCAGTACGTGGTGTTGCCCACTTAGCAAAGCCTGCTTTCGTAACTAGTCTTCTTTTCCTACAAGCAGTAGACCCATGAAACCTTTGAAAACCTAGGTTGGCTCACTTTGTGAGCAGGTTGCTTATGTATATTGCTGCCTAGGGTTAGAAACCCCAGGATAGGGGTTAGGAGTCCCAAAAATCAATTCTGCTGTAATAGAAACACATGCAATCCTGTGAAGCTTCTGTCGTCTCCTGGTAAAAATAAATATGTGGCACTTGCTGAAGCCATTGAACATTTTCAGGTTTGGCTGGTTTGTGGGTTTTTTTGTCATATGTATATTAATATTAAAATTGTGTTACAGTAAGGCTCCTTTCATGAGTAAATTATACTTGTGGGTTACTTCTCTCCCAGCGGTGTCTTCTGGTATATAAAGAGCCAGCCCTGCAGACCCCTGAGTGCTGATCAGATCAAGTGTGTGAAGTTAAGCACATGTTCATGGAAGATTCAGCCTTTACAGAAACCAAATGTGTGCCCAGCAAGGGATGCATGCAGTAAAAAACAGTGTTTTAGTGGAAAGATGCTGCTCACATTATCAGTGATGGGATTTGGAATCTCACCTTAAAGGTTGTTACCAAAAAACACTATGCCTGGCTTTCAAAAAAGGTGTGGACTTCGCTCCTTCCTTTTCTCTCCAGAAAGCTGTCTGTAGGCTGGCCCAGCTTGGGACTGACTGAGGTCTGGGCTCTGTGAAGTGTCCCTGTAGTGTTACGGAATGGGTGAAGCTACAGATTTCAGTTAAAACCATGTTTTATCTGTAAGAATTACATGTTCTTTGTTTTCACAGTGGTTCTTTCATTTACCGTAGTGTTAATGAGCTCTCTTCCTTTCTGTTTGCAGTGGCAGCATGGAACCGGCTTTCCACAGAGGAGACCTGTTGTTCTTAACCAATTTCCATGATGACCCAATCAGAGCTGGTGAAATAGTTGTTTTTAAAGTTGAAGGCAGAGACATTCCAATAGTTCACAGAGTTATCAAAATACATGAAAAGTAATGCAACTTGGCGTTTTCCTTGTTTCCGAATGTCGCGTCCTTCTCCCTGGCTTTCTCTGGCACTGTTATTTGTTAGTATGCTATGAAAAAGGCAGGTGAGGGTATGAGGGTATGCTGTAAGGTAATACTCGTCTCTAGGATGTGATCTGCTTTTGTGATCCACTTTTGTCCCCAGTTCTGTGGCACCCTTCTTGAGAACCTGACTTGTCCCTCAGCGAAGCTGCTTGGGCTTGGAGTAGGTAAACCAATGCCTAGGAGCAGCACAAGCTACACACATCCTTTTTGCCAGCAACAACAGAATGACTGGGAGCAGGTCTGCTTCTGGGCTGACTGGCATAGAACTGGGACTGTGGTGCTGAGAAACAGCAGTGTGACGGCCCCTGTCGCTTGGGTCCCCCAAAAACTCCGCATCGTGTTTTGTCCACATGATGTTACTTAAAGACTGCTTATGTGTTTGGGGTTTTATATTTGCTACATTAATAAATATCAGGCATAAGTGAGGATTTGCCTGGAGCTCACTATATTGTTTAACAAGAAATGAGCAGCCTAAAGCTGTATTGCAGTGTTTGTGATGACAATACTGAATTCAGTGCAGATTTGCAGCTACTTTAGAGGGTTTTCATTACTAATTGCCATCAAAAGCAGGACAAAGTTTTATTTTGTCATAAATATGATTACCTAAACAGGTGTTCAGAACTTAGAATGCTTTAGGCAAATGGTATTTTATTATTGTAACACTTTCTTCCATTAGGAAAGAGTTAGAGGGTCTACCTCATTGGGAATTTGTGATTTCAGTTAAATTAATTCTCTGGTGTGTGATGATTTCATGGGATCTTATTCTACAACTTGAGAGAGAGCGTACAACCCAGCACACACACCCCCCTCGTTTTGTTCTGTATTTCAGAGTTAAATTTCTGTTCTGTTGGAAATGCAGCAGCTCAGGGGGTTGAGTCAGGTTGGGTTGGTTGTGCCCAGATAGGCAGCTACTGCTTTTGTTGCACAAGTGTAGTGCCTGCTTTGGGCAGACAGTTTCCCTTTCATCTCCACTTTGTGATTGCTTACATCAGATGGCAATCTAGGGGAGTTTGAAAAGGCTTCTCTTGTGTAAAATCCATTGACTCTGTCAGTAAAGTCTGTCACGTTGATGGTTTAATGGTGGTTGTTAAATAAGCAGGACTGGAAGTAAACATCCTTATCTAATCTTGTAGCACTTTTCATCTGTGTTGTGCTTTATAAAGGTTAATTGAGGTTCTTAAATTAAGTGGTATTTAGCCTATCACCTCATTGCCTTCTAGAGAAAATGGGAACATCAAATTTCTGACTAAAGGTGATAACAACGAAGTCGATGATAGAGGCTTGTACAAAGAAGGTCAGAACTGGTTAGAGAAGAAAGATGTTGTTGGAAGAGCAAGAGGGTAAGTGATGCGAAATGTTTGTGTTCTTTGTAACTAAAATAGAAAATTCAGAGTTTAAGTAAGTTCTTCTCTTGGTGCAAACTAGGTCTGGTATGGTGGGGTTTTAAATTTCTTAAATAAAGTGTCTTTTAAGCTCATGCTTCTTTTTTTTTCCCTGAAACCCATTACCTGAAATAATAAAGTCTGAGTAACACCGAAGCATTTCTGTGTAATACCTGAGAGTTCATTTTGTATTCATCTGTTTTGCCATTACAGATTTTTGCCTTACGTGGGTATGGTTACTATAATAATGAACGACTACCCAAAATTTAAGGTAGGTGTACGGGTGTTCTGCATGCTCGCATTTAAAACTGTAAAGCAGCAAGTAAAGGTGGTGGGAATCCTGTGTGTTCATGGATTTGTTTCTATGGCTCAGTGCCTAACGTAAGACGAGATGTGTTTTCTTGGGTATTTTAGCTTGTCTGTTTCCCAGTAGAACTTGGTGTTTGCAGTCATTCGAAAACGTGTCACTTAGGGGAATTTCACAAGTGAAGTGTATACAGTTGTGTGACCTGAATGGGATCCCCTTAAAATACTCTGTGGGAACACAACCCCTGTCCTCAGAGAGGGCACGCTGTGAACAGTTCATCCTTTCAGAGCTGTTACGGAGACAAACTCTAATGGGTCTTTATCCTCTGTTTCTTTTGCAGTATGCTCTGCTGGCAGTAATGGGAGCGTACGTACTGCTGAAACGTGAATCCTAAAAACAAACAGGTCACTTTTCCAGGAACAAAGTTAAATATAAGGGGGGAAACCTAATATATTTCAGATGTGTTCGTTTCTGTATACAGTTACAAAACCACAAGGTTTTGTCTTGTCTAAATAAACATACGATGAATAAGTGAAACTTCTGGCTGTGGGTAATTGTGTAACGTAAATAGCTGCTGCTTCCAGCTGGATAGCTGCTGCTTCCAGCTAGCCTTCTGCTTCCGGAGACCCTGACTGTCCTGTGCTCAGGACAGGCACACCTCAGCACACCGTGCTGTTCTTCTGAAGCGGTACCGCATCAGAACCCACCTCCTCCTCTTCTCCTCCACACACTCTCTGGTCTCTCAGTCTCCCTCTCTCTCTTTTTTTCCCCCTTCTTGATGATTTTTAACCTCTGTCAGCACCCTCTCCTTTCACAGCCATGCAAACCGTTCTGATCAGTGCTTGTAAGGACACGGCACATGGGTTGGAGCAGGTACTGAGTTGTAGGGGCTTAGTCAGTGTTGTGCCTAAAGAAGGTTGTCTAGATAGGGTCTGACAAAGCTAGGGAAGAGAGGGTCTTTCCTTGTGATCAGAACTGAGGAATGGAAACTTGGAGCTCTCTCTCTGAACCCGAAACTTGCCCCTTTGTGGTGTCGAGGCAAAACAGCCTCATGGGAGAGGCCTGATTTTCAGGGACTGTGTGTTTCTAGAGCTCGGGCTGTTAACCCTTCTGCCTTTTATGTTCCAAGCCATAAACCAAGCCTAACGAAAAGATTTTGTGGGGCCTTGTTAACACTGGCAAGTTACCCAGCAAGCAGCAGGGTGGTGCTGTTACCAGTCAGGGTAAGACATCACTCCTGTTCCAGTGTTGAGAATGTATTGTTCTCTTCCATCATATGATACCTGAATAGTGTTAAACATAAAATTGATTTTTCATTTTAAAACTTGCCTGATAACTGCATTGTATGAAATTCTGGATTTTTCTCTTCTTGGCCTCAAATGTCAGTGTTGCACCTTCAACAAAGCAGCTTGTTTTCCTTGCTTGCTTTGTTTTTGTAGCTTTGGTAAGGAACAGCATGATGCTTTTTTCCTAGGGAGTGTTGTTTCTTCTGTAATCCCTTACCTCTACAAAAATACACCATTACATGATAATGGCACCTCTTCTGTTGCAACTGCTAGTGCTGAAAAGCAGATAACTGCTGAATTTTTCCAAGGAGTATTACTTCTTTTGTGTCCTACTAAGCAGTTTTCATGACAAACTGTATTATAAAAATGACTTATTTTGTGTCAAATTGTGTAGAAATAAAATTGAGTATAATAAACGGCATATCAGAATAATTTAAGTATCCTTAATGCAGCCTTCCCAGAAGTGTACTGCCACAGCTAAGAAAAAATAATTCAATTTTTGGCGACGGTGTGTGTGTGTGTAGTAAGATTCCTCTCACCCCCCTCCTGCCCAGTATGGCTGAAACCAGGATTTATTCCCATCCCCTACCCCAGTGCAACCACAGCCAGCTCCGACTCTGCTCCTGGGCTTTTGGGCATACCCCAAGTGACAGACCCCACATGTTATTATGGGAATTTACTCTTGTGTTGAGGGAATGTGGCACCAGGGTGACATCTAAACATATGGGTTCGTGCTTAGGGGGAAAGGTGGTGTTTCTTGGGGATGGTACTTGTGTCTCGTTTAACCCCTCCTGATGAATCTTCACTTGCAGAACCGACTTGCACACAAAGGAACAACATGCTTGTCAGTGGAAGGAAACTCTTTCAGTGAAACGTTGAATGAAGGCAGGCCCAGTTTATCTTCCTGGCTTTGACTGGATGCCCTGAGATCTGCTAATTGCACCCACCAAAGCGGCTCCGGTCAGCCACATGCAATAACTGTTTCAGGTAATTTACGTTCTCTTTTGTGGAAAACAATAGCTTTGTTTGCAGCTAATAAGGGCAAATCTCACACAGACATGTGCCCCGGCATGGGAGGGGTATAAAGAAGAGCTGGACTCTTCTCAGCAAGGGCAGAGAGAAGGCAAGAGGCAATTCCATCCAAACGTTAACTAAAATGTTACTGTGCCAGTGGTTGGACACTGAACCAGGCTGAAAGCAAGGTGGAAACAATAAAGCATGGTAAGCTGTTCTCACGTGGGGATTTATTTCTTCTTTGCCAACTCAGGAATCATTCCTGAAAACGTTCTTGTCCTATTTCTGTGGATCACCAGCAAGCTTACCTTTGCAGAGGTGCCTGGACAACCCCCTTAATAACAGGCTAGAAGCCCTTCTCAGCCCCAGGAGGGTCAGGTGTTGGATAGGGGGAGCACTGGGGCACCCTCGGGGTGCTGGTCCCAGGGCCAGGAACCCTGCTGCACTGGCAGGAGAGGGGTTTTGTCCGGTCCTCCCAGCACCATCGGTGGTGGGCTCCTGAGGGCTGGGCTGTGCAGGCAGCTCCAGCATCACTCACTGGCTGCCCCTCCGCTCCTCACAGGCTTCTGGCAGGGCAGCACCAGGGGCTGCCAGCCATTTGGGTCGAGCTGCTGCCTGCCTGGGTAGAGATAAGAGGAGTATGTGGAGTGACTGGGGAGAGAACCCCAGTTTAAGCCTGGTTAGCAAGTCATCACTCTGTGTTTAATCAAGACAGTGAGCAGCAGCGATGGAAAGGCCGTTTTCCTCTGCGTGCACGGATCTCATTGGATCTCATGGATGTTTCTGTGAACATCTTAAAGCAAATACAGCACAAGCTGCCCACAGGACACAACCCAGTGACAGTTTCTCTGCCACACAGCGTGGTTTGAGTAAGTATATTCCATTTCCTCTGTCACCATTTACACTTGTGCATATAGAACCAACTCTGCTCCTCTGCCACCTGCATGTGAATACGCGTGAGCAGAAAGGACACACACGTGTGCCTTGTGTAGTTTGTGTCTGAAAATCCGAGGTGGACGAACCTGCCTGGATTTGAGTCTTGCAGATCGAGCAGCCGCGGCCAGAGCTTTGTTTCCTTGCAGTCAGCTTAGGACACCCTGCCCGTGCTGATGTTTGCAGGAACCAAACCAAAAGGTCCGTGTGGAAAACCTGACTGGAAGGAGGCTTGGGCATGGGGGAGCGGGTTACTGGTGTGCCAGCCCTAGGCAGCTCCCAGGCACAGGCTGTGCTTCTGCTGTGTGCTGGAGTGCCAGCAAGGCGGAGGAGGAAGAGGAGAAGCAGCCACCTAGGTTTTTACTGTTCCCTGGGAAGGCTGCACAAGGACACAGGCCCAGGGGTGTCTGAAGGCAGCACAGGTCCCGGGGATGCAGCCACACAAATGCTTCCCATCTGAATTCTTACTGAGCTGTTCTGCCACAAGCAGCCGAAGGACGTGGTGGCTCACACCACTCACCAACGTACACTGAACGAGCAATAAGCCATCGCCTCAGTTACTCCAACCAACCAGGTCTCCTCAGGCTTCCTAAAGTGCAGCACAAACAGTTTCAAATACCTTAAACTGTGCCTTATTAAATAAATGTTTATTATTCCATATTGTTCAGCTCCTGTGAAGTTGTGGAGCTCTTTTCTGGGAAATGTCTCTGGTTCTTCGGGGAGCGGTTACTGCAGAGCCCATGTCCAGGCTGTTTGCAGAGCGCCCGCCCCGACCGCTGCCACGAGGTGCCGGAGATTAGTCTATTCAGCATCCCCAACATTTACAGAGTATTCCTCGGTGAGCATGCCCTGTTATTACACTGGTGATGTGTTTAAGCCAGTGTTTGTTCTGTACATATATATTAGCTGTCTCTAACGTCAGGCTCGCCACAAAGAGCAGCACACCATTTTTCTTTTATCCCTTTTTATTTCTCAAAACCTGCCTTGTTGATAGAACAACTGTAGTTGTCCAAAATGCAGAGGAAGCAAATTAAAGAGTGTTATCGTGGTAATGCCATTTAAAACCAATTAATGTTTTCCTGCCAACAATAGCTCACTTTGCCACGGGACACACGAAAGGTATTTTTAAAAGAAAAGGGCTGTTTCTTGATGTTCAAACACAGATTTATGCTATCAGGTTTCTGCTTTAGGAAAGACAGGTTGCCTCAAACGAATGAGTCACTTAGCTGATAACGTGCATTTATGGTACCTGGATCTGCTTCTGCTGGGGAAGGGTCCAGAATATTACCAAATTGTTACTTTTCTGAAAAGGCTACTAAAAATAAGAATTAGAGTAAATCCATATTAGCTGCTTTTGTCCTTACGAACAGGTGGATAAAGCAATGCTAATCGTGCACAGATTAGATTCAAGGAGCAGGCAGGAGGAAGAGGTAGCAAGGCTGAGTGTGTCAGTTCTGAGCAAGGCATGCGTGGCACTCACAGGAGTAGGGGCTGTGCAGGGGTCTGTTTCTTCTGAAAACAGAACAAACTCGGGCCAAGTGCAGTGCAGCAAGGGGGCTCTCATCTCCCTTTAGGGTTGCTTAAGTTGGGGAAAATCACTGGGTTTGTCTTTTCCAGAAGAACAGACAATCTTACACCGAGTTTTTGATGGTGGTTTGCTTCAGATAACCCAGTTTGATTGTCTGGTGGGCTGGTGGCCAAGCACCAGGGCTGAGCACAGTGGGCCAGCACAACATCCTGGGGAGGCAAGGACAGTCAGACAGCATCCAGTACAGCTGCTGTAGGTTAGGAAAGCCAAGTATTCTGCTTTGGTTTGGTTTTGGTTGCTTGGGTTTATTTCTGAAAACGGGCAGCTTCCTGAATGTTTAATTTCCTGTCCTGAATTGCAGTGAACAATTAGAGTTTCCCACTGATGGCAATATTTGGTCGGCCGTCACTCAGCACAGAGCACACGTTGCCTGTAGCTGCTGCAGGCTGCACAGTGAAACTCCTGATTGAGGCATGAGAGTACTATTGTAAATTAAACAAGAATGCATAATTAATAACCAAAATAAAAGCATGAATCATATTAATCAGTAAAAGAAGACGCGATAAGCTAAGACAAAACAAGGGAACAATCCAGCTCATACAGTAGGATACACAATTGGCTTCAGAAGAGATTGTGCAAGACAGTCTGCCCACTAATTATGTTAATTCGCATCCACAGTGGTTTCCATTGGGTATAGTTTGGTTCCAGTCATGCAGGGCCAGCTGAAGGACCTGGCAAGTTCCTTACAGGCAGCTCTCTTAACTGTGGATCCCACTTCTGACACCACTCTCTAGGCAGCAAAGTCATCACATGAAGTGCACAATTCCTCATCACTTCATCCCTGTCTCCGTCGCCCTCCTCTGGGACAAACAGCACATCAGGACTCCATATCCCTCCACTACTCATCACCTTTGCCTCAGTGAAACTCCTGAAGTTCAGTGCGCTTTCAAGCACACCACTTCACGGCCTTCACAGTTGTATTTTGGGTTCACCCACCCTTTCCCCTGCACTGCCACTCCGGGAGGGAGATCTCCTCACCCACTATTACAGAGCCAGCCAGTTCCGGGTGCCTCAGGGCGCCTGGAGGGTCCCTGTGCTAGGACAGAAGGTCACTTCAGTGTCGCCTGTGACTGAAGGTTTATGTGACACTGGAAATTAAACCAAACTCTTTGCTCGGGATCTGTCTCAGTGAGCTCCGGGTGATGTTGCCCGCTGAGTTCAGCCGTTTTACTCTCGTTCCCCACCTTGAGCTGGAGCATTTTGATTGATTCTTTCCCGGGCGATTTAGTGAAAGATTTTCAGCCTCTTTGGTCGTTTCAGCCTGGAGCAGCGAAGCGCTGCTGCGGGCACCGTCCTGCCTCCCGCAGAAGGTGGGATGTTCTGGTGGGCACCTCGCCTTCAGACAGCCGGTTCCCGTGGCGGAAACCTGCCCCCGGCGCGGCGGGAGAGCCCGTCGGGGTGCGAGTGCCGGGAGCAGCGGATCCCCGGGGCCGGCGGATCCCCGGGGCCGGTAACCCCTCGCTTCCCCCCTCTTTCCCGCCGGGAGCCTGACGGGGCGTGGAGGCGGGAGGGGGGCCGGGGCTGCCGGCAGCGGCCCCCGCCCCCGGCGGAGGCAGGAGGGAGGCACGGGGGGCCGGGGGCGGCCGCAGCCCCGGCCCCGTGAGGAGGCGTCAGGCGCGGGAGCTCCGCTCGCACCCGGTCCCGGCTCCGTATAAATGGGGGGCGGCGGCGGCGCCGGCGGTAGCAGCGCTTCGCCAGACGGAGCCGGAGCCGGAGCCGGCCCGCAGCGGACGGAGGCTCGGCGGCGGCACGGGCACCGGCACGGGCACGATGGGCGGCGGCGGCCCGCGGCGCCCCGGCGCTCTGCCGCTGTTGGCACTGGCGCTGCTGGCGGCGCAGGGCGGCGCGGCGCCCCTGACGCCCGGCGGCTCCCCAGCGCTCACCAAGATCTACCCCCGCGGCAGCCACTGGGCTGTGGGTAAGTCCCGGCCGGGGCAGCGGGACTCGCCGAGCTGAGCCCGGCCGCCCCCCGGCGCCGGGCGCCGCCGCTCCCGCTCGTCTCCGCGGTCCGGGCCCCCCGGTGCCCGCCGGCTGGGCTCCGGGCAGGCTGCCGGCTCCGGGCGCGGCCGTGCGGGAACGCCCGAAGGCAGCCGGCAACCCCCCGCGCTCCCCGGCGCCCCGCGGCGCGGCCGAGCCCTCGGGGAGCCCCGGTCCCAGCTCAGCCCGGAGCGGGCTCCGTATGCTGCCTCTCCCCAGCCGTGCCCCCCTCGCCTCCGCCGCCGCCCTGGTGTGTCAAAAGGGAGCCCGGTTTAACTCCCGGGGGGCACCGGGACGTCGGCTCACGCCAGAGCTCCCACATCCCGTGACGGGGCAGCTTCTCCACCGATCTGGCAGATCCACCGATTTGCCAGATCTTACTAGACCCCGGCAAATGCTTGGTTGCCTTTGCCCCATCTCAAAGACCGGGGAAATCAGCGGCGTGTGAAACCGGGACACAGTCGCCAGTCCCAGTTGTGCTTCAGCTTTGACACCGTCTCACCCCTTCCCTCCCCTCCGTACTGTCGGCCAAGAAGAACTTCAGCCGGTGTCGGAACAATCAGGTCGATACCTGTTGTGGTTCATTTCATTAACCATCATTGTTGTTGCAGGACATTTAATGGGGAAAAAGAGCACTGGAGATTTCCCTTACGCTTACGAGGAAGAAAACAAGACCCCGTTTCCAGCATTACCTGAAAACATCAAGCAGCTGGAAGACTATCTGCAGTGGGAGGAGATCTCAAAGTATTTGCTACGGCTGCTGGAAGGGAACGAAAACAAAAGCGCTCACTCTTTAAAAGGAGGACTTCCCTGGTACTCCAGGAACACCTGGGAGACAGATGACAATAGCAGTTGGAAAGATGTAAGTAAGATAAAACCTCTTAAAACAGTCTATATGTTCAGACTTCATCTCCCAGTGACACGCCGGCTGCCTCTGACGGGTGGGCTGTCCAGGGAAGCGGCAGGAATGCCTTGGAAGGATGGAGCTGGGTGAGGTTTTGCAGAAAGTGGTCGAGGTCTAAATGACGTCATACAAATTGCAGGATTTACTGGAAAACTTTTTTACTCTGGTGGTGTAAGAAGGAAACCTAAGGACAATTCATGTCAGTGGCGTAGGAGACTTACACCACTGATATGAACTGTCCGTAGGTTTCTTTTGGCTCTTGCTTTGTGACAGTGATGAGTGCAATACCTGGGATTAATCCTATGGAAAAGGGAAACTATTTATGTCATCTTCAGCTCTGCAATATGCAGCTTTGTAATCAAATTAGATGGACAAATTCCATTATGCTATGTAAAAAGGGAAATACTTTGATTTCGGAAAGAATCTGGTAATAAATTGTGCTCACGAAGGCTGAAGTTGCCTCCGGTAAGTTGAATCATATCCCTGAGTGTGTGCTTTTACCCTGAATAATACCCACAGGTCTGTGGTCAGGCACCAAACACCTACGTGGAATAGTTACTGCCTTATTTCTCCTGTGGATAGTGAAAGAAATCGTGTCTTTCCTGAGACTAAGATGTATGACAACTCATTTTGCTACGGAACCTTTGAGTTCCAGCACTCATCTTGAAGTAAATCCTAACTGTGGAAGTAGTACCTAACCCATGCTTTTCTACTGCCAGGCACAAATACCCAGCTCCCTGCAGCCCAGATAAGATACAGAGATTTGTTTTTCCTTTGGCTTCAGAAATAAAACCGCAGCACCTCAAAGTCCAGCTGTACTTATTCTTTTTGAGATCTGCCTCCCAGCTGGAGGAAACCCAGAGGTCAGAAGGAATGTTCTTTCTTTGCTGAGCATTGTGATGGTTTCCAAAACATTTAAACAATTATAATCCTTTCTTTTTTTTAAATAAAGGAGGTATTTATCTATAAAGGTGGGATTCTGGTGTGCATGTGAAATCCAGTCATACATGTGCACAGTGATACGAGAGCAGAGATGACCTCTGGGTTTGGATGCTGTGGATTTTCTGGGTGCAAGGGGCTCTGTGTTGCACAACTGTCAGTTTGACAACACCTCACTCAAGGTGCTGCTGTACCACAGCTAATAAAGGTGCCCAAGTGCAGAAGTGATGACTGTAGCTACCTGCCTTGGTGGACGGCAGAGTCGACTGGCGATGATGGTGCAGCGCATGCAAGAAGCTTGTACTTGGTGTTAGATGCTTATGTTTGAGTGTGAGATAGCGACTGACACTGTATTTACAGCCCGTTACTGCTCCCCATGGCACGGCCGGCTGGGCTGCGGCATTGAAATGTGGCCAAAGAAAGGCAGACTGATGGAATCGCCACCCCAAGACCCCGTGGCCATTGAGGGGCCACGATTCCCTTGGGCTGAGTATGCGCTCACGGAGATGCCAACCCTGAGGAGCCTGTCTCCACACGTGTGCAGCCCTGTGTTCCCATCTTCTGAACAGAGGTGAAGATGGGCCGCGCTGTGAGGAAACACGTTACGATGGCTTTATTTAATGGACTCTTTCATGTTCAGTCAATTAAAAACTTTAAGATCAGAAATCTGTGAAGCTAAGGGCTGCAGGAGTAGGTGCAGATGCATACTTCAGGTGGCTTAGTTCAGGGTCTTGCTTATCACCCCACATCTGCCCAGTGCATTGTTCACCTCACAGTGTGCTGTGTGTTTGTCATACAAACAAAATCTTTCTAAAAGACTCACCCAGAGCAGTGAGAGCCACAAGCAGTCAGAAAAGCTGGAGGGATGAGCACAATAGTTCTGGGAACTAAGCTTAGGGTGGTGCCCCTGAGTTACTTCACTCTGTTTTCAGTGAACACCAGGCAAGCAAAGACCTTGACTGCTCTTTACTCTGGAAGTTCCAGGTAGACTAGTTATCAGAATCATGCAAGATTACACCTAAGTGTAAAAAAGTAAGTTGGAAAATTTGGTTTAAATTGTTTCTATGACTCGTCCTTTTAACACTAATGAGACACTGTATAAATCGGATGGCAGGCGGAATGAATTATTTGGGAGAAGGATGTTCCTCGTACTTTGGCAGCTGGTTATTACACTAACCAAGACAAATGAGGTCTCTTTGGGAAAGATTATTAGGAATGTGTTTGTTATGTGAATGCACAAAGCAGATAAGTATTAGGCTTATTAACTTAGTGAACGGCTTTTATTCAGGAATGGTCTATGAATAATACTCTTCTCTTTTTATTAGATGATGGACTATCTGCTGCAAGTTGTGAATATGAAAGAGAGCACTCCAAGCTGAAAGGTCTCTAAATCATGAAGAACTGGAATTCTTTCTGTAAGAGACTATATTTCGCAAGCACTTGATTGTATCAGATAATCAACAAGGTCTCTTTTCTGTAAACAAGATTTCCTTTGTGTAAAATACCTAAATACACATATTCTTGTATGTTTTGGCAATGACTAAACTCTCTACTTCATTTTTCAAGGTTGTGTTTTCTCACTTGAATGGCTTTGATTATATATATAATTGTCATGGAAGGGTCTTCCAGTTAATTATATGATTTACCTATCTGATCGGTTCATCTCTTAGTTCCCACCACATTTCAACATTCGCAATAAATAGTACTAATAAAAAGGCCGAGTTGAGGCTTTTATTTGAGTTGGTAAAGTGGCAACCGGCTGTGCCTGCGCAGAACGGCCTCTTTCCCACCAAAGCTCTCCTTCTGGGATTGCTCCCGGCCGGCGACGGTTTTTCAGAAGAAGGTCAGCTGGCACCCCTTCCCCAAGTCCAGAGCGAGGGACGCGCTCCCGCGCCCGAGGGATGCGCTCCGCACGCAGGCGGCGCTGAGCTCCACCCGCGCGCCCGCCCGAGGCTGCGGGGGGCACATCGCCCCCGGCAGGGCAGGGCAGCCTCGGGGCGCCGCTCGTGGGGCGCGGGGAGCGAGCGATGCCCTTGGCTGCCCCGCGCCGCCTCTTCCCCGGCAGCGCACGGGCCGAAGCGCGGGAGCCGACGCTGCGGCTCTGGGCAAAGCCCATCCGGACGCGGCCCTGCGCCGCCGGCGCCCGGGACCCAGCGCTCCGAGTCCCTCCCGGCCGCCGGGCTGCAGAACGGGCGAGACGGGCGCGGAGCCCCCGGCTCCCCGACCGCCCGGAGGCCCGTCCCCGCTCCCGGGCCCGGGGCGGTGCCGGCCCCGCTGGCAGCCGAAACCCGCCCGCGTCCGCCAGGCGGCGCCCTCGGCCCGCGGACGGCGCTGCGGGGCCGGAGTGAGCGGGCCCGGGCGGGGCCGGAGTGAGCGGGGCCGGGCGGGGCCGGAGTGAGCGGGGCCGGGCGGGGCCGGAGTGAGCGGGCCCGGGCGGGGCCGAGCCGGGCGGGGGATCCTCTTCACTTTTGCCGCTCTCTCCGTCCCGTTGCCGTCTTGCCCAAAGCAGCGCAGTCGTGCCAGGAGTTGGGATCAGCACTCAGAAAAACCCCTCCATGCGCCGTGCGGGGCTCTCCCACCCTCCGTCCCGCCAGGGCTCCTCACTCCAGGCACGGGCCAGCACAGCTGTACCTGAGTGGGCACCCAGAGGGAAGGCCGCTCCGAAGGACAGTGGATAGGAGGGGTGCCCAGAAGGGCAGGGGAAGCAGGAGGCAGCTCTACCCGGGGTCTGCAGGCTCTCGGTTCTACAGCAAAGCAGTGATTACCCACATTACACAAAGCGTGCCGCAGCTCAGACGGCATCACACACCTGCAGGAATGCTAGGCTGGCCCTGGAAAGCTCTGCTCATGCCTTGGAATCCACCTTCCCCTGCCCAGCCTTGGCAGTGATGCAGACAGAGTGGAGAAAGGAGATGAGCAAAGTAAGAGGGGCAGCCACTAAATGTGGGCAGCATGCTTGGCGTGCTGGCTGTCAGTCTGTGTGTGTGTGGCCAAAGTCAATGTGGTGAATATGTGTGGGTGTGATACACACGAGGAGTAGAACAGGAGAAGCCTGTTTCAGAAGCCAAAGTGGTGTCTGAGAACTATAGAGAGGTGTTTGTGGAGACTCTGGGTGAGATGCTAAGCACAGGCATGTCCTGCTGTTAGCACCCCTGGCCTCCAGCCATGGAACTGAAAGGGTAGCAGGTCCCTTGCAGAACAGGTGTTGTATGAGCCAGCCACATGTGGGTGGCTCAAGCTACCCAAAGGGGTCTTGAATGGTGTCACAGGCATGAGGTAACTTGGTAGTGCCACCCCTGCCCAAGCCATGTTTCTCCATGCCTCAGTTTCCCTGCATGTCAAATGGGACTCCCCAACTCCACAGAGTTGGCATCAAACAAGCTGGAGAGGCAGGGAAAGGCTGGTGGAGCAGCGTGTTTATGACCAGTTCATCACAAACTATGACACCACGAACAACTGCAGGCTTGCCTGCCATACAAGCCATCCTGAATTCGAGTCATGCTGCAGGCAGCAGAGGCATTTGAGCAAGAACAAGCTGCTGATGAGCCAGGCTTCCTCAGGAGCCTTTTTTTTAAAGTGCTGCTTAAAGCTAGCATCTCCTTGTTGACGTTCTGGGTGCACCTGGAGGCCTGTCTTTGACTCCCTGCACCTGCCTCTTTGCTGGGGTGGAGTCGAAGGAGGGGTATTTGCCCTGCCTGCACCGGTCCACAGCTGGGACACCATCCTTTTCGCTTTCCCCAGCACTCCCTGCCCTATCAGTGGCTTATCGCATCTTGCCTCCATCCAAACTTCACCACCTCCCTAATCCCCAAGTGCCTTTCCTGGTTTTCTTGGTTTCTGACAGGATCCTGACCAGGGGTGGGTAGGGAGAGAGATGAGAATACACTTGCTGCTGAGAAACAGTGCCACTGAGACAGAGTGTCATGAAGGCTTTTTCTTCATAGTTCTTAATTCGGGTATCTTTACAGCTCTTTAGAGTAACTGTCTCCTCTCCTGCGCAGCTCCTGCTACTGACCTGTGTAAAACCACATTCACCCTTCCCCATATTAAGCCCGAGATTTCTGGGCTGGTAAAGTCAGGCCAGACTCCTGAAAAGAGGCTACCTCTCTGCATTTCACATGTTAACGAGGTGTCACCCAGGATTAACCTCGGGTGCAGAGATGGTGACTGGGTTTTCCTGTTCCAGAGCTCTGAAGCCAACACAAAGCAGACCATCTAATGGTTTGCCTAATATAAAGAAGGGTGTATCCCCAGTTAAAACATAAGAAGCTGGGGCTGGTCATGTGCCTCCTGTTCCCAGCATGGTTTGCCCCTCCTCACCAGCCATTTGCCCCGAAAGGGGGTGCGGTATCCCCAGGAGCAGGGAGTCTGTGCCCAGGCAAGGGTTCATCCCCACACAGCAATCCCTCCCACAGAGTCTCCTGGACACGGGGTGAACACCAGGCTGTGCTTGGGAAGGCTCTGAGAAGTATCCGCAGCTTCATCGGCCAAAGCCTGCACGCTGCCAGGGTAGCTGGGATCGCAGACACACCCTGCCCCACAACCCTGCTCCCAAAAGGAGTGTGACAGCATTCGATGCCTGCCATCATCTCGCTGCAAAGGAGTGAATTCCTCGGTATTTCCCCCAGCAGTCCTTCACCGGTGTCCTTCCCCCACAGAGCTCCAGGTATCACACAGACAAGAGACAGACGCTAAAAATACTGTCTCACTAATGCCAACGAAGAAATAGAGCGCCCAGAAAAGGCCAGGCTAATAGCCTTAGCAAAGTTAGAGTAAAGAAGTGGTTAAGGATCTAGATGATTTAATCCAGTTTTAAGAAAAGGTTTTACAGTGAGCAATTAGATGCTGTTTAAGGAATTAATCACTAATGGGTCATTAACTCTGACTGCTATTGTACAGTTAACAAGCCGAGGCAGGATTATTAGACTCAGCACCCAATTAAGGAGGAGAAGGAAGATATTTACAACAAAATGAACAAGTGGGCTTCTAAAATGGAACGGGACAGCTTGAAAGCAAGTGTAGGAAAGCTTGGTAGGGTGGAAGAGAGATACGGGTTTGCCTATGCCTTTATTTGCTGGTCTGAAAAATGTTCACCAGCCTGTGCCCACTTGTGTTTAACTGGTGAGAATATTTGCTTTTAGGGAAAAACTCACATCTTTCCTTGCAGGACCCGTCTGCACAGAGCTTGCCTGTGACAGGATACACAGCGTGGAACAAGACCTGCTCAACGCCTTGGTACAGGCACCCACTCCATAGCTGGAGATCATCTCTGGGCTCTGCTCACAAGTGTGGGGCCTGGAGCCTGGGGGAGGGGAGCAGGTTTCTGTCCTGTCACTGTGGGTTTATCCGGTGCTGATCTGTGGCTGTCTCAAGTAACCAAGCGTCAGTGCCGGGCACAGCACTGGGCAGAACTGGGGGGTCTTTCCAGTAGCTTTACGGTGTACAGGAAACCCGGAGGCAACTGGGAGGGAGGGTGGTGGTGCCAAATGTGGAAGAGCACCACAGAAATCTAGGGGAGTCACCTGTTAGCCATGGGCACTGGGCACTGGTAAGAGCTTCTGGGCCAGTCGTACTCAGCACAGGGTTTCCAGCATCTGCACAGCAGGCAAGTAGGAAGAGCAGATTCCAGAGTGGGAAGAGTGTGCAGAGCCAGTGCCACGTCACATGCCAGTGTGTCCCTTACTGACAGAGCCCAGGGCAGATGGGCACTTCTCAAGCACACCAAGAGACACCTTCCCCTTGCAGCCACCAGAGATGACGTGCCGCCTTGGAAGCCCTGGTGACAAACAATGCTCAGCAGTGAGAGGACTGCTGGAGCAAGACCTAAAAACTGAAGCAGTACAGCTTTTGTCCTCCTCCCCTCCCCCCAAAAAGTTTACTGAGGTTTCCTTAGGCCCCAGACCAGCACAACGCAGGGGAAGTAAGCTGGGGCACAGCATGTGCTCTGGGCCAGAGGAGGAAGGCTGGATCTGCAGGGAGGCTGGGGAGAGACGGAACATCCTTTCAAAATAGAGGGATTCCTGTTCTCTCTAAGAGAAGCTCTGCAGACAATAGATGGGTGCTGCTGTGGAGAACGCTAGGAAGGGATGTTTAGAAACTGCTGTCTAAGGTTAAAAAGCTCTCTGAAGTGAAGCTGAACAAAGCTGACATACTTGTTTCTGACAGGACTCTTAAGAGATACGCAGAGATTGTGAAAATATAATTAGACGCCAGCCTTTGTCTGGCCACAACGAGTGGGAAATGGTGAAAGGAGAGGTCTCCCAGTCTGCATTGAATCATCCTGGGGACACAATGAGGGCGCTTGTGCATCCCTCTCTCTTCCCTAATGAGAAACGCTAATTGCCACAACCTCCAGAGTGTGTAGAGCACCCCGTGCCCAGTGGAGAAGGGGTGTTTCATTACAGCTTCTCAGCCCCATTACAGGCAGTAACGGAGATAATGGAAAATAAAGATGTCGCAGTTTTAGTTTCAGCAGCTTGGCAGTGGGCACCAGTGGGGCGGGTGGGGGGCAAGCACGGCCCAGCACCGTGCCAGCCTCTGGGGACCGCACCGGGCAGGACGCGCCCAGCCGGCAGCTCCAGCCTCCCAGCTGGGCCTCCAGCGCCCTGCCAGCTACCGCCCATCTCCCACTGTGGGCGGCTGAGCTGTGGGGGCTTGGGGTGACGCAGTGCCTGCCTGTCCCCTTCTCAAGCACCCAGCAGGGCCAGGGAACAGGCACTGACCCCGGCCCGCTGTGGCAGCGATGGGCAAAGCCTGTGTGAACCCAGGGCTGCCCCACAAGGGCGGCTGTAGGGTTGCCCCCTGACTTCCAGGGCCCTGGACACCCCTTGCTGAGCGGGGAGGGTGCGCTCCCTGCCCTGGAGCTGCAGCCAGGTCGGCAGGGTCCTGCTGCCGAAAGGGGGAGGGAGGAGAGCCCACAGCCAAACCTGTCCCCCTCTCTGCATCACCAGCAGCAGAGGGTCTGTCCCGAGCAGCCCATCCATGTGCAGAAACACGATGCACAGCCCTCATGCAGGTCGTGCCATTTAATTGTGCAAGAGCAGAAAACCCTCCCCAGGTAATGCAGGTCTTGGTCCCCAGCCACCTGACACAGCTCTTTGCCCTACTGCAGCCTTTATTGCAACTAAAGTGTCCAGCCAAGGAGGGACAGCGAGAGATCGGTTTTTTTCCTAAGCTATGATCAGGCCCCCAACACTGCAGGGCATGTGGAAAGGGGAGTTAAAGGACCACAAAATACAAAGCAAGTGCATGGGGGAAAGGCTGGTGCGAAGGACAGCCCTCCTGTGCCTGGCCGTCCAGGGGAGCCAGAGCAGGGCAAGGGGCATCCCTTGGTCCTCCCAGGACCGTCCGTCCCCGTGGGTTCCTCCCAGATGCTGGCGAGGGAGTTCAGATTGTCTGCCAGGGTTTGCCGATGGACTGGATGTGCTCCTTGGCCTTCATCCGCAAGGCAGCAATGCTGGTGTTGCGCGGGTCTGCCTCGTCCAAGGGGAACTTGTCCACAAAGGTGGCCCCGCACTGGTAAGGCGGCGGTGGCCCCATGGCCCCCAGGGGCTGCAGCGCGTGGGTCACAGCCGGAGAGTTCAGGAAGGGCGGAGGGGTGTAGCTGCCGGGCAGGCTCTGCGGCGAGGCCACGAATCCGGGCAGGGTCTGCAGGGCCGTGCTGCTGGGCACAGGCGGGCTGAGCCACGTCTCCAGGGGCAGGTTGCTGCTGAGAGGACCCATGGGTGTCGCCTGCGGTGAGCGGTTGAAGGAGAGGATGGGCGAGTCCTGCAGCTTCATGGAGGTCACCTCCAGCTTCTCCTGCCGCCTCCACTTGGCCCGTCTGTTCTGAAACCACACCTGCAAGCACAGCCACGTCAGCCGGGCCGCAGAGCAGTGTCGCTGCCCCCGCGGGGGGCTGGAGCTCTCCCCTGGGTGCAGCGGCGCACACGAAACGGAGAGCGCGAACCACGATGGAGCAGCCGCCGGTGTGCCGCTCCGGGGCAGGTGCGGGTTCGGCCGCCCTCCACCCGTGGGCTCGGCAGCCCCACGGCCCGGCCGGGGAACCAGCGCGGTCAGAGCCCCGCGGCGGAGCCGGCCCGCCCCGCCTGCCCGCCCCGCTCTGCCGCCCGCCGGCCCCGGCGCACAGCGGCTTCGGCCCGCCCGGGCCGGGACTCGTCAGTCGGAAGGGCAGCGGCGCTGACCGAGGGACCGGACCGCGGCCCGATGCCGCGGCAGCCGGATGATCGGCAAACGGCGCCGGGCTCCGCGGCGGGCGGGCGGGCCGGGGCCAGGTGCGGGCGCGTCCGGCGCCCCAGCGGTGCCCCGTGGGGCAGCTCCGCCACGCACCGGCCGGCCTGTGGGTTCGCGGGGCCGCGGGCGGCCAGCTGCGTCCCGGGGCGGTACCGCTCCGGCCGCCGGGAGCGCGGGGCTGCGCCGGGCCGGCCGCTGCCGGGGCGGGCGTTACCTGGACGCGGACCTCGGGGAGGTTGACCTTCATGGCCAGCTCCTCCCGGCTGTACACGTCGGGGTAGTGGGACTTCTCGAAGGCGCGCTCCAGCTCGTGGAGCTGGTACGTGGTGAAGGTGGTGCGGTTCCGCCGGTGCTTCTTCTTGGGCTGCTCCTCGTCCGACGGCTTCGCCTCGCCGCCGCTGCCGGCGGGCAGCTCGGGGCTGGCGCTGCCGGGGCAGTACGGCTCTGGGAGGGGAAGACGGGCGGGTCAGCGGGACGGCGATCCCCCCGTGGGCGCGGAGGAGAGCCGCCCGCCCGCCCGCCGCGCTCACCTTGGAAGCGTTCGGCGCGGCCCTGCGGCTCGGCCGGCGGCGGCTCTCCGGGCATCTTGGGCAGGCAGTGCCGGGGAGCCCGCCTGTCCGCCTCCTTGGCGCTGCCGGCGCTGCCGTCGGGCGGGAAGGGGCCCAGCAGGCCGTCCTCCTTGGTGAACCCCAGGATGGCCTCGATGCTGTGCAGCCTCGACGGGTTACCCCCAGGGCTCCGCGCCGCCTGAGCGGACAGCGAGAAGGCGCCCTCGGCCATGGCGAGCGGGGCGCCGGGCGGGTGCATGGGGCGGCCGGCCCGGGGCCCCGGCGCGGCGCTGCGGTCCCGCCCGGCCCCGGGGCGGTGCGGGCAGCTCTGGCACGGCGCCGCCGGGCGGGCTGGCCTCCTTGGGGCGGGGGAGGAGTGCCGGGGGGCGGTGGGCGAAGGGGAAGGCGAGGCCCCCGCGCCGTTCCGGCGTGGCGGGGGGGGGGGGCAGGGCATCCCCGGGGCCCCGCCGGCGGCGCCCACAGCCCCCCGCCCACCTTCTCCCTCCCCCTCCTCCCGCGGGCCGCCCGCCCCGCCCCGCCGGCCCCGGTCCCAGGCGGCTCCGGGCGATGCCATCCGGGGCCCTCGAGGCGGGGCGGGCCGGCCCGCAGCAGCGAGCAGGGTCCGGCCCCGGCCGGGCGCCTCGCCGAGCCCCGCGACCGGCCGCCGCGCCGCCCGGGCCGAGCGCCGTCGGAAATCGTCGCGGGACAGGCGGCTGCCGGTGCGCCGGGCGCGGGGGGGCTGACCCGGGACGGCGGGAGCCGCTTGCCGGGAGCGCGGCGGACGGGCTCGGGCTCGGGGGCTCCTCAGAGCGGCTGGGGAGGGGCGGGAGCCCCGGCGGTGCCCGGCTCGGTGCCCCGCGCTGCGCTGCCGGCTCTTGGAGCCCCGCCGCCTTTCTGCCGCTTGACGGCTCCAGCCCGCACCCGTCCCAGGCGCTAACATTAAGTGCACCGGTCCGTAGGTGGCCTCTCGGCCCGTGGCGTGCCGGAGGGTGCCGTGACACTGCCCCGTGCCGAAGGCACGGGGTAAAAAGCGTTGGGGGAAGGGGAGGAGGGTGCGGACGGGGGGCAAAAGTTGGTGTTCTGGTACCCATGCCCTTGCCCCATGCCTGGCTGCCTTCAGGGCCGGGTTTACAGACACAATGAGAGGGTGTGCGAGCTTTTGGGGAGGGTGGGCTTTGGAGTCAGAGCTGGGCTCAGTCTTTCAGCCTTTGCCGCTCTGGGGAAGGCACGAAGGCAGTGTTTCTCAGACGACTTTCCAATGTGGTGATGGTACAGGACAGACCCAGTGAGTAGTACTGGTTCTCTGGTCCTGTCCTCCATGGCAGGAGTGAGGCTGGGCAGCCAGAGGGCTGGGTATGGCTTTGTGTGAGGCCCACGAAATGCTTTTGGAAGAAAGGCAGAGACCCAAATCCCGTTCCTCACCTTGTACTCGGCTTGGTGGAGGGCCGGGACTCCGAACAGCACTGACAAGGCAGTGGCATCGTGTCACATCCTCCAATTCCCGCGTCGGTATTTTTCCTGCTCTCCTCTTCCTGTCACTGTACCACTTTTTGTGCTAGTGCTTGCCGGTTCCTCCGAGGCACCAGCGGGCTTTTGTCCCAGGCGGTCTCAGTGACAAGCGCAGCACCGTGCAGCCTGGTTTCCAGCCCGCGCTCGGCTTTGAGGATGCTCCCATGTCAAGCCTGAGAAGAGTGTATGTGAATGGAAACCACCGCTGCTGCTTCCTTCTGCTAGTCTAATAAAAGATACAACCTCTCAACAGATTGTGCTTTTTGCTTCACCCCTGCCCCAAGAGGGTGCGTTTTGTGTGGATCTTCCCAGAGGAAACGCTGCCAAACAAGGGTCGGCACCTTATTAGGTCTTACGGTCCAATGTCCCAAAGTTACTTCTTTTTAAGAGGTGTTCAGCTTTCCCTGCTAACTCCAGGTGAGGTTTGCCTTCAGAGACTGCTTCGGGTGGCGGTGGGGGGGTTGGGGCCGAAAGGACTCAGCCATCCGTTGGTGAACAGAAGAGACAAGAAAAGGTTAGTGTGGCTTTTGTGCACAATATGAAAAGCAAGTCAATACCATTGTAGGGGCATTGGAGGGTACTCAAAGCAATCAGCCAGGGGCCATTGTGTTCCTTTAATCTACATGTGTATTTCCCAAGAACTCTATTAGTGAAGATGAATGAACTGTGCAATGTCCCTAATTTCTTCTAATTTGGAGCTGGGGGTTTAAGGCAGTCACAAAACGTGCCTGTCCCTCCAGAAGCCCTCCACAAACTTGGAAATCAGTTTTGCTTCCTGCAGCTAAACAAGATAGCGAGGTGAGACCGACAAAGGAGCAAGACCCCTTTAGTCAAGCTCTGGTTGGGCAGTAAACCCTGTAAAGGGCATTGGGTCCTGGCTCGGGTAGATCACTGCAGTGATATTTGCTGTCTGGAACTGCATTTGTTGCTGTCCCAGCTTCTTGTGGGGCATGGAGCTGTTGAAGGGGACGCAACTCCCTTGGTCACAGTCTGTAAAAATGTGGAGAGCAAACCTGACCCTATAGCAGAGCAGAGAGCAGTTCTGCCTCTCCCAGCTCCAGCCCTGTCTTTTCTCCCTTGACAAGCGTCAGGCTCGGACTGTGGTGCTCTGCGCCATGCACACCAGGCATCACACTGCCCTGGGGAGGGAGGAAGTCCGACAGTTCCTCTGATCATCGGAGACTAAGGGAGATAGTGTAGGATGGCAAAGAAAGGTAACTGAACATTCCTCTTGGAGTCTAACACACTGACTGTTAGCAAAATCCCCTGCTGCCAAAGTCCCCCAGGATGTGTGTCATGCCAGAACCAAGCCCCGGAGGCAATACTGCATCAGAATTCATCCAGTGCTGCAGCAGAGCTTCGCAAAGACCTTTTCCCTTCTGAAATGTACAGGGGCTGCATGTGTGGGATGTGGCTTCCCACAATGAAATCAGCACCACAGAATGCCACAGATTCTTGCTGCCTTTCCTCCGGTCTTTATGTCAAGTTGAAGCAGTATTGCCTTGCAGAGCAGACATTTGAAGCTGAAGTCACTCTGCAGGTGGGACATCAGTCTCCAGACCGGTGATGGGTAGCAGGCTGCACATCCTCTAGAGACAAACAGGACTTTCAAGGTCAGGCAGAAAATTGACAACACAGGGGTCGGGGACTGGAGGAGACAAGGAAAAGGGGGAAAGGTGCACCTTGCCTCAGTTTCCATACACTCTATCATCCAACAGATTGTTAAAAGATGAAAAAACCAAGCCCAACTGGCTTTGTTTTTTCCTGCCCAGAAGCTCCCACGTGTGCGGTTTAAGAACAGTCTGGTAAGCAGGATGCAGGAGGAAGATGCTGCCTGCTCCCATCTCTGCATCACTCATACCTTGACAGTCACCTTTTTTCTGTCTTTGACTGCCCCTGGGAGAGCTGATGTCTTTTCTCCACCACTTACAAGTGCTGTGTGGCATGCAGGAATCCCACAGAGAGCCCGTCTGGCTGCGGGTCTGGGATGAGCCGTGGCAGCTCTGGGAGCAGGGCAGCCCTCTCAGGGTGGTGAGTGGCCTGTTGCGAGGGCTCGGGCGTTTAGGCTCACGGAGCTCAGCTGCCCCTCCAGAGCCAGGGGGTGGGGGTTCATGGTATAAGGCTATATTAATGCAATCCTTCTTTACTTGTTTTCCAATTAGCCTAATTGAATTCAGATTGCTTAAAAGTGGGCACTAGAGACATTTATCTTGATGGGATGACGGCCTTGAGCTCCAGCGATCCTATTAACTATAAGAACCCAAATCCTAGGTAGGGCCCGTCCAGCAGTAGCTCCCATGTGACCTAACGCTTTAATCTGCTCCTCTTCCATGCAGTGCACACATGCACACGGAGAGACACCCCCCATCCCCACAGACGTGTGCACATACATGCATACATGTGCACAGGTGCATCTGTGCTCACATGTGTACAGGTGTATCCCGTACACACACACAGCAGTGCACACCTGCAGCGACCACCTCTTACAGCTCCCACAGCCTTAGCAGAAAGGTTGCTTAGCGTGGGATGTTGGACAAAGACCTTGGCAAAAGACCTGCTTTCCTTTCTCTTAAGAGCTGTGTGCCTGCCCGCTCTGCTCTGGGCATCCTGTGACCTGTCCCCAGGGCTAAGCATCTAGAGCACTGCCCACCTTGTGACGCGTGGCCCTGCCACCTCCCAGCCATGTGCCTCCCCAGGCCTGTGGCTCCCGTCCGAGCACAGGAAAGCTGGTGCTGGAGGGGTGAGCCATGCAGGCACTGGCAGGGCACACGATTGACCCCATGATTGGGCTCCTGCTGAGGGCAGGGCAGACTTGTAGCTGTGCCCTGACCATCATGGGGGGCTGTCAGGGCCAATGGTTTGCACCCTGCAGCCTTATGCCAGTGCTGGGGCAGGTACAAGACCTGGCCCTAGCACCCCAGGGAAACCATCTGCACAAAGGAGCTGCTCAGGGCAGAAACCAGCACCTCCGTTGATGCAGCCCAGCTCCAGACTGAGAGGTGTTAAGTCTCCGGCTCTAAAAACCGTGCCAAGAGCAGCGCACTCTGGCTCCAGCAGCAGATATGTGGGGCTGTGGCCAGTCCTGGGGCTGGGGAGCGTCCCACACTGTGCATGGGGCAGCTCTGTCCCACGCCGTCCAACAGCCACCTCCCAGCCCCACTTGCCTCGCCAGCCCTGATGTTATTTTGGAATCTCATTAATCACTTGTTTGGTGATTCTGACTGTACTTTCTTCTCTGACCCTTTAAACCGTGAAAATGCTGATCCTATACGTGCTGACGAATTTAATCAGCTCCTTTAAACCACCAGATGCTTTCAGTAAGGCTTTCAGGATGTCCCAGGTACATTTTAATTCAAAGGTCAAAAGCCTCAGGGTTGTTTACTTGGTGTTTTATAGAACAGACAGCACAGCCTCCAGCCTCCTCCCAGGTCTGTACTAATGCAGAGGGAAGTGGATTGACCTCACAAACCAAAGGCTGGTCAAGCTGGGCCAGTGGGCATCACAGCAGCCCAGGCAGGGACTAGCTATATTAAAAATAAGCATCTGCTTATGGTAAAGAATAAAGCAAGAGAAAAAGATGGGGTGTTTTCTGCAGCTTTTGAAGGTCCCTTCTAAGCTCCCTTCAGCTCTAAGCCCTCTGTCTCTCCTGCCTTCCTGCCCAGAGGATTTTTGCTCTCCAGGTGGAAAGCAGCGCAGACACGGGCCCTCCCAGCACACTGAACAGCAGTGTCCCCCGGCCCTCACGCCAGACCTGGGGGGAGTGGCACACTGCTCTGCCACAGAGCCCCGAGAGAAGGGCAGGTGGCTGTTGGAACGGGCACACTGCTCTCAGGACGGCCTGCTCTCTCCCACAGGCCTTGTCTGTGCCTCACCCAGCACCTCACTTGGGCGGCAGGCACCTGCAGCATCTGCAGTGGGTTTGCCCTTCAAGTTTATGTCATTTTTCGCTTTTCATCTGATTTTTTTCAACAGTCTAGGCATCCAGAAAGTCATGGTGCATCTCCTGGCCACCCTCCAAGTAAAATGGCCACTGGAGGAGGCAGTTTGCTCCCTGGCAAGGAAAATTCCGACTCCAGTTCAGTTTATTCATAGGAAGGAATCAAGACTTCCTCTCCCTTTAGCCAACAGGCTGCATTCAGGGGAGTGAGACACCATCTACCTCTGTCTCCTGCTGACAGCCTGGAGCAGGGGTTGGCCCAGAGCTCTCCTCCCTGGGTGCCCAGACCAGTAATCATGGTCCGTACCTGACGGACACACCAAAGCACCACATTGCCCCCATGCTTTTGCAGCTGTGGAGGAGGGCACCATTATACCCATCGGTGGTAACAGCCTTTTTAATCACAGCTGATTTTCCCCATCCCTCTGCCATGTCACAGAGCCTGTGCCAGGGCTGCAGTGGAAGGTGATGGCATGATGCTTCCTGGCAGCCCTGGCTCTGCGCAGCCTGCTGAGAGGAGTGAACCTCCTCCCTCATCCTCCTCTGCCTCACTAGAGGAGGGAAAGAGAGAAAGAAAGGAGACAAACCACACAGTGCATTTATTACTTTAAAATGAATATTTTTAGTCGATTGGAGGAGACAGAAAGAGAGAAAGAGAGACTTATAAACCTGTAGGAAGGTGCTGCACACATTCCCTTGCAAATTTAATTCTCAGGCTAGCTTACAAAATCCTTCGCTACATAGACTGAGCCCCTCAGGAGTAGCATGGCACACATCAGACATGCACAAGGCCTGCGTGGGCTATCACACATGGTCACTACTGTGACATTTATTTGCATTTTGATTACTGATGGAAAAAGGCACATTTTTTCCCCAATATTATCTTTTTTTAAGCTTTTTTTTCTCCCCATGGGGAAAAATGTTATGTTAAAACACGAGAATCAGTTCCAAGTTCAGAGCAGTCAGCATGTAGATTTGGATGTCAGATGCCCCTCCTCAGTGTTTTGAAGTCTCTCTCTCTCACTTTTCTATACTTACATTTAATGCTATAGAGCTAAGCGCATCCCTCCGCCTGCCCTCCCTCTGCAGCCCTGGTGGGACACACCTGGATCTGCCACCCTGGGAGGGTGGTCTCTCCTCTACATCACAGAACATTTCTGCTCAGCAGCCTGTTTCATTTCGGTGAAAGTGGCTTGTGCCTTTTCTTTGATTGCATCCATGTCCATATTCTGGATGTTCTGCAGCTGTCCCAGGATAGAGTCCTTGTCCTCTTCCTCCACCTGGTCTTCTGCCACCATCTTTTGAAGGTCTTCTGGCAAACCCACATCATCTCCAGCCATCTGTATTTGATTCTCATCCAGTTCACTCTGATAAAAAAACAGAGAATAAGAACAGTACGTGAGAGTTCTTCTTCGACCCCAGGGTCTGCTGCTGGGTCTCCTGTTGGTTTGGGGGAACCACTGACATGTATTTGGAGATTTTCAGACACAGTGTGTGAGTTCAGGGGCTCAATCGGCCCCCGTTCCAATGCTGTGATTTTTCAGACACTGAATTGTAGTTCTTCAAAGGGTTTCCATAGCATTAAGTCACCATTATAGAAAGCTTTGCCATGCATGTAACTGCAGCAACGTGCCAACACAGCAGAAAACCCACCACAAGGCATCTGTGCCCACCCAAGACACTGCAATACACTGCGTAGGCTGTCGTCTGCTGTGTGACTCAGTGGATGATGCAATAACATTAGGAAAACTCTGTGGCTGCCATTCCCCTATTCATTTGGTGGTGGGTATTACTGGATATCACCACTAAACTGGAGATTTCCTGAAGAAAGATGCATTAATCTTAGGACAGAGTTACTGGAGAAAGGGTCTCCATCTTCCCCAAACCACATCCAAACCGTGTCTCAGTCTTTGGTTGGCATCTCTGAGCTGCAAGGAAGGGCAGGGGCTGCTGAGCTGCAGTGCTGGTAAGTGGGGTAATAGGAGGTCTTGGACAACAAAAGCGTGGATGGAGGTTGGGTGTGAGTCTGAGGAAGGAAAAGGAGACAGGGCAAGGAACTGGTTAAGCAATTACAAGGGCTGAGAGGCAGTAAGTGCTACACACACTTGCTTCCTGCTTGCCCGCTGGAACGCTGTGTCAGTGGGGCTATGTTAATTCTTCAAACAATGGCGATTTTGTTCACATTTTGTGGTGGGTTCTGATGGATCCAGAGCTCAGAAGAACAGGATATTTTGACACAGTTCACACATCAAAGATAAGCATTAATGCCTCATTACATCTCCAAAATGAAGCATGACAGCAGCAAAGGCCTGATATGAATGAGCAGCACCACTGTCAGCAGGAGGTGGTTCTGAGAGTGAGAGGGGTCTTGGGTTTGCATGAATGAATGAATGCAGGAAAGAATGGGGGGACGTATGTGGGCAACGTCTGTGTGGTTTCAGCAAGGACAGGCAGACAAGGATGCATGACTGCATAGCCCCTATTTACAGCCATATATATACTTTAACAGATCTGGTTCTGTTACTTGGATTCAAAATGGAAATGTAGCATTAAGTGGCTGATTTTTACCTGTTTTTTGTTGGGTTGTTGTTCTTTTTTAAGTCTGGTGGAAACAATATAAGCTTGTTTTCTCACAAGGAGAGACCAGAAGTTTTTCCCATGGGATGCTCTTAAAGTTGAGCTCATGATACAAGTGTCTGAGCACAGAGCCTGTAGCTCCAGTCACTCCATCTGAGAGTCAGGACCAGAACTGTGGTGCTGGAGAAGCAGCATGCTGTCGGAGTGCAAGCAGGTCCCTACTGTGAAGGTCTCTACTGACCCAGCACACACGGGGAGGGGGAGCAGCTCTTGCCCCAGTGACAGAGGCACTACCCTGCACCAGGATGCACCCAACCCAGATTACAGAGAGCTCTCAAACCAGGCAAGCCTCCCAGACAGGACGACTGGGGCCAGAAAGCCCCTCTGGACACCAGCAGGATGGCCTGGATGGCCTCTCTCCTGATGACTTCACTCCCCATGGTCTTCAGGTCCCTGCAAGCGTTCAGCCACCTTTATAGAGAGAAAACGCTGAGAAAACAGAAGCAACATCTATTCTAGTAAATTACAGATGCCTGGCACTGGTGTCTTCCCCAAGGCCAGCTGGCCTGGAACAAACCCACTGCGATGCTATTGCACTCTCCCCCCGCCACACAGGGTGGTCCCATCCAACCGCCTCTTGGGAATGCCTGTCCTAGCTCCCAGACTGGCCCTGGGAACTGCTTGGGAGAGTGCCCAGGCCAGAACTGGGTCAGATGCTATTCTGACAATTCAATAGGCGAGAGAGTCCTAGTGCTTAGTAATATTCTTTGACCCTGATCGTGCATCTGATGTCGTCGGACTCGGATCTGTGCTGTTACAGGTGCAATACAACACAGTTCTCCATGCATACATGGTGTAAGCGGAAAATGGGCAGTTTAAACTTCTGTTTATATGAAATCCGATTTCCAACAAAAGAGATCAAAGCTCACAGGCTAATCCACAGGGGAGACAAACTGTGTTCCAGCACCCCTGTGCAACATACTGCTTTCCTTGTGACCAACTTACCCTCATATCCATGCCTATGTGCAGAGATCCTTGGGGACTTGAATACAGACCTGCGATTCATCATAACACACCAGTTACATACAGAGTCAGGGTTCATCTTGCCTGGACCTGCACATGGGATTGTGGCGATACAGCAGCCCCAGCCTGACCTGCACCATCCAAGGGCAGCAGGCTCCTCGCAAATAGGTATGAACTGGTTGGAACCAGCAGCCTCCCCACCCTGCAAGCACCCCCTTGTGCCATCCCTGCACAGGGATGGCAGTTCGGAGCACAGGGAAGGTGTGCGGAGACTGCTCAATCCCCCAGCTGTCAGGGCCTTGTGGGTACCTTCATGTCATTGCCCAAACAGGCTTCAGTAAGAACCCCTTCGCCACAGGGTCCAGAAACCCCATTTTATCTCCTGCTGGCAACCACTCATGCCCCAAGCTGCACCCCAGCCATGCCTGTGCCAAGGTGGTCCCCTGCTGAGCCCAGCCCACTGACCGGTTTTCCATGATGGACTGTGCTTTGCCTTCCCTCGCTGGACCCTGCTGCCAGGCCCAGCACCATCTTCTGCGTTCAAAGCCTGTGGGGCTGTGTCTGTGGGTGAGGGGTCCCCTATTGCCCTGGCCACGCCCTTCCTGGGGACCCATCCTGATCCCGCTGCCTCCTGACATCTGCTTTCCCAATGACTCCATTTTTGTGCAGTGGATCCAGAGCTGTTTCACTCTGGCCTATTAAGAAAACATTTAGATCAGCAAAAGAATTCTTCAATCTTTGCAAATACTTGTTTTCAGATACTTGTCTGAAGCCTGTACACACTGAACAGCTTCTCCTGAGAGAAGCTTCCCTTTCTGGCAGGTCAATAGGCATCTCTGTGGCACAGCAAGAGCGCGTGTAAGGGCTGCACGCGGTACCACATCCTTCGACTCTGGAACGAAGCGCGCTACTCATTAAATCAAGTCTTCACAATATTCCATCACAGCACAATAGAGCAAGAGCTGTTTGAGATTACATGACTATGTGTCCCTTTCACGGCAAGAAGCTCTCCTTTTTAATGCCTTTAGCAGCACTTGTTATTGAAAAGACACCCGATTGCATCTGAATACTCTTCCCCTCTAAGTACCAGCGAACAAAAATACATCCTGCTGTTCAGTAACCGAGAATCTTGCAGAGCAATGCTCGCAGAAGGGCTTTGATTAGAGGAAGGGATCCACCTGCCTGGAGCAGATGGCATAGTCCCTTCCTGAGGCACCAGAAATTCTTACCTCGCATGGCCACCCCCAATATTTGAAGAGCGGCACTGATACAACAACACTCTGACAGAGAGTGGTAGCATTTGAGGTGGCACCGTGGATATATGTGCAGATCGGTGATGTGAAAGGGGTGGTGGGGCCCATGGGGAGAAGTTGCCATGCTCCAGGTGAGGTCTTTGGACAGGTTGGACAGGGCTGTGATAAGATGCTCCTCTTCTGCATCACAGACACCACCTCCTGAACCTGTGTTTAGACCTTGCAGAAGCTAATTGATTACTGGATCCCAGCTTAGGAAAAAAGGCAACAAGTGAATAAAAGAGGTTGGCGGGTTTGGGTCATTTTTTGTAGATGTGGGTTTTCTTTGTTTTTTGTTGGGTGGTTTTTTTTTAAATTAAGACACGTATGTATTTTTATATATATGTATCTCTCTCTAAACATCTTGTATGGAGGTGATGTATTGAGTGGAAGATGGGAAAACTGTCCATAGATCAAATATCTCATGGCTAAAAACATCCTTCTGATGACAAACCTAAGTTGACAATTCTGTTAATAGGATTAGGTTCATTAAGGGACTGCTTTCTCTTATAAATCTGGCCCAGACAGCACGGAGCTTTAGCGCTCGCACTGAAAAGGGTGCCCTGCTTAGTTCTGAATTTCATGCTTTCATTTGCAGTGCGTGCTAGTGATTGATACTGGTAATATTCAGGGTTTCTGTCCCATACTAACATCAGGGCCTCTGTCCCTGAAACAGCTTTCATTTTTCAAAATAATTAAAGCATTATCACAGGTCTGAGAGCATTCCGCTGCCATCACATTGCACCACAGAGTTGATTTTTTTTCAGAGGTATGGGTTGTGCAGCTAATAATTTCATTTTCTTCCTGATATAACACAAGTTTTCATAAGGGCTGATGAAAGAAAAGCAGACCTCCATCCACGAAATGCTATATAGATAGGTACAGGAAAGCATATCCTGCAAAACGTACTTGCAAGTGCTACAAATCAGCAAAGCTGAGCACATGCTTAACATCCTCTTTGCTGGCTTTGTGCTCTCTCCTACCTCACAGGCAAACCTTCTGGTGCTATTACTGGCACTTGGTTCCAAAGGGCACTTTGTGTATACCAAGTCACGATCCTGCCGGAGACGGGGCAGATCACCGTTGCACGCTGTGGGGCCCTATGAGGCAGCAGCACGCTCGTCAGACGTCGGCCAGGGGTGATAGTGGGGACCTGAACACCATCACAGAGCTGAGAAAAGCACCAGAGATGGGAGACTTTCAAACCCAGAGATACCCAGCTCCACTGGCTGTTCCTTCAGGGCTGGGCACAGAAGTGTCCCCAGGCCTTTGAAACAGCCATCTTTTTCAGGATTTAAAGCTCACAGAGTGTGGTGAGGCCATGGGGAAACACTGCTCAGTAGCTGGCTCAGCATACACCTCCAAAAGGAAAGCAGAGCCTAATGATATTTTACTGCTCAGCTGCTAATTAAAACGCTGGTGTTTAGAGATTTAGCCCTACAATCCAATCAACCACTTAAAATCTTGTACTTCATTTTTTTGCATAATTAATCTTTATGTAATTAAAGTCACCCTCAGGATGTTTTCCTCTTTCTTGTCTTGTCACTAGGCTGAGCACTCGTGGCCCCAAATAAGTCGCATATTGTGACCGATAAATACAAAGAGCATCGTGGATAATCTGCCCTTGCTTCTCCTCCGATACACGGCACTAATCATGCACAGAGCTAACGTACATCCGTGGTTCTCCAGGCACGTCCCTTTCTCTTCCAGACAGACACTCTCTCTGGAGGCAACCTGAAGCTGTGGGGCTTTTCTCTAGCCCTGTGGATGCCAGGCTGCAGCTGCCAGTGAGTGCAAACAATCCCCTCACATATCTGCCGCCGGAACAAACATCACCCTGCGCTTACATCAGAGCCTGTGCTGGCGCAGGCAATGCACAGCCTGCCCCTTGCAGGGGGCTGCACTGTTGTCCACCTGTAGTTCAGCCCAGACAAGCAGGACACCTCATAGCAATGTGAGCAGCTCGCAGGAGCAGGCGGGTTTGATAACACAGGGAGGGTCAGGCTGTGCAGTGCAGATACATGCGACCATGGCTGGACTCGCAGCTGACATAGCAACACCTCAGGGAGTGAAAGAGAGATCAAACTTCAAGTGCAAGTAAGCGTGTGACCTTGATAACCATCTGTGAAAGACTTGGGGCTAACAGTCCTTCAGTGAGATGCTATGGGTGTACTAACACACCATCCCTGCTGATCATCACAAACCCAGCTTTCGGACCAGGTTGAGTCAAATGACCTCACAGAGAGTTTGTTGGTCCGAAGAGAGTTGTGTAAAACTGCATTCACTTCAAATTTGCTTACAAAAGCTGTGTTCAGGACTGACACCTTTGAAGGGCATGTAGAGAAAGATAAATTGGGATTTCTCCACAGCACATTTTTCCACCCAGTACCTGTCTCAAAACATTCTGCCATACCTTTTGAAGATGGCACCCCTCTCTCTCAGAAGGCCAGTTAGCAAGGTTTAGGTTGCAAATCCCATGTTTTCAAAGTAAGAGGAAAAAACAGTTTTCACCCCTGATTATGACCGGGCCATGCCTGCCCGAGTAAATGCGGGTTCCATAATTCTATCTAAGTCACAAGGCTGAGCCACTTTTCCTCCAAATGGTAATTTGCCTCAAGGGTTCAAGCAGATGATTAAGAGTGGTGCAGTTTTATGAACATGGCACTAGAGGGCCTTTGATGGCTCAGGGTTACAGAAAAGGTCAAACTAACACTGTAGGAAAAAATATATACACGATTTACACTTGTGTTTACATTACAGAATCACTTAGTGAGTCTGAGTGACTTTGTTTTGCTTGACTTGCTGAGTCCTGTCCTGGCATTTCTGATGTTTCGGTGGGAAATATTGAAATAGTTCAGGAGACATGGCTGCAAATATTTTAGTTGTTAGCTGTGCTTGCCACAGAAAATGCATACACATTTGATTATAGTGCTTGCAGGCTATAAGACCACACCACAGGGCAGGGACCCCGGCTTTTAGCTAAACGTATCTCAGTTCCTCCTCTCTGGAGGCTGGGTGGTACCAAAGAGGCCACTGAAACACAAAGAAGCCCGTGTCTTCCTGTGGTGGATGAAGCAGCAAGCCCCGAGCTCTGCTGGCTGCAGGAGATGGACTGACAAATGGAGAGAGCGCAGATCAGACCATCCTAACACAGCCTGCAAAGGGAAACAGCAGGAGAACTCCGGGTAACAGCAATTATCTCCAGGAGTCATTTGCTCAAGTAAGTTTTCAGCGAGTCGCTGAGGCCACATGTGACATAACCCTATGCGAGGGACGTCTTCATGAAGCTGGAAAACCAAATCTCTCTGGAGATCTTTTGCAAGCACTGAAGGAGTAATCAGGCTAAGAATATACAAACCAACACCGCCCTAAGGCTAGGTATTCCTGGGAAAGCTCCCATGCCCTTTTAACAGTCTGTGAACCTGAGCCTCCAAAGACTGCAGAAATAAACTCTTTTCACGTACAGACCCAAGTCTGGGGACGGATGCAACCCAGGTTTCAGCAGAGGGAAGGCTCCCGTTGGTATCACAGGCTAGAGGAACACATGGACTACATATCTGTGTTGGGGTTGGGGGAAGCAGCTCTTCAACTTTCCACCTTTCCACAAGAACGACTGGAGAACTTGTGACGTGGAGCAAACAGTGCAGAGTAATGCAGCATATTAGACTAAACCAAAGAAACCTGAGCTGTCAGAACATGAAGTCAACTCATCTCATGCACATACCTAATAGAATAATTCAGTAAGTCCAAGAAACAAAGATCCCACACTTTTCTCACAGGGGTCTGAACCACGTTACACAATCTCTGTAAGCACTGAAAGATGACCAACTCCACCTTAAACACCTGTTCAGAAGTTTGGATACATGAGGCCAGAAGTGCTGGTCTCTTACCGTTGATGACAGAGTCGCTAAATGACTTGCTTTAGTTGAATACTACATTTTTTTAGCAGCAAAATTTAGGCAAGATGGATTCTTTACCTTCTTCCATCTTAATTAATCAGAAAAGCACTGGAAAGAACTGGGTGAGACCACAAACTACAGGCTTACCTTAGGGAGTCTGTACTTTTCTCTCAGGTGAACCCTCAGGCAGGCCCGCTCTGCTTTCTTCTGGGCAAACGCCGCATCTCTTTCCATCCTGCAAATCAGAAAAATGCTTCTTCAAGATACTAATAAAATGCAGTCTTCTATGCTGACCCAGCTGCATAGCTGCAGAAAGCTACATGCAGGAGTCATTCCTGAAGTTATGGAGCTTGCCCAGAGGAGCGGTATCAATAATGCCATGCTACAAGGCCAGACCTCTGTGCCCCAAGCTCGTGCTCAAGGCAGTGCCCTCAAGTCCTGTGAGGAATGAAGGATAAGCTGATGCTCCTCATCTGGAGTTTGCACCTGAGCTAGCGGCCATCACTCCCTGTAACAGTGACCAAGTTCATTATACAGAACAGAGGAACAGCTTATGCTTTGCTTATTTCACTGGGGCCCTTAGAGACACAGCTAGCTGCCTTCAAAAGTGCCTGTTCTGCAAACATGACCTTCTCATCCTACATATGCATCCCCCCCATATACCTCCCCCCAACAGCAGAATTATCTTTTGGTATCAGATCAGAAGTTTACTTATCCTAGAGACCCATCTCCAGCAACAGACAGTAGCGGGCACTTAGAGAAAGAATTTAAGAGGAGGATAAGCATCCTGTACCAAAACCGTTCAGCTTCCAAAAATCAGCAGTACTGGAGCTGGAAATCCACTCTACACCGTTGTCTTTAATAGCCCGGCATGGCCTCTGTCACCTACGATGGTTCCAGTCCTTTCTGCATCCCGTTATTGTTTCAGAGCATCCTATGGCAATTAATTCCACAGCTTCCCTGTGGGGACAAGCGCTTCTTTTATCTGTGACTTTATAAAATGCTTTCATTAGATTTAAGAACTGGTTGGCCCAATTACTGGTGAGATGTCTTATGTATTTATTTGCAAAATGTGTCTCCTCAAGTGTTTTGTCACCTAAAAGCTACTTGCAAGACAAAATTTTACTTCTCCTCTGCTTCCACAGATGAGTTTTGGGGTTTCTCTCTCTCTAAAAAAGAGAAAAAAGCAAACACCACACACCCAGAAAGAAGAGATTGATGTTAGCTGGAAGCCATCTTAAGCCTCTTGAAGCCTGTCAGTGATGGGAAAATTGGATTTTTTTTTCCCCCAGCTCTTCCAGCATATCTTCCCCCTCTTTCTCAACCTTCCTCTCCTGTTGCTCCTGAGGAGCTGCCAGCAGCCACAGGCAGCCCTGGGATCCGCTCCTGACACAGCACTACAAGTCCCTTTAGGCGTCCTGCGAGGCCGCAAGGCAGATTTGAGCTCCTCGCTTGTGCTGACATTGCAGGATGACCTGGCAAAACCCACTCAGCCGCTTCCTGCCATTGCCTGGGCCCCTGTGTCTGGCCCACCCTTACACCCCTCTGTTCCACAGGACCAAGTCATTCCCTGGGGCGCAAAGCTTCGGGAGCAGGGAACAGTGCCAGTCATGAGCAGCACAAAGCAGTGCTCCCTCGCGGCCTACACTCTCAGGGTGCTGGAAGTGAACTCTCTGCGGCCGTGCTGGAGGCTGGCAGCACAAGCCACCTCTTTGTTCTGCGTGGTACACACATTCCTGGGAAACAGCAACCTGGGCTTTTGTGTGCACGTAACAGCAAAAAGCCCCAAACTGCCCCCAAAACCTGAGAAGGCCCTGAAGCCAGGATGGTCACACATCAAAGGCCAAACTCTGCCTGCGTGTGACTCCTATGAGCCACCACTTCTCTGACCTCCACTCTCATACAGTTGAAAATTGGGTAAAACCCAGAGAGCCCCGAAACAGACACTTTCCCCTGACACAGATTTCTGACACACGTTTACTTGGCTACATCAGCCTGCACTGCCCTCAGCTAACTTCCTTCTATTTCACAGTGCTTCTTGTGTTTCTGTCATCGTTTCAAGCTGCGCTTTGAGAGGTACTCCTGCACTGCTCCCTTGGTGTAGCTTGGCATGTAATGGACACGTGCAGTGCTTGAAAATAATTCCCTTCCCAAACATCTGCCCTCTCCCAGCAACCCTGTTTTGCTTCTCGGCCTCAATAAAGCTCCTTCCCACTGGCCGGTGGTTATTTCTCTTCTAAACATCCCCTGGCAAAATGCACAGCAAAACATTCTGCATTTTACCCCAAACCAAATGATACCTATTCGAGGTTTGATGGTAGAAATGGCTGCTGCTAAATACAGACCTAGATACCTCAAATTCCGTCAGTCATTAACCTTTCACCTATAATCATCTTACATGAAGGATTTACACAACCATTATGTAATTGACCATTAGGGGGACAGATGCATCTGAGATTTAAAAGTCAATTGTTTTATTTATAATTGTGCATGATTTGAACTCCTGCATGGTGAGTCTTTTATTTTACCTCTGTTTTGATAAACACAACAGAGGCAAAGATGATAATTGCAAATGAAAAAAAATGAAATTTAATCAGCTGGAAAGTTCTGCTTTACTTAGTGGATTTTAGAAAACATAGCTATTTTTTGTAGTTGCATTTTCAGTTATCTTAAAACTTTTCTCTAGGTAAATATAATCTGTTTGACACAGCATTCACTACTTTTCACGTGTGCCATAATACATGTGGACAAATAAAAGATTATGCATTGAAAGTTGTACAGAGTTGTAGGAGAACAAATCACACACATTTCAGATTTACTTTCTGCACACAAACAGCTTTACACCTATGCAAAAATTTGATAAAGTCACCTCAACCAGGAATGAATCCAACGTATCAAAGTGCGGAGATAAAAGGGAAGCATAGGAGAGAGTTGCAAGATAGGGGGGAGGAAGGGGAACATAATATTTTATCATTTCCATTTCCAGCTGGTGAACTTTCATGTTGGAAAGTCTCTTTAGCCAACATTCTTCCGCTTAAAAAAAAACGGAGGGGGAGGGGGAAGGAGCTGAATGTTTGGCTTTTTCTTGGGCTAATTCATCTGCAGAGAGTTGCCGAGAATCAGCCCCATACTGCTAATAAGGGAACAGGTACTCACTTCTCCTCAACCACTTGCTTTTGATATTCCTCATACTCCTCTCTGGTCATTCCTGCAGCTGCTGCTGGATCAGAAGGAGTGCTTTCTTCTTTGCTTTCTTCCCCTCCACCTCCAAGTCCCAAATTCTTTACCTGGTTGCTCAACATACTTTTCATTAGAAAGGCCATCTTCTCAAGGAAAAAGGAGCTACAAGCAAGCAACTACAAGAAAGCCACACCAAACCAAAAATGTTTTCAAACCCAACAATTGTAAGCAAGAGAGTTTCTACAGCCACATCAGCTCTTCAAGGGCACAATGCTAGTGAAACGTGAATGCCAAAACCAGTTTGTCAGCCATAATCTGGATTAAAGAGTGAACTCCTTAATATCTAGAGGCAGATGGTTCAGATTACTCCCAAAAAATCATTAGATGCAGCTACCTACTTTTTATATTAATACCTTAAGCTAATTGTGCACACACCAAAATCAATTATAGTGTGCATTTTGATTTCTTCAGTTCTGAAACTCTCACAGTGATGAAAACATTCCCTAAAAACACAAAGAATCTGAATTTAAATCCTGGTTGACTAAATAGCCGTGGTAAAATTGTAGAATTCAGGCTACTGTGCAGAAAACCCTTTTGGATTTCCACAATCAAATGAGATTTTAAAAGTGGAATTCTTCATTAAGCAAAAGAACCCCAATCCTTTCTGTTGATGCTTTATCACGTGGGACAAACGGCACATTGGGTTATTTTTCTTCTCCCATTTTTCATATGGTTGGTTTGTCTCAGAGATTAATTGCTGCTATCATTACTTTTCCTTTTCCTTCAGTGGAGTAATCACATCTTCCTATTTTATATTCCAGAGTTCATTTTGACTCCCAGATCACCACTTTGGCGCTGCACAGAATACACAGTACCAGTACTGGAGGAGCTGATTGATGCTGCACGCTGTAATGTGACCTCGGTACCTGCTGTTCGTGGGCTGCTTGTGCAGGTCCTCGTCTTTCAAACTTGTATCCACATCACCAGGTCTATTCAGGTGAAGGTTCTCAGGATCTGCTACCTACACCAGACTATGTCTGGAAAGAAAGCAACCTGCTAGCTCTCCAGAGTTTATCATTTTGGGTTCTGAGCACTGCACTGTGACTGTGTGTGCCTCAATGAAACATTCTGTAATTTTGATTATCCAAATGGTTCTCCCAGCACTCACATAATTTCACTGAGAGATGGGAGGATTCCAGTTTGCCTAATGCCTTGATCTGTATTAGAGCCTTTCTAATTAAAGCAGACCTGTTACTATTTAAATAATAATTTAAAAAAAAAGCCAAGCAGGACATTCTCTAATCCTGGATTGTTAGTAATTAAACATGAAACCTTACATTTATTTTTGAAATAGAGAATCTTTGAAAAGCGAGAATTCCGAATCACAAAAAAACTGCTTTGATGTACAGATACCTAAAAGCATCTTTCTTAAATTAAGATTTATTTGTATATAATCACTGTGCACTTTCAGAACTATGCATAACTCTCAAGAACCTGTGGGAAGAGTCAACTTGCTACATCTAACATCTAAATTGATTATCAAAACTGAACTGTACTTGCCCAAACAGCTGAAAGCAGTGGGATCATCGGCACTGGACAGCTAATCCCAGTTTAAGTGAGGAATGCTCAGTTTGGGGCATCTGAAAAAAGAACTTCAGGCACAGAGGCAACATTCACATCAGAAAAATGAGATACTTGATATACTCAAAGCAGCCAGCAAGCAACTTGATTCGCTGCTAAGATTCAGAAGGTGACATACAACTTTACATTTGACCCCAAGTGTCTGACACTCTTTAACACGAGTTTTCGGACATGTCTCTAGTCTCTTGTATTAGATGGCCACAGAGGCCATACACGCTTTGCACAGTGTGACCCGAGGCTGGGCTGAATGCATCTCAAACCAAGGGCAGCCATCTCTCTCTCTTCAGTATGGGGAGAGCCTCAGCCTCTGAACACCATTATAGCTCCAGAATCAGGCAGCACTGAGCCCGGGTCCCAAAGCGCTGAAAGAACACTTCAAAGGCACTCGCTGGGATCTCATGGACATGTACCACATTAAAAGGAAAAAGCTTACTAAAAATATGCATCTTTATTCAAATAAGGTTTTATCTGAACTCCAAGTGTCAATTTACATTAGTCAGAAACAAGCATAGGAAAATGTCAGCTGTTGGAATTTAAAACAAAAACAACAGTAGACAGCCTTCGGTGTTACAGTCATTGATGCACTGATGAGTGGCAAATTTTCTTCAGACAGGAAGTTAGGCAATTTACAGACCATATTATGAATTTTGCTTTTGAAAGGTTCAGGTGTGACTGTGTATTTAACGCACCCTGACCAGTACAGTGAGATTGTCACTGCCAAATACTTGCTACTTCAAATACAAGTACTAGAATTGTTCTCCCCCATACCATCAAACTGGATTCCAAGGTGTCTTCTCCTCCTAGCCCGAAATCTCACTGGGTAAGCATCAAAACACACTGTCAGTGTTGAGAAGAAACTTGTGAGTAGCCAGCCATAGCAAGAGGCTACACTGACTGACAAATACTCTTGAAGTCCAAATTCATTGCTATCACTTCAGGAACAGACAGGACAGAATTTGAGCTGGGCAACTGGGAGTTTTCCTGTGATCTGCTGGGAGACCAGGCAATTACAGGAGGTCCAAGGAGAGAGGACTGTGAAATGAAGCATGAAGCAAAGTTACCACTTTTTGGATGTTAGACGTTCTGTTCCCTAATACAAAAGCTTCCCAGCCACATTCAGGAGATACATCAGACCTATTAGCAGCACACACACACAAGCTGAGCCTCATACTGAAGATACAATTGTAGGTTCGAGTTTTCCCTGGGGACACTGTCCTCAGCCCTCTCTTCTTTCTAGCAAAGACACCAGGGTATAGGCTGCTCCAGCTTTAAAACCAAGTTATGGCTGGGTAAATTCACAGTATGAAAAAATACAGGCTTCCTGTGATGGGATGCATTAGAGTTGTTCCTCCTTATGCCATGCATACGGACCAAGGCAACTGCCAGCCTTTCCGTACAGAGGGCTTCGTAGAGCCTGCGGCTGGCTGCCAGAGAGGCAGTCCTGTCAGCTGCTGCACTGATACAGGCTTGCACTGCAAAAGAACACCACCACACATCTTCCAAACAATTCAAGATCTATTGAGTTAGAAGAGTCAGGTTTGTAACAGCGTAGACTCAAGGCACCTGTAAATATCTGCTGGTGTTGAAAGAGCCGAGTGGATAAAATCCTGTGTGTTATTCTGATTTATCTGAAAGCGTTTTTTCCCCCATTGATGTACCCTATTTATCCAGTGAGGACAGCCTGAAGCAGTACTTCTCCAACCTTCTCAAACAGAGCGCTGTACTACTTACAGTACACTACGTTGTAGCTATGCAAACAGGTACGGCAGAGACATTACTCTTGGGACACTGTATTTTGTTATTTAAAATACATTGCATAGATTTATCATTTCTCCAAACTGACAGGCACAATACTGAAGTGTTCTTCATTACAGCAAGTTTGGCAGCATGTGTTGACTCCGAGGGAGCAGGCTGTAGGAATGCAGCAGTAGCATGCTGGATTCCAGAGAGTTTTCACAAATTCAGACAAACAGATTAAAATTTAAAAAGTGAATAACCTGATGCATTTCTGAAATTTATAGAATTAAACCCACCCCAACAACCCAACCCCCCAATTCTAACTCTACGCACAAAGAGCTTGAGGACAAAGGTACCACAGATATGTAAATAAGGTGAAATGAATTCTTTTCACATTCCTAATTGGGGCTATCTGCCTTGTTTCCTTCCTGAAGCAAATGTTCACCTGATAAGCAGTATCACAAACACTTGTTCTGGTATTAAAGCAGGAATTGACACACAACACTGGTTCTGCAATAGCTGCTGGATTAACAAGAAAACTCCACACCTGCAGTTTGGAATACCTGCCATGTCAAGATTTTAACCAAAGCATCTCTATTTAATACATGAAAGACACAAGACAGCTTTATAAAAGACATATTCAAACACTAAACATACCCTTCATAAAAATCAGATCTGAAGAGGTATAAAGCAATGGTACCTTTTCTCAAAATGCTCCATAAATCTCCAAGCAAAATTAGTCAGACTTCAAACTACAAAAAAGAAACCAGTCCCACAATATACTTGAAGAAACTACTTTAGCGTGTTTCCTCTCACTACCTAAAACCAAAACCCAAAATAAGGAGAAAAGCCTTTATTTGCTAGTACTGTATACTTTGTTTTCTATGCTGGGTATCAAGAGTCAGACTGTCTTCGCATCTGCATATTAGAAGGTGTTGAAATCAATTCTAATTCTTCATGAAATATAAACCACATCATCCTTACACTGTTAAATCCTAGTGGCAAAGTAGCAAAGCGTTCGTAACAAATTTTTACATACCCCAAAAGAAAGAGAGAAGAACAGTTTGTTTGGGGTATGCTTTTTATCTTTAGGTGGGATTTTTTTGTTGTTTGATTTTTTTTTTTTAAATCAGTATGTCAGGACACTTATTGGTGAGCTTTCTGCACAAATCATCCATCTGCAGGTCTCTGTCTGAACAACCACCAAAGCTGGGTGTTTCAATTCCCTCCCCTGGAATGCTGACAGCAGAAGAGGAATATGGCATTTGCCTTACAGTACTGATGAACAAGTTAGGTGAAAACATAGACCTAGACAGGGTCCACAGTCTTCCCCCATCCAGCATTTACTCTGCTGCTCCCCAGTCTGTTTTTAACTTTAGCATTAAACAGTTTCAGTAAGAACTCATTTTGTTTAACAAAATTCAATAATTTACAATATTGAATATTTCAAGCACTAAAATTTCCCTCATTTACAGAAGTGTATCATTTTCTGTGCATACATACTGCTATTATGTACACACAAAAGGAACAGGTCATCAAAAGAACTTTTTGGCTGCTGCTTCTTGTTGACTCCTGAAAGAAAAAAAAACAGAAGAGAGGACGTTTGGTACTTAAGACTATAAAACTAGCTAACTGGTTTAAGTATTTCATTTATCTGGGGATTAAGAGATTCCATTCCTTGTCAACGGAGACTTAAAGAAATCAAATGTGTCACATCACAGAACCAGAATATGTTTTTTTTCAGTTTACAAAGACTTTGGTAGCATCACAGTAGTTCCAATTTTACATCAGACACAGCAGGCAAGAAAAACATTCTGGACAGAAGCCAAAAATGGCCAAAGTACATATGAACCAATTTTGAAAATACTTGAGCTAGAATTTTCTAAAGCATCCCAGTATCTGATGTGCCAGAAGATCAACCCAGAAAAGGCAATACATGCAATTAAGCAGCCAAAGAACCTATTGGAAGTTATTTCCTTTTCCTTTGGCACAGAACATCCTGAGATTTTTCTTAGTGGATACAGAAACCATGGACCAACCACACACAGATGCTAGAACTACAAGGGCATCAGAAGAACTGGAGGGCAGCAGCTCCTCACTTGGGTTGGAAGCTGCCTTCCCAGCCGATGGCATGATACTGCCTACCCAAGAAATACGCTCTCTCTGCTCTGTAGAGAAGTGGGCACAACCAGAAGTTAGTGCTGCCAGCAGCACCGGCCTCACAGCAGTATGAGTTAGTTACCCTTCCACAGAGGCTGCCAGCAGCGTTTTCTCCTCAAAGGGCAGTGCATCTCTCCTGGTCCCTACCTCCTATCCCAATTCATATGCGTGACAAGCGGGAGGAAGACTACACCAAGCCTGCTCTCCACAGGCTTTCCTTTCCCTCAGGACGAGTTTGATTTGAACATTGTGACACTGCAAAGAGGAGGAAGAGCACAAAGAAAACATCCCAGCTGGCTGGGGTGGCGGGAAGGGAAACAGTCCACACACTAACACAGGCAGGAGGGGAATGAAGGGATAGACAGAGAGTTCACGGAGGAATGAGTATGATAGGGGTCTTGCAGGTATACATAGGAAAAAATACTTCTAAGAAAAACATGCCAGACTTTGTTAATGTATTAATAAGCTGCAGTAAGTCCTGCAGAGCACCACGAGAAGCGTGGGCAAGAGCACAGGCCCCACAAGAAGAGAGAGAGGGGGAACAAAAGCTCGTTTCAAGGGGTCTAACATCAGCATCCTAACACCAAGATGTTACTGAGGAGACAGGGGCAGTTTCTTTACAGAGAATCACATTATCAGAAAGATGCAGCAGTCAAACAAGGCAGGCTCCCACGTGAGATACTGTGGGGCAGGGGGAGAATAAACCAAACTTCATTATGATAATAAATTGCCATTCTTGGCAACTTTTAAGACCCGACCAGTCTAAACACTAAGCCACCTGGTCTGAATTCAGTGCTGACCCTCCTTTGGGCTGAAGGCTGAACCAAAGACCTCCCAGTCTGAATTTAAAGAAGATTTAACAGAACCATATCACAACAACTGTGGTTCCAGTCAGAAGTTCTAAAGTCATTCGCTCTGTTGTCTTTAAGCAAAAGCATACTTACCTATACATGATATAACCAATGAATAACACTGTTTGCACTGCTACAAATATGAAGAAGTGCACTGTAGATAAGCACGATGGAAAAGGTGGCAAGTCCGGGCACTTGGATTTCTCATTAGCTGGCTAGAAAGCAAGAAAACAGTGTGTGAGAAGAGCAAGCAAGACATGCCATGAGAATACTGCTGTGGGCAAAGAACCAAAATAAGGTCTTTGCAACATGATCTAAGAGTCGAAACATGAGCAGCAAACATTGACAGAAATGGCAGTACTATGGAAAACGATAATCTCACTCCCTGCCTCACTCTCCTCTGTCACCTTTATGTTTCTCAAGTAAACTGACTGATGTTCATTTGCGGGTTACAGGGGAAAGAATAAATCCTTGGTAAATTAACCCAGAAACCACAAACTTGCTGTGGCATCATATGCTAATTCAGCTGAATCGCTACCTAGGCTAGACTAAGGTGCTCACGAACGTGAACAGAGTCATCTTTCACACTTAGAGACCTTAAGTGGAGCCTGACCAAGTTTGCTCTGATTAAAGCTCTCTTCTGTCCAGAAGCAACAGAGAAACTCCTCTGTATAGAGCTGTTAAGTAGGGGGACAAACACAAAAAAAGCACCCAGAAAACCTAATTGCTTGACCTTGTTTCCACAGGAAATTAGACTAAAAATCATGCTCTTTGTGCAATACTTCTCATCAAGACACGGATCATGCAGTTAGGTCAAGGCAGTGCAGTTTTAGTGAAGCAGCTTAATGAAGGATTAATTGCTCCATAAATTGCATGCTGGCTCATCCTAGCTTTTCCCTAACAGCCAAATAAGGACGTATTACAGTCATGCTTTACACTACCAGCACACAAATTACCATATTTCGTTGTACTAAATGCTCAATGTCCCTCTTTACTACATGAAGGTGTTCTTTGATGTCATTGAAGTGCTGAGTTGTTTCATAGACCCCTGCAGCAGAGCCAGGATGTTGAGCTCCAGTGATCAACTTCAGAGTATCAGTCATGGAATTCCTGAAACAAGAGAAACAACGAAACATCTTTCAGCACAGAACAGCTCTTCTACAAAGAGGAGTCATTCTGGATACCTTTTAGTCCATTAAAATTAGTCTGAAATACAGTTGCCCCAAAAGGCAGAAAGCATTTTTCCTAGCTTCCAAGAACACCGTATCAAGAAGTAATTCCTTAATCAAAGTATTTTTTTTAAAACTATTTAATTCCACATAGTTTCGATCTGTCCAGTGCATCATCTCCCAAAGTCATGCTGAAAGCAAGGTTCAGCAAACAGTCTCTTACTAGACATCTGCTTTGCCTGACTGATGAAGTCTAAAGCAAGTGTTTTATCTGAGGTTCTTGCCAAGGCTTTAGGATAAGCAGAGTTTAATGCAATCTTTACAGAAAACCAGAAGCTGTTTGGAAAATAAATAAATAAAAGCAGCCATGTAAGAAATAAAAATAAAGAAGAGGCTTTAGGGATAAGAAAAGATTTAGATATGTCCTTGTTTCATGATTATCATTTATATGAGAAACTCATTTCCCATACGCGATGCCACAGCACTTAATATTGCCTGCATGTGGATTCATTCGTTCTACAACAAATTAAATTAAATCCTTAAAGAGTTGAGGTTCCATAACTAATTTTGTTTGAGGTAAACTACTCTATGAGAGAAAAATACTTAATCTCTAATCAATATGTTTATATAATTTTCCCCTGCTGTGATGTCTCTTTTCAGTTGCAAAGAGGATTATTCTACAGCCAAAATATTTATCATGTGAATGGTAATCTCTTCACTGTTAACAAACAATCAAAATGTACATACTTGGATTTCTTTTTAATTTACTTAAAACTTGACATTTTGTTCAGACAGGAGCTTACTCTGATGCCTTCAAAGTGCAGTCCTAACTCTTTGTACGGTGGTCAGCAATTTATCACAGCACCACGGGATGGTTTGGGCTGGAAGGGACCTATTCATCCAATAAACTGACTGGCAACAACAACATGTACTCACATTTAAGTGTTACACAGAGTTGTATAACTGATTTTTAAGTGACTCACACTGGTTGTGAAAACAGCAAGCAAAGCACCGAAACTTAAACATTTGCAAATAACCTTCATAAAGATGCTGCCCATCTTTTTGTTTTGCATCAGCTGCTCTGCATGCCATTGAAATAAGAAAAACCCCAAACCCACACCCACAGAATGAAAAATTAATGTTGAATTTTAACTTAAAAAACCCCCACCCAAACAACAGAACAAACATACCCCTCTAAAAAAAAAAACCAAACAGGAGAAAAGACTAGAAAGGTACTTAGCTATCCAAAGGCACTCTGACAACTCTGCAGAAGCAAACACTGCAAGTGCAGATGTGCTGTACTAGTGCTACCACAGTTTTCATGCCATTGTGAGAGCTGTGCAGCATGCTTAAGCTATTTGAAGCAGTTACTAAGTCAAAGCCATACACTAAACTAATCTACACAACTCTTATCAAGTTGTAGATACAACACTTCAACAGAGAGGCTTTCAGTAATTATGGCCCCTACTAAATACTGGTTTAACAATATACTTCTCTTTAAACAGAAAACAGCTAGTTTTTCCTAAAAGTATCACGTCAACACACGAATCAACCTATCATCCCAGGCTACCAGTACTCTGCATTCTTCCCATGTCACAAAAACACTCTGTTCACTTTCCTGTCAGTCCTGCCAAAGCCCCATCCCATATCCAGCACGCCAGAGAATCCATCGTTTCCCACAGCAGTGTTCCCAGTTACTTCAGATAATGTAATGCACAGGGAGTTCCACAACACTCTCAACCTTTACCCCAGGAAGCTCATTTTTAATACTGAAGAGTTATCAAAAGGAGTTACCAAAGAGCCACTTGCTTCAGTAAGCCCCCACAAACATAACTAGCCAAGCCAGCTCTCATCTTCTCTCATTCTTCATTTCTGGTCTGGGACTTCTACACTTCCTCCTCTGTCCCACTTCTCATTAGCACACACATTACCCAGAAACTGGTTTCTATTTTCCTGGTACTCTGAACTAGTGTTACCATAGCCTCTTTTAGAAGGATATTTTCCCCTGGAAGATTTCTTCTTAAATAACCCATGCCAACATGGGCAACCACCATCAGGAACACTGCCGACAGCAGCTCTGTCCATCCACATCCACCACAGCGTTTCTTTTGTCCTGCTACTCTCAGAGCTGGAACACAAGCACGACAACACGTGGGTTTTTCCTCTCCCACCTACTATCACCATCCCTACAGAATTAACAGGCACCTGCACACCCACCTTTCCCCCAGACTGATCCCCTGAGTGTTAAATGCAGGATAACTTCCCTAAATAGACATGTTCTGTATCAAATTTAATTTACATTTACTTTTGCATGAACAATAGCGTGCCTATAGTTTATACTGCATGAACATGCAAGATTCTTCTGTAATCAGATGATTAAGAAATCCACAAATCTTGACAAGAAAATTACTTAGACAGTAAGTCCTTTTCCTCCGGGATGACCGGCGGGCTGTTCATTTCAATCTATAAATAACACATCTCTTTAATCTAAGAAAAATATTAAGATTATGTTACGCAAACTCATACCTAGTAAGCAGTCACTAGAAGGGCAGACTGCCAATGTTAACAAGAAAATTTAATTTGCTTGCAAGGTAGAAGATTTGTCAAGAATATTAACATAAAAGCTTTCATGGAAGAACAAGTGCAAAAATGGAAGCACTCTAATCTTCGTTCTACAAAAAAGCTGACCTACTTAGATAAACCACAAGAGCTGCCCTTGAACTAACAGAGGACCTCCTCCTCCCCCCACCCCAGCTGTAGGGATTGGTTTTCTCCATTTTTTTTTAAACCCAAGATAAAGAATTTAACTACTACAGATGAAGGGTTAAACCCACGTAAAGCCATTCCTGCTGAAGACACTGACTGCAGAACACCTCAGAAGCAGCACGCAGACAGCCCTACCAAACATTGGGGTTTTCTCAAATACCTTTCAGCAGCAGAGCACCCTCAAGATCAGATTTATACTTCTTTGGTAACGTAGTTTGAAGAGGTACAGCACACTTCTCAATCTATTTCAAAAACTGCAGCTTAAAAAGCAAAATTACTCAGCGCTTGGGAACTTGTCAGTGTCCTCACAGACACCCAGGCTTCCTGGGAAGTTCACGGGCACAAAGTCCTCAGACAAAAGAGCAAACCACACACCTCACCTTTGCCTAACCTAAAAGAAATGGGGAAAGGACCACTGAAATGGCCTACAGCGTACATGGGCACGTGAAAAAACCCAACACATTCCTATCTTCACTGTGCAATGTGACAGTAATCAGAATGTCCCCTTCTTTGTCTCCTCCTAAGTGCTGTGTGACAGCATGCCTTAGCAGCCGACAAGCCAAGGGATTTTCAGTCACAGTTAAGTTTCCAGGATCTCCAGGGATGAAGACTGCAGAACTTCCTGCGTTTCAGCTTGTGCCCATCACCTTTCATTCTGTCACAGGGAACCACGGAGAGGAGCCTGGCTCTGCCTCTCCCGCCCTCACCACCTCCAAAGTCAGGTATTCAGACCTACCAACAAGGCACCCCGAGCCCTTTCTCCGTGTAGACAATACCAGCTCCCTCTGCCTCTCATCCTACACTCTGCTGTCCCACACCCAGCTTCCTCAAATATATTGGAGAAAGAAGTGAATTACTTAAAAAAAAACCCCAAAACACAAAAAATAAGCAGTAAGTTTCAACAATTCTTACTACCTTCAGGCATTTTCATTTGTATAGAACTGTGTATTGGAATTCCTTACATGCCTTTACAGGTTACTTACCCTAAACAAAACCTAAAATATATCTTATATAGAATTACAGAGTAACAAACTCATGTAATCATTGTACCAGGAGCAGACTGAGTATATCAACACAATACTCCTATACAGTTATTTTTAGGTTCACTAGATGCAATTGGAATGTGTTTGTCCTCAGGTTGTTACCAATACTCCAAAATCAGAGCAACAAAACACGGGGCACCAGGTTATCACACAGCAGAAACCAATCCAAGGACTGGATTTACCTGTTAAAGTGGAATCTCACGGTAAAAAGGCAAATCAGGGGGCACCGTCACCCTAGGGACATGAACTTGCTTTATTACAGAAATTAAATGCATGCAGGGAGTCATTGCTAAGGAACACAGAAGGACAAGTCTGTCAATTTTTCCAACTGAAATAACAGGATTTAAAAGGTGGAAAATAATATACAATTCAAGTGATAGGCTTAATATTTAGAAAGCATTTACCTTATTTCATTTACTTGTCTAATGATCTCTTCTTGACTTTTCACAACTGTCTCAATCTCTTGCTGGGAAACCTTGGGGTGAGGAGGAGAAAAAAGATAGTAAACTTTTACCTTGGAAAAAACAAATTGATCAGGCTGCTAAAATCAGGCTAAGCCATCAATCACAGTGTATTTTTATTTCTTAATTTACCTGTCCTTGTTGACCTGGAAAACCAGCTCCTCTTTTGGCAATCTCATCTGTGACTGCAGAGACGTATCTCCTCTGCTCATCCAGGATCATGTCCAACTGCCTATTAAGCTGTTTGATTTCAAGATGAATTCGATTCTGCCCCTCGAATATCTGCCTCAGTTCACGGTCACTCACAGTTTCAAAAAGCTCATCAGCTGTTAAGAGAAAAGCACAGGGAGCTGTTACACACACACACTCCTCGTAAGGTGCCTTGTACCATTCTTCTCGCACCCTCAAGGTTTCCCTGTGTTCCCCCTGCCTCACTCTGATGTGTGTGGTGCTGATTTATCACCACTGCCATGGCAAATAACTCAGAGCCAACCACACATTCCTTTGCCAACTGTCCTTCAGAAGAGAACTGCAGGTATTCATTAACAGCCACTTTTTAGGAAACCTAAGCTTTAAAAAGTCTCTGGCGATAGAGAACTGACTGCACATGTGGGCGAGTTCCTCCACAGTTCCAGAAACATCAGAAACCCCAGAAGACCCTGTGACAAAAAGATCTTTTTTTCTTATCAGTGGAAGACAATTAGTTTCAAAATCACAGACCTACATCAAACAAGGCCAAGTGCAAGGTCCTGCACAGGAGCTGGGGCAATCCCAAACACAACTACAGGCTGGGTGCAGCATGGATGGAGAGCAGCCCTGTGGAGGAATCGGGGGTGTTGGCAGACAAGAACCTCAACACATGCTTGCAGCCCAGAGAGCCACCCATGTCCTGGGCTGTATCCAGCTAATGCACTCCACAAAGAAAGAAAGAGGCTGGCTTCCATTATATTTCAAATAGATACGACTCTTTTTTGCCCAGCTCTTAAAAAAATCCAAGCCAGCCCAACACGAACAAACACCAACTTGCCTGGCTGTCCTTGCACATCAGGATGTTCCTTTTGAAATTCTTCTTTCTTTTTATCCAATTCTTGCTGAAAGTGGTCAAACTCTTCTTGATATTTCTCTTTATCTTTCTGAGGAATTTCTGCATCTGGTGTTTGCTTTAAAAACATTAAGGAGGGGTGGGGGAAGGAAAAGATTTTTTCATGTTCTCCATCACTCCCATGTAACTTATTCTCCAGCAAGGCTGCTCCCATTTCAGAGTTGAGGATGTAACACAATCAGTCGAGCACATTAATATATTAGGCTGGAGTGAGAAACCAGACATCCCTATGGAAACCCAAAGCTTTTTCCTGATGCTTTCTGTGAGTAAAAAGAAATCAAGTTTTACAAGGAGAGATGCTGTTCAGCAGTGCAGAAATGTGTTAGAGGTATGGGAAGTTGGAAGCAAGAACACATTTGTCCACTTCCCAAACAAAATGTGCTTTTGTTTGTTTTCTCTGCACGTTTTGATGAAACGTCAGGATTTTTGTGGAATCAGTTTTGCTTCAGGAGTTCTGGTCTTGAAAGCATTACTTAAGATATTACCAACACATAGTCTAACTGTTCTAAAACATCAGGCAGCTCAGCTACATGCCCAAATCCTGACACAAGTACACTATGCCTGCTTTCAGAGGAAACGCCATAACCCAGTGCTACGTATAAAACATATCCCATGACGTATTTTACTCATTATGTATAGAGATGCTTACTACTCCCTTCCCGGGCTCAGTCAGCTGGAAGGTCAGAAAAGACAGGACATCGTGATCATCTGCATCCAACAAACAAAAGAAAGCAGAAAAACATTGTCAACTGCTGATATTAGACCTCAGAAATCCCAGCACTTCCCAAGTCAATCTTACACTTGCAGAGGATCTTCAGGGAACAGCATGCTCCCCGAGTCCTCACAAGAGTTTAGGTAATGCAGAATGAGACTGCACAATGTCTCTGTCAGGACAAACTGGAAGTCCTCCTGCTCTAGCGAGGGAAAGGCCTAAGCATAGCAGCAATTTAGGAATGAGAGGGGATTAATTACAATCATCATAGTCAAAAACTGGTATAATGGATCAGTGCTAGCACCAAAAAACCCAGTCCCAAAACAACAAACCACAAACTCTCCTGCAAGCCCCCACAACATCTGTCACAACTTCTAACATCTGCTACCTGCAAGTCCCCCTGTTGCTGCAGATATTCCAAAATATCCTTGTGATGGCAACACCATGTCTTCCACCTCCGCACAAAATTCATAGTCTTCTTTATCCGGAGTGAAGCCATTGTTAATTAACACCTGGAAGGATAAACACTTACAGTTTTTAACACGTAAACCTGTTTGCATTACCTGCTTTGTCAGTTTACAGTAATGGTCACAAACACAACTTACTGGGCAACTCAGCACTGAAACTAGGAAGCAAAAGTGATTTATTCCCTGAAAGACACTCCTTACAAAGTGCACCTCTTCTGAGCAGCCTCAGGGTCTCAGACCTAATTTGTTGTTCAGGAGTAACAGATCACTTTTACCATTACAACACAGTACAAGGTCCACCCTCTTTCAGATGCACTCTTGTTGACTTTTAGAGAAACTTTTACTACAAGTGACAGCTGTGCATTCGATTGCCGACACTCACAGCACCTTTCCAGAAGGAATCAGAAGCTGAGAAACACACTTCATAGCTGTTGCAACCGAGCACCATTAGTATTTTTCTCTCCTTATCTTGAAGGAATTCACAATTATGTGAATAGCATTTAAGAATTCTTGAAAAAAACCCTTATACCAGGGGTTTTCTGTTTGTCTTTAATCTTTGAAGACCTATTAGTTCTTGGAGGTGGGAAGCCTCAAATAGCAAATTTAAATCTACTGTCAAAGAGCAACCTTGGGGTTTTTTTAGTCACATTTCAAGAATCTCCTATAATCAGCTACAAAACCCTTTGTAGATCTCAGAGTGGCTGGAGAAATACCATTCAAGTCAAGGAGCTGCTCAGCCATGTGGAAGCTGAGGAGCAGATGCTGGCTTTGGGACGCTTCCATGTGTAAGTCAATAGCAACAGAAGAGTGAGCACATGAGAGGGGTACATTACTGTGACCGACTCCTAAGTGCTGTCAGAAAAAGCAGCAATACCCGAGCCCACTCAGGAAGCTACAGATACACTGGTGTAGCTAACAACTTGTCTACAACGTGAACATATGGCACCTCCTTCCAGCTTCTGCTACTGAGCTCCACCTCCCCAAGAATACGGGAATTAACACACGTGGCCTTTTGGGTTTCCAAACAGCTGCAACAATCTCACACTTAGAAACAGGGGAAATGTGAGCAATTACGTTATGTCAGGGCACTTACAGTCAGTGTTTTCTGGTAGTACCTTATCTTCACCTGAACAGGATAGGGCTTGTTACGGAAGTCTCTCTGACACGATGCCAACGCTTGTGTGGAACCATCACTGTGCAGGAAGACAACTTGCATAAAACTGTATCTTACAGTTTACCAGCCAAGCCAAGAAAGCATCAGTGTGTCACTAAGCAACATCACCACACTGCTCCCACACACAAGCTGTTTGAAAGCTGCCCCACCACTTCACCCAGCCTCTCTGAAGTCTGGGATCACTGGCACCAGAGGCTTTACACAGGACACAACACAGGCTGCAGTGAGGGAGTAATCTGCTTCTGAGATACATCCCCACACTTGTGAACTGTGAAGGAAAGGAGCAGAATTGTGTGGAAATCACCAACTAAGCCAGACATCTCTCTCCTCAGGGAATCCAAAAAGATGTCCACTCTGCTCCTGACAATTAGCAATCATTGTGCTCAGGCAATTAACCAGTTAATTTTAGTAACAGCCAAATAGTTTTCAGTTAGTCGCTTTTGTCAGTTACTAACTGTGTGTGGAAGATGCCCATAAGCAATGAAGAGGTAAGAAGTCTGTGTCTCCATCCACCCAAGCTCACCCATCCCAAAGCACACGCGCCAACAGTGGTTTAGTAGAAAAGCTAAAATGCAAAGGAAACAATGTTTCATAGGAAAGAAACCTTGATAAAGGTTCTTAAAAAAAGAGTTTCATGCAACATTTCATCATTCAAACACAAACACTCATCATTAACACTGAAAACAAACTTACTTCTGGTGGTCATACAGAAGCTGTCCGTTGTTGCCTACGACAATCACTCCAGGATTGTTTTTCTAGAAAAAGAAAGAGCAAACAAATGGAACAGTTTAACTGACAGCAAGGAACATCGCCGAGAGCTTTTCTGCAATAGTCGCCACATCACAAGTACCCCACAGATGTGTTTATTCTTTCTGCACTTCAGGAGCAGTGACTGGGTAGCACTGCATCATGCTGCACGCCCTGCAAGAGACTGCTAGCTGTTTGCATAGTTAGGGGAGGGGAAAAAACCCACTCAAATTAAGTTCCTGGAGATGCTGTCAACTGCCAAACACAGAAATACAGAAGCCACAGACAGGAGAAATTTGTATGTAGTAAAGTTACAGATCTTCAAACCAATGGTTCACTTAATATACTCAACTTGGACAAAATCCAAATGGACACAAGGTTGACATCTTACCAACCATGTCACACTCATTAGAAGAACTTTGTTAGCTGTTGGAGACTAAATTAAGCCTGTTGAACACACACCCCTGTTACTGAAAGCGCTAGAGGATGGGAACAAGTTAAAATGATAGTGGCAGAAGAAATGTGCAGTGCTTCTCCAGCTGCCTCGTTGATGAAGTAATGCCCAGTTTTTACAAAAGCACAAGACTTCAGAGTTATCTTACTTCCTCCTTCAGTGCATCCTCTCCTGAAGCGTACTGGTTTAGGCTGGGATAGTTGCACTTCTTTGTGGTAGATTGTATGGGGCTATGTTTTGGACTTATGAAGAAGAATGTCGATATCACAGCGATCTTTGAGTTACTACGCAGCCTCAAAGCTGCTTCTGGCTCTCACAGCCCCCCACCAGCGAGGATGGCAATACACAAGAAGTTAGGAGGGGACACAGCTGGGCTGCTGACACTGCTTGATCACAGAATATCCTGGATTATATGGCATTGGGCTCTGGAATAGGAGTCGGGGAAGGAGGAGGAAGGGGGTAACATTCAGAGCAATGGCTCTTGTCTTCTGCTGTCCTGGGGATGGCTAAACACCTGCCTGCCATGGAGAGTGGAATTCCTTGTTTGGGAAAACACAAAGGGTTTTCACACCACACCACACTAACTAAACTTATGATCTGTCTCGGTGCTGTCAGAGTTCTGGCAAACAGTGCTGACCATGTGTGATTTATGGTAGGTGGCATCTTCAGCCAGCTGAACTACACAAGCATCAGAAGTCAGAAGAGAAAATAAACTCTAATTCCACATCTTGTCTTTGAAGACCAGACACATAAACATCACATGCAGCCAACAGTGATAGCTGTATAGTAAAAGCTATCTGTAGAAAAAAAAACCCTGTACACATACAAAAATAGATCTAAACTATCTAAAAGCAATCCTAAGTAGTGCAGTAAAAGGAAAAAAAAAAGCAAAGCAGATCTCTATGTATTGTTAAACTGGAAAACTACAAATTCAAAACAGCAACTGTCACCTCCATCTGCTACAGAATTTCTGCTGCTGAACTACTCAAGACAGATTTGTTCCCAGGAAAAGAGCAGCTCTGAGGACAGATGAAATCTGTGCTTCCGTGTTGCCACATTTTGGTACAACGTGCCTCTTCCAAAGCACACGTCTTCAGATGTATCAATATTTCAAACTCTGTGTGGACATTCTGAATTTCAGCTTGAGCATCAGTTCACGTGTTAGTCAGTGTTTTCCTTCCAAACCCAACACATGAACTGGTGTTCAGTGGAGATTCATTATGTGTTACCCTTCAACTTATAAGCTTAAAAAAAAATACAATGGTAAAAATTCTGTAACGGGAACTTGTCTGACATTTCCAGTTATCCCTTTGAAGCAGAGGGGGAGAGTAGGCAAACAGCACCCTATCTTTTTCCACAAAGCTACACACACCAAACAGGCAGGCTGTTAGTTTATCATCTTTGCTTCCAACTAACCTTTCCGTCATTGTCAAAAGAATCAAAGAAAATCCCCACACCGTTCCATTTATCAGCTGCCCCGAACACAGGACCTTCCAAGCCTTGCTCCTCTGTGAACCAGATAGCCTAGTACAGAAAACAAGTACGAGTCGTAAGTGGAGGCTGGCTTTCTGAAGCACGCCTGCTGCTCTTCAGCCAGGTCAAACTCTCAGTACCAGTCCATCAGCTCCGATGCGGCCTCTCCCTGTGACTCGAAAGGTCACTCTGACCTCCCAGTACTCAAATATTGACTTGTTTTTTGTCCACACCGATCCTCTTTGGCTTTTCAAAGATGTTGTCACACGAATTTGATCTGCACTGGGTATGGCATCTGGAAAGAAAAGGAAAGGAAGCAGCGCTGACTACACAGAATTACCCGGTCTCTTCACCTAGGTAAGAGCTATGGAGCTCGGCCACTCGGGAGGGGGAGAAACGCACCCAGCCCGTGCGCCTGCACCTTCACCGGCCGGGCCGCTCCCCGCAGCTCCGGCAGAGCACCGCTCCCTCTCGCTGGCTGCGGGGCACATTCGCGTGCGGACACGAGAAGCGGCGCCCACTGCTGCCGCGTCCGGCTCGAAGCGAGAGCCCGGGAGAGAGGTAACAGCCCGAGGCGACGGGCACGCGTCTGAGCCACGCCGCGCTCTGCGCCGTCCGCGCAGGCACAGCGGGGGAACGGCTCGGTGCGGGCGGCGGCTCCCTGCCGGCGGAACCCCCCTCGGGCACTAACGGGCGCAGAGCGCGGCGAGGCGGCCGCCCCGGGCGGGACCCGCGAGCGGCCGCGCGTACCGCGGCCCCCGTGGCGCGCGGCCGACCCGAGTGACACATCATCACCTCGCCGCGCGGACGTCACGCCACCTCTGCGCGCGGCCGGCGGAAGGCGCCGAGGGGAGAGGGCCCCTGGCCCCTGCGGCTGCAGCTGGCGCGCCCGCCGGTCCCGCCCCGGCACCCAAGCGCGGCCGAACGGGCCCCGCCGGCCCCGGCCCGCGGCGGCTCCCCCCGCGCGAGTAACGCGGCGCACGGGCCGCCCCCCGGGGCCGGCCGCACGGCACTTACTGCCCGTGTGCACCCAGAACGGCACCGTCCCGTCCGCCTGCACCAGGTGAGGCCCCTTGAAGCTGTACTTATACTCGAAGCGGCGGTGCGGCTGTGGCGCCGCCGCCGTCTGCCCGAGGGCGAGCGGCAGGCGGCTGAGGGCCAACAGGGCACCGGCCAGGAGAACCGCGGCCGCCGGGCCGCCCCGCCGCGCGCGCGCCGCCATCTTGAGCCGTGCCGCGGGACCCCGGGCGCAGCCAACAGGGCGCCGCGCGATTGGCCGAGCAGGGCCGGGCAAAGGGCAGGGCGGCGGGCCGGGCCTTGCCCCCAGCCCACTGCCTGCTCCGCCGGCGCGGGGCGGGCTCAGAGCGGCCGGGCGGGGCTGCCTTGGCGTTTCCGACGGGCGGGGGGGAAGGCGCCGGGCGGGCGAGGGGGTCGGGCCTTGTCTCCCCTTCTCCGCCCCGGCCCGGCTCTGGTCGGCCATGCCCGGCCCGCCTGCGGGGGCGTGTCTCGGCTCTCCGGCCGGGGGGGTACGCGGGAGGCGGCCGCGGGGGAAGGAGGGCCCGGGGCCCGGCGTCCGGGCAGGTGCCGGGCAGATCGCCGTTCCGTACTGTTCCCCGACCCTTCAGGGCGGGCCGACCGCTGTGCTGCGCAGGGCCGCCGGTGTGGGAGCGCTCCGCGGGCAGTGGAGGCCGAGCCGGCCTCAGGCCGTCGTGCAGTCCTGCGGGGCGGCCGGAGCGTAGATCGGCTGCTCTCCTGCCTCTGTACTGAGCACGGGCCCGCTCACACGGGCTCTCTCTGGTCGTTTATAGAATAGTCAGAAGTGCTGCAGGAAAAAAGAGATGATGCTGTGCCTCACAACGGGTGAGGCCAGCCGCCTGCTTCCCGGGGAGTGAGCAAAGCAAACCTTTGGTGACACAGCCTTGACAGTGGTGAAGGTTGGTTAGTGTTGTGGACACTGCTTCAGAGAGGGTCAGATCTGTGGAGGTGAGAAGCACCAGTGTCTGTTGGTCAGTGGGCAGCATCATGGAGCAGGGCAGGTGTCAGCTTTGTTTCACTGGAGCAGCAGTCAGCGGGACCAGAACGTGTCCGTGTTCAATCAGTGACTGAACTGACAGTCACAACTTTCCTTTTCATCCTTAAATACCATCCATTGCTTTGTCTTACAGCCTTAATCTGGAAGAAAATAATTATTATGAGTGGGTTGGTTGGGGTTTTTTTCAGCTTATTTCCACTCTTGTCTTGTGTTCTACCTTTTTCATACCCATTTGTTTCTGATATCCCTTCTTTTTCTGTTACCTAATCTGCGAGTGTGACCAATTCAAGAGTCACTAAGTAGGTTCAGAGCCTGCTAAAGAGGAGGATGATCTTGGGAGTCATTCATGAGAGATTAAGTTTTGTTTGGGCTTTTTCTTTTTTTAATGGCACACATATATTTCAGTGTGGATAAAAGTAAACCTCTGCCTGTTCCCTGAGAAAGGTACATTATCAGTTACACCAAGGATTAAGCAAATATGTTGGTCAGATGAGACACGAAAGCAAAATATTCCTGAGATAAATTTTAGAAGAACTTACATAAATATCTTAAGTATTCTTGTAGTATTCTAAAATATCTGCAAACAAAAGTATTTTTTGGTTTTTTAGAGTGTATCTGTGAGAGATGTTAGGGGAATCGTTAGCCTCCTAGCAGCTAGCTACAAACAGAAAACTCAGCCGGCTTTCTCTTCTTTAAAAACCTAGGCAGTGATTTCTCAGGTAAACTTCTAACATTGGAGCAACTGACGTGTATGCGTCAGAGATCCAAACAGAACAGCAGGAAGCCTTTATCCTGTCTGCTCCTTACATTTGGCAGCATTCTTGGAACTTACGTGCCAATAAAATAACTGAACCACGCTGAGAGAGACTAGAAAACCAAAAACACTAGCCTTGAAACAAATCCCTGGCTTTCCCACTCACCCAAGCAGGTCTGAAACTCTGCCACGTAGAGGCACTAGCATTGAGGCAATTCATGACTGAAGAGAACAGACGCTGCACTGCCTAACTTTATGCTGTTACATTGAATTGTCTCAAGTTTTTAGCAGGCAAAATAGAACACTATGCAGCTACTTTTGCATATGTTATTCTTGCTATTATGTCTTCTGTCATTTGACTGATCATGCCCCTGTTTTATATAGTAGTTCATTGTTGTTTCGTAATTGTCACGGAGCATGCACTTCTCCAGAGTGCTTGGAAACAGTCCCTAGGCAAGGCATGTTTTCCTGGATCACCATATGGTTATTCCTTAAGTACCATACCGTCAAGAAGGAAAACTCCACTTGGCTTGTATAATCACTCCATGCTGAATGTCTGCTCTACACTGCAGTAAGCATCCCAGTTCAGCTACTCGTTTCCCTCAGTTGAAGAAGAAAAATGAAGTAATCAAGCTGCATCTGCCTATGCATATGCACACATTTAAACTTGTATGTGTGTAAATATGTATTTCAAATGTACATTGGCTAAGTGGCAGAAAGTTTAGGGATATCAAACTTCAGAAGATTTGATTTAAAAAGGCAGCAAATGACCAGTTTTCCTCACCTCTTCCCTTTGTGGCCCTTGCACTTGCGCTGTTAAGCTCTCAACCCTCTTGGTGCCCAGGTTTCATTAATGCTAAGGAATCCCTTCTTCACAGAATGGTCGGGGTTGGAAGGGACTGACAGAGACCACCTAGTTCCAACCCCCGTGCTAAGGCAGGATCACCTCGAGCACGCTGCACCGGATCTTGTCCCGGTGGGTTTTGCTCATCTCCAGAGAAGGAGACTCCCCAGCCCCTCAAAGGAGGTTTGACCCATACACGTGGACCTGTGTGTAGCCATGCAGCTATTCCGGGAAGCCCCCAGCAGTGCACACTGCATGAAGAGCCATCAGCTAAAGCCCAGGTTGGTTGCAGTGCCTACTGTCAAGATCGCTGTGGTCTCAGTGAGAAAAATCCTATCTCAGAAACTAGAGTTTCTGCCAGAGATGTGTCTCAGCAGGGTAGTTGTACGAGTACAGGTTGCAGTTTGTGTACTGTTCTGCTAACGTGGCCCTGTGTAGCACTGCGCCACGGCTGCAGCAGCATTGCACTCCCAGTTCTTCCAGAGAATGGGCAGTACTATGCACAGTTTATACCAGCACAAAGGACTTCTACCCATGCATGTAACCCACATTCTTCAGCAGCATAAACTATCAGTAAACTTAGCAAAAGAGGCTTTTGCAAGTTAAAAATGGCACATGTATGGAAAGGTGTACCAGCACGACCATTTCTTGAAGCCACCACGTGTCACAACTCTTGAGCATGGTCATAATGTAAGCAGCTTGTTAATCTCACCTCACCTTCTAGTTGACTGCATCTGCAGGATGTGCACATCCTAGGGCCCTTGTATAGCTAGGACAGAGAAACGAGTACTTTAAAAGGGTAAGGGTCAGCAATAAAAAGGGTATGGGTCAGCTCAACTTAAGTGGATGCCTAAAAGACATCAAACAAACTACTGGAGATGTACCAACTTCATCATATCAGTGTTAGTGCCAGTGATGTCTGAGGTAGACATCTCTATCCTTTTCTTGCCATCCTTCAGCAGCATTATCTATTTCTCTGCACTTACCTGCTTGTTGCAGTCTAGGCTCATGGTAAGGGGAGTACTTGGCATTATCTGTATTTGTTCAAACACAAGAAGAATTTGTTTTGTCCATTAGACGAGCCCTTGGTTCGCTTCCAGGCAGCCACAGACACTCCAACAGCCAGGCTTTAGTCATGCACCAGCTTTCTAAAAGGCAATTTTTAATTTGGAGTTGTCAGTATTTGAAGGCTTTACAAAGAAAACATGCACATGTTTCAGTTAGAGTCAGTGGCTATAGTAGTGCCTGACTCGTGGTCCTGACAAACTTTTCATGTGTGGCTGTGCAAAGGCAGAACAGAATTCTTCAAAATACTCAGTTTTCTGGGGGAAATAACTGCTTTTTTTTTTCCTGTAAGCATTATTCCCATAGCTTTTTTAGGCTTGTCTCCTGATTTTTTGTCTACCCAATCCAAGAACAGAAATAAACCTCTATAGATTAAACAGTTACAAAGGCAACACTCACCACAGCTAAGGCTTTAGATGTTCAGGATATGGAGATTCATGGACAAGTTTCACTGCTTACCCTGTGCACCCTCCCATTTCCACTGTTAGCACTGTGGCACATAGAAGGAAGAAAGTGGACCTGTTTCCTGGGCCTCGGTTGCTTCCCCGAGGGACCCAGACAGGCTGGCGAAGTGGTCCAGCAGAAATCTTGGGAGGTTCAGTAAAGAGAGAAGCAAAGCCCTGCACCTGGTGAGGAATAACCACACGTAGCTGGGGTGTGACTGGATAGAAAAACAGAGAAGGTCCTTGGGGTCCTGGTGGACAACATGTTGGACATGAAAAACAGCAACTGCACCCTCATAGCAAAGGTGTCCAACAGCATCCTGGACAGTATTGGGAAGAGCATCGCTAGTGAGTCAAGGGAGGTGCTCATTCTACCATATAAATACTAATTTTCATTCTCTCTTTGTATATTAAACAGGATAGTGCTCTTGCAATCTGTGGCTTGAACTTGCACATCTTTCTTATGACTAGCAGACTTCCTAAAACTCACAAGGAAAAGAGTTCTGGTTAACAACTGGCAAAATGTAGTTCTTAAGGTTAATTAGAGGATTGACCTACTTACCTTTGGATGGAAAGCTCCGAACAACTTTCCAATATCAATACTTAGCAGAAACATTAAAAATGACCATAGATCAGAGCATGCTTCTACTAGTATCAATGGAATTTTTGCTGTTGACTTGTAGCCAGCAATGATACTGAAACAGATTGGTTTTTACATGGTCTGTGATTAAATGTGTATGTAATGAATTAAACACCGTGTGGAAGGAAAATGGCTGAGAGAAACCTGTCACTGCTTAACAAAGCTCCTGGAAAAAATGCTCCATCAGTAATGATACAAATGTTGACATATCCAGAACACAGACCTCGGGGATTCTTATCACTAACAATAGAAGTGATAAGAAGTTCAGAAGCCTGAACTTTTGGAGGGCCCAAGGAAGGCATCTGCTTGTTACAGGACTGGTGGCTTTGCCAACATCAAGCTGCCTTTCTTCTCCTTTTCTGAGACATCTCTTTGGGAAAACGGATCTGCAAGGCGACAAGCACGCTGCTGCTCAGTAGAGGCAAGATGTGTGTCAGATGGAAAAGAAGCACAAATCACGTTGGGGCAGTGAGCTTTGTGAAACCAAGGCATCCCACTAGCTTACTGACACGTTGCGCTCGTTTACTGTTCCCTGGAGACCTGCACAAGAAAGAGCATTTCCGCAAGGCAGCTGTGGTACACAGCTGGGCCAGCACATTCACCCAGCCACGTGGCATGAGGAGGAACTACAGAGAGACAGCACAGGCTGCCTTTACCCAAAGCACACATTTCTGCTGTCATCAGATGGTGACTGAGGATCCTTCCCTGCTGGGTCTTACCTGCAGGACAGATGAGATTTCCTAGACAGGTTGCAAGCTTAACTCAGACTGCCTATCTTAAAAGCAGCTAACAGTCCTTCATCTTCAGAGCAGCCTGAGATCTAGAGTGTGTTGAGAGGTGAGAGATTAAATACTGACACATCCATTGCCTCTGTTTCCAGACATAGGACAGTGCCCCACATGTAAGGTAATACACAGAGCGATCATGGGTTTAGATAACAGTATAAAGCCTTGTGCTGTGTCAAAAAAAGATGGAGGACGTGTCAGCATCTTGTGAGTGCTGCTTTTGAACAACTCAGTGTTGGTCTGTCCAGATAGATGTGTGCCCTGTCAGCTGTGTGTGTAACACCGGGGTGCCTCTCCTGAAAAAGTCTCCCTTGGACCACCTCTACACACAAGATGATGTGGTGGTCAAGTTCAGCTTGGACTCAAACCCTCAAGGCATCGAGGGCTGGCCAGCTGCAGACAGTGAGGAGAGGTAAATAGCACTACTCCCTTTTTTGGCTTGACTGAGGACATGCTTGAGCCTGGCTGACATTCTTCAGCCAAGACATGAGGCAGTTTGTGTTTGTTTTTCTCTGAGACCACACGATAGCATTTTAGCCTTAGCACAGCTCCACATACGCTCTGTAGTGTGCCACTGGAAACAACATCCTAGACAGCATCACCTCCTCTTACAATTGCCATTTACCAGATGGGTGCAGGAAAGGTGTATTTTCAGACATTGTGAGCAATGTTTTGACAAACCAACCCAATTTCATCTCTACCCCAAGAAACCTAGGACTACTAAAGTATTTTTTTCTTTTTGACTTAAAATGTTTTAAAGAGACCATAAATACCCCTGTTTTACCACTGTTGTTATTTTTCTTAATTTCTCTGTCACAGCCTGGAGGATTCTCCCTTGTTCCCCCTCCCTAGTCCAGAAATCTCTGTATGAAGTGTATTGCTTGATTTCAATTACAATGTTAATTACAGAAGACAAGTGGTTACTGAATCTTGCACCATAATGAATCAACCTGATATTTACTTATTGCATTGTTCGTACTGGATTAGGCTGTGGCAGCACAAGCAGGGAAAGGAAAGTGAGTGACAGGCGCATTATCGTGGCACACTGCCTCCCATTGGGAAAGTTCATCTTCCTTCTGAAAGAGACGCCTTTAGGGATCATGTAATTTGAATTCCCTGCAAATTTAGTGTCATCTTAGCTTGACCAGCTCTGGAAGAACATATTAACCTCCTCTTGTGATTTTCAGAAAACCATTCTAATTTAGCAAGTAATTAAGGGTCACATGTAGGATAAAGAGCTAGATAAGCTTGGATTACGCACAGGAAGCTTTGTTTCCACGGCAACCCTAGCAGAGGGGGTGTTAATGCTGAGGTCAGTCAGTTAATGAACTGGTTACTGGCTGCAAAATGTATTAGATCTGGGGAAATGAAACTAACGATTGCATTAAAATTTAATGATTTGATGATAGAAAACAAATGCCTACAAAGCTAGTTATCACGGAAAATACTGGAGACAAAGGTTATAGGCAGCAGGACCGTCCTGCTCAGCCAGGTCAGGAGGAATCCAAACAATGGGTACCTGACAAACCTCTTCTTTTTTGGGGGGCTAAAACTGTTTCAGTCATCATTCATGGATTTCAGGGCTGCTCAGTGGGAGGCTGTCAGTATTTGCGTAAGCTGCTGATGCTTACACATGCACACCATGCTGGACGCTGACTTCCTCCTGAGGTAGCCCTGAGGGAGGTTACTACCTGTGTAAGGCTGTCAGAGGGAGATCAGCACCAAGGGCTTAGCAAGGCACTGGACCTTGAGAGCCTCTCAGAGCCACAGGCCCTGGGAACTAATCTCGGGGAAGGTCTGACAGCTGAAATGGACGAAGCAGCTCCCGTGTGGCAAACGCCAGCCGATCTATTGAAACGTGTTAATATTTTCATAATGGAATCTTATGTGTTGGGGGGGGGGGTTGCTGCAAATTCCTAAACTTACTTTTGCCACTTTGTGAACAGTGTGTAGGCTCAGTGTGCGTCCGTCCACTCGTCCTGGTCATCAGCAGGCTTTGACAGATGGAGGCTGCGCTTCCCTAACTGATGACACACTGCTGGCACCAGGAAGAACTCATTCGGGTTTTGTTCTTGACTGTGTTAAAACCCCCCAGATGCACACCTCCTAATCGGGGGCCCACAGTAATGAGTTTCAGAGCTGATCGAGGGAGGTGCATCTCTCATTGGTTTATCCAGAAGTCACGTCTGGTTTTTCAAGGACTTGAATTTCTCTCTAAGGTGTCTGAGTACCTGTGAGCCCATGCAGCTTGCAGGGTTGGGTGTAAATCTTCCATTTGCTTTCCATACTTATGACTAATCTGTCTCTGAAGATAGCTAAGCCAAGGGAGCGATGACCCTGGGTACAAACACAGCCATAGACTTAGGGGAAGCATGATGTTTTCAGCTGGAGGTAATCAATGCATTTCAAAGCAGGATTTCTGTGGAAACACACATTGTATTGTCCAAACTTTCAGGTAATTTATTTCAGCCACAGTTTGGATGATGGGAAGAATATTCTGGCTTATTTCACTAGGTGGCAAGACATCATATTTTACTGTAGTACTGTAACATGTTGAAATAGGATATTTAGTCTTTTACATTTCATTTTGATAGAATATCACCTGTATGCACTAGGTTTTAATGTCACTTATTAACCAAAGGAACACTATGAAACTGAGTATTTTTAACCTTATGAAAACAAAGCAATGCTTTTCTTTTTAATTCCAGATGTATTTTCAAATTTCTGTCTAATTTAAAATCAACCTCTCTAATTTTAGAAATTCCTTTTCTCAACGGCTTTCTTGTTCTATAAAAACAGACAAAATTTCCAGTGAAAGAGGCTTTTTAACAAGAAAATAAGTTAACATTTTCTGTTAATACGCAGGCGTTGCATACTGCAAGAAACATTTGGGACTTGGATTATTGCAATATAAAGCAGCACAGCTGAAGTATACAGAATAGAGTTGGAATGACGCTTTAGATGTTAAATACTTTCTCAGTTCACCTGTACTGTTCCTACCCCTTGTGAGCTGAGAGAGAGAGAACAGCACAGGCATTGCTCGAAGCTTCCTTTAAAACAAATGAGCATTCTCTGCTTTTTGCCTCAATCGTAAGACATTAATGCCGTATGATACACGGCAACAGTTGGGTCCTTCGGGCCTCTTGCACCTCAAACTCTGTGCCACGCTTTTTGTAAATGGGAGTCCATTGTGGATATATAAAGCAGGACAACTTTTTTTCAAGAAAAAAGAGAGGGTGCTGAAGGTGAGCCTGCAACCTGTGAGGACAGCTGTTTGGGGCAGTTTGAGGCAGCAGCTGGCTGAAATGAGTGCTCAAGGTGTTAGGTATGCTGCGGCTCACAGAAAAGCATGGCCATAGCAGAGCACTGGAATGAGGAGGGATCTGGGAAACACAACTTGTCAGGAAAGGCAGACTTCTCACACCAGCAGAGAGTAGAGGAAGGAAAGCCCAGCACAGCTATTCAAACCTAGAATTTACTGTTAACCCATCCCAAAACCCAAACAATCAAAAAAAGCCCAAACAACAACAAAAAAAGACCAGAAGGGAATTTACCTTCTGTGTCTGCAGGCAGCTGGGAAAAAATGTAATGGTCTTAAATAAGTAATGTGTTTGAACGGGGGCAAGGAGAATTTAAGAAAATAAAAGCCCCATTCTCAACACTGAGAAATCCTTGAGGGGCAGGGATCAGGAGGATGGGGTCAGTCTTTTTCCAGTGGTGCCCAGGGACAGGACAAGAGGTGACGGGCACAAACTTGAACGTAGGAAGTTCCGCCTAAACACAAGGAGCAGCTTCTTTCCTGTGAGGATGACAGAGCCCTGGGTCAGGCTACCCAGAGAGGTCAGGGAGTCTCCATCTCTGAAGACCTTCAAACCCACCTGGACACTGCCCTGTGTGTCCTGCTTGAGGGGATCCTGCTCTGGCAGGGGGTTGGACCGGAGGGTCTCCAGAGGTCCCTGACAACCCTGACCATTCAGTGATCCAAAGACCACATCTTCCACTGTCAGGTGATTCCTGCTGCCCTTGGCTGTGTCTCCCTCATGTCCCTTCAGCCATGCCAAAAGCTACGCAGCATGTTTCAGCCCACACAGCGACCACCTCGCTGTGGGTTCGCTCAGTTTATATTTTTAGCATCCAATATTGCCTTAAGGATAGAGAGATTTCTTACTTCTTTCAGCACTGAAAAAATGAGCTCTTGCATCATGGGAAACACTTTTTGCTGTTCTCTGAGATCTTGCCTGGTTTTTCTAGAGCGCTGAGCTTGTGACTACTGGTGCATGCAGTATGCCAGACAATCACAGCCCGGAGCTCTCAAGTGTAGTCCTCATCACTAAGGCGCCCACTAGTTTCCAGTCACTACAAACCGAAGGACTAGGCTCCAACATCAGCATCCTGCCTGATGCTCTACATTAACTCTGGAAAAAGTCGTAGCACGTATGTGAGCACTTAAGCAGCTTGTGAGATGCAGCCCCAGTGAGCACAGCCAAGTATAAATAGAAGGTAGAACCCAAAAAAACAGGTGTCTTTTGCTTTGTGCACTTTATTGACAGCACACTGTTTCTTTTGCTCACATTGATTTCAGGCAACCCAAGACATATGGCTCCCTTGAAAGCCAGTGACGGTGATATGGGAGCCAGACTCACTGGCTCCCTTGAAAGCCAGTGAGTCTGGCTCCCATATCACCGTCACTCCTGTGGCTTTTCCAGTGGCTCGCTGTGCCCGCGGTGTCTTGGGCCACAGCACGCTTCATGCAGCTTGGTCTAACTCTCAAACAGTCTCTGTCCCGAGCAGCCTATGCAGAGGAGGGGCTTGGAAGCATAGGAGTGAAGACCTGGCCAGCTTTCCCTAGGAAGGATTCTTTCCAACCTTCGCTTATTTTTGGAGTCTTATGTGTTACTTTTCAGGAATTGCCTTTGGAAACAGCAATTTTTCACTTTCAAAGACTGCGTGGTATATGATAGAATCCCACCTATTAAACATTAGCCCAAGCGAATTTGCCCTGAACTAACGTTTCCAGGTTGATCGATACCGAGAAAGAGCCTTTTTCAGACTCCACAGGACAAAGCAGTGGGAAGGAGGACAGGGAAAGGCAGGGAGGTTTCACTTGCCTGTTTCTCCTCTGCTTCTTGCTTTCTCTGGGGACTTTACAGATGGCAGCAATGGTGATGAAGTGGTTTTGATACGTATCTTCCCACTTTCTAGGCAAGGTGCTGTGCCACTGTACTGAGCATACGCTGCCATCTGCTACCTCTCATGCAGGGATAGCTGCCAAATTCCCTGCAAGGTCAAAGATGAGAGATTTATTGTCCATTGGTGTTAGGAGCCACTGGCTCAGGCTCACAAATAAGATGGCCTGAAAATGCATTCAGGAACAATTCCCAGCAGAAATCACAAGATGCTTCTGCTCTAGCAGGCGGAGCAGCAATTCCAAACATGGTTTCTCCTGTCCCACGTGCCACTCACTCTGCAACTGCTAAGGTACTTGCCACTACTGCAGGCAACATTCTCAGAACCGAACGTGCCAACAAGAGGAAGCGGTTGAAGGCACCTTTAGCCCCCTCATTAGCAGCAGCTGATCATATATGTGGTCACATGGGCAAAGGTGGCTCCTGCCCTTCCAGCTCCTCAGATGTGGCAGGGCTGCATCTGCCCCCAAGATGCAGTGGCCAGGGCAATGAAGCTGCAGCTCAGCAGGACTGGGAACTAACACTAGGAGCTAGGGAAAGACCTCGGTCCTCTTGCCTCTTTGTTCCTGAAGAATAGGATCACCTTCACCTTCAGCAAATGAAGGTCATTCCTTTTTAAATTGGTGCACAACTGGCCCTGCTCATTAGGAAGAGAGGGGGCCTGGGAAGCATCTTTCCCGACACCAACAAGGCAAAAAGTAAACTGGAAGAGGAAGTGGTGAGAGGGTAGAACAGGTCTAAGTATTACGCCTTGGCATGCACAGCATGCAATTTCACAACTCCTGTCACACTGGCTTGTGGTAAACCAGGAGCCATTAATCCCACGGGAAACAAAGGAAACCCGAGGGACTACCTCCTGCAAGCACTGTGTGAGAACGCAGCGGGCAGCAGTGAGGAGAGCACAGATTCCTGCCGGCACAATCATACCTGCCTTGGAAAACACATGGAGGTTTTCAAGTGCATGAATTGCAAAAGGAAACAAAAATAATCTATTTGGTCAATTAGCCTCAAGGCATCCAAGATTTTTTTCAGTTCTGCATCTTTTCGGGCTCCTTAAAGTAAGGAGCTCTGCTTTGTTTGCCTGTTTTATAAATGGATGGCTCTAGGAACACGTTTATATGAACAAATTGCAAGTTTGTTCACTAGGAAGTTTCTACCAGCCGCAAGAAATCCTTATTTTTCATGACAGCCGAAAGAAAAGCAAGTGACCAAGTGACCATGCCTTAGACTGAAAAGTATCCGGTTTAGAATGTGAATAGGGGTAGCACAAATTACCAAGCATCAACACATAGCTGGCTGTTTGCAAGCTAATTGTTTTTTCCAACTGTGTTTTTTTACAGGCAAAAAAGAAAGGGGGAGAAAGAAAGCGGGGTGGGTGGGAGCCCTGGCTGCTTATTTCTCTTCAGCATAAGGAAATCATCTGGATTGTTTTAATGAAAGTTGCGTTGGGTTCTTAAGCCGACTGTAGGTTTAACAGTTCAAACTCCACTTTCCTCTTTTTGTTCGGTATGAACCTGCTCAGCAGAGGAGTCCTGAAGTGTTTAGAGAATTGCCCGGCGGTACCGAGCCGGTGACCGAGAGGATAAACTTGTCATCGTGGGGCAACCTCTCCCCAGAGCGTTCACAAGTAAGGTATCACTTGTAAAAAAAACATTCTGTGCCTACATCTCAGTGCAGATTGTATGCGGGCAGATTCGGAAATGGCAGGAGACTCTGTTTAACACAGGCGTTTGCAGTGTCATTTTCAAAAAGCTTGCAGAATTGTTTTTGTGCATTGCCAGGTACCATTAGCAATAGACCATGTACTTCTTGCACCCTTCTTTAGGACTCAGAAGGCTTTCGGTAGCAGGAAACTTCAGAAGTGGTCTAGAAATGCAGGAGCCCATATCGACCCACTTAGAGGATACATGTAAAATGCAGAGTACCAAATGTTACTCAAAACCTTTTTAGGAAATGCAGATAGATATGGCAAAACTAGCACCTCTGGATCCAGTTGTAGTAGCAACAGGTTGAACAATACGTGCTCCAATCACAATACTTAGTGTATTCTCCATGGAGTTCTAAACATTTAAGGTATTTCTATATCTGATTTGTTGCTGAAAACAGTGTCAAAGTTATTAATTACTTACCCAAATCAAGCAACTATATTAAGAATATTTTCAAAACGCGAAGTTACCAAAAGACTAAGCATTTAAACATTGTAAAGGTAAAGCTGTACCGATTTATTATTTAACACCAGCCCAATTGCTGAAAATAAGGTCATGGAGAGGCGTCCCTGATACCTGTCTCTGCTCTCACGATAACCACAGCAACCCGCGCTGCAGTGGGAAAGGGGACGGGAACTCAGCGACAGAAGGGCTGGTTACTGTTTTCGGTGCTACCTGCAGACGGGGCAATGAGCCGGGGAAGCAGTCTGTGCCAGCTTCTCCTGCGGGCTGCGATCCAGCCTACAGGGACGCCGTGCGTGCCAGCCGCCTTCCGAGGCCCGTTCCCGAGGTCTGACAAGCTGCCGGGAGCAGAGCTGGCCTCCCGCCGCAGCCACGCTCGCCCCAAAGCCAGAGCCTTGCTTCTGACCGTTAGCGGTTTGCTGCTCAACGCGGCACGGGGCTTTGGGCTCTTCCGACGTGCCGGTGCCTCAATCGAAAGGCACAACCCTGTCCAGACCAGTCTAACCTGCCAGGCTGTGGTTTTGCGGGGGCAGAGCCGGCTGCCACCCCCGTGTCGCCTTGTCCTGTGGCCGTGACGCCTCCGCGGCCTGTCAGGGCTGTGTGCCTGCGGTGCGGGACTTCGCCGTGCGGGACTTCGCGGTGCGGGACTTCGCGGTGCGGCACACTGGGCTGAGATGAATTCCACCCACTAGCCTGCACTTTGTGTGTGTGTGTGTGTGTGTACACCTCGCCTCAGCAGCCTCTGCAAGGGAGTAAAACACCTGCGGGGCCGTCTGCACCGGGCAGCCTGTGCGCCCCGGGGCCTGCAGCTCCCTGTGCACGTCCTACGGGGGCCCCGCGCTGCGCGCCCACCACCGGTCTCCGGGCCCGCGGCTGCCTGGGCGGCGACCAAGCGATCCCCGACGGGCCGCGTCACAGCGACGGAGGCTTGGGTTGGCAGCGCGGGTACCGACCTCCCGCGCAGCTGGCGTGTCGGGGTGCCAAGGCGGCCGGGGTGCCGCGGCGGAGGGGTGGCGGTGCTCCCGCAGGTCGCGGTGTGCCCCGCACGCCTCCGAGGTGCCCAGGTCGCCAGCCGAAGCCGCGGGCATTTCTTTCTCGCCGGTGTCGCCCCTTTTCTCACGAATCTCAAGCCCTCCCGGCCATTCTTCCAGCCCGAAGTCCCTCGTTTCCCTCACGGTTTGGTTTATACCGACAGGAAGGCCTGCCCCTATTTGTGTTTGGGCACCGTTCGTGTGGGGTTCTTCCAGCCTTGGTTTAGTTTGGGGCTTTTGAGGTCGGTCGGGTTTTGTGTGTGGGTTGGGGGTTGTGGGGGTTCTTTTGGTTTTCTTTTTTTTTTTTGCTAAGCCCTCATTAACTCCACTCACGCTGTCTTACTCTGTTTGCCAGTGCTTAAGTAGTGCTTTTTAAAAAAGCAACCAATTAGCACCTCATCAGCTCCAATAAGAGGAGACAAAAGCAGTGTAAAGATAACTCGATGAGAGGGGGTGGCACAACATCGTGTAATCACTTAAGACAGCGGTGAGCATTCACTGCGCCGGCCGTGCGGGCCCATTCACCTTCCTTTCTTCTCTCTGGATGCATTTAAGACCTTTCCTCCCCCGCCTTATTTTGTTTTCTGGGAAGCCGGGCCTCCCAGGAGTCCCAGAGCCTCTCATTCAGGACTACCTGTTTACAGCTCACCGAACAGAAGGACCTAAACAATCCGATATTGTACGCCTGGCGCTTCCTTAAACTTAGGCCTCCACAATAGCGTGTTTTCAGAAGCCGGGCAGAGTAAGTTAAAGGCTGGCTTTGTGCTCATTAAGTGTTCTGCTTGTACTGTCTTCTAATTACACGGCGGGGCAACAATGTATTTTTTTTTTCAATGGAGTTCTTTGGAGCAGTTAATTTGGTGCCTGTACTAAATGCCCCAAAACATTAATTAGTGTGGAAGGAACCCTAATTTCCTCGGAGGCTTTCCTCTCCATTTACTTCCCTTGTTTTCACATAGGCTTGGATGAGCCTCTATAATGAAATTACCTCATTAATGCCTTTTTTCTTGCAGAGTAACTCATTCAAGATCTACCATTTAGTTTTAATTTAATGCTGTCAAAAGCAAAAGGTGCATTCATGTCTTTGATTAGTGCGGGGTTTTTTTCCTCTAAAGAGTGGGCAGATTTAAATTATTAAGATGGCAAGTAGTGAGTTATAATTGGATACAAGCAGCACTTCAGTGAATATTAAATGCTTTCAAAGCCTGGCCTATGTGGTCTGCTAACTATTAACTGTGCCCAGTGAGTTGTTCCGCTGGTTTTGAATTAACGGCACCTTAGCTACTGTGAAACAAATTGAGTTTAATTTTGTTTATAAAAACGGGTGAAGTTGCATTTATCAACATGACATTTAGTTGTAGCAGAGATCACTTTTCCCCATTACCCTACACTGGCCTCGTCTCTTGGTTAGTACTGCGGGCTTAGGGTCTCCTGCACTTGGCGGGCACACGGAGCCTGGCTGCAGACTTGCCTGTGTACGGCCACCGGGATAAAGCCTTTTACTTGCAGGAACTTCAGAGTTCTAGATACTGTCCAATGGAAACCACCTGAGTATTTGCTTGCAGAGCACAGTGGCACAAGTACATCCAGCGTTAACAGGGAGCACACAGCTACAGACTGTCTGGGTTCCAACACCTGAGTGGGCTGGGTCTCACTCTCGTGCTCTTCCAGCTCAGAGTGCCCGAGACAGAGCAAGCGCTGTGAGCGTGGCGTGCACTGCCTGCTGAGCAGCGTGGGGTTGGAGTGTACAGTGTGGTTTGAAGCATAAAACTTGTAGTAGAGGGTTGCAAGGGGCTCAGGAAACCAGATCTGAGAGCCCCATCTGCCCGGTGCATTGCTAGTGATCCCCAGCCTGACCTGTTGCTCTGTGGGGCACCGAAGCCCTCTTGTAAATTGCTACATAATTATTAAAAGGGCCAAAACCAAGCTGGTGCCTGTGTGAGCAGTTACATGGTGTGAGTGACTGGGGTCCAGAAGCTGAGCTGCCTTTCTGGTGTTGGCTTATTTTGCTGTGAGAACATGCCATAAAGTCCTGCTGCTTCTGTAGGTTAGCTAAGAACAGTGTGGGTGGCCTAGGAGGACCTAGCGTAAGTCCAGGTCCCTTCCAACTCCTAACATTCTGTGATTCTGACTGTCCAGATACTGTTCTTCTGCGCCACATGAAGGCCTCAGTCCAGGTAGTTTTCCCAGTGTAACAGAGGCTGTCAAACCCAGGCTTCTCCTAACATCCAACAGCATCCTGCCCAGGTGCCTATTAGCCCAAGCGGCTGTGGGGCCAGGCGGGGAGTGAGCACTGGCCCCGCAGCTCCAGCATGGGGGGCTGTGTGTGGTGACAGGGCGTGCAGGTGCAGGACAGCCCGGGCATAGTGGCTGCGGGACCCAGGGCAGCACACCGCCGGGGCACTGTTCCACTGTTTCTCCCGCTTCTGAAGCCAGGCACGGCCTGTGCATTTCATTAGCATTTCTAAGCCTGTCGCTGTGGCCTCAAAAGTGGCTTCATGCACACATGCTTCTGGCTTCAGTCGGTCCTAGGATAGAGAAAATGCCTGGAGGGAGCACCTTGCCTTCCTCCATGCAGCCTCACTTCTGTGCACCTTCTTTCCTGAGCCCTGGGCTGCGTGCAGGGAGCTTTGGGGCTTCTTGTGCAAGGCAGGTTCAGCTCCTCTTGGCTGTACATGGGCTTCTTCCTTTGGGGGAGCAGGAAGGGCTGTGTCTTACTCTGAGCTCTGCATCTGCCACCTGGAAGCAGCGTTGCTGGGGAGGAGATGTGTTCTGTGGTGTTGGGAGGTGTAATGGGGGTGCAGGGGACATGTGGCAGGCGACCAGACAGCAGATAGCTGAGGAGCACTGAGCACAGTACCGCTGTGTCTGGCAGGGTTCGGGACGCTGACCCATGGGACAACCAGTGGTTCTGCCCATGGGGGCACAACAGGCTGAGCTGCTCTCCACAGCGTGGAGCTTCCCGTTCCTCCCCATCCTCTAGATTGAGGTGTCGGGAAGCAGGGAGGGGTGACTGCTCCCTGTGGGAAGGGAGTGAGGAGCTGTGGGAACAGTGGAGGGCAGTGGGGATCCTAATGCTGAGATATCACATTCCCGAGGCAGGTAAAATCCACCAGATTTCTCCTCAGGAAAGAGGAGAAAAGTCAAATATTCAGAATGAGTACTGTGCGTGCAGCCTGCACTTGATCACAGGAGTCATCTCATGTGGTTATGCTTACCTACTTCCCTCTGCCTTCCACACAGGCAATGCCTGTAAAGGCTTCTCAAGTCCGATTGAGTCCTACCTTCAAAGAACCTTCCCCGTGGCCTGCAGGAACGCGGGATGTGATCTGTGCTGTGTGCTGCACGTGGTCCCTGCACTACGGAGGTCCTTTGTAAGACCTGAGGCTAGGAAGAATACCTGATCAAGTCTTTTATTCAGTTTGATCAAAAGAGCCCCGTCAGAGCCGAGCATTTAGCTGAATGAGCATTGCACTGTGAATAGCACAAATATTTGAACTCAAGGATATGTCAACGGCAACTGATTGAAACATTCATAATGAGAGCCTGTGGGAACTAGAGGTAAAAAAATTCTTTGTGGGACTTAAGACAACCCTGCTTCTTGTAAGCAGGTCAGCTGTGTTCGCAGACACTGGTATTCTGCTTAGCCCCTGCCTTAAAACAGCAGCAAGACAGGTACAGTGAAACCAGGTTGAAAATTAAAATCGCCAGCTAAAAGGTGGTCACATAAAAGAACATGGTCTGATCGCCCCAAACTGGTGGATTGAGTGCCTGCAAGAGAAGAAAGCTGGTGACTAATGCAGTGCTTTGGGGGGAGGCATTTGTGTTCCACTCTCGTCTGTCGTTTGTGTTGTTGTGTGTGGATCTTGAGGGGGTCAACAGAAGCGGCGAGTAAGATCGGCTGTCTTCCTAGTAGACAGCAGCAATGACATCAGGGGGAACTGGGGAGCTATAGGGTCATAGTTCCTGTTTTCAAAATACTCAGCACACATTGGTTTTGAGTATTTTGGTCAGCAAGCCCAAGCAACACCAAAAGAAAAGAAAACAAGAGAATGCTACCTTATTGAGCTGCCACACAGGCTTACACCTTGGGGCAAAAGAAGCACAGAATCACAGAAATGTTAAGGTTGGAAAAGACCTCTAACCATCACCCCAATACCGCCATTCCCAAAGTGCCATGTGTACGTGGTTTTTGAACACCTCCAGTGATGGTGACCCCACCACTGCTCTGGGCAGAGAGCCGAGTTGCTGCTCTAGTTTCACCCTGGGATAGAGTTAATTCTCAAAAGAAGCTGGGAGGGGACATGAACATAAGCAAACATGAATCCTGATCCCTGTGGTAGCCAACTCCTCCAGGTACCTCATCCTTTTGGACATAGACATGTACTGGGCTTCCAAGCCACTTGACCTACAGGCTGGGCCCTCCAAAGCTCACCTGGCTTCGCATGTGCCAGTGACCACACACTGACACCCCCCACTTGCTCCAGCTGTTGGCACAAGCTAGCAAAGGTCCTTACACCTCTCCTCTGGCTCTTGTCCCTGGTTCTCAGTTTCCCTCGTCCTTGTCTCCCCAGTTGCTGGCACCACAGGCACATGGGCCCTTGTGTCTTCAGTAGCAGGCACTCAAGCCCCCTCCAATCCCCCTGCCCTGAGAACCCTGCACTTAGGAAAATACCAAGAGATGGAGTTTGATGAGGAGACAGGACATCTTACACTGATCAGGTGGAAGGCATGACCAGACAATCCAGCAGCCTATGTGCACGCCACGAGCCCTTTTTACCCCCTTAGTCCCTCTGTTTTCTCATGCTGCTTCCACAGTCACAGCTTTGGAAAATGCTCTAAAACTAGGATTGTCCCAGTAGTTTGTTCCACTTGCAGGGTACTTATCTCAGGGCTATCAACTTGAAGAGCAGCTGCTTGATACTAAATCTATTTATTTATTTATTTATTTATTTCAGCCCTGTTTTAAGGAAGAATGTACAGAAAGGACCAGGGACGTCTAGCAAGGTGAAAGGAAAGTGCAAGTAAGTTCTGAGAAAGGGGAAAAACCTAAATGCTGTGACTGATGAGTGACTGAAGCAGCCAAGAGATTTTGGGGTTGGGTATATACAAATGAAGGTCTGAGCGGGAATGGCACACAGCAGTAATAAAACAGTGTAAGAGCCCACAGGCCCGGTGCCCGCTCCACGCCTGTGCCTTTGCCCTGCCGGTGCAGGTGCTCTGAGGCTGCGGGGAGGCGGTGGGGCTGCCCACGTTCACCGGCCGACCGAGGGGAGCGCCCGCTGCGCGTCTGTCGGGCCAAGCTTCCCCCGTGACGGGACAGATGTCACCTGCCCGAGCCACCGGTGTTCACCTCGCACCGCCCACCGCCCCTAACGCATCTCCTTTAACGGCTGTCCGTTTCGGACACGCGCGGTGAAGCGCGTCAAAAGCTGCTCGGTGCCGCCGCGCGCTGACAAGACACTGATGTGGCCGAACGGAGGAGCGCGCGCGGCGGAGAGGTTTAAAGCGAGGCGCCGCCGTTGCTCAGAGCCCACGACACGGTAGCGATGGCGACGCATGCGCAGGTGAGCGCGCACAAGATGCTCGGCGTCGCCGCCTGCCGAGAAAATTGTAGAACTGCAGCTGGGAAGCCGCGCGCACAATGCAGCTCGTGGCTCTCCAGTCGCCGCCGTTGCCTACCGACCGGGCCGCGGTAGCGCGGGGGGACCGAGGAGCATGCGCAGTAGAGCTTCCCGCAGACGTGATTTCAGCTCCTTTCCCACACCAACCTCCTTTATCCCAGCTCTACGGTTTTTATATCCAGCCCCACAGTCTTTATTCCAGCCCCCAGTGATTTCAGCTCCTTTCCCACAGAAGGCCCCAGTGTCTTTATTCCAACCCCATGCGAAGAAGCGGCGGCAACGACTCTGTGAAGAGCCCGCCCCTTCCTCCGTTCCATTCCGGCTCCCGGCTGCTTCCGCCCGGCGCAGTCCTGCTCCGCAGCTGCCCTGGTGCCCGCGCCCCGGGGGTCGGGACCCCTCCTCGAGGAAGGGCGGGGCTGCGGGTCCCCGACAGGAGCGGGGGCACGGAGGCTCCGCCGCCCCGGGCCTCTCGGGCCGGGTCGGTCCCAGCTCTGGGACAGCGCGGGGCCGGATTGAAACACCGGGTCGGGATTGGGCACAGCCAAACTGAAAGGGCGAGCTGCGATTGGGCGGAGCGGAGACGGGGCGGAGCGGAGACGGGGCGGACCGGATTGAAACGATGGGCGGGGAGTAGACGGAGCGGAGAGGGCGGGGGGTGGGCACAGGATGGAAAAGAAATGACGGGATTGGGCCAGAGCGGAAGATAGGCGCGGCAGCGATAGGCGGCCGGGCGCCGGTGGGCGTGGCCAGACACTTTAAAAGGGGAGGCGGGGTCCCAGCGCTCTCAGTGACAAGCGGCGACCGCGGGGAGCTGTGTGTGCTGCTGCCCCGCGGGCTCCGGAGCGCTGGTGAGCCTGGCCGGGGAGCTCCGGGAAAGGGGCGGCGCCGCGCCCAGCCGGCCGCCGAGGGACTCGGCTATTGGGGCGGGGCCGAGGGGCGTGGACTCGGCCTGGGCGCGCTGTGGGCCGCGGGGGCGGCGGATTGCGGCAGCGGAGTCCGGCCCTGTCCTGTTCTGTGGGCCGCTTCCCGCTCACGTCGCGGAGCCGCGGCCACAGGCCGGAGGGGCACCGGCCGCTACAGACGCGGGACGTGAGGGGCCGGAGCCCCAGCGCCATTCGGGGGGTCCGGGCTCGGCGAGCTGGGGGTGTTGCCGCGAGCGGCATCTTGGAGCTTTAAATACCGACTGGTGGCGGCAATAAAGTTGTGACTGTGAAACCCGCCGTGTGCCCCCGTGGCTCAAAGACACTGAGAACAGTGAAGTGAAATAAAGTCTGTCCCGGCGGCTGCCGCTGCCCCCGGTGTCCCGGGGCTGGCTCCGCCCAGCGGGAGGTGTCCTCAGTTCCCAATCACTCCTGGCCCTTGGGCTGGGTGCCCCCCCGCCCCCGTCCCCCTTCTCCCAAAAGCCGGAGGAGGAGCCTTGAGGGTGCCTCCAGCCCCCCCCAACTCACGAGTTCTGTGTGTAGGCCTGAAGCGAGGGAGGGCTGAGGTTCAACGCCAGCTTTTGGGGCGGAGGAACTGGCGGTCCAGCAGCTGATCCCCCTCCCCAGCCGCTGCTGCTGGCAGGGGCTGAGGGGGTGGCAGGGCCGTGGGACGCTCGCTGCACGTGGGGCTCCAGGCACGGTGGTCGCCAAAGCGCAGGCCACAGGCTGGCATCGGCGGCTGAGGCTGGGCATCGACACTGCGGGGGACGGCGGCAGGCGGGCAAAGGGGCTGGGACCGATGACAGTGATTGATTTACGGCCTTGTCAACAGCGCCCGCTGCTGCTGCAGGGACAAGGCGGAGGCAGAGCTGGACCTGAGATAGACACCGCGGGGCTGGAGCTGAAACAACGCCGAGCTGGAGCCGGAGTAATGTCAGTAGGGCTGGAATAAATGTGGGATTGGGGGCGAGGGGCTGGGAGAAAGGGGGGAGCTGTAGTGTGGGGCTTGGAAAGGAGCTGAAATCACTCGGGGCAGGAATAAAGACACTGCGGTTGGAATAACAATGGTTGGGGCTGCAATAAAGAATGTGGGGCTGGAAATAAAAACCACAGAGCTGGAATAAAGGTTGTTATTGTGGGAAAGGAGCTGAAATCACTTGGGACACAAATAAAGACACTAGGGCTGGGAATAAGGACACTGGGACTGGGGTTGGAGTCAATGCTGTGGGCTTCAGAAAGGAGTTGAAATCACTTGGGGCTGGAGTAAAGACTGAGGCTGGAAATAAAAACTGCAGAGATGGAATAAAGGCGGTTGGTGTGGGAAAGGAGCTGAAATCACGGTGCTGGAGCTGAGACACGACGGAGCTGGAGCTGAGTATTGGCTGTGGCTGGAGCCGAAACACCCAACCTGGGGCAGGAATCAAAACTACAGGGCTGCAATAAAAAGGTGTTTGTGTGGGAAAGGAGCTGAAATCACTTGGGACATGAATAAAGACACTGAGGGTGCGAATAAAGGCACTGGGGCTGGGGCTGAAATGAGTGCTGCGGGCTTTGGAAAGGAGCTGAAATCACTTGGGGCAGGAATAAAGACACTGTGGTTGGAATAACAATGGTTGGGGCTGCAATAAAGAATGTGGGGCTGGAAATAAAAACCACAGAGCTGGAATAAAGGTTGTTATTGTGGGAAAGGAGCTGAAATCACTTGGGACACAAAGACACTGGGGCCGGGAATAAGGACAATGGGGCTGGGGCTGAAATGAATGCTGTGGGCTTTGGAGAGGAGCTGAAATCACTCGAAGCTGGAATAAAGACAGTGGGGCTGGACTGAAATGGTTAGGCCTGCAATAAGGACTGTAGGGCTGGAAATCAAAACCACAGAGCTGGAATAGAAGCTGTTGGTGTGGGAAAGGAGCTGAAATCACGGCAATGGGGCTGGAGCTGAGACACGACGGAGCTGGAGCTGATATTGGCTGTGGCTGAGCCGAAAACGAACCTGGGGCAGGAATCAGAACTAGAGGGCTGCAACAAAGGTTGGTTGTGTGGGAAAGGAGCTGAAATCACTTGGGACATGAAGAAAGACACTGAAGGTGTGAATACTATAAGGACAATGGGGCTGGGGCTGAAATGAATGCTGTGGGCTTTGGAGAGGAGCTGAAATCACTCGAAGCTGGAATAAAGACAGTGGGGCTGGACTAAAAATGGTTAGGCCTGCAATAAGGACTGTAGGGCTGGAAATCAAAACCACAGAGCTGGAATAGAAGTTGTTGGTGTGGGAAAGGAGCTGCAATCACGTTTCTGGGGCTGGAGCTGAGAGACGACGGAGCTGGAGCTGGATTATTATAGGCTGTGGCTGGAGCCGAAACTGAACCTGGGGCAGGAACTCAAAACTATGGGGTTGATTGCGTGGGAAAGGAGCTGAAATCACTTGGGACACAAAGACACTGGGGACAGAAAGACACTTGGGCTGGAATAAAGACACTGGGGTGGGGAATAAAGACACTGAGCGCCTGGCCCAGCTGACGCGATCTGAAGATACTTCCCGGCTCGGGGGCTTGATCGGGAACTGGCAGCGCCCGCGATCCGGCGCTCCCCTCACTGGCACACCAACGCCGGCTTCCGGGGCAAAGGGGCTGCGACTCCCGCGGAACGGCGGTGGCTCCCCAGACAGGGGGACGCCGGAGGGGGGCGAGTCCGGGTTGAAAGGAGAAGGCGCGATTGGGCGCAGCTGCGGTTACGGCGGGGCGGCGTGACGGGCGGGAGTGGGTGGGAACGGATAGAGAGCAGCTGGCTGCGCGTGGGCGGTACGCTTTAAAGCGCTCCGCAGCCTTTACCTAGCGACTGCGCTGCGCTGACGACGCTAGACCCAGGTGTACGCGCAGTAGGTTACGATGGAGCTGCCCGGAGTACCCTGCGCATGCGCTCTTGGGCGATGCGGGGCCCCGCGGAATGCCGGGAAGCGCACCCAGCACACGCGCCGCAAGACTCGCCCGTGTCCGGGCATCGGCGCGCGACATTCGCCCGGCTTCTCACCGCCGGTCCCGGCTTCGTGTCGTGGCGCCGTGTGCCGGGCGGTGCCGCCGGCACCGCGCTCCCTCCCGGTGCGGTGCCGCCTCCGCCGCCCAGCGCGGGGTCGGCCCGGGCCGGGCGGTAAGCGGGTGGCGGCGGGTCGGGGCTCCGCTCGGTCGGGGGGGAAGGAGGCGGGGTTTGCCTTTATCCGGGCTTGTGGTTTTCGCTGGTTCTGGGGTTATCGGGGTTCTGTGGAGCTTGGCGCTGGGCCTGGGGTTAGCGGGGTCGGTGCGGGCTTCTGGGGCTGTTGTAGTTGGATAGGGGGAGTTGGTTTTGGCTCGCAGGTTTTGGGGCTGCGGGGGGTGCCTGTGGGGTTTGTGTCTCTTTTTACTGTCGGCGTGTGGGTTTTCTGGCTCGCGGGGTTGTTTTGGCGGAGGAGGGCTTGGGGCTTCTGTGGTGGTTCTGCGTTCTTACTCCTCGCGTAATCGCCGCATTCGTGCGTGGGTGCAGGCGAATGCCGCTGCGTTCTGCCTCCTTGCGGACACGGCTCGGTACTGCGGCCGGGCGGGCGACGCGAGCGGCGGAGCGCTTTGAGGAGCGGAGCCGCCGTTGCTCGGAGCCCACGACACGGTAGCGAAGGCGGCGCATGCGCAGATAAGCGCGCACAAGATGCTCTACGCCGGCCGAGACGCTCGTGAAACTGCAGCTGGGAAGCGGCGCGTGCGCAATGCAGCTCGTGGCTCTCCAGTCGCCGCCGTTGCCTACGGACCGGGCCGCGGTAGCGCGGGGGGACCGAGGAGCATGCGCAGTAGAGCTTCCCGCAGACGTGATTTCAGCTCCTTTCCCGCACCAACCTCCTTTATCCCAGCTCTACGGTTTTTATATCCAGCCCCACAGTCTTTATTGCAGCCCCAACCATCTTTATTCCAACCCCACTATCTATATTCCAGCCTCGAGTGATTTCCGCTCCTTTCTGAAGCCCACAGCACTGATTTCAGCCCCAGCCCCATTGTCCTTATTCCCAGCCCCAGTGTCTTTGTGTCCCAAGTGATTTCAGCTCCTTTCCCACACCAACAACTTCTATTCCAGCTCTGTGGTTTTGATTTCCAGCCCTACAGTCCTTATTGCAGGCCTAACCATCTTTATTCCAGCCCCACTGTCTTTATTCCAGCTTCGAGTGATTTCAGCTCCTCTCCAAAGCCCACAGCATTCATTTCAGCCCCAGCCCCATTGTCCTTATTCCCAGCCCCAGTGTCTTTGTGTCCCAAGTGATTTCAGCTGCTTTCCCACACAAACACCTTTTTATTGCAGCCCTGTAGTTTTGATTCCTGCCCCAGGTTGGGTGTTTCGGCTCCAGCCACAGCCAATATTCAGCTCCAGCTCCATCGTGTCTCAGCTCCAGCACCGTGATTTCAGCTCCTTTCCCACACCAACCGCCTTTATTCCATCTCTGCAGTTTTTATTTCCAGCCTCAGTCTTTACTCCAGCCCCAAGTGATTTCAACTCCTTTCTGAAGCCCACAGCATTGACTCCAACCCCAGTCCCAGTGTCCTTATTCCCAGCCCCAGTGCCTTTATTGGTGTCCCAAGTGATTTCAGCTCCTTTCCCACAATAACAACCTTTATTCCAGCTCTGTGGTTTTTATTTCCAGCCCCACATTCTTTATTGCAGCCCCAACCATTGTTATTCCAACCGCACGGTCTCTATTCCTGCCCCGAGTGATTTCAGCTCCTTTCCAAGCCCCACACTACAGCTCCCCCCTTTCTCCCAGCCCCTCGCCCCCAATCCCACATTTATTCCAGCCCTACTGACGTTACTCCGGCTCCAGCTCGGCGTTGTTTCAGCTCCAGCCCCGCGGTGTCTATCTCAGGTCCAGCTCTGCCTCCGCCTCGTCCCAGCAGCAGCGGGCGCTGTTGACAAGGCCGTAAATCAATCACTGTCATCGGTCCCAGCCCCTTTGCCCGCCTGCCGCCGTCCCCCGCAGTGTCGATGCCCAGCCTCAGCCGCCGATGCCAGCCTGTGGCCTGCGCTTTGGCGACCACCGTGCCTGGAGCCCCACGCGCAGCGAGCGTCCCACGGCCCTGCCACCCCCTCAGCCCCTGCCAGCAGCAGCGGCTGGGGAGGGGGATCAGCTGCTGGACCGCCAGTTCCTCCGCCCCAAAAGCTGGCGTTGAACCTCAGCCCTCCCTCGCTTCAGGCCTACACACAGAACTCGTGAGTTGGGGGGGGCTGGAGGCACCCTCAAGGCTCCTCCTCCGGCTTTTGGGAGAAGGGGGACGGGGGCGGGGGGGCACCCAGCCCAAGGGCCAGGAGTGATTGGGAACTGAGGACACCTCCCGCTGGGCGGAGCCAGCCCCGGGACACCGGGGGCAGCGGCAGCCGCCGGGACAGACTTTATTTCACTTCACTGTTCTCAGTGTCTTTGAGCCACGGGGGCACACGGCGGGTTTCACAGTCACAACTTTATTGCCGCCACCAGTCGGTATTTAAAGCTCCAAGATGCCGCTCGCGGCAACGCCCCCAGCTCGCCGAGCCCGGACCCCCCGAATGGCGCTGGGGCTCCGGCCCCTCACGTCCCGCGTCTGTAGCGGCCGGTGCCCCTCCGGCCTGTGGCCGCGGCTCCGCGACGTGAGCGGGAAGCGGCGCACAGGACAGGACAGGGCCGGACTCCGCTGCCGCAATCCCCCGCCCCCGCGGCCCACAGCGCGCCCAGGCCGAGTCCACGCCCCTCGGCCCCGCCCCAATAGCCGAGTCCCTCGGCGGCCGGCTGGGCGCGGCGCCGCCCCTTTCCCGGAGCTCCCCGGCCAGGCTCACCAGCGCTCCGGAGCCCGCGGGGCAGCAGCACACACAGCTCCCCGCGGTCGCCGCTTGTCACGGAGAGCGCTGGGACCCCGCCTCCCCTTTTAAAGTGTCTGGCCACGCCACCGGCGCCCGGCCGCCTATCGCTGCCGCGCCTATCTTCCGCTCTGGCCCAATCCCGTCATTTCTTTTCCATCCTGTGCCCACCCCCCGCCCTCTCCGCTCCGTCTACTCCCCGCCCATGGTTTCAATCCGGTCCGCGCCGTCTCCGCTCCGCCCCGTCTCCGCTCCGCCCAATCGCAGCTCGCCCTTTCAGTTTGGCTGTGCCCAATCCCGACCCGGTGTTTCAATCCGGCCCCGCGCTGTCCCAGAGCTGGGACCGACCCGGCCCGAGAGGCCCGGGGCGGCGGAGCCTCCGTGCCCCCGCTCCTGTCGGGGACCCGCAGCCCCGCCCTTCCTCGAGGAGGGGTCCCGACTCCCGGGGCGCGGGCACCAGGGCAGCTGCGGAGCAGGACTGCGCCGGGCGGAAGCAGCCGGGAGCCGGAATGGAACGGAGGAAGGGGCGGGCTCTTCACAGAGTCGTTGCCGCCGCTTCTTCGCATGGAGCGGCCGGGAGCGAGCCTGCCGCGGTCCCGGGGCACGGCCTGGAGGAGCTGTGCACCGCGGGGCCCCGGTCCGAGCGGTCCCGCCCAGTCTCGGTTCCCGCGGCTGCGCGGGCACAAGCGGCGGCCGGGCGATCTGAGATACTTGCCTGCTCGGGGGCTTGGTCGGGTACTGGAAAGGGGGCGGCCGGGAGGTAGAGTGGGAGGGGAGCTGGTCCGGCGGGGCCGGGCGGTGTTTTCGGCCCGGATTGGGGCCTACAGTGCGCGCGCGCAGTGGCGCCAGTGCGGAGTGGCGAGGGAGCTGCTGCCCCGGGAGCACCGGTGAGCCGCGTCATTGCGTGGTTGCCCGGGAATCGCGCTGCGTTCTGCCGCATTACGTACACGGTGCGGTACTGCGGCCGGGCGGCGCAAGGCGAGCGGCACAGCCCTTTAAAGCGGGGCGCCGCCATTGCCGAGTGACCACGCGCGGTAAGGCCGTAGGATCTAGGAGCATGCGCAGTAGAACAAGCGCAGTAAGCTCGGTTCTGCCGCCTGGCGGACACGCCTCGGTACTGCGGCCGGGTGGCGCACCGCGTGAAAGCCGATGCGGTATTCCACCTTGCCGACTCGCCGCCTTCCTGCGCGGGTGCACGCGAAACCCGCTGAGTTCTGCCGCTTTGCGGACATTCCGCGGTTCCGCGGAATCAGCCGATCAGGCACTGGAGTTTCAGAAGTGTCATCGCCGTTTCACTCCAGCCACCAGCTGAGCGCTGCACGCAGGGGTGCTCTCTGCAAGGGGGAGGGGGTTGGAAAGGGGAGGGAAAAGCAAACCAAAGGTGCAAATTCCAGTGTGCAGGGTTGAGGAGAGTTTATCTGGAAGTAACAGAGAGAGGAGTAGCAAAAAGGGGACTTTGTAGCAAAATAGCTTGAAAGTGGTGATGCCCGGTGCAGTTTCTCATCAAAGTGCAGGCCTCAGGCTGTACAGCTCAGAGCTGCCCCAAAGCCGGCCTGTCACCAGACTGCATGTTCTGGAGCCCTGGGCTCCAGTCCCCCGCTGTCCCTCCCCCTCCCCAGCCCCCCTTTATGCTGAGCATGATGTCATTGGTATGGAGTAGCCCTCTAGCCCTCTGCTTAGTTTGGGTGTTAGTTATAGGCCGTCCTAAAGTAATTTGTGATGTATTTTGCCGATTTGCAAGTTCTGGAATCAAATTTTTCTTTTTCCCTTCTATGCTATTTGGTCTGTATTTATTTCCTTCTGCGAGCCTGTTCACCTACTTTTCCTTGTCAATCCTTGGAGATACAGGTTTGTCTCTGAGTGCTGTTTGCTACCTGCTCTTGGTTTGATGATGGTTTCTCTTTCATTCATGTTTTCACTGTCATAGACTGCAGAGCAAACAGAAAAACAAATTTGTTAATCACGTTTCAAAGTTAAATTTCAAGTCTCCGGATTTCCAACCGTTTTCAAGCTAGTGGGTGTCGCCTGCTTTGCTCTGGTGTCATGGATCCTAGCAACTGATTCATAGAATTCATAGACCTCGAGAAATCATTGGGTCCAACCCCCCTGCCAAAGCAGCTCCCCAACTCATATTGCACAGATAGGCATCTAGACAGGTCTTGAATATCTCCAGAGAAGGAGACTCCACACCCCCCTGGGCAGCCTGTCCCAGGGGTCTGTCACCCTCACTATGTAAAAGTTCTTCCCCATGTTGGTGCAGAAATTCCTGTGTTCCAAATTGCAGCCATTGCCCCTTGTCCTATCTCCACAGACACTGAAAAGGGGCTGGCTAATTCCCCCTGCATTCCATGCTTAAGATATTTATAAATATTAATTAGGTCCCCCCTTAGTCTTCCCTTCTCAAGACTGAACAGTCCCAGCTTACTCAGCCTCTTCTCACAGGGGAGATGCTCCAGGCCCTTAATCATCTTCGTAGCCCTTCTTTGGACTCTCTCAAAGAGATCCCTGTTTTTTTTATACCAGGGAGCCCAGAACTGGACACAACATTCCAGGTGGGGCCTGGCCAGGGCAGAGCAGAGGGGGAGGATCACCTCCTTTGACCTGCTGGCCACACTCCTCCTGATGCCCCCAGGATCCCATTGTCTCAGCCCCCAGGGCACACTGCTGGCTCATGGCCACTCTGTCACCCACCAGGACCCCCAGGTCCTTCTCTGTAGAGCTCTTCTCCAGCAGGTCACCCCCAGCCTGTACTGATACAAACAGTTGTTCCTTCTCAGGTGGGAAGGAATCTTGATTGTAAGTAAAGGTGGTTAAGGATGCCTGGTGCGGTCTGTTCCGCTTTCCTACCAGGAGGTTTTTCATTCCAGGTCTTCATACAGACATAATCTTCAGGTTGAAAATTGTGTGCTGGATTCTCCAGTGTCAGGGGTCGATTCTACACCACCACGCTCTGTGGAGTCTAGCTAGAGTCTTTCCAAGAGAAAGCAAATAATGACACGCCTCTTGTTTTTCTGTGCCATGCCTATTTGGATTAGGAGTTTCACGTGGCTTTCCATACTTTATTTCATCAGGACTTAGTGACATTCCACTTTGGGGTTTTATTCTTCTTGGTACCAATGCCAGTGGAAGTGCCTAGAGCCCTTTCCATTTGGCTTCTTGATAGGTATTGCTAATTTGTCTTTCCAAAGTTTGATTCCTCTTTTCCGCTTTCCCACCAGGTTGCGGTCTTCAGGAGGCGTGCGAATCCCAGGGCATTCCCAGGATTTTGTATGCGTGCTGCACCACTGCGGCCTCAAAATGTGGTCCTCTATCAGATGATATCCCAAAAGGTATTTGAAATCTAGGAATAATCTCCCGTAGGAGCCAATTAACTGTTTCCTTAGCTTGATTGGTGCAACAGGGAAAGGCTTCTGGCCGTCCAGAAAAAGTATCAACCCCAACCAAAACGTACTTCTAGCCATTACTTTTAGGTAACTCTGTAACATCAATAATCTCCCAGATTCACCCCTGTTTTTAACTTGCCCATTTGAGTTTTTTACTGTCCTACTGGATTTTTTAAACATGCCTTACGGTTTGCTGTTACTGACTCAGCCATTTCCAGCATTGGCACTGACACTAAGTGCATCTTTAGAAGCATCACAAGGGCGTCTGTGCCCCGATGGCATTCTTGATGTCTTATTTGCAATATTTCGGTCATGATTAAGGGAGGCAATATTACCTGACTCTTGACAGTTGTTCACCATCCTTCTGAATTTTTCTTTTTGCTATTTTTATATTTTCAGTTGATGTGCTTTACAATGCAGGATTGCTTCTTGAACTGCCAACAACAACTGTAAAATTTACACTCTTTTAAAATCTTGTATTTCAAAAATTGCTCAATCAATCTTTTAATAGCCTGTTTTACCTCAGGTGTAATTGGGTATTGTTTAATCCTAACTGGTTTTGCACTTTCTTTCCATTCAGTTTTCACTGGCTGTGCTAATTTTGGCTTTCGGTTTCCCATATGGCAAGGCCCACTGCACCCCTTATTTCTGGGGGAATTTCTTGTATCTTTTAGTTTTTATACAACATTTCCCCATTTTGGAAAAGAATTTATGTCTTCAATTTAGAGACTAGATTCATTCCCATTAAGGGTATTGGACTTTCTGGAACCTACAAGAATTCAAGAGCTCAAACTTTGTTTCCACATTGCGAATTCCAGGGCTGTCAGAAGGGCCAGTTGTCCCCTTTTCCTGTGGTTCCCCTTATACTTGCCGTTTTAATTCCGATTTTCCCTTGTGTGTGTTGGAAACTGAGAACGTTGCTCATGTACCCACCAGAAATGTAACCTGTTTCTTTTCTTTTTCTTTTCTTTTTCTTTTTTTCTCGCCCCCTGGTTTTAGCTTCTCGGAAATGTTGCATGCTCAGAGGAAGGTACAGCAGGGATTATCGGGGCAGTGGTAGCAATATCTAATTCTGTCAATTCCTTTTCATGCCAAATGCTTCCAGCATGTTTTGGAAGCTGTACCTGCAGAGCAAGGTCCTCGAAGCTTTTTGTCGTTGATCGTCAGAGACATTTCTTGGTTAATGGGTTTGCGGTCTCTATTCACTCTGATTTTTTTCTCTTAGGTAAAAGAGTCAATGCAGGTAGGGGACCTCGTCCCATTTTCCTTTCCTTTTCCAAAAGAGTATGAACTGCAGAATAGTGTTACGGGTCAGGGTTCCATTCAAAGGTCACTTCTTGCTATTTCATTGATACACTGGCCACTCACGGTGACCATATTCAGTGACCTGATTTTTATAACAAGTAGTACCGTGCTATAGCATTTGGAGGTAAACTCTCAGGTTCGTTTTTTTCTCTTCTTTCCCTGCTGAAGGCGAGAGCTGAGGAGCTGGTGTTGCCCGTGAGAAGGTCACACGTAACCCCGGGGCTGGGGATTCGGGCGCCTTTATCTGGACTGGACGCATCGTGGTCTGGGTCAGCGTTTGTGCCTGTTGGTCTGGAGAGAAGCTGGTGAGTCGGCAGAGGAGGTGGGAAGAGAAGGACGAGAGAGAGCCCGGTTCAGGATTAAAATGTGCTGTCGCTCTTGCTAGTTCAGGCTCCTTTCAGAAAACAAGCAAAGAGGGTTGGTAAGTCATTTTTTTTGTTCTTCTTCTTTTTTTCTGGTTTTGATCAGCTTAGGTGTTGGGTGGGTGCTTTTACTGGGGCGTGGGGTTAGCGTGGGCTTTTGGGTTTTTTTGTTGGTTTTGTTTGGGTTTTTTTTTAAACCTCCTGTTGTGAGGAGGGTTGCGGCTCTCTGCTTTTTGAAGGCACGAGTTTAAATTTTATTTTCCAAGCTGTGAATTCCAGGGCTGTCAGAAGGGCCAGTTTTCCCATTTGAGTTTTCTATTGTACTGCTGGTTTTTTTAAACATGCCTTATGGCTTGCTGTTACTGAGTCAGCGGTTTCCAGCATTCGCACTAAATGCTCAATTCTATTCCACATCCTGTTTCATTAGGGTGACTGTAAGACTACCTCCTTTGCGTTGCGCTCCAGGAAGTTGACCATGGATGCAGAGGGAAGACCTGAGTGGTGAGACCACGCAACACTGCCGAAGAAGCCTGTCAGCTCTGCTCTGAAAAGCTCAAGATGGATGAGCCAGAAGAATGCAACCCGATTCTTCTTGTTGCCAACACCCGGCCAGCGATGGACGGAGGATACCTGCCCGCAGAAAACAGCCGCACGACCGTCCTCAAGCCCAGGGCTTTGGCTTTTCCTACGAGTGTGTGAACGGCGATCCGTACGGTGCCGGTTTTTAACCTAGTGGCGACCCGGTGCTTTCAACCCTACAACTCTTTCTCCAGGGGTATGCGAAAGAGAGCGTCTTTTAAATCAAGCACTGTAAGCCATTGATCATTTTCCTCCAGAGCAGTCAACACAGCCTAAGGATTTGTCGCTACTGGGTGCGTGTCTTCCACAATTTGATTAATAGCTCTTAGGTCCTGCACCAATCTATGCTCACCGTTTGGCTGTTGTGCTGGAGAAAAGGTGTGTTATATTCTGATTGACTCACTTTAAAAATCTTCTATTTCAAAACATTGCTGGATCAATCTTTTAATTCCCTGTTTTGCCTGAGGTGTAATTGGGTATTGTTGAATCCTAACTGGTTTTGCACGTTCTTTCTGTGGAAAATGCTGAATTGTTGCTTTTGCAAACTGAAATTTTTTATTGTATATTCTTTTACTGACTTATGAATTAAGACTGCCGTATCAGAGATACTTTGTAGGGAATTTAGGATAGTACATCAGATAAGATGGGATATTGTTAATATAGTTTTGCTGTTGGTTGTGTTAAAGGAATTATTGCAAAATCTCTCCCTCTAATAAGGGTTCAATTCTGTTAAAAGATAAAGGTGATCTTGGAAGGAGTTAAAAAGTGACAGAGGCCATGGGTTGGAACCAAAGGAAATGCAGCTCAAACAAGCCAACTGACACTGGGCACAAAATTGCCAGATCAAGACAAACAGGCAAAGCTGTGGGGTCTTCATACCATCTCTCTCTGGGACAATGCCTGTAAGAATACAAAATTAACAGGCGCAAAGGACCCTGTATGGAGCTTTACCTTCCTCCAACCCTAGGCCTCTGCCCCAATACTCAATTGCCAGGACATCTGCATGTTCATATCTCAAAGGGCACAGAGAAGAGGGATATGCAACAGTTTGGTGTTGTATAAAATAACTTTGTATTCTGAATACGTTAAAGTAAACCCAGGACTGATAAGGAGGAAGCACCCCAAGGATGAGTGTGCATATCTGGAACAATCACAGCTACGCATGTGCCAGGGAAAGGAGGTGAAAAGTTCAACGTGAGGAAAACGTGGAGCCTTCGTCACTGAGACCCCCTGACGACCACCACCACAAAGAGAGTGTGCAACTGGGAGGAGTTTATGGAAACGACTACTTGGGACTCATTTTAATACGAAGCGGGACAGGCCATGAATATGTATAGGTATATGAGATAACCTAATGATTTTGGACAGAATATTGTATAAAAGTGCCACAAACTCTGACCAAAAAGTGTGCCTACTTTGTTAGGTCACCCGCTCTTGCAAGAACGTATAGTAAATTACTGCTTCACAAATGTGTCTACCTCGAGTCCTTTTTTTAAGGACCCTTTATGCATGTCTAACATTTCCACTCAGTATTCACTGGCTGTGCTAATGTAGGCTTTCCTGGGATGTCGGTTTCCCATATGGCAGGGCCCACTGCACCCCATATTTAAGGGGGAATTTCTTGTATCTTTTACTTTTTATACAACATTTCCCCATTTTGGAAAAGAATTTATGTCTTCAATTTAGAGAGTAGATTCATTCCCATGAAGGGCATTGGACTTTCTGGAACGTACCCCCCCGCACTCAAAAATACCACTTTATGACGCATGAAGAGGTTTCCTCCGAAGAACAAAGCCCTGAGGCCCAGGGTCAAAGGGGCTGCTTGTAGGTGCCATGGGGCGGTTTCAGGCCATGTATGTCTTTTGGTGCTGGCTGCTTTGGTTTGGGAGCTATTGCTGGACGTTTAGCATGGTTGCACTGGAAGGCCGCCCCGCACTCAAAAATACCACTTTATGACGCATGAAGAGGTTTTCTCCGAAGAACAAAGCCCTGAGGCCCAGGGTCAAAGGGGCTGCTTGTAGGTGCCATGGGGCGGTTTCAGGCCATGTATGTCTTTTGGTGCTGGCTGCTTTGGTTTGGGAGCTATTGCTGGACGTTTAGCATGGTTGCACTGGAAGGCCGCCCCGCACTCAAAAATACCACTTTATGACGCATGAAGAGGTTTTCTCCGAAGAACAAAGCCCTGAGGCCCAGGGTCAAAGGGGCTGCTTGTAGGTGCCATGGGGCGGTTTCAGGCCATGTATGTCTTTTGGTGCTGGCTGCTTTGGTTTGGGAGCTATTGCTGGACGTTTAGCATGGTTGCACTGGAAGGCCGCCCCGCACTCAAAAATACCACTTTATGACGCATGAAGAGGTTTCCTCCGAAGAACAAAGCCCTGAGGCCCAGGGTCAAAGGGGCTGCTTGTAGGTGCCATGGGGCGGTTTCAGGCCATGTATGTCTTTTGGTGCTGGCTGCTTTGGTTTGGGAGCTATTGCTGGACGTTTAGCATGGTTGCACTGGAAGGCCGCCCCGCACTCAAAAATACCACTTTATGACGCATGAAGAGGTTTTCTCCGAAGAACAAAGCCCTGAGGCCCAGGGTCAAAGGGGCTGCTTGTAGGTGCCATGGGGCGGTTTCAGGCCATGTATGTCTTTTGGTGCTGGCTGCTTTGGTTTGGGAGCTATTGCTGGACGTTTAGCATGGTTGCACTGGAAGGCCGCCCCGCACTCAAAAATACCACTTTATGACGCATGAAGAGGTTTTCTCCGAAGAACAAAGCCCTGAGGCCCAGGGTCAAAGGGGCTGCTTGTAGGTGCCATGGGGCGGTTTCAGGCCATGTATGTCTTTTGGTGCTGGCTGCTTTGGTTTGGGAGCTATTGCTGGACGTTTAGCATGGTTGCACTGGAAGGCCGCCCCGCACTCAAAAATACCACTTTATGACGCATGAAGAGGTTTTCTCCGAAGAACAAAGCCCTGAGGCCCAGGGTCAAAGGGGCTGCTTGTAGGTGCCATGGGGCGGTTTCAGGCCATGTATGTCTTTTGGTGCTGGCTGCTTTGGTTTGGGAGCTATTGCTGGACGTTTAGCATGGTTGCACTGGAAGGCCGCCCCGCACTCAAAAATACCACTTTATGACGCATGAAGAGGTTTTCTCCGAAGAACAAAGCCCTGAGGCCCAGGGTCAAAGGGGCTGCTTGTAGGTGCCATGGGGCGGTTTCAGGCCATGTATGTCTTTTGGTGCTGGCTGCTTTGGTTTGGGAGCTATTGCTGGACGTTTAGCATGGTTGCACTGGAAGGCCGCCCCGCACTCAAAAATACCACTTTATGACGCATGAAGAGGTTTCCTCCGAAGAACAAAGCCCTGAGGCCCAGGGTCAAAGGGGCTGCTTGTAGGTGCCATGGGGCGGTTTCAGGCCATGTATGTCTTTTGGTGCTGGCTGCTTTGGTTTGGGAGCTATTGCTGGACGTTTAGCATGGTTGCACTGGAAGGCCGCCCCGCACTCAAAAATACCACTTTATGACGCATGAAGAGGTTTTCTCCGAAGAACAAAGCCCTGAGGCCCAGGGTCAAAGGGGCTGCTTGTAGGTGCCATGGGGCGGTTTCAGGCCATGTATGTCTTTTGGTGCTGGCTGCTTTGGTTTGGGAGCTATTGCTGGACGTTTAGCATGGTTGCACTGGAAGGCCGCCCCGCACTCAAAAATACCACTTTATGACGCATGAAGAGGTTTTCTCCGAAGAACAAAGCCCTGAGGCCCAGGGTCAAAGGGGCTGCTTGTAGGTGCCATGGGGCGGTTTCAGGCCATGTATGTCTTTTGGTGCTGGCTGCTTTGGTTTGGGAGCTATTGCTGGACGTTTAGCATGGTTGCACTGGAAGGCCGCCCCGCACTCAAAAATACCACTTTATGACGCATGAAGAGGTTTTCTCCGAAGAACAAAGCCCTGAGGCCCAGGGTCAAAGGGGCTGCTTGTAGGTGCCATGGGGCGGTTTCAGGCCATGTATGTCTTTTGGTGCTGGCTGCTTTGGTTTGGGAGCTATTGCTGGACGTTTAGCATGGTTGCACTGGAAGGCCGCCCCGCACTCAAAAATACCACTTTATGACGCATGAAGAGGTTTTCTCCGAAGAACAAAGCCCTGAGGCCCAGGGTCAAAGGGGCTGCTTGTAGGTGCCATGGGGCGGTTTCAGGCCATGTATGTCTTTTGGTGCTGGCTGCTTTGGTTTGGGAGCTATTGCTGGACGTTTAGCATGGTTGCACTGGAAGGCCGCCCCGCACTCAAAAATAACACTTTATGACGCATGAAGAGGTTTTCTCCGAAGAACAAAGCCCTGAGGCCCAGGGTCAAAGGGGCTGCTTGTAGGTGCCATGGGGCGGTTTCAGGCCATGTATGTCTTTTGGTGCTGGCTGCTTTGGTTTGGGAGCTATTGCTGGACGTTTAGCATGGTTGCACTGGAAGGCCGCCCCGCACTCAAAAATACCACTTTATGACGCATGAAGAGGTTTCCTCCGAAGAACAAAGCCCTGAGGCCCAGGGTCAAAGGGGCTGCTTGTAGGTGCCATGGGGCGGTTTCAGGCCATGTATGTCTTTTGGTGCTGGCTGCTTTGGTTTGGGAGCTATTGCTGGACGTTTAGCATGGTTGCACTGGAAGGCCGCCCCGCACTCAAAAATAACACTTTATGACGCATGAAGAGGTTTTCTCCGAAGAACAAAGCCCTGAGGCCCAGGGTCAAAGGGGCTGCTTGTAGGTGCCATGGGGCGGTTTCAGGCCATGTATGTCTTTTGGTGCTGGCTGCTTTGGTTTGGGAGCTATTGCTGGACGTTTAGCATGGTTGCACTGGAAGGCCGCCCCGCACTCAAAAATACCACTTTATGACGCATGAAGAGGTTTCCTCCGAAGAACAAAGCCCTGAGGCCCAGGGTCAAAGGGGCTGCTTGTAGGTGCCATGGGGCGGTTTCAGGCCATGTATGTCTTTTGGTGCTGGCTGCTTTGGTTTGGGAGCTATTGCTGGACGTTTAGCATGGTTGCACTGGAAGGCCGCCCCGCACTCAAAAATAACACTTTATGACGCATGAAGAGGTTTTCTCCGAAGAACAAAGCCCTGAGGCCCAGGGTCAAAGGGGCTGCTTGTAGGTGCCATGGGGCGGTTTCAGGCCATGTATGTCTTTTGGTGCTGGCTGCTTTGGTTTGGGAGCTATTGCTGGACGTTTAGCATGTTTGCACTGGAAGGCCGCCCCGCACTCAAAAATACCACTTTATGACGCATGAAGAGGTTTCCTCCGAAGAACAAAGCCCTGAGGCCCAGGGTCAAAGGGGCTGCTTGTAGGTGCCATGGGGCGGTTTCAGGCCATGTATGTCTTTTGGTGCTGGCTGCTTTGGTTTGGGAGCTATTGCTGGACGTTTAGCATGGTTGCACTGGAAGGCCGCCCCGCACTCAAAAATACCACTTTATGACGCATTAAGAGGTTTTCTCCGAAGAACAAAGCCCTGAGGCCCAGGGTCAAAGGGGCTGCTTGTAGGTGCCATGGGGCGGTTTCAGGCCATGTATGTCTTTTGGTGCTGGCTGCTTTGGTTTGGGAGCTATTGCTGGACGTTTAGCATGGTTGCACTGGAAGGCCGCCCCGCACTCAAAAATACCACTTTATGACGCATGAAGAGGTTTTCTCCGAAGAACAAAGCCCTGAGGCCCAGGGTCAAAGGGGCTGCTTGTAGGTGCCATGGGGCGGTTTCAGGCCATGTATGTCTTTTGGTGCTGGCTGCTTTGGTTTGGGAGCTATTGCTGGACGTTTAGCATGGTTGCACTGGAAGGCCGCCCCGCACTCAAAAATACCACTTTATGACGCATGAAGAGGTTTTCTCCGAAGAACAAAGCCCTGAGGCCCAGGGTCAAAGGGGCTGCTTGTAGGTGCCATGGGGCGGTTTCAGGCCATGTATGTCTTTTGGTGCTGGCTGCTTTGGTTTGGGAGCTATTGCTGGACGTTTAGCATGGTTGCACTGGAAGGCCGCCCCGCACTCAAAAATACCACTTTATGACGCATGAAGAGGTTTTCTCCGAAGAACAAAGCCCTGAGGCCCAGGGTCAAAGGGGCTGCTTGTAGGTGCCATGGGGCGGTTTCAGGCCATGTATGTCTTTTGGTGCTGGCTGCTTTGGTTTGGGAGCTATTGCTGGACGTTTAGCATGGTTGCACTGGAAGGCCGCCCCGCACTCAAAAATACCACTTTATGACGCATGAAGAGGTTTTCTCCGAAGAACAAAGCCCTGAGGCCCAGGGTCAAAGGGGCTGCTTGTAGGTGCCATGGGGCGGTTTCAGGCCATGTATGTCTTTTGGTGCTGGCTGCTTTGGTTTGGGAGCTATTGCTGGACGTTTAGCATGGTTGCACTGGAAGGCCGCCCCGCACTCAAAAATACCACTTTATGACGCATGAAGAGGTTTTCTCCGAAGAACAAAGCCCTGAGGCCCAGGGTCAAAGGGGCTGCTTGTAGGTGCCATGGGGCGGTTTCAGGCCATGTATGTCTTTTGGTGCTGGCTGCTTTGGTTTGGGAGCTATTGCTGGACGTTTAGCATGGTTGCACTGGAAGGCCGCCCCGCACTCAAAAATAACACTTTATGACGCATGAAGAGGTTTTCTCCGAAGAACAAAGCCCTGAGGCCCAGGGTCAAAGGGGCTGCTTGTAGGTGCCATGGGGCGGTTTCAGGCCATGTATGTCTTTTGGTGCTGGCTGCTTTGGTTTGGGAGCTATTGCTGGACGTTTAGCATGGTTGCACTGGAAGGCCGCCCCGCACTCAAAAATACCACTTTATGACGCATGAAGAGGTTTTCTCCGAAGAACAAAGCCCTGAGGCCCAGGGTCAAAGGGGCTGCTTGTAGGTGCCATGGGGCGGTTTCAGGCCATGTATGTCTTTTGGTGCTGGCTGCTTTGGTTTGGGAGCTATTGCTGGACGTTTAGCATGGTTGCACTGGAAGGCCGCCCCGCACTCAAAAATAACACTTTATGACGCATGAAGAGGTTTTCTCCGAAGAACAAAGCCCTGAGGCCCAGGGTCAAAGGGGCTGCTTGTAGGTGCCATGGGGCGGTTTCAGGCCATGTATGTCTTTTGGTGCTGGCTGCTTTGGTTTGGGAGCTATTGCTGGACGTTTAGCATGGTTGCACTGGAAGGCCGCCCCGCACTCAAAAATACCACTTTATGACGCATGAAGAGGTTTTCTCCGAAGAACAAAGCCCTGAGGCCCAGGGTCAAAGGGGCTGCTTGTAGGTGCCATGGGGCGGTTTCAGGCCATGTATGTCTTTTGGTGCTGGCTGCTTTGGTTTGGGAGCTATTGCTGGACGTTTAGCATGGTTGCACTGGAAGGCCGCCCCGCACTCAAAAATACCACTTTATGACGCATGAAGAGGTTTTCTCCGAAGAACAAAGCCCTGAGGCCCAGGGTCAAAGGGGCTGCTTGTAGGTGCCATGGGGCGGTTTCAGGCCATGTATGTCTTTTGGTGCTGGCTGCTTTGGTTTGGGAGCTATTGCTGGACGTTTAGCATGGTTGCACTGGAAGGCCGCCCCGCACTCAAAAATACCACTTTATGACGCATGAAGAGGTTTTCTCCGAAGAACAAAGCCCTGAGGCCCAGGGTCAAAGGGGCTGCTTGTAGGTGCCATGGGGCGGTTTCAGGCCATGTATGTCTTTTGGTGCTGGCTGCTTTGGTTTGGGAGCTATTGCTGGACGTTTAGCATGGTTGCACTGGAAGGCCGCCCCGCACTCAAAAATACCACTTTATGACGCATGAAGAGGTTTTCTCCGAAGAACAAAGCCCTGAGGCCCAGGGTCAAAGGGGCTGCTTGTAGGTGCCATGGGGCGGTTTCAGGCCATGTATGTCTTTTGGTGCTGGCTGCTTTGGTTTGGGAGCTATTGCTGGACGTTTAGCATGGTTGCACTGGAAGGCCGCCCCGCACTCAAAAATACCACTTTATGACGCATGAAGAGGTTTTCTCCGAAGAACAAAGCCCTGAGGCCCAGGGTCAAAGGGGCTGCTTGTAGGTGCCATGGGGCGGTTTCAGGCCATGTATGTCTTTTGGTGCTGGCTGCTTTGGTTTGGGAGCTATTGCTGGACGTTTAGCATGGTTGCACTGGAAGGCCGCCCCGCACTCAAAAATACCACTTTATGACGCATGAAGAGGTTTTCTCCGAAGAACAAAGCCCTGAGGCCCAGGGTCAAAGGGGCTGCTTGTAGGTGCCATGGGGCGGTTTCAGGCCATGTATGTCTTTTGGTGCTGGCTGCTTTGGTTTGGGAGCTATTGCTGGACGTTTAGCATGTTTGCACTGGAAGGCCGCCCCGCACTCAAAAATACCACTTTATGACGCATGAAGAGGTTTTCTCCGAAGAACAAAGCCCTGAGGCCCAGGGTCAAAGGGGCTGCTTGTAGGTGCCATGGGGCGGTTTCAGGCCATGTATGTCTTTTGGTGCTGGCTGCTTTGGTTTGGGAGCTATTGCTGGACGTTTAGCATGGTTGCACTGGAAGGCCGCCCCGCACTCCAAAATACCACTTTATGACGCATGAAGAGGTTTTCTCCGAAGAACAAAGCCCTGAGGCCCAGGGTCAAAGGGGCTGCTTGTAGGTGCCATGGGGCGGTTTCAGGCCATGTATGTCTTTTGGTGCTGGCTGCTTTGGTTTGGGAGCTATTGCTGGACGTTTAGCATGGTTGCACTGGAAGGCCGCCCCGCACTCAAAAATACCACTTTATGACGCATGAAGAGGTTTTCTCCGAAGAACAAAGCCCTGAGGCCCAGGGTCAAAGGGGCTGCTTGTAGGTGCCATGGGGCGGTTTCAGGCCATGTATGTCTTTTGGTGCTGGCTGCTTTGGTTTGGGAGCTATTGCTGGACGTTTAGCATGGTTGCACTGGAAGGCCGCCCCGCACTCAAAAATACCACTTTATGACGCATGAAGAGGTTTTCTCCGAAGAACAAAGCCCTGAGGCCCAGGGTCAAAGGGGCTGCTTGTAGGTGCCATGGGGCGGTTTCAGGCCATGTATGTCTTTTGGTGCTGGCTGCTTTGGTTTGGGAGCTATTGCTGGACGTTTAGCATGGTTGCACTGGAAGGCCGCCCCGCACTCAAAAATAACACTTTATGACGCATGAAGAGGTTTCCTCCGAAGAACAAAGCCCTGAGGCCCAGGGTCAAAGGGGCTGCTTGTAGGTGCCATGGGGCGGTTTCAGGCCATGTATGTCTTTTGGTGCTGGCTGCTTTGGTTTGGGAGCTATTGCTGGACGTTTAGCATGGTTGCACTGGAAGGCCGCCCCGCACTCAAAAATACCACTTTATGACGCATGAAGAGGTTTTCTCCGAAGAACAAAGCCCTGAGGCCCAGGGTCAAAGGGGCTGCTTGTAGGTGCCATGGGGCGGTTTCAGGCCATGTATGTCTTTTGGTGCTGGCTGCTTTGGTTTGGGAGCTATTGCTGGACGTTTAGCATGGTTGCACTGGAAGGCCGCCCCGCACTCAAAAATAACACTTTATGACGCATGAAGAGGTTTTCTCCGAAGAACAAAGCCCTGAGGCCCAGGGTCAAAGGGGCTGCTTGTAGGTGCCATGGGGCGGTTTCAGGCCATGTATGTCTTTTGGTGCTGGCTGCTTTGGTTTGGGAGCTATTGCTGGACGTTTAGCATGGTTGCACTGGAAGGCCGCCCCGCACTCAAAAATACCACTTTATGACGCATGAAGAGGTTTTCTCCGAAGAACAAAGCCCTGAGGCCCAGGGTCAAAGGGGCTGCTTGTAGGTGCCATGGGGCGGTTTCAGGCCATGTATGTCTTTTGGTGCTGGCTGCTTTGGTTTGGGAGCTATTGCTGGACGTTTAGCATGGTTGCACTGGAAGGCCGCCCCGCACTCAAAAATACCACTTTATGACGCATGAAGAGGTTTTCTCCGAAGAACAAAGCCCTGAGGCCCAGGGTCAAAGGGGCTGCTTGTAGGTGCCATGGGGCGGTTTCAGGCCATGTATGTCTTTTGGTGCTGGCTGCTTTGGTTTGGGAGCTATTGCTGGACGTTTAGCATGGTTGCACTGGAAGGCCGCCCCGCACTCAAAAATACCACTTTATGACGCATGAAGAGGTTTTCTCCGAAGAACAAAGCCCTGAGGCCCAGGGTCAAAGGGGCTGCTTGTAGGTGCCATGGGGCGGTTTCAGGCCATGTATGTCTTTTGGTGCTGGCTGCTTTGGTTTGGGAGCTATTGCTGGACGTTTAGCATGGTTGCACTGGAAGGCCGCCCCGCACTCAAAAATAACACTTTATGACGCATGAAGAGGTTTTCTCCGAAGAACAAAGCCCTGAGGCCCAGGGTCAAAGGGGCTGCTTGTAGGTGCCATGGGGCGGTTTCAGGCCATGTATGTCTTTTGGTGCTGGCTGCTTTGGTTTGGGAGCTATTGCTGGACGTTTAGCATGGTTGCACTGGAAGGCCGCCCCGCACTCAAAAATACCACTTTATGACGCATGAAGAGGTTTTCTCCGAAGAACAAAGCCCTGAGGCCCAGGGTCAAAGGGGCTGCTTGTAGGTGCCATGGGGCGGTTTCAGGCCATGTATGTCTTTTGGTGCTGGCTGCTTTGGTTTGGGAGCTATTGCTGGACGTTTAGCATGGTTGCACTGGAAGGCCGCCCCGCACTCAAAAATACCACTTTATGACGCATGAAGAGGTTTTCTCCGAAGAACAAAGCCCTGAGGCCCAGGGTCAAAGGGGCTGCTTGTAGGTGCCATGGGGCGGTTTCAGGCCATGTATGTCTTTTGGTGCTGGCTGCTTTGGTTTGGGAGCTATTGCTGGACGTTTAGCATGGTTGCACTGGAAGGCCGCCCCGCACTCAAAAATACCACTTTATGACGCATGAAGAGGTTTTCTCCGAAGAACAAAGCCCTGAGGCCCAGGGTCAAAGGGGCTGCTTGTAGGTGCCATGGGGCGGTTTCAGGCCATGTATGTCTTTTGGTGCTGGCTGCTTTGGTTTGGGAGCTATTGCTGGACGTTTAGCATGGTTGCACTGGAAGGCCGCCCCGCACTCAAAAATACCACTTTATGACGCATGAAGAGGTTTTCTCCGAAGAACAAAGCCCTGAGGCCCAGGGTCAAAGGGGCTGCTTGTAGGTGCCATGGGGCGGTTTCAGGCCATGTATGTCTTTTGGTGCTGGCTGCTTTGGTTTGGGAGCTATTGCTGGACGTTTAGCATGGTTGCACTGGAAGGCCGCCCCGCACTCAAAAATACCACTTTATGACGCATGAAGAGGTTTTCTCCGAAGAACAAAGCCCTGAGGCCCAGGGTCAAAGGGGCTGCTTGTAGGTGCCATGGGGCGGTTTCAGGCCATGTATGTCTTTTGGTGCTGGCTGCTTTGGTTTGGGAGCTATTGCTGGACGTTTAGCATGTTTGCACTGGAAGGCCGCCCCGCACTCAAAAATACCACTTTATGACGCATGAAGAGGTTTTCTCCGAAGAACAAAGCCCTGAGGCCCAGGGTCAAAGGGGCTGCTTGTAGGTGCCATGGGGCGGTTTCAGGCCATGTATGTCTTTTGGTGCTGGCTGCTTTGGTTTGGGAGCTATTGCTGGACGTTTAGCATGGTTGCACTGGAAGGCCGCCCCGCACTCAAAAATACCACTTTATGACGCATGAAGAGGTTTTCTCCGAAGAACAAAGCCCTGAGGCCCAGGGTCAAAGGGGCTGCTTGTAGGTGCCATGGGGCGGTTTCAGGCCATGTATGTCTTTTGGTGCTGGCTGCTTTGGTTTGGGAGCTATTGCTGGACGTTTAGCATGGTTGCACTGGAAGGCCGCCCCGCACTCAAAAATACCACTTTATGACGCATGAAGAGGTTTTCTCCGAAGAACAAAGCCCTGAGGCCCAGGGTCAAAGGGGCTGCTTGTAGGTGCCATGGGGCGGTTTCAGGCCATGTATGTCTTTTGGTGCTGGCTGCTTTGGTTTGGGAGCTATTGCTGGACGTTTAGCATGGTTGCACTGGAAGGCCGCCCCGCACTCAAAAATACCACTTTATGACGCATGAAGAGGTTTTCTCCGAAGAACAAAGCCCTGAGGCCCAGGGTCAAAGGGGCTGCTTGTAGGTGCCATGGGGCGGTTTCAGGCCATGTATGTCTTTTGGTGCTGGCTGCTTTGGTTTGGGAGCTATTGCTGGACGTTTAGCATGGTTGCACTGGAAGGCCGCCCCGCACTCCAAAATACCACTTTATGACGCATGAAGAGGTTTTCTCCGAAGAACAAAGCCCTGAGGCCCAGGGTCAAAGGGGCTGCTTGTAGGTGCCATGGGGCGGTTTCAGGCCATGTATGTCTTTTGGTGCTGGCTGCTTTGGTTTGGGAGCTATTGCTGGACGTTTAGCATGGTTGCACTGGAAGGCCGCCCCGCACTCAAAAATAACACTTTATGACGCATGAAGAGGTTTTCTCCGAAGAACAAAGCCCTGAGGCCCAGGGTCAAAGGGGCTGCTTGTAGGTGCCATGGGGCGGTTTCAGGCCATGTATGTCTTTTGGTGCTGGCTGCTTTGGTTTGGGAGCAATTGCTGGACGTTTAGCATGGTTGCACTGGAAGGCCGCCCCGCACTCAAAAATACCACTTTATGACGCATGAAGAGGTTTTCTCCGAAGAACAAAGCCCTGAGGCCCAGGGTCAAAGGGGCTGCTTGTAGGTGCCATGGGGCGGTTTCAGGCCATGTATGTCTTTTGGTGCTGGCTGCTTTGGTTTGGGAGCTATTGCTGGACGTTTAGCATGGTTGCACTGGAAGGCCGCCCCGCACTCAAAAATAACACTTTATGACGCATGAAGAGGTTTTCTCCGAAGAACAAAGCCCTGAGGCCCAGGGTCAAAGGGGCTGCTTGTAGGTGCCATGGGGCGGTTTCAGGCCATGTATGTCTTTTGGTGCTGGCTGCTTTGGTTTGGGAGCTATTGCTGGACGTTTAGCATGGTTGCACTGGAAGGCCGCCCCGCACTCAAAAATACCACTTTATGACGCATGAAGAGGTTTTCTCCGAAGAACAAAGCCCTGAGGCCCAGGGTCAAAGGGGCTGCTTGTAGGTGCCATGGGGCGGTTTCAGGCCATGTATGTCTTTTGGTGCTGGCTGCTTTGGTTTGGGAGCTATTGCTGGACGTTTAGCATGGTTGCACTGGAAGGCCGCCCCGCACTCAAAAATACCACTTTATGACGCATGAAGAGGTTTCCTCCGAAGAACAAAGCCCTGAGGCCCAGGGTCAAAGGGGCTGCTTGTAGGTGCCATGGGGCGGTTTCAGGCCATGTATGTCTTTTGGTGCTGGCTGCTTTGGTTTGGGAGCTATTGCTGGACGTTTAGCATGGTTGCACTGGAAGGCCGCCCCGCACTCAAAAATACCACTTTATGACGCATGAAGAGGTTTTCTCCGAAGAACAAAGCCCTGAGGCCCAGGGTCAAAGGGGCTGCTTGTAGGTGCCATGGGGCGGTTTCAGGCCATGTATGTCTTTTGGTGCTGGCTGCTTTGGTTTGGGAGCTATTGCTGGACGTTTAGCATGGTTGCACTGGAAGGCCGCCCCGCACTCAAAAATAACACTTTATGACGCATGAAGAGGTTTTCTCCGAAGAACAAAGCCCTGAGGCCCAGGGTCAAAGGGGCTGCTTGTAGGTGCCATGGGGCGGTTTCAGGCCATGTATGTCTTTTGGTGCTGGCTGCTTTGGTTTGGGAGCTATTGCTGGACGTTTAGCATGGTTGCACTGGAAGGCCGCCCCGCACTCAAAAATACCACTTTATGACGCATGAAGAGGTTTTCTCCGAAGAACAAAGCCCTGAGGCCCAGGGTCAAAGGGGCTGCTTGTAGGTGCCATGGGGCGGTTTCAGGCCATGTATGTCTTTTGGTGCTGGCTGCTTTGGTTTGGGAGCTATTGCTGGACGTTTAGCATGGTTGCACTGGAAGGCCGCCCCGCACTCAAAAATACCACTTTATGACGCATGAAGAGGTTTTCTCCGAAGAACAAAGCCCTGAGGCCCAGGGTCAAAGGGGCTGCTTGTAGGTGCCATGGGGCGGTTTCAGGCCATGTATGTCTTTTGGTGCTGGCTGCTTTGGTTTGGGAGCTATTGCTGGACGTTTAGCATGGTTGCACTGGAAGGCCGCCCCGCACTCAAAAATACCACTTTATGACGCATGAAGAGGTTTTCTCCGAAGAACAAAGCCCTGAGGCCCAGGGTCAAAGGGGCTGCTTGTAGGTGCCATGGGGCGGTTTCAGGCCATGTATGTCTTTTGGTGCTGGCTGCTTTGGTTTGGGAGCTATTGCTGGACGTTTAGCATGGTTGCACTGGAAGGCCGCCCCGCACTCAAAAATACCACTTTATGACGCATGAAGAGGTTTTCTCCGAAGAACAAAGCCCTGAGGCCCAGGGTCAAAGGGGCTGCTTGTAGGTGCCATGGGGCGGTTTCAGGCCATGTATGTCTTTTGGTGCTGGCTGCTTTGGTTTGGGAGCTATTGCTGGACGTTTAGCATGGTTGCACTGGAAGGCCGCCCCGCACTCAAAAATACCACTTTATGACGCATGAAGAGGTTTCCTCCGAAGAACAAAGCCCTGAGGCCCAGGGTCAAAGGGGCTGCTTGTAGGTGCCATGGGGCGGTTTCAGGCCATGTATGTCTTTTGGTGCTGGCTGCTTTGGTTTGGGAGCTATTGCTGGACGTTTAGCATGGTTGCACTGGAAGGCCGCCCCGCACTCAAAAATACCACTTTATGACGCATGAAGAGGTTTCCTCCGAAGAACAAAGCCCTGAGGCCCAGGGTCAAAGGGGCTGCTTGTAGGTGCCATGGGGCGGTTTCAGGCCATGTATGTCTTTTGGTGCTGGCTGCTTTGGTTTGGGAGCTATTGCTGGACGTTTAGCATGGTTGCACTGGAAGGCCGCCCCGCACTCAAAAATACCACTTTATGACGCATTAAGAGGTTTTCTCCGAAGAACAAAGCCCTGAGGCCCAGGGTCAAAGGGGCTGCTTGTAGGTGCCATGGGGCGGTTTCAGGCCATGTATGTCTTTTGGTGCTGGCTGCTTTGGTTTGGGAGCTATTGCTGGACGTTTAGCATGGTTGCACTGGAAGGCCGCCCCGCACTCAAAAATACCACTTTATGACGCATGAAGAGGTTTTCTCCGAAGAACAAAGCCCTGAGGCCCAGGGTCAAAGGGGCTGCTTGTAGGTGCCATGGGGCGGTTTCAGGCCATGTATGTCTTTTGGTGCTGGCTGCTTTGGTTTGGGAGCTATTGCTGGACGTTTAGCATGGTTGCACTGGAAGGCCGCCCCGCACTCAAAAATACCACTTTATGACGCATGAAGAGGTTTTCTCCGAAGAACAAAGCCCTGAGGCCCAGGGTCAAAGGGGCTGCTTGTAGGTGCCATGGGGCGGTTTCAGGCCATGTATGTCTTTTGGTGCTGGCTGCTTTGGTTTGGGAGCTATTGCTGGACGTTTAGCATGGTTGCACTGGAAGGCCGCCCCGCACTCAAAAATACCACTTTATGACGCATGAAGAGGTTTCCTCCGAAGAACAAAGCCCTGAGGCCCAGGGTCAAAGGGGCTGCTTGTAGGTGCCATGGGGCGGTTTCAGGCCATGTATGTCTTTTGGTGCTGGCTGCTTTGGTTTGGGAGCTATTGCTGGACGTTTAGCATGGTTGCACTGGAAGGCCGCCCCGCACTCAAAAATACCACTTTATGACGCATGAAGAGGTTTTCTCCGAAGAACAAAGCCCTGAGGCCCAGGGTCAAAGGGGCTGCTTGTAGGTGCCATGGGGCGGTTTCAGGCCATGTATGTCTTTTGGTGCTGGCTGCTTTGGTTTGGGAGCTATTGCTGGACGTTTAGCATGGTTGCACTGGAAGGCCGCCCCGCACTCAAAAATACCACTTTATGACGCATGAAGAGGTTTTCTCCGAAGAACAAAGCCCTGAGGCCCAGGGTCAAAGGGGCTGCTTGTAGGTGCCATGGGGCGGTTTCAGGCCATGTATGTCTTTTGGTGCTGGCTGCTTTGGTTTGGGAGCTATTGCTGGACGTTTAGCATGGTTGCACTGGAAGGCCGCCCCGCACTCAAAAATAACACTTTATGACGCATGAAGAGGTTTCCTCCGAAGAACAAAGCCCTGAGGCCCAGGGTCAAAGGGGCTGCTTGTAGGTGCCATGGGGCGGTTTCAGGCCATGTATGTCTTTTGGTGCTGGCTGCTTTGGTTTGGGAGCTATTGCTGGACGTTTAGCATGGTTGCACTGGAAGGCCGCCCCGCACTCAAAAATACCACTTTATGACGCATGAAGAGGTTTTCTCCGAAGAACAAAGCCCTGAGGCCCAGGGTCAAAGGGGCTGCTTGTAGGTGCCATGGGGCGGTTTCAGGCCATGTATGTCTTTTGGTGCTGGCTGCTTTGGTTTGGGAGCTATTGCTGGACGTTTAGCATGGTTGCACTGGAAGGCCGCCCCGCACTCAAAAATAACACTTTATGACGCATGAAGAGGTTTTCTCCGAAGAACAAAGCCCTGAGGCCCAGGGTCAAAGGGGCTGCTTGTAGGTGCCATGGGGCGGTTTCAGGCCATGTATGTCTTTTGGTGCTGGCTGCTTTGGTTTGGGAGCTATTGCTGGACGTTTAGCATGGTTGCACTGGAAGGCCGCCCCGCACTCAAAAATAACACTTTATGACGCATGAAGAGGTTTTCTCCGAAGAACAAAGCCCTGAGGCCCAGGGTCAAAGGGGCTGCTTGTAGGTGCCATGGGGCGGTTTCAGGCCATGTATGTCTTTTGGTGCTGGCTGCTTTGGTTTGGGAGCTATTGCTGGACGTTTAGCATGGTTGCACTGGAAGGCCGCCCCGCACTCAAAAATACCACTTTATGACGCATGAAGAGGTTTTCTCCGAAGAACAAAGCCCTGAGGCCCAGGGTCAAAGGGGCTGCTTGTAGGTGCCATGGGGCGGTTTCAGGCCATGTATGTCTTTTGGTGCTGGCTGCTTTGGTTTGGGAGCTATTGCTGGACGTTTAGCATGGTTGCACTGGAAGGCCGCCCCGCACTCAAAAATACCACTTTATGACGCATGAAGAGGTTTTCTCCGAAGAACAAAGCCCTGAGGCCCAGGGTCAAAGGGGCTGCTTGTAGGTGCCATGGGGCGGTTTCAGGCCATGTATGTCTTTTGGTGCTGGCTGCTTTGGTTTGGGAGCTATTGCTGGACGTTTAGCATGGTTGCACTGGAAGGCCGCCCCGCACTCAAAAATACCACTTTATGACGCATGAAGAGGTTTTCTCCGAAGAACAAAGCCCTGAGGCCCAGGGTCAAAGGGGCTGCTTGTAGGTGCCATGGGGCGGTTTCAGGCCATGTATGTCTTTTGGTGCTGGCTGCTTTGGTTTGGGAGCTATTGCTGGACGTTTAGCATGGTTGCACTGGAAGGCCGCCCCGCACTCAAAAATACCACTTTATGACGCATGAAGAGGTTTTCTCCGAAGAACAAAGCCCTGAGGCCCAGGGTCAAAGGGGCTGCTTGTAGGTGCCATGGGGCGGTTTCAGGCCATGTATGTCTTTTGGTGCTGGCTGCTTTGGTTTGGGAGCTATTGCTGGACGTTTAGCATGGTTGCACTGGAAGGCCGCCCCGCACTCAAAAATACCACTTTATGACGCATGAAGAGGTTTTCTCCGAAGAACAAAGCCCTGAGGCCCAGGGTCAAAGGGGCTGCTTGTAGGTGCCATGGGGCGGTTTCAGGCCATGTATGTCTTTTGGTGCTGGCTGCTTTGGTTTGGGAGCTATTGCTGGACGTTTAGCATGTTTGCACTGGAAGGCCGCCCCGCACTCAAAAATACCACTTTATGACGCATGAAGAGGTTTTCTCCGAAGAACAAAGCCCTGAGGCCCAGGGTCAAAGGGGCTGCTTGTAGGTGCCATGGGGCGGTTTCAGGCCATGTATGTCTTTTGGTGCTGGCTGCTTTGGTTTGGGAGCTATTGCTGGACGTTTAGCATGGTTGCACTGGAAGGCCGCCCCGCACTCCAAAATACCACTTTATGACGCATGAAGAGGTTTTCTCCGAAGAACAAAGCCCTGAGGCCCAGGGTCAAAGGGGCTGCTTGTAGGTGCCATGGGGCGGTTTCAGGCCATGTATGTCTTTTGGTGCTGGCTGCTTTGGTTTGGGAGCTATTGCTGGACGTTTAGCATGGTTGCACTGGAAGGCCGCCCCGCACTCCAAAATACCACTTTATGACGCATGAAGAGGTTTTCTCCGAAGAACAAAGCCCTGAGGCCCAGGGTCAAAGGGGCTGCTTGTAGGTGCCATGGGGCGGTTTCAGGCCATGTATGTCTTTTGGTGCTGGCTGCTTTGGTTTGGGAGCTATTGCTGGACGTTTAGCATGGTTGCACTGGAAGGCCGCCCCGCACTCAAAAATACCACTTTATGACGCATGAAGAGGTTTTCTCCGAAGAACAAAGCCCTGAGGCCCAGGGTCAAAGGGGCTGCTTGTAGGTGCCATGGGGCGGTTTCAGGCCATGTATGTCTTTTGGTGCTGGCTGCTTTGGTTTGGGAGCTATTGCTGGACGTTTAGCATGTTTGCACTGGAAGGCCGCCCCGCACTCCAAAATAACACTTTATGACGCATGAAGAGGTTTCCTCCGAAGAACAAAGCCCTGAGGCCCAGGGTCAAAGGGGCTGCTTGTAGGTGCCATGGGGCGGTTTCAGGCCATGTATGTCTTTTGGTGCTGGCTGCTTTGGTTTGGGAGCTATTGCTGGACGTTTAGCATGGTTGCACTGGAAGGCCGCCCCGCACTCAAAAATACCACTTTATGACGCATGAAGAGGTTTTCTCCGAAGAACAAAGCCCTGAGGCCCAGGGTCAAAGGGGCTGCTTGTAGGTGCCATGGGGCGGTTTCAGGCCATGTATGTCTTTTGGTGCTGGCTGCTTTGGTTTGGGAGCTATTGCTGGACGTTTAGCATGGTTGCACTGGAAGGCCGCCCCGCACTCAAAAATACCACTTTATGACGCATGAAGAGGTTTTCTCCGAAGAACAAAGCCCTGAGGCCCAGGGTCAAAGGGGCTGCTTGTAGGTGCCATGGGGCGGTTTCAGGCCATGTATGTCTTTTGGTGCTGGCTGCTTTGGTTTGGGAGCTATTGCTGGACGTTTAGCATGGTTGCACTGGAAGGCCGCCCCGCACTCAAAAATACCACTTTATGACGCATGAAGAGGTTTCCTCCGAAGAACAAAGCCCTGAGGCCCAGGGTCAAAGGGGCTGCTTGTAGGTGCCATGGGGCGGTTTCAGGCCATGTATGTCTTTTGGTGCTGGCTGCTTTGGTTTGGGAGCTATTGCTGGACGTTTAGCATGGTTGCACTGGAAGGCCGCCCCGCACTCAAAAATACCACTTTATGACGCATGAAGAGGTTTTCTCCGAAGAACAAAGCCCTGAGGCCCAGGGTCAAAGGGGCTGCTTGTAGGTGCCATGGGGCGGTTTCAGGCCATGTATGTCTTTTGGTGCTGGCTGCTTTGGTTTGGGAGCTATTGCTGGACGTTTAGCATGGTTGCACTGGAAGGCCGCCCCGCACTCAAAAATACCACTTTATGACGCATGAAGAGGTTTTCTCCGAAGAACAAAGCCCTGAGGCCCAGGGTCAAAGGGGCTGCTTGTAGGTGCCATGGGGCGGTTTCAGGCCATGTATGTCTTTTGGTGCTGGCTGCTTTGGTTTGGGAGCTATTGCTGGACGTTTAGCATGGTTGCACTGGAAGGCCGCCCCGCACTCAAAAATAACACTTTATGACGCATGAAGAGGTTTCCTCCGAAGAACAAAGCCCTGAGGCCCAGGGTCAAAGGGGCTGCTTGTAGGTGCCATGGGGCGGTTTCAGGCCATGTATGTCTTTTGGTGCTGGCTGCTTTGGTTTGGGAGCTATTGCTGGACGTTTAGCATGGTTGCACTGGAAGGCCGCCCCGCACTCAAAAATACCACTTTATGACGCATGAAGAGGTTTTCTCCGAAGAACAAAGCCCTGAGGCCCAGGGTCAAAGGGGCTGCTTGTAGGTGCCATGGGGCGGTTTCAGGCCATGTATGTCTTTTGGTGCTGGCTGCTTTGGTTTGGGAGCTATTGCTGGACGTTTAGCATGGTTGCACTGGAAGGCCGCCCCGCACTCAAAAATAACACTTTATGACGCATGAAGAGGTTTTCTCCGAAGAACAAAGCCCTGAGGCCCAGGGTCAAAGGGGCTGCTTGTAGGTGCCATGGGGCGGTTTCAGGCCATGTATGTCTTTTGGTGCTGGCTGCTTTGGTTTGGGAGCTATTGCTGGACGTTTAGCATGGTTGCACTGGAAGGCCGCCCCGCACTCAAAAATACCACTTTATGACGCATGAAGAGGTTTTCTCCGAAGAACAAAGCCCTGAGGCCCAGGGTCAAAGGGGCTGCTTGTAGGTGCCATGGGGCGGTTTCAGGCCATGTATGTCTTTTGGTGCTGGCTGCTTTGGTTTGGGAGCTATTGCTGGACGTTTAGCATGGTTGCACTGGAAGGCCGCCCCGCACTCAAAAATACCACTTTATGACGCATGAAGAGGTTTTCTCCGAAGAACAAAGCCCTGAGGCCCAGGGTCAAAGGGGCTGCTTGTAGGTGCCATGGGGCGGTTTCAGGCCATGTATGTCTTTTGGTGCTGGCTGCTTTGGTTTGGGAGCTATTGCTGGACGTTTAGCATGGTTGCACTGGAAGGCCGCCCCGCACTCCAAAATAACACTTTATGACGCATGAAGAGGTTTTCTCCGAAGAACAAAGCCCTGAGGCCCAGGGTCAAAGGGGCTGCTTGTAGGTGCCATGGGGCGGTTTCAGGCCATGTATGTCTTTTGGTGCTGGCTGCTTTGGTTTGGGAGCTATTGCTGGACGTTTAGCATGGTTGCACTGGAAGGCCGCCCCGCACTCAAAAATACCACTTTATGACGCATGAAGAGGTTTTCTCCGAAGAACAAAGCCCTGAGGCCCAGGGTCAAAGGGGCTGCTTGTAGGTGCCATGGGGCGGTTTCAGGCCATGTATGTCTTTTGGTGCTGGCTGCTTTGGTTTGGGAGCTATTGCTGGACGTTTAGCATGGTTGCACTGGAAGGCCGCCCCGCACTCAAAAATACCACTTTATGACGCATGAAGAGGTTTTCTCCGAAGAACAAAGCCCTGAGGCCCAGGGTCAAAGGGGCTGCTTGTAGGTGCCATGGGGCGGTTTCAGGCCATGTATGTCTTTTGGTGCTGGCTGCTTTGGTTTGGGAGCTATTGCTGGACGTTTAGCATGGTTGCACTGGAAGGCCGCCCCGCACTCAAAAATACCACTTTATGACGCATGAAGAGGTTTTCTCCGAAGAACAAAGCCCTGAGGCCCAGGGTCAAAGGGGCTGCTTGTAGGTGCCATGGGGCGGTTTCAGGCCATGTATGTCTTTTGGTGCTGGCTGCTTTGGTTTGGGAGCTATTGCTGGACGTTTAGCATGGTTGCACTGGAAGGCCGCCCCGCACTCAAAAATAACACTTTATGACGCATGAAGAGGTTTTCTCCGAAGAACAAAGCCCTGAGGCCCAGGGTCAAAGGGGCTGCTTGTAGGTGCCATGGGGCGGTTTCAGGCCATGTATGTCTTTTGGTGCTGGCTGCTTTGGTTTGGGAGCTATTGCTGGACGTTTAGCATGGTTGCACTGGAAGGCCGCCCCGCACTCAAAAATACCACTTTATGACGCATGAAGAGGTTTTCTCCGAAGAACAAAGCCCTGAGGCCCAGGGTCAAAGGGGCTGCTTGTAGGTGCCATGGGGCGGTTTCAGGCCATGTATGTCTTTTGGTGCTGGCTGCTTTGGTTTGGGAGCTATTGCTGGACGTTTAGCATGGTTGCACTGGAAGGCCGCCCCGCACTCAAAAATACCACTTTATGACGCATGAAGAGGTTTTCTCCGAAGAACAAAGCCCTGAGGCCCAGGGTCAAAGGGGCTGCTTGTAGGTGCCATGGGGCGGTTTCAGGCCATGTATGTCTTTTGGTGCTGGCTGCTTTGGTTTGGGAGCTATTGCTGGACGTTTAGCATGGTTGCACTGGAAGGCCGCCCCGCACTCAAAAATACCACTTTATGACGCATGAAGAGGTTTTCTCCGAAGAACAAAGCCCTGAGGCCCAGGGTCAAAGGGGCTGCTTGTAGGTGCCATGGGGCGGTTTCAGGCCATGTATGTCTTTTGGTGCTGGCTGCTTTGGTTTGGGAGCTATTGCTGGACGTTTAGCATGGTTGCACTGGAAGGCCGCCCCGCACTCAAAAATAACACTTTATGACGCATGAAGAGGTTTTCTCCGAAGAACAAAGCCCTGAGGCCCAGGGTCAAAGGGGCTGCTTGTAGGTGCCATGGGGCGGTTTCAGGCCATGTATGTCTTTTGGTGCTGGCTGCTTTGGTTTGGGAGCTATTGCTGGACGTTTAGCATGGTTGCACTGGAAGGCCGCCCCGCACTCAAAAATACCACTTTATGACGCATGAAGAGGTTTCCTCCGAAGAACAAAGCCCTGAGGCCCAGGGTCAAAGGGGCTGCTTGTAGGTGCCATGGGGCGGTTTCAGGCCATGTATGTCTTTTGGTGCTGGCTGCTTTGGTTTGGGAGCTATTGCTGGACGTTTAGCATGGTTGCACTGGAAGGCCGCCCCGCACTCAAAAATAACACTTTATGACGCATGAAGAGGTTTTCTCCGAAGAACAAAGCCCTGAGGCCCAGGGTCAAAGGGGCTGCTTGTAGGTGCCATGGGGCGGTTTCAGGCCATGTATGTCTTTTGGTGCTGGCTGCTTTGGTTTGGGAGCTATTGCTGGACGTTTAGCATGTTTGCACTGGAAGGCCGCCCCGCACTCAAAAATAACACTTTATGACGCATGAAGAGGTTTCCTCCGAAGAACAAAGCCCTGAGGCCCAGGGTCAAAGGGGCTGCTTGTAGGTGCCATGGGGCGGTTTCAGGCCATGTATGTCTTTTGGTGCTGGCTGCTTTGGTTTGGGAGCTATTGCTGGACGTTTAGCATGTTTGCACTGGAAGGCCGCCCCGCACTCAAAAATACCACTTTATGACGCATGAAGAGGTTTTCTCCGAAGAACAAAGCCCTGAGGCCCAGGGTCAAAGGGGCTGCTTGTAGGTGCCATGGGGCGGTTTCAGGCCATGTATGTCTTTTGGTGCTGGCTGCTTTGGTTTGGGAGCTATTGCTGGACGTTTAGCATGGTTGCACTGGAAGGCCGCCCCGCACTCAAAAATACCACTTTATGACGCATGAAGAGGTTTTCTCCGAAGAACAAAGCCCTGAGGCCCAGGGTCAAAGGGGCTGCTTGTAGGTGCCATGGGGCGGTTTCAGGCCATGTATGTCTTTTGGTGCTGGCTGCTTTGGTTTGGGAGCTATTGCTGGACGTTTAGCATGGTTGCACTGGAAGGCCGCCCCGCACTCAAAAATACCACTTTATGACGCATGAAGAGGTTTTCTCCGAAGAACAAAGCCCTGAGGCCCAGGGTCAAAGGGGCTGCTTGTAGGTGCCATGGGGCGGTTTCAGGCCATGTATGTCTTTTGGTGCTGGCTGCTTTGGTTTGGGAGCTATTGCTGGACGTTTAGCATGGTTGCACTGGAAGGCCGCCCCGCACTCAAAAATACCACTTTATGACGCATGAAGAGGTTTTCTCCGAAGAACAAAGCCCTGAGGCCCAGGGTCAAAGGGGCTGCTTGTAGGTGCCATGGGGCGGTTTCAGGCCATGTATGTCTTTTGGTGCTGGCTGCTTTGGTTTGGGAGCTATTGCTGGACGTTTAGCATGGTTGCACTGGAAGGCCGCCCCGCACTCAAAAATAACACTTTATGACGCATGAAGAGGTTTTCTCCGAAGAACAAAGCCCTGAGGCCCAGGGTCAAAGGGGCTGCTTGTAGGTGCCATGGGGCGGTTTCAGGCCATGTATGTCTTTTGGTGCTGGCTGCTTTGGTTTGGGAGCTATTGCTGGACGTTTAGCATGGTTGCACTGGAAGGCCGCCCCGCACTCAAAAATACCACTTTATGACGCATGAAGAGGTTTTCTCCGAAGAACAAAGCCCTGAGGCCCAGGGTCAAAGGGGCTGCTTGTAGGTGCCATGGGGCGGTTTCAGGCCATGTATGTCTTTTGGTGCTGGCTGCTTTGGTTTGGGAGCTATTGCTGGACGTTTAGCATGGTTGCACTGGAAGGCCGCCCCGCACTCAAAAATAACACTTTATGACGCATGAAGAGGTTTTCTCCGAAGAACAAAGCCCTGAGGCCCAGGGTCAAAGGGGCTGCTTGTAGGTGCCATGGGGCGGTTTCAGGCCATGTATGTCTTTTGGTGCTGGCTGCTTTGGTTTGGGAGCTATTGCTGGACGTTTAGCATGGTTGCACTGGAAGGCCGCCCCGCACTCAAAAATACCACTTTATGACGCATGAAGAGGTTTTCTCCGAAGAACAAAGCCCTGAGGCCCAGGGTCAAAGGGGCTGCTTGTAGGTGCCATGGGGCGGTTTCAGGCCATGTATGTCTTTTGGTGCTGGCTGCTTTGGTTTGGGAGCTATTGCTGGACGTTTAGCATGGTTGCACTGGAAGGCCGCCCCGCACTCAAAAATAACACTTTATGACGCATGAAGAGGTTTTCTCCGAAGAACAAAGCCCTGAGGCCCAGGGTCAAAGGGGCTGCTTGTAGGTGCCATGGGGCGGTTTCAGGCCATGTATGTCTTTTGGTGCTGGCTGCTTTGGTTTGGGAGCTATTGCTGGACGTTTAGCATGGTTGCACTGGAAGGCCGCCCCGCACTCAAAAATAACACTTTATGACGCATGAAGAGGTTTTCTCCGAAGAACAAAGCCCTGAGGCCCAGGGTCAAAGGGGCTGCTTGTAGGTGCCATGGGGCGGTTTCAGGCCATGTATGTCTTTTGGTGCTGGCTGCTTTGGTTTGGGAGCTATTGCTGGACGTTTAGCATGGTTGCACTGGAAGGCCGCCCCGCACTCCAAAATACCACTTTATGACGCATGAAGAGGTTTTCTCCGAAGAACAAAGCCCTGAGGCCCAGGGTCAAAGGGGCTGCTTGTAGGTGCCATGGGGCGGTTTCAGGCCATGTATGTCTTTTGGTGCTGGCTGCTTTGGTTTGGGAGCTATTGCTGGACGTTTAGCATGGTTGCACTGGAAGGCCGCCCCGCACTCAAAAATACCACTTTATGACGCATGAAGAGGTTTTCTCCGAAGAACAAAGCCCTGAGGCCCAGGGTCAAAGGGGCTGCTTGTAGGTGCCATGGGGCGGTTTCAGGCCATGTATGTCTTTTGGTGCTGGCTGCTTTGGTTTGGGAGCTATTGCTGGACGTTTAGCATGGTTGCACTGGAAGGCCGCCCCGCACTCAAAAATACCACTTTATGACGCATGAAGAGGTTTTCTCCGAAGAACAAAGCCCTGAGGCCCAGGGTCAAAGGGGCTGCTTGTAGGTGCCATGGGGCGGTTTCAGGCCATGTATGTCTTTTGGTGCTGGCTGCTTTGGTTTGGGAGCTATTGCTGGACGTTTAGCATGGTTGCACTGGAAGGCCGCCCCGCACTCAAAAATACCACTTTATGACGCATGAAGAGGTTTTCTCCGAAGAACAAAGCCCTGAGGCCCAGGGTCAAAGGGGCTGCTTGTAGGTGCCATGGGGCGGTTTCAGGCCATGTATGTCTTTTGGTGCTGGCTGCTTTGGTTTGGGAGCTATTGCTGGACGTTTAGCATGGTTGCACTGGAAGGCCGCCCCGCACTCAAAAATACCACTTTATGACGCATGAAGAGGTTTTCTCCGAAGAACAAAGCCCTGAGGCCCAGGGTCAAAGGGGCTGCTTGTAGGTGCCATGGGGCGGTTTCAGGCCATGTATGTCTTTTGGTGCTGGCTGCTTTGGTTTGGGAGCTATTGCTGGACGTTTAGCATGGTTGCACTGGAAGGCCGCCCCGCACTCAAAAATACCACTTTATGACGCATGAAGAGGTTTTCTCCGAAGAACAAAGCCCTGAGGCCCAGGGTCAAAGGGGCTGCTTGTAGGTGCCATGGGGCGGTTTCAGGCCATGTATGTCTTTTGGTGCTGGCTGCTTTGGTTTGGGAGCTATTGCTGGACGTTTAGCATGTTTGCACTGGAAGGCCGCCCCGCACTCAAAAATACCACTTTATGACGCATGAAGAGGTTTTCTCCGAAGAACAAAGCCCTGAGGCCCAGGGTCAAAGGGGCTGCTTGTAGGTGCCATGGGGCGGTTTCAGGCCATGTATGTCTTTTGGTGCTGGCTGCTTTGGTTTGGGAGCTATTGCTGGACGTTTAGCATGGTTGCACTGGAAGGCCGCCCCGCACTCAAAAATACCACTTTATGACGCATGAAGAGGTTTTCTCCGAAGAACAAAGCCCTGAGGCCCAGGGTCAAAGGGGCTGCTTGTAGGTGCCATGGGGCGGTTTCAGGCCATGTATGTCTTTTGGTGCTGGCTGCTTTGGTTTGGGAGCTATTGCTGGACGTTTAGCATGGTTGCACTGGAAGGCCGCCCCGCACTCAAAAATACCACTTTATGACGCATGAAGAGGTTTTCTCCGAAGAACAAAGCCCTGAGGCCCAGGGTCAAAGGGGCTGCTTGTAGGTGCCATGGGGCGGTTTCAGGCCATGTATGTCTTTTGGTGCTGGCTGCTTTGGTTTGGGAGCTATTGCTGGACGTTTAGCATGTTTGCACTGGAAGGCCGCCCCGCACTCAAAAATACCACTTTATGACGCATGAAGAGGTTTTCTCCGAAGAACAAAGCCCTGAGGCCCAGGGTCAAAGGGGCTGCTTGTAGGTGCCATGGGGCGGTTTCAGGCCATGTATGTCTTTTGGTGCTGGCTGCTTTGGTTTGGGAGCTATTGCTGGACGTTTAGCATGGTTGCACTGGAAGGCCGCCCCGCACTCAAAAATACCACTTTATGACGCATGAAGAGGTTTTCTCCGAAGAACAAAGCCCTGAGGCCCAGGGTCAAAGGGGCTGCTTGTAGGTGCCATGGGGCGGTTTCAGGCCATGTATGTCTTTTGGTGCTGGCTGCTTTGGTTTGGGAGCTATTGCTGGACGTTTAGCATGGTTGCACTGGAAGGCCGCCCCGCACTCAAAAATAACACTTTATGACGCATGAAGAGGTTTTCTCCGAAGAACAAAGCCCTGAGGCCCAGGGTCAAAGGGGCTGCTTGTAGGTGCCATGGGGCGGTTTCAGGCCATGTATGTCTTTTGGTGCTGGCTGCTTTGGTTTGGGAGCTATTGCTGGACGTTTAGCATGGTTGCACTGGAAGGCCGCCCCGCACTCAAAAATACCACTTTATGACGCATGAAGAGGTTTCCTCCGAAGAACAAAGCCCTGAGGCCCAGGGTCAAAGGGGCTGCTTGTAGGTGCCATGGGGCGGTTTCAGGCCATGTATGTCTTTTGGTGCTGGCTGCTTTGGTTTGGGAGCTATTGCTGGACGTTTAGCATGGTTGCACTGGAAGGCCGCCCCGCACTCAAAAATACCACTTTATGACGCATGAAGAGGTTTTCTCCGAAGAACAAAGCCCTGAGGCCCAGGGTCAAAGGGGCTGCTTGTAGGTGCCATGGGGCGGTTTCAGGCCATGTATGTCTTTTGGTGCTGGCTGCTTTGGTTTGGGAGCTATTGCTGGACGTTTAGCATGGTTGCACTGGAAGGCCGCCCCGCACTCAAAAATACCACTTTATGACGCATGAAGAGGTTTTCTCCGAAGAACAAAGCCCTGAGGCCCAGGGTCAAAGGGGCTGCTTGTAGGTGCCATGGGGCGGTTTCAGGCCATGTATGTCTTTTGGTGCTGGCTGCTTTGGTTTGGGAGCTATTGCTGGACGTTTAGCATGGTTGCACTGGAAGGCCGCCCCGCACTCAAAAATAACACTTTATGACGCATGAAGAGGTTTCCTCCGAAGAACAAAGCCCTGAGGCCCAGGGTCAAAGGGGCTGCTTGTAGGTGCCATGGGGCGGTTTCAGGCCATGTATGTCTTTTGGTGCTGGCTGCTTTGGTTTGGGAGCAATTGCTGGACGTTTAGCATGGTTGCACTGGAAGGCCGCCCCGCACTCAAAAATACCACTTTATGACGCATGAAGAGGTTTTCTCCGAAGAACAAAGCCCTGAGGCCCAGGGTCAAAGGGGCTGCTTGTAGGTGCCATGGGGCGGTTTCAGGCCATGTATGTCTTTTGGTGCTGGCTGCTTTGGTTTGGGAGCTATTGCTGGACGTTTAGCATGGTTGCACTGGAAGGCCGCCCCGCACTCAAAAATAACACTTTATGACGCATGAAGAGGTTTTCTCCGAAGAACAAAGCCCTGAGGCCCAGGGTCAAAGGGGCTGCTTGTAGGTGCCATGGGGCGGTTTCAGGCCATGTATGTCTTTTGGTGCTGGCTGCTTTGGTTTGGGAGCTATTGCTGGACGTTTAGCATGGTTGCACTGGAAGGCCGCCCCGCACTCAAAAATACCACTTTATGACGCATGAAGAGGTTTTCTCCGAAGAACAAAGCCCTGAGGCCCAGGGTCAAAGGGGCTGCTTGTAGGTGCCATGGGGCGGTTTCAGGCCATGTATGTCTTTTGGTGCTGGCTGCTTTGGTTTGGGAGCTATTGCTGGACGTTTAGCATGGTTGCACTGGAAGGCCGCCCCGCACTCAAAAATACCACTTTATGACGCATGAAGAGGTTTTCTCCGAAGAACAAAGCCCTGAGGCCCAGGGTCAAAGGGGCTGCTTGTAGGTGCCATGGGGCGGTTTCAGGCCATGTATGTCTTTTGGTGCTGGCTGCTTTGGTTTGGGAGCTATTGCTGGACGTTTAGCATGGTTGCACTGGAAGGCCGCCCCGCACTCAAAAATAACACTTTATGACGCATGAAGAGGTTTTCTCCGAAGAACAAAGCCCTGAGGCCCAGGGTCAAAGGGGCTGCTTGTAGGTGCCATGGGGCGGTTTCAGGCCATGTATGTCTTTTGGTGCTGGCTGCTTTGGTTTGGGAGCAATTGCTGGACGTTTAGCATGGTTGCACTGGAAGGCCGCCCCGCACTCAAAAATACCACTTTATGACGCATGAAGAGGTTTTCTCCGAAGAACAAAGCCCTGAGGCCCAGGGTCAAAGGGGCTGCTTGTAGGTGCCATGGGGCGGTTTCAGGCCATGTATGTCTTTTGGTGCTGGCTGCTTTGGTTTGGGAGCTATTGCTGGACGTTTAGCATGGTTGCACTGGAAGGCCGCCCCGCACTCAAAAATACCACTTTATGACGCATGAAGAGGTTTTCTCCGAAGAACAAAGCCCTGAGGCCCAGGGTCAAAGGGGCTGCTTGTAGGTGCCATGGGGCGGTTTCAGGCCATGTATGTCTTTTGGTGCTGGCTGCTTTGGTTTGGGAGCTATTGCTGGACGTTTAGCATGGTTGCACTGGAAGGCCGCCCCGCACTCAAAAATACCACTTTATGACGCATGAAGAGGTTTTCTCCGAAGAACAAAGCCCTGAGGCCCAGGGTCAAAGGGGCTGCTTGTAGGTGCCATGGGGCGGTTTCAGGCCATGTATGTCTTTTGGTGCTGGCTGCTTTGGTTTGGGAGCTATTGCTGGACGTTTAGCATGGTTGCAATGGAAGGCCGCCCCGCACTCAAAAATAACACTTTATGACGCATGAAGAGGTTTTCTCCGAAGAACAAAGCCCTGAGGCCCAGGGTCAAAGGGGCTGCTTGTAGGTGCCATGGGGCGGTTTCAGGCCATGTATGTCTTTTGGTGCTGGCTGCTTTGGTTTGGGAGCTATTGCTGGACGTTTAGCATGGTTGCACTGGAAGGCCGCCCCGCACTCAAAAATACCACTTTATGACGCATGAAGAGGTTTTCTCCGAAGAACAAAGCCCTGAGGCCCAGGGTCAAAGGGGCTGCTTGTAGGTGCCATGGGGCGGTTTCAGGCCATGTATGTCTTTTGGTGCTGGCTGCTTTGGTTTGGGAGCTATTGCTGGACGTTTAGCATGGTTGCACTGGAAGGCCGCCCCGCACTCAAAAATAACACTTTATGACGCATGAAGAGGTTTTCTCCGAAGAACAAAGCCCTGAGGCCCAGGGTCAAAGGGGCTGCTTGTAGGTGCCATGGGGCGGTTTCAGGCCATGTATGTCTTTTGGTGCTGGCTGCTTTGGTTTGGGAGCTATTGCTGGACGTTTAGCATGGTTGCACTGGAAGGCCGCCCCGCACTCAAAAATACCACTTTATGACGCATGAAGAGGTTTTCTCCGAAGAACAAAGCCCTGAGGCCCAGGGTCAAAGGGGCTGCTTGTAGGTGCCATGGGGCGGTTTCAGGCCATGTATGTCTTTTGGTGCTGGCTGCTTTGGTTTGGGAGCTATTGCTGGACGTTTAGCATGGTTGCACTGGAAGGCCGCCCCGCACTCAAAAATACCACTTTATGACGCATGAAGAGGTTTTCTCCGAAGAACAAAGCCCTGAGGCCCAGGGTCAAAGGGGCTGCTTGTAGGTGCCATGGGGCGGTTTCAGGCCATGTATGTCTTTTGGTGCTGGCTGCTTTGGTTTGGGAGCTATTGCTGGACGTTTAGCATGGTTGCACTGGAAGGCCGCCCCGCACTCAAAAATAACACTTTATGACGCATGAAGAGGTTTCCTCCGAAGAACAAAGCCCTGAGGCCCAGGGTCAAAGGGGCTGCTTGTAGGTGCCATGGGGCGGTTTCAGGCCATGTATGTCTTTTGGTGCTGGCTGCTTTGGTTTGGGAGCTATTGCTGGACGTTTAGCATGGTTGCACTGGAAGGCCGCCCCGCACTCAAAAATACCACTTTATGACGCATGAAGAGGTTTCCTCCGAAGAACAAAGCCCTGAGGCCCAGGGTCAAAGGGGCTGCTTGTAGGTGCCATGGGGCGGTTTCAGGCCATGTATGTCTTTTGGTGCTGGCTGCTTTGGTTTGGGAGCAATTGCTGGACGTTTAGCATGGTTGCACTGGAAGGCCGCCCCGCACTCAAAAATACCACTTTATGACGCATGAAGAGGTTTTCTCCGAAGAACAAAGCCCTGAGGCCCAGGGTCAAAGGGGCTGCTTGTAGGTGCCATGGGGCGGTTTCAGGCCATGTATGTCTTTTGGTGCTGGCTGCTTTGGTTTGGGAGCTATTGCTGGACGTTTAGCATGGTTGCACTGGAAGGCCGCCCCGCACTCAAAAATACCACTTTATGACGCATGAAGAGGTTTTCTCCGAAGAACAAAGCCCTGAGGCCCAGGGTCAAAGGGGCTGCTTGTAGGTGCCATGGGGCGGTTTCAGGCCATGTATGTCTTTTGGTGCTGGCTGCTTTGGTTTGGGAGCAATTGCTGGACGTTTAGCATGGTTGCACTGGAAGGCCGCCCCGCACTCAAAAATACCACTTTATGACGCATGAAGAGGTTTTCTCCGAAGAACAAAGCCCTGAGGCCCAGGGTCAAAGGGGCTGCTTGTAGGTGCCATGGGGCGGTTTCAGGCCATGTATGTCTTTTGGTGCTGGCTGCTTTGGTTTGGGAGCTATTGCTGGACGTTTAGCATGGTTGCACTGGAAGGCCGCCCCGCACTCAAAAATACCACTTTATGACGCATGAAGAGGTTTTCTCCGAAGAACAAAGCCCTGAGGCCCAGGGTCAAAGGGGCTGCTTGTAGGTGCCATGGGGCGGTTTCAGGCCATGTATGTCTTTTGGTGCTGGCTGCTTTGGTTTGGGAGCTATTGCTGGACGTTTAGCATGTTTGCACTGGAAGGCCGCCCCGCACTCAAAAATACCACTTTATGACGCATGAAGAGGTTTTCTCCGAAGAACAAAGCCCTGAGGCCCAGGGTCAAAGGGGCTGCTTGTAGGTGCCATGGGGCGGTTTCAGGCCATGTATGTCTTTTGGTGCTGGCTGCTTTGGTTTGGGAGCTATTGCTGGACGTTTAGCATGGTTGCACTGGAAGGCCGCCCCGCACTCAAAAATACCACTTTATGACGCATTAAGAGGTTTTCTCCGAAGAACAAAGCCCTGAGGCCCAGGGTCAAAGGGGCTGCTTGTAGGTGCCATGGGGCGGTTTCAGGCCATGTATGTCTTTTGGTGCTGGCTGCTTTGGTTTGGGAGCTATTGCTGGACGTTTAGCATGTTTGCACTGGAAGGCCGCCCCGCACTCAAAAATAACACTTTATGACGCATGAAGAGGTTTTCTCCGAAGAACAAAGCCCTGAGGCCCAGGGTCAAAGGGGCTGCTTGTAGGTGCCATGGGGCGGTTTCAGGCCATGTATGTCTTTTGGTGCTGGCTGCTTTGGTTTGGGAGCTATTGCTGGACGTTTAGCATGGTTGCACTGGAAGGCCGCCCCGCACTCAAAAATAACACTTTATGATGCATGAAGAGGTTTCCTCCGAAGAACAAAGCCCTGAGGCCCAGGGTCAAAGGGGCTGCTTGTAGGTGCCATGGGGCGGTTTCAGGCCATGTATGTCTTTTGGTGCTGGCTGCTTTGGTTTGGGAGCTATTGCTGGACGTTTAGCATGGTTGCACTGGAAGGCCGCCCCGCACTCAAAAATACCACTTTATGACGCATGAAGAGGTTTCCTCCGAAGAACAAAGCCCTGAGGCCCAGGGTCAAAGGGGCTGCTTGTAGGTGCCATGGGGCGGTTTCAGGCCATGTATGTCTTTTGGTGCTGGCTGCTTTGGTTTGGGAGCTATTGCTGGACGTTTAGCATGGTTGCACTGGAAGGCCGCCCCGCACTCAAAAATACCACTTTATGACGCATGAAGAGGTTTTCTCCGAAGAACAAAGCCCTGAGGCCCAGGGTCAAAGGGGCTGCTTGTAGGTGCCATGGGGCGGTTTCAGGCCATGTATGTCTTTTGGTGCTGGCTGCTTTGGTTTGGGAGCTATTGCTGGACGTTTAGCATGGTTGCACTGGAAGGCCGCCCCGCACTCAAAAATACCACTTTATGACGCATGAAGAGGTTTTCTCCGAAGAACAAAGCCCTGAGGCCCAGGGTCAAAGGGGCTGCTTGTAGGTGCCATGGGGCGGTTTCAGGCCATGTATGTCTTTTGGTGCTGGCTGCTTTGGTTTGGGAGCAATTGCTGGACGTTTAGCATGGTTGCACTGGAAGGCCGCCCCGCACTCAAAAATACCACTTTATGACGCATGAAGAGGTTTTCTCCGAAGAACAAAGCCCTGAGGCCCAGGGTCAAAGGGGCTGCTTGTAGGTGCCATGGGGCGGTTTCAGGCCATGTATGTCTTTTGGTGCTGGCTGCTTTGGTTTGGGAGCTATTGCTGGACGTTTAGCATGGTTGCACTGGAAGGCCGCCCCGCACTCAAAAATACCACTTTATGACGCATGAAGAGGTTTTCTCCGAAGAACAAAGCCCTGAGGCCCAGGGTCAAAGGGGCTGCTTGTAGGTGCCATGGGGCGGTTTCAGGCCATGTATGTCTTTTGGTGCTGGCTGCTTTGGTTTGGGAGCTATTGCTGGACGTTTAGCATGGTTGCACTGGAAGGCCGCCCCGCACTCCAAAATACCACTTTATGACGCATTAAGAGGTTTTCTCCGAAGAACAAAGCCCTGAGGCCCAGGGTCAAAGGGGCTGCTTGTAGGTGCCATGGGGCGGTTTCAGGCCATGTATGTCTTTTGGTGCTGGCTGCTTTGGTTTGGGAGCTATTGCTGGACGTTTAGCATGGTTGCACTGGAAGGCCGCCCCGCACTCAAAAATACCACTTTATGACGCATTAAGAGGTTTTCTCCGAAGAACAAAGCCCTGAGGCCCAGGGTCAAAGGGGCTGCTTGTAGGTGCCATGGGGCGGTTTCAGGCCATGTATGTCTTTTGGTGCTGGCTGCTTTGGTTTGGGAGCTATTGCTGGACGTTTAGCATGTTTGCACTGGAAGGCCGCCCCGCACTCAAAAATAACACTTTATGACGCATGAAGAGGTTTTCTCCGAAGAACAAAGCCCTGAGGCCCAGGGTCAAAGGGGCTGCTTGTAGGTGCCATGGGGCGGTTTCAGGCCATGTATGTCTTTTGGTGCTGGCTGCTTTGGTTTGGGAGCTATTGCTGGACGTTTAGCATGGTTGCACTGGAAGGCCGCCCCGCACTCAAAAATACCACTTTATGACGCATGAAGAGGTTTCCTCCGAAGAACAAAGCCCTGAGGCCCAGGGTCAAAGGGGCTGCTTGTAGGTGCCATGGGGCGGTTTCAGGCCATGTATGTCTTTTGGTGCTGGCTGCTTTGGTTTGGGAGCAATTGCTGGACGTTTAGCATGTTTGCACTGGAAGGCCGCCCCGCACTCAAAAATACCACTTTATGACGCATGAAGAGGTTTTCTCCGAAGAACAAAGCCCTGAGGCCCAGGGTCAAAGGGGCTGCTTGTAGGTGCCATGGGGCGGTTTCAGGCCATGTATGTCTTTTGGTGCTGGCTGCTTTGGTTTGGGAGCTATTGCTGGACGTTTAGCATGTTTGCACTGGAAGGCCGCCCCGCACTCAAAAATACCACTTTATGACGCATGAAGAGGTTTTCTCCGAAGAACAAAGCCCTGAGGCCCAGGGTCAAAGGGGCTGCTTGTAGGTGCCATGGGGCGGTTTCAGGCCATGTATGTCTTTTGGTGCTGGCTGCTTTGGTTTGGGAGCTATTGCTGGACGTTTAGCATGGTTGCACTGGAAGGCCGCCCCGCACTCAAAAATACCACTTTATGACGCATGAAGAGGTTTCCTCCGAAGAACAAAGCCCTGAGGCCCAGGGTCAAAGGGGCTGCTTGTAGGTGCCATGGGGCGGTTTCAGGCCATGTATGTCTTTTGGTGCTGGCTGCTTTGGTTTGGGAGCTATTGCTGGACGTTTAGCATGGTTGCACTGGAAGGCCGCCCCGCACTCCAAAATACCACTTTATGACGCATGAAGAGGTTTCCTCCGAAGAACAAAGCCCTGAGGCCCAGGGTCAAAGGGGCTGCTTGTAGGTGCCATGGGGCGGTTTCAGGCCATGTATGTCTTTTGGTGCTGGCTGCTTTGGTTTGGGAGCAATTGCTGGACGTTTAGCATGTTTGCACTGGAAGGCCGCCCCGCACTCAAAAATAACACTTTATGACGCATGAAGAGGTTTTCTCCGAAGAACAAAGCCCTGAGGCCCAGGGTCAAAGGGGCTGCTTGTAGGTGCCATGGGGCGGTTTCAGGCCATGTATGTCTTTTGGTGCTGGCTGCTTTGGTTTGGGAGCAATTGCTAGACGTTTAGCATGTTTGCAATGGAAGGCCGCCCCGCACTCAAAAATAACACTTTATGACGCATGAAGAGGTTTTCTCCGAAGAACAAAGCCCTGAGGCCCAGGGTCAAAGGGGCTGCTTGTAGGTGCCATGGGGCGGTTTCAGGCCATGTATGTCTTTTGGTGCTGGCTGCTTTGGTTTGGGAGCTATTGCTGGACGTTTAGCATGGTTGCACTGGAAGGCCGCCCCGCACTCCAAAATAACACTTTATGACGCATGAAGAGGTTTCCTCCGAAGAACAAAGCCCTGAGGCCCAGGGTCAAAGGGGCTGCTTGTAGGTGCCATGGGGCGGTTTCAGGCCATGTATGTCTTTTGGTGCTGGCTGCTTTGGTTTGGGAGCTATTGCTGGACGTTTAGCATGTTTGCACTGGAAGGCCGCCCCGCACTCAAAAATACCACTTTATGACGCATGAAGAGGTTTTCTCCAAAGAACAAAGCCCTGAGGCCCAGGGTCAAAGGGGCTGCTTGTAGGTGCCATGGGGCGGTTTCAGGCCATGTATGTCTTTTGGTGCTGGCTGCTTTGGTTTGGGAGCAATTGCTGGACGTTTAGCATGTTTGCAATGGAAGGCCGCCCCGCACTCAAAAATACCACTTTATGACGCATGAAGAGGTTTTCTCCGAAGAACAAAGCCCTGAGGCCCAGGGTCAAAGGGGCTGCTTGTAGGTGCCATGGGGCGGTTTCAGGCCATGTATGTCTTTTGGTGCTGGCTGCTTTGGTTTGGGAGCTATTGCTGGACGTTTAGCATGGTTGCACTGGAAGGCCGCCCCGCACTCAAAAATAACACTTTATGACGCATGAAGAGGTTTTCTCCGAAGAACAAAGCCCTGAGGCCCAGGGTCAAAGGGGCTGCTTGTAGGTGCCATGGGGCGGTTTCAGGCCATGTATGTCTTTTGGTGCTGGCTGCTTTGGTTTGGGAGCAATTGCTGGACGTTTAGCATGGTTGCACTGGAAGGCCGCCCCGCACTCAAAAATACCACTTTATGACGCATGAAGAGGTTTTCTCCGAAGAACAAAGCCCTGAGGCCCAGGGTCAAAGGGGCTGCTTGTAGGTGCCATGGGGCGGTTTCAGGCCATGTATGTCTTTTGGTGCTGGCTGCTTTGGTTTGGGAGCTATTGCTGGACGTTTAGCATGGTTGCACTGGAAGACCGCCCCGCACTCAAAAATACCACTTTATGACGCATGAAGAGGTTTTCTCCGAAGAACAAAGCCCTGAGGCCCAGGGTCAAAGGGGCTGCTTGTAGGTGCCATGGGGCGGTTTCAGGCCATGTATGTCTTTTGGTGCTGGCTGCTTTGGTTTGGGAGCTATTGCTGGACGTTTAGCATGGTTGCACTGGAAGGCCGCCCCGCACTCCAAAATACCACTTTATGACGCATGAAGAGGTTTTCTCCGAAGAACAAAGCCCTGAGGCCCAGGGTCAAAGGGGCTGCTTGTAGGTGCCATGGGGCGGTTTCAGGCCATGTATGTCTTTTGGTGCTGGCTGCTTTGGTTTGGGAGCTATTGCTGGACGTTTAGCATGGTTGCACTGGAAGGCCGCCCCGCACTCAAAAATACCACTTTATGACGCATGAAGAGGTTTTCTCCGAAGAACAAAGCCCTGAGGCCCAGGGTCAAAGGGGCTGCTTGTAGGTGCCATGGGGCGGTTTCAGGCCATGTATGTCTTTTGGTGCTGGCTGCTTTGGTTTGGGAGCTATTGCTGGACGTTTAGCATGGTTGCACTGGAAGGCCGCCCCGCACTCAAAAATAACACTTTATGACGCATGAAGAGGTTTTCTCCGAAGAACAAAGCCCTGAGGCCCAGGGTCAAAGGGGCTGCTTGTAGGTGCCATGGGGCGGTTTCAGGCCATGTATGTCTTTTGGTGCTGGCTGCTTTGGTTTGGGAGCTATTGCTGGACGTTTAGCATGGTTGCACTGGAAGGCCGCCCCGCACTCAAAAATACCACTTTATGACGCATGAAGAGGTTTCCTCCGAAGAACAAAGCCCTGAGGCCCAGGGTCAAAGGGGCTGCTTGTAGGTGCCATGGGGCGGTTTCAGGCCATGTATGTCTTTTGGTGCTGGCTGCTTTGGTTTGGGAGCTATTGCTGGACGTTTAGCATGGTTGCACTGGAAGGCCGCCCCGCACTCCAAAATACCACTTTATGACGCATTAAGAGGTTTTCTCCGAAGAACAAAGCCCTGAGGCCCAGGGTCAAAGGGGCTGCTTGTAGGTGCCATGGGGCGGTTTCAGGCCATGTATGTCTTTTGGTGCTGGCTGCTTTGGTTTGGGAGCTATTGCTGGACGTTTAGCATGTTTGCACTGGAAGGCCGCCCCGCACTCAAAAATACCACTTTATGACGCATGAAGAGGTTTTCTCCGAAGAACAAAGCCCTGAGGCCCAGGGTCAAAGGGGCTGCTTGTAGGTGCCATGGGGCGGTTTCAGGCCATGTATGTCTTTTGGTGCTGGCTGCTTTGGTTTGGGAGCAATTGCTGGACGTTTAGCATGTTTGCACTGGAAGACGGCCCCGCACTCAAAAATACCACTTTATGACGCATGAAGAGGTTTTCTCCGAAGAACAAAGCCCTGAGGCCCAGGGTCAAAGGGGCTGCTTGTAGGTGCCATGGGGCGGTTTCAGGCCATGTATGTCTTTTGGTGCTGGCTGCTTTGGTTTGGGAGCTATTGCTGGACGTTTAGCATGTTTGCTCTGCAAGGCCGCCCCGCACTCAAAAATACCACTTTATGACGCATGAAGAGGTTTTCTCCGAAGAACAAAGCCCTGAGGCCCAGGGTCAAAGGGGCTGCTTGTAGGTGCCATGGGGCGGTTTCAGGCCATGTATGTCTTTTGGTGCTGGCTGCTTTGGTTTGGGAGCTATTGCTGGACGTTTAGCATGGTTGCACTGGAAGGCCGCCCCGCACTCAAAAATACCACTTTATGACGCATGAAGAGGTTTTCTCCGAAGAACAAAGCCCTGAGGCCCAGGGTCAAAGGGGCTGCTTGTAGGTGCCATGGGGCGGTTTCAGGCCATGTATGTCTTTTGGTGCTGGCTGCTTTGGTTTGGGAGCTATTGCTGGACGTTTAGCATGTTTGCACTGGAAGGCCGCCCCGCACTCAAAAATACCACTTTATGACGCATGAAGAGGTTTTCTCCGAAGAACAAAGCCCTGAGGCCCAGGGTCAAAGGGGCTGCTTGTAGGTGCCATGGGGCGGTTTCAGGCCATGTATGTCTTTTGGTGCTGGCTGCTTTGGTTTGGGAGCTATTGCTGGACGTTTAGCATGGTTGCACTGGAAGGCCGCCCCGCACTCAAAAATACCACTTTATGACGCATGAAGAGGTTTCCTCCGAAGAACAAAGCCCTGAGGCCCAGGGTCAAAGGGGCTGCTTGTAGGTGCCATGGGGCGGTTTCAGGCCATGTATGTCTTTTGGTGCTGGCTGCTTTGGTTTGGGAGCTATTGCTGGACGTTTAGCATGGTTGCACTGGAAGGCCGCCCCGCACTCAAAAATACCACTTTATGACGCATGAAGAGGTTTTCTCCGAAGAACAAAGCCCTGAGGCCCAGGGTCAAAGGGGCTGCTTGTAGGTGCCATGGGGCGGTTTCAGGCCATGTATGTCTTTTGGTGCTGGCTGCTTTGGTTTGGGAGCAATTGCTGGACGTTTAGCATGGTTTGCAATGGAAGGCCGCCCCGCACTCAAAAATAACACTTTATGACGCATGAAGAGGTTTTCTCCGAAGAACAAAGCCCTGAGGCCCAGGGTCAAAGGGGCTGCTTGTAGGTGCCATGGGGCGGTTTCAGGCCATGTATGTCTTTTGGTGCTGGCTGCTTTGGTTTGGGAGCTATTGCTGGACGTTTAGCATGGTTGCACTGGAAGGCCGCCCCGCACTCCAAAATAACACTTTATGACGCATGAAGAGGTTTCCTCCGAAGAACAAAGCCCTGAGGCCCAGGGTCAAAGGGGCTGCTTGTAGGTGCCATGGGGCGGTTTCAGGCCATGTATGTCTTTTGGTGCTGGCTGCTTTGGTTTGGGAGCTATTGCTGGACGTTTAGCATGTTTGCACTGGAAGGCCGCCCCGCACTCAAAAATACCACTTTATGACGCATGAAGAGGTTTTCTCCAAAGAACAAAGTCCTGAGGCCCAGGGTCAAAGGGGCTGCTTGTAGGTGCCATGGGGCGGTTTCAGGCCATGTATGTCTTTTGGTGCTGGCTGCTTTGGTTTGGGAGCTATTGCTGGACGTTTAGCATGTTTGCACTGGAAGACCGCCCCTCACTCCAAAATAACACTTTATGACGCATGAAGAGGTTTTCTCCGAAGAACAAAGCCCTGAGGCCCAGGGTCAAAGGGGCTGCTTGTAGGTGCCATGGGGCGGTTTCAGGCCATGTATGTCTTTTGGTGCTGGCTGCTTTGGTTTGGGAGCTATTGCTGGACGTTTTGCATGGTTGCACTGGAAGACCGCCCCGCACTCAAAAATACCACTTTATGACGCATGAAGAGGTTTTCTCCGAAGAACAAAGCCCTGAGGCCCAGGGTCAAAGGGGCTGCTTGTAGGTGCCATGGGGCGGTTTCAGGCCATGTATGTCTTTTGGTGCTGGCTGCTTTGGTTTGGGAGCTATTGCTGGACGTTTAGCATGGTTGCACTGGAAGGCCGCCCCGCACTCAAAAATACCACTTTATGACGCATGAAGAGGTTTTCTCCGAAGAACAAAGCCCTGAGGCCCAGGGTCAAAGGGGCTGCTTGTAGGTGCCATGGGGCGGTTTCAGGCCATGTATGTCTTTTGGTGCTGGCTGCTTTGGTTTGGGAGCTATTGCTGGACGTTTAGCATGGTTGCACTGGAAGGCTGCCCCGCACTAAAAAATACCACTTTATGACACACGAAGAGGATACCTCCGAAGAACAAAGCCCTGAGCCCCAGGATCAAAGGGGCTGCTTGTAGGTGCCATGGGGCGGTTTCAGGCCATGTATGTCTTTTGGTGCTGGCTGCTTTGGTTTGGGAGCTATTGCTGGACGTTTAGCATGTTTGCACTGGAAGACCGCCCCGCACTCAAAAGTAACACTTTATGACGCATGAAGAGGTTTCCTGCGAAGAACAAAGCCCTGAGGCCCAGGGTCAAAGGGGCTGCTTGTAGGTGCCATGGGGCGGTTTCAGGCCATGTATGTCTTTTGGTGCTGGCTGCTTTGGTTTGGGAGCTATTGCTGGACGTTTAGCATGGTTGCACTGGAAGGCCGCCCCGCACTCAAAAATACCACTTTATGACGCATGAAGAGGTTTTCTCCAAAGAACAAAGCCCTGAGGCCCAGGGTCAAAGGGGCTGCTTGTAGGTGCCATGGGGCGGTTTCAGGCCATGTATGTCTTTTGGTGCTGGCTGCTTTGGTTTGGGAGCTATTGCTGGACGTTTAGCATGGTTGCACTGGAAGGCCGCCCCGCACTCAAAAATACCACTTTATGACGCATGAAGAGGTTTCCTCCGAAGAACAAAGCGCTGAGGCCCAGGGTCAAAGGGGCTGCTTGTAGGTGCCATGGGGCGGTTTCAGGCCATGTATGTCTTTTGGTGCTGGCTGCTTTGGTTTGGGAGCTATTGCTGGACGTTTAGCATGGTTGCACTGGAAGGCCGCCCCGCACTCAAAAATACCACTTTATGACACATGAAGAGGTTTCCTCCGAAGAACAAAGCCCTGAGGCCCAGGGTCAAAGGGGCTGCTTGTAGGTGCCATGGGGCGGTTTCAGGCCATGTATGTCTTTTGGTGCTGGCTGCTTTGGTTTGGGAGCTATTGCTGGACGTTTAGCATGGTTGCACTGGAAGGCCGCCCCGCACTCAAAAATACCACTTTATGACGCATGAAGAGGTTTTCTCCGAAGAACAAAGCCCTGAGGCCCAGGGTCAAAGGGGCTGCTTGTAGGTGCCATGGGGCGGTTTCAGGCCATGTATGTCTTTTGGTGCTGGCTGCTTTGGTTTGGGAGCAATTGCTGGACGTTTTGCATGTTTGCAATGGAAGGCCGCCCCGCACTCAAAAATAACACTTTATGACGCATGAAGAGGTTTTCTCCGAAGAACAAAGCCCTGAGGCCCAGGGTCAAAGGGGCTGCTTGTAGGTGCCATGGGGCGGTTTCAGGCCATGTATGTCTTTTGGTGCTGGCTGCTTTGGTTTGGGAGCTATTGCTGGACGTTTAGCATGGTTGCACTGGAAGGCCGCCCCGCACTCAAAAATAACACTTTATGACGCATGAAGAGGTTTTCTCCGAAGAACAAAGCCCTGAGGCCCAGGGTCAAAGGGGCTGCTTGTAGGTGCCATGGGGCGGTTTCAGGCCATGTATGTCTTTTGGTGCTGGCTGCTTTGGTTTGGGAGCAATTGCTGGACGTTTAGCATGTTTGCAATGGAAGGCCGCCCCGCACTCAAAAATACCACTTTATGACGCATGAAGAGGTTTCCTCCGAAGAACAAAGCCCTGAGGCCCAGGGTCAAAGGGGCTGCTTGTAGGTGCCATGGGGTGGTTTCAGGCCATGTATGTCTTTTGGTGCTGGCTGCTTTGGTTTGGGAGCTATTGCTGGACGTTTAGCATGGTTGCACTGGAAGGCCGCCCCGCACTCAAAAATAACACTTTATGACGCATGAAGAGGTTTCCTCCGAAGAACAAAGCCCTGAGGCCCAGGGTCAAAGGGGCTGCTTGTAGGTGCCATGGGGCGGTTTCAGGCCATGTATGTCTTTTGGTGCTGGCTGCTTTGGTTTGGGAGCTATTGCTGGACGTTTAGCATGTTTGCACTGGAAGGCCGCCCCGCACTCAAAAATACCACTTTATGACGCATGAAGAGGTTTTCTCCGAAGAACAAAGCCCTGAGGCCCAGGGTCAAAGGGGCTGCTTGTAGGTGCCATGGGGCGGTTTCAGGCCATGTATGTCTTTTGGTGCTGGCTGCTTTGGTTTGGGAGCTATTGCTGGACGTTTAGCATGGTTGCACTGGAAGGCCGCCCCGCACTCAAAAATACCACTTTATGACGCATGAAGAGGTTTTCTCCGAAGAACAAAGCCCTGAGGCCCAGGGTCAAAGGGGCTGCTTGTAGGTGCCATGGGGCGGTTTCAGGCCATGTATGTCTTTTGGTGCTGGCTGCTTTGGTTTGGGAGCAATTGCTGGACGTTTTGCATGTTTGCAATGGAAGGCCGCCCCGCACTCAAAAATAACACTTTATGACGCATGAAGAGGTTTTCTCCGAAGAACAAAGCCCTGAGGCCCAGGGTCAAAGGGGCTGCTTGTAGGTGCCATGGGGCGGTTTCAGGCCATGTATGTCTTTTGGTGCTGGCTGCTTTGGTTTGGGAGCTATTGCTGGACGTTTAGCATGGTTGCACTGGAAGGCCGCCCCGCACTCCAAAATAACACTTTATGACGCATGAAGAGGTTTCCTCCGAAGAACAAAGCCCTGAGGCCCAGGGTCAAAGGGGCTGCTTGTAGGTGCCATGGGGCGGTTTCAGGCCATGTATGTCTTTTGGTGCTGGCTGCTTTGGTTTGGGAGCAATTGCTAGACGTTTAGCATGTTTGCAATGGAAGGCCGCCCCGCACTCAAAAATACCACTTTATGACGCATGAAGAGGTTTCCTCCGAAGAACAAAGCCCTGAGGCCCAGGGTCAAAGGGGCTGCTTGTAGGTGCCATGGGGTGGTTTCAGGCCATGTATGTCTTTTGGTGCTGGCTGCTTTGGTTTGGGAGCTATTGCTGGACGTTTAGCATGGTTGCACTGGAAGGCCGCCCCGCACTCAAAAATAACACTTTATGACGCATGAAGAGGTTTCCTCCGAAGAACAAAGCCCTGAGGCCCAGGGTCAAAGGGGCTGCTTGTAGGTGCCATGGGGCGGTTTCAGGCCATGTATGTCTTTTGGTGCTGGCTGCTTTGGTTTGGGAGCTATTGCTGGACGTTTAGCATGTTTGCACTGGAAGGCCGCCCCGCACTCAAAAATACCACTTTATGACGCATGAAGAGGTTTTCTCCGAAGAACAAAGCCCTGAGGCCCAGGGTCAAAGGGGCTGCTTGTAGGTGCCATGGGGCGGTTTCAGGCCATGTATGTCTTTTGGTGCTGGCTGCTTTGGTTTGGGAGCTATTGCTGGACGTTTAGCATGGTTGCACTGGAAGGCCGCCCCGCACTCAAAAATACCACTTTATGACGCATGAAGAGGTTTTCTCCGAAGAACAAAGCCCTGAGGCCCAGGGTCAAAGGGGCTGCTTGTAGGTGCCATGGGGCGGTTTCAGGCCATGTATGTCTTTTGGTGCTGGCTGCTTTGGTTTGGGAGCAATTGCTGGACGTTTAGCATGTTTGCACTGGAAGGCCGCCCCGCACTCAAAAATAACACTTTATGACGCATGAAGAGGTTTTCTCCGAAGAACAAAGCCCTGAGGCCCAGGGTCAAAGGGGCTGCTTGTAGGTGCCATGGGGCGGTTTCAGGCCATGTATGTCTTTTGGTGCTGGCTGCTTTGGTTTGGGAGCTATTGCTGGACGTTTAGCATGGTTGCACTGGAAGGCCGCCCCGCACTCCAAAATAACACTTTATGACGCATGAAGAGGTTTCCTCCGAAGAACAAAGCCCTGAGGCCCAGGGTCAAAGGGGCTGCTTGTAGGTGCCATGGGGCGGTTTCAGGCCATGTATGTCTTTTGGTGCTGGCTGCTTTGGTTTGGGAGCTATTGCTGGACGTTTAGCATGGTTGCACTGGAAGGCCGCCCCGCACTCAAAAATACCACTTTATGACGCATGAAGAGGTTTCCTCCGAAGAACAAAGCCCTGAGGCCCAGGGTCAAAGGGGCTGCTTGTAGGTGCCATGGGGCGGTTTCAGGCCATGTATGTCTTTTGGTGCTGGCTGCTTTGGTTTGGGAGCTATTGCTGGACGTTTAGCATGGTTGCACTGGAAGGCCGCCCCGCACTCAAAAATAACACTTTATGACGCATGAAGAGGTTTTCTCCGAAGAACAAAGCCCTGAGGCCCAGGGTCAAAGGGGCTGCTTGTAGGTGCCATGGGGCGGTTTCAGGCCATGTATGTCTTTTGGTGCTGGCTGCTTTGGTTTGGGAGCAATTGCTGGACGTTTAGCATGTTTGCACTGGAAGGCCGCCCTGCACTCAAAAATAACACTTTATGACGCATTAAGAGGTTTTCTCCGAAGAACAAAGCCCTGAGGCCCAGGGTCAAAGGGGCTGCTTGTAGGTGCCATGGGGCGGTTTCAGGCCATGTATGTCTTTTGGTGCTGGCTGCTTTGGTTTGGGAGCTATTGCTGGACGTTTAGCATGTTTGCACTGGAAGACCGCCCCGCACTCAAAAATAACACTTTATGACGCATGAAGAGGTTTTCTCCGAAGAACAAAGCCCTGAGGCCCAGGGTCAAAGGGGCTGCTTGTAGGTGCCATGGGGCGGTTTCAGGCCATGTATGTCTTTTGGTGCTGGCTGCTTTGGTTTGGGAGCTATTGCTGGACGTTTAGCATGGTTGCACTGGAAGGCCGCCCCGCACTCAAAAATACCACTTTATGACGCATGAAGAGGTTTTCTCCGAAGAACAAAGCCCTGAGGCCCAGGGTCAAAGGGGCTGCTTGTAGGTGCCATGGGGCGGTTTCAGGCCATGTATGTCTTTTGGTGCTGGCTGCTTTGGTTTGGGAGCTATTGCTGGACGTTTAGCATGGTTGCACTGGAAGGCCGCCCCGCACTCAAAAATACCACTTTATGACACATGAAGAGGTTTCCTCCGAAGAACAAAGCCCTGAGCCCCAGGGTCAAAGGGGCTGCTTGTAGGTGCCATGGGGCGGTTTCAGGCCATGTATGTCTTTTGGTGCTGGCTGCTTTGGTTTGGGAGCTATTGCTGGACGTTTAGCATGTTTGCACTGGAAGACCGCCCCGCACTCAAAACTAACACTTTATGACGCATGAAGAGGTTTTCTCCGAAGAACAAAGCCCTGAGGCCCAGGGTCAAAGGGGCTGCTTGTAGGTGCCATGGGGCGGTTTCAGGCCATGTATGTCTTTTGGTGCTGGCTGCTTTGGTTTGGGAGCTATTGCTGGACGTTTAGCATGGTTGCACTGGAAGGCCGCCCCGCACTCAAAAATACCACTTTATGACGCATGAAGAGGTTTTCTCCGAAGAACAAAGCCCTGAGGCCCAGGGTCAAAGGGGCTGCTTGTAGGTGCCATGGGGCGGTTTCAGGCCATGTATGTCTTTTGGTGCTGGCTGCTTTGGTTTGGGAGCTATTGCTGGACGTTTAGCATGTTTGCAATGGAAGGCCGCCCCGCACTCAAAAATACCACTTTATGACGCATGAAGAGGTTTCCTCCGAAGAACAAAGCCCTGAGGCCCAGGGTCAAAGGGGCTGCTTGTAGGTGCCATGGGGCGGTTTCAGGCCATGTATGTCTTTTGGTGCTGGCTGCTTTGGTTTGGGAGCAATTGCTGGACGTTTAGCATGGTTGCACTGGAAGGCCGCCCCGCACTCAAAAATACCACTTTATGACGCATGAAGAGGTTTCCTCCGAAGAACAAAGCCCTGAGGCCCAGGGTCAAAGGGGCTGCTTGTAGGTGCCATGGGGCGGTTTCAGGCCATGTATGTCTTTTGGTGCTGGCTGCTTTGGTTTGGGAGCTATTGCTGGACGTTTAGCATGGTTGCACTGGAAGGCCGCCCCGCACTCAAAAATACCACTTTATGACGCATGAAGAGGTTTTCTCCGAAGAACAAAGCCCTGAGGCCCAGGGTCAAAGGGGCTGCTTGTAGGTGCCATGGGGCGGTTTCAGGCCATGTATGTCTTTTGGTGCTGGCTGCTTTGGTTTGGGAGCAATTGCTGGACGTTTAGCATGTTTGCAATGGAAGGCCGCCCCGCACTCAAAAATAACACTTTATGACGCATGAAGAGGTTTTCTCCGAAGAACAAAGCCCTGAGGCCCAGGGTCAAAGGGGCTGCTTGTAGGTGCCATGGGGCGGTTTCAGGCCATGTATGTCTTTTGGTGCTGGCTGCTTTGGTTTGGGAGCTATTGCTGGACGTTTAGCATGGTTGCACTGGAAGGCCGCCCCGCACTCAAAAATACCACTTTATGACGCATGAAGAGGTTTTCTCCGAAGAACAAAGCCCTGAGGCCCAGGGTCAAAGGGGCTGCTTGTAGGTGCCATGGGGCGGTTTCAGGCCATGTATGTCTTTTGGTGCTGGCTGCTTTGGTTTGGGAGCAATTGCTGGACGTTTAGCATGTTTGCAATGGAAGGCCGCCCCGCACTCAAAAATAACACTTTATGACGCATGAAGAGGTTTCCTCCGAAGAACAAAGCCCTGAGGCCCAGGGTCAAAGGGGCTGCTTGTAGGTGCCATGGGGCGGTTTCAGGCCATGTATGTCTTTTGGTGCTGGCTGCTTTGGTTTGGGAGCTATTGCTGGACGTTTAGCATGGTTGCACTGGAAGGCCGCCCCGCACTCAAAAATAACACTTTATGACGCATGAAGAGGTTTCCTCCGAAGAACAAAGCCCTGAGGCCCAGGGTCAAAGGGGCTGCTTGTAGGTGCCATGGGGCGGTTTCAGGCCATGTATGTCTTTTGGTGCTGGCTGCTTTGGTTTGGGAGCTATTGCTGGACGTTTAGCATGTTTGCACTGGAAGGCCGCCCCGCACTCAAAAATACCACTTTATGACGCATGAAGAGGTTTTCTCCGAAGAACAAAGCCCTGAGGCCCAGGGTCAAAGGGGCTGCTTGTAGGTGCCATGGGGCGGTTTCAGGCCATGTATGTCTTTTGGTGCTGGCTGCTTTGGTTTGGGAGCTATTGCTGGACGTTTAGCATGGTTGCACTGGAAGGCCGCCCCGCACTCAAAAATACCACTTTATGACGCATGAAGAGGTTTTCTCCGAAGAACAAAGCCCTGAGGCCCAGGGTCAAAGGGGCTGCTTGTAGGTGCCATGGGGCGGTTTCAGGCCATGTATGTCTTTTGGTGCTGGCTGCTTTGGTTTGGGAGCAATTGCTGGACGTTTAGCATGTTTGCACTGGAAGGCCGCCCCGCACTCAAAAATACCACTTTATGACGCATGAAGAGGTTTTCTCCGAAGAACAAAGCCCTGAGGCCCAGGGTCAAAGGGGCTGCTTGTAGGTGCCATGGGGCGGTTTCAGGCCATGTATGTCTTTTGGTGCTGGCTGCTTTGGTTTGGGAGCTATTGCTGGACGTTTAGCATGGTTGCACTGGAAGGCCGCCCCGCACTCCAAAATAACACTTTATGACGCATGAAGAGGTTTCCTCCGAAGAACAAAGCCCTGAGGCCCAGGGTCAAAGGGGCTGCTTGTAGGTGCCATGGGGCGGTTTCAGGCCATGTATGTCTTTTGGTGCTGGCTGCTTTGGTTTGGGAGCTATTGCTGGACGTTTAGCATGGTTGCACTGGAAGGCCGCCCCGCACTCAAAAATACCACTTTATGACGCATGAAGAGGTTTCCTCCGAAGAACAAAGCCCTGAGGCCCAGGGTCAAAGGGGCTGCTTGTAGGTGCCATGGGGCGGTTTCAGGCCATGTATGTCTTTTGGTGCTGGCTGCTTTGGTTTGGGAGCTATTGCTGGACGTTTAGCATGGTTGCACTGGAAGGCCGCCCCGCACTCAAAAATAACACTTTATGACGCATGAAGAGGTTTTCTCCGAAGAACAAAGCCCTGAGGCCCAGGGTCAAAGGGGCTGCTTGTAGGTGCCATGGGGCGGTTTCAGGCCATGTATGTCTTTTGGTGCTGGCTGCTTTGGTTTGGGAGCAATTGCTGGACGTTTAGCATGTTTGCACTGGAAGGCCGCCCTGCACTCAAAAATACCACTTTATGACGCATGAAGAGGTTTTCTCCGAAGAACAAAGCCCTGAGGCCCAGGGTCAAAGGGGCTGCTTGTAGGTGCCATGGGGCGGTTTCAGGCCATGTATGTCTTTTGGTGCTGGCTGCTTTGGTTTGGGAGCAATTGCTGGACGTTTAGCATGGTTGCACTGGAAGGCCGCCCCGCACTCAAAAATAACACTTTATGACGCATGAAGAGGTTTTCTCCGAAGAACAAAGCCCTGAGGCCCAGGGTCAAAGGGGCTGCTTGTAGGTGCCATGGGGCGGTTTCAGGCCATGTATGTCTTTTGGTGCTGGCTGCTTTGGTTTGGGAGCTATTGCTGGACGTTTAGCATGTTTGCAATGGAAGGCCGCCCCGCACTCAAAAATACCACTTTATGACGCATTAAGAGGTTTCCTCCGAAGAACAAAGCCCTGAGGCCCAGGGTCAAAGGGGCTGCTTGTAGGTGCCATGGGGCGGTTTCAGGCCATGTATGTCTTTTGGTGCTGGCTGCTTTGGTTTGGGAGCTATTGCTGGACGTTTAGCATGGTTGCACTGGAAGGCCGCCCCGCACTCAAAAATAACACTTTATGACGCATGAAGAGGTTTCCTCCGAAGAACAAAGCCCTGAGGCCCAGGGTCAAAGGGGCTGCTTGTAGGTGCCATGGGGCGGTTTCAGGCCATGTATGTCTTTTGGTGCTGGCTGCTTTGGTTTGGGAGCTATTGCTGGACGTTTAGCATGTTTGCACTGGAAGGCCGCCCCGCACTCAAAAATAACACTTTATGACGCATGAAGAGGTTTCCTCCGAAGAACAAAGCCCTGAGGCCCAGGGTCAAAGGGGCTGCTTGTAGGTGCCATGGGGCGGTTTCAGGCCATGTATGTCTTTTGGTGCTGGCTGCTTTGGTTTGGGAGCTATTGCTGGACGTTTAGCATGGTTGCACTGGAAGGCCGCCCCGCACTCAAAAATACCACTTTATGACGCATGAAGAGGTTTTCTCCGAAGAACAAAGCCCTGAGGCCCAGGGTCAAAGGGGCTGCTTGTAGGTGCCATGGGGCGGTTTCAGGCCATGTATGTCTTTTGGTGCTGGCTGCTTTGGTTTGGGAGCTATTGCTGGACGTTTAGCATGTTTGCAATGGAAGGCCGCCCCGCACTCAAAAATAACACTTTATGACGCATGAAGAGGTTTTCTCCGAAGAACAAAGCCCTGAGGCCCAGGGTCAAAGGGGCTGCTTGTAGGTGCCATGGGGCGGTTTCAGGCCATGTATGTCTTTTGGTGCTGGCTGCTTTGGTTTGGGAGCTATTGCTGGACGTTTAGCATGGTTGCACTGGAAGGCCGCCCCGCACTCAAAAATAACACTTTATGACGCATGAAGAGGTTTTCTCCGAAGAACAAAGCCCTGAGGCCCAGGGTCAAAGGGGCTGCTTGTAGGTGCCATGGGGCGGTTTCAGGCCATGTATGTCTTTTGGTGCTGGCTGCTTTGGTTTGGGAGCTATTGCTGGACGTTTAGCATGTTTGCACTGGAAGGCCGCCCCGCACTCAAAAATACCACTTTATGACGCATGAAGAGGTTTCCTCCGAAGAACAAAGCCCTGAGGCCCAGGGTCAAAGGGGCTGCTTGTAGGTGCCATGGGGCGGTTTCAGGCCATGTATGTCTTTTGGTGCTGGCTGCTTTGGTTTGGGAGCTATTGCTGGACGTTTAGCATGGTTGCACTGGAAGGCCGCCCCGCACTCAAAAATAACACTTTATGACGCATGAAGAGGTTTCCTCCGAAGAACAAAGCCCTGAGGCCCAGGGTCAAAGGGGCTGCTTGTAGGTGCCATGGGGCGGTTTCAGGCCATGTATGTCTTTTGGTGCTGGCTGCTTTGGTTTGGGAGCTATTGCTGGACGTTTAGCATGTTTGCACTGGAAGGCCGCCCCGCACTCAAAAATACCACTTTATGACGCATGAAGAGGTTTTCTCCGAAGAACAAAGCCCTGAGGCCCAGGGTCAAAGGGGCTGCTTGTAGGTGCCATGGGGCGGTTTCAGGCCATGTATGTCTTTTGGTGCTGGCTGCTTTGGTTTGGGAGCTATTGCTGGACGTTTAGCATGGTTGCACTGGAAGGCCGCCCCGCACTCAAAAATACCACTTTATGACGCATGAAGAGGTTTTCTCCGAAGAACAAAGCCCTGAGGCCCAGGGTCAAAGGGGCTGCTTGTAGGTGCCATGGGGCGGTTTCAGGCCATGTATGTCTTTTGGTGCTGGCTGCTTTGGTTTGGGAGCTATTGCTGGACGTTTAGCATGTTTGCACTGGAAGGCCGCCCCGCACTCAAAAATACCACTTTATGACGCATGAAGAGGTTTTCTCCGAAGAACAAAGCCCTGAGGCCCAGGGTCAAAGGGGCTGCTTGTAGGTGCCATGGGGCGGTTTCAGGCCATGTATGTCTTTTGGTGCTGGCTGCTTTGGTTTGGGAGCTATTGCTGGACGTTTAGCATGGTTGCACTGGAAGGCCGCCCCGCACTCCAAAATAACACTTTATGACGCATGAAGAGGTTTCCTCCGAAGAACAAAGCCCTGAGGCCCAGGGTCAAAGGGGCTGCTTGTAGGTGCCATGGGGCGGTTTCAGGCCATGTATGTCTTTTGGTGCTGGCTGCTTTGGTTTGGGAGCTATTGCTGGACGTTTAGCATGGTTGCACTGGAAGGCCGCCCCGCACTCAAAAATACCACTTTATGACGCATGAAGAGGTTTCCTCCGAAGAACAAAGCCCTGAGGCCCAGGGTCAAAGGGGCTGCTTGTAGGTGCCATGGGGCGGTTTCAGGCCATGTATGTCTTTTGGTGCTGGCTGCTTTGGTTTGGGAGCTATTGCTGGACGTTTAGCATGGTTGCACTGGAAGGCCGCCCCGCACTCAAAAATACCACTTTATGACGCATGAAGAGGTTTCCTCCGAAGAACAAAGCCCTGAGGCCCAGGGTCAAAGGGGCTGCTTGTAGGTGCCATGGGGCGGTTTCAGGCCATGTATGTCTTTTGGTGCTGGCTGCTTTGGTTTGGGAGCAATTGCTGGACGTTTAGCATGTTTGCACTGGAAGGCCGCCCCGCACTCAAAAATAACACTTTATGACGCATGAAGAGGTTTTCTCCGAAGAACAAAGCCCTGAGGCCCAGGGTCAAAGGGGCTGCTTGTAGGTGCCATGGGGCGGTTTCAGGCCATGTATGTCTTTTGGTGCTGGCTGCTTTGGTTTGGGAGCTATTGCTGGACGTTTAGCATGGTTGCACTGGAAGGCCGCCCCGCACTCCAAAATAACACTTTATGACGCATGAAGAGGTTTTCTCCGAAGAACAAAGCCCTGAGGCCCAGGGTCAAAGGGGCTGCTTGTAGGTGCCATGGGGCGGTTTCAGGCCATGTATGTCTTTTGGTGCTGGCTGCTTTGGTTTGGGAGCTATTGCTGGACGTTTAGCATGGTTGCACTGGAAGGCCGCCCCGCACTCAAAAATAACACTTTATGACGCATGAAGAGGTTTTCTCCGAAGAACAAAGCCCTGAGGCCCAGGGTCAAAGGGGCTGCTTGTAGGTGCCATGGGGCGGTTTCAGGCCATGTATGTCTTTTGGTGCTGGCTGCTTTGGTTTGGGAGCTATTGCTGGACGTTTAGCATGGTTGCACTGGAAGGCCGCCCCGCACTCAAAAATACCACTTTATGACGCATGAAGAGGTTTCCTCCGAAGAACAAAGCCCTGAGGCCCAGGGTCAAAGGGGCTGCTTGTAGGTGCCATGGGGCGGTTTCAGGCCATGTATGTCTTTTGGTGCTGGCTGCTTTGGTTTGGGAGCTATTGCTGGACGTTTAGCATGGTTGCACTGGAAGGCCGCCCCGCACTCAAAAATAACACTTTATGACGCATGAAGAGGTTTCCTCCGAAGAACAAAGCCCTGAGGCCCAGGGTCAAAGGGGCTGCTTGTAGGTGCCATGGGGCGGTTTCAGGCCATGTATGTCTTTTGGTGCTGGCTGCTTTGGTTTGGGAGCTATTGCTGGACGTTTAGCATGTTTGCACTGGAAGGCCGCCCCGCACTCAAAAATAACACTTTATGACGCATGAAGAGGTTTCCTCCGAAGAACAAAGCCCTGAGGCCCAGGGTCAAAGGGGCTGCTTGTAGGTGCCATGGGGCGGTTTCAGGCCATGTATGTCTTTTGGTGCTGGCTGCTTTGGTTTGGGAGCTATTGCTGGACGTTTAGCATGGTTGCACTGGAAGGCCGCCCCGCACTCAAAAATACCACTTTATGACGCATGAAGAGGTTTTCTCCGAAGAACAAAGCCCTGAGGCCCAGGGTCAAAGGGGCTGCTTGTAGGTGCCATGGGGCGGTTTCAGGCCATGTATGTCTTTTGGTGCTGGCTGCTTTGGTTTGGGAGCTATTGCTGGACGTTTAGCATGTTTGCACTGGAAGGCCGCCCCGCACTCAAAAATAACACTTTATGACGCATGAAGAGGTTTCCTCCGAAGAACAAAGCCCTGAGGCCCAGGGTCAAAGGGGCTGCTTGTAGGTGCCATGGGGCGGTTTCAGGCCATGTATGTCTTTTGGTGCTGGCTGCTTTGGTTTGGGAGCTATTGCTGGACGTTTAGCATGGTTGCACTGGAAGGCCGCCCCGCACTCAAAAATAACACTTTATGACGCATGAAGAGGTTTCCTCCGAAGAACAAAGCCCTGAGGCCCAGGGTCAAAGGGGCTGCTTGTAGGTGCCATGGGGCGGTTTCAGGCCATGTATGTCTTTTGGTGCTGGCTGCTTTGGTTTGGGAGCTATTGCTGGACGTTTAGCATGGTTGCACTGGAAGGCCGCCCCGCACTCAAAAATACCACTTTATGACGCATGAAGAGGTTTTCTCCGAAGAACAAAGCCCTGAGGCCCAGGGTCAAAGGGGCTGCTTGTAGGTGCCATGGGGCGGTTTCAGGCCATGTATGTCTTTTGGTGCTGGCTGCTTTGGTTTGGGAGCTATTGCTGGACGTTTAGCATGGTTGCACTGGAAGGCCGCCCCGCACTCAAAAATAACACTTTATGACGCATGAAGAGGTTTCCTCCGAAGAACAAAGCCCTGAGGCCCAGGGTCAAAGGGGCTGCTTGTAGGTGCCATGGGGCGGTTTCAGGCCATGTATGTCTTTTGGTGCTGGCTGCTTTGGTTTGGGAGCAATTGCTGGACGTTTAGCATGTTTGCACTGGAAGGCCGCCCCGCACTCAAAAATACCACTTTATGACGCATGAAGAGGTTTTCTCCGAAGAACAAAGCCCTGAGGCCCAGGGTCAAAGGGGCTGCTTGTAGGTGCCATGGGGCGGTTTCAGGCCATGTATGTCTTTTGGTGCTGGCTGCTTTGGTTTGGGAGCTATTGCTGGACGTTTAGCATGGTTGCACTGGAAGGCCGCCCCGCACTCAAAAATACCACTTTATGACGCATGAAGAGGTTTTCTCCGAAGAACAAAGCCCTGAGGCCCAGGGTCAAAGGGGCTGCTTGTAGGTGCCATGGGGCGGTTTCAGGCCATGTATGTCTTTTGGTGCTGGCTGCTTTGGTTTGGGAGCTATTGCTGGACGTTTAGCATGGTTGCACTGGAAGGCCGCCCCGCACTCAAAAATAACACTTTATGACGCATGAAGAGGTTTTCTCCGAAGAACAAAGCCCTGAGGCCCAGGGTCAAAGGGGCTGCTTGTAGGTGCCATGGGGCGGTTTCAGGCCATGTATGTCTTTTGGTGCTGGCTGCTTTGGTTTGGGAGCTATTGCTGGACGTTTAGCATGTTTGCACTGGAAGGCCGCCCCGCACTCAAAAATACCACTTTATGACGCATGAAGAGGTTTTCTCCGAAGAACAAAGCCCTGAGGCCCAGGGTCAAAGGGGCTGCTTGTAGGTGCCATGGGGCGGTTTCAGGCCATGTATGTCTTTTGGTGCTGGCTGCTTTGGTTTGGGAGCTATTGCTGGACGTTTAGCATGGTTGCACTGGAAGGCCGCCCCGCACTCCAAAATAACACTTTATGACGCATGAAGAGGTTTTCTCCGAAGAACAAAGCCCTGAGGCCCAGGGTCAAAGGGGCTGCTTGTAGGTGCCATGGGGCGGTTTCAGGCCATGTATGTCTTTTGGTGCTGGCTGCTTTGGTTTGGGAGCTATTGCTGGACGTTTAGCATGGTTGCACTGGAAGGCCGCCCCGCACTCAAAAATACCACTTTATGACGCATGAAGAGGTTTCCTCCGAAGAACAAAGCCCTGAGGCCCAGGGTCAAAGGGGCTGCTTGTAGGTGCCATGGGGCGGTTTCAGGCCATGTATGTCTTTTGGTGCTGGCTGCTTTGGTTTGGGAGCTATTGCTGGACGTTTAGCATGGTTGCACTGGAAGGCCGCCCCGCACTCAAAAATACCACTTTATGACGCATGAAGAGGTTTCCTCCGAAGAACAAAGCCCTGAGGCCCAGGGTCAAAGGGGCTGCTTGTAGGTGCCATGGGGCGGTTTCAGGCCATGTATGTCTTTTGGTGCTGGCTGCTTTGGTTTGGGAGCTATTGCTGGACGTTTAGCATGGTTGCACTGGAAGGCCGCCCCGCACTCAAAAATACCACTTTATGACGCATGAAGAGGTTTTCTCCGAAGAACAAAGCCCTGAGGCCCAGGGTCAAAGGGGCTGCTTGTAGGTGCCATGGGGCGGTTTCAGGCCATGTATGTCTTTTGGTGCTGGCTGCTTTGGTTTGGGAGCTATTGCTGGACGTTTAGCATGGTTGCACTGGAAGGCCGCCCCGCACTCAAAAATAACACTTTATGACGCATGAAGAGGTTTCCTCCGAAGAACAAAGCCCTGAGGCCCAGGGTCAAAGGGGCTGCTTGTAGGTGCCATGGGGCGGTTTCAGGCCATGTATGTCTTTTGGTGCTGGCTGCTTTGGTTTGGGAGCTATTGCTGGACGTTTAGCATGGTTGCACTGGAAGGCCGCCCCGCACTCAAAAATACCACTTTATGACGCATGAAGAGGTTTTCTCCGAAGAACAAAGCCCTGAGGCCCAGGGTCAAAGGGGCTGCTTGTAGGTGCCATGGGGCGGTTTCAGGCCATGTATGTCTTTTGGTGCTGGCTGCTTTGGTTTGGGAGCTATTGCTGGACGTTTAGCATGGTTGCACTGGAAGGCCGCCCCGCACTCAAAAATACCACTTTATGACGCATGAAGAGGTTTTCTCCGAAGAACAAAGCCCTGAGGCCCAGGGTCAAAGGGGCTGCTTGTAGGTGCCATGGGGCGGTTTCAGGCCATGTATGTCTTTTGGTGCTGGCTGCTTTGGTTTGGGAGCTATTGCTGGACGTTTAGCATGGTTGCACTGGAAGGCCGCCCCGCACTCAAAAATACCACTTTATGACGCATGAAGAGGTTTTCTCCGAAGAACAAAGCCCTGAGGCCCAGGGTCAAAGGGGCTGCTTGTAGGTGCCATGGGGCGGTTTCAGGCCATGTATGTCTTTTGGTGCTGGCTGCTTTGGTTTGGGAGCTATTGCTGGACGTTTAGCATGGTTGCACTGGAAGGCCGCCCCGCACTCAAAAATAACACTTTATGACGCATGAAGAGGTTTCCTCCGAAGAACAAAGCCCTGAGGCCCAGGGTCAAAGGGGCTGCTTGTAGGTGCCATGGGGCGGTTTCAGGCCATGTATGTCTTTTGGTGCTGGCTGCTTTGGTTTGGGAGCTATTGCTGGACGTTTAGCATGGTTGCACTGGAAGGCCGCCCCGCACTCAAAAATACCACTTTATGACGCATGAAGAGGTTTCCTCCGAAGAACAAAGCCCTGAGGCCCAGGGTCAAAGGGGCTGCTTGTAGGTGCCATGGGGCGGTTTCAGGCCATGTATGTCTTTTGGTGCTGGCTGCTTTGGTTTGGGAGCTATTGCTGGACGTTTAGCATGGTTGCACTGGAAGGCCGCCCCGCACTCAAAAATACCACTTTATGACGCATGAAGAGGTTTTCTCCG